>OZ007588.1:335002251-335722306 GCA_963931845.1 Maratus michaelseni
TGCAACATATCCATCGCGCTTTCAATTTATTTTCCTTAACATCTCTTGTCGGATGACTAGTGCCGAGACGAATTTAAAATTGTTGAATTTTAGAAGCACATCGCTACAACGGTTAATTCACTTAAGTAATACAATACATTTCATTAAGAATCAACAGTTATTCTCGTATATAGTCGTCGGTTAGATTCAATCCATTTTTTATTTCAGTGAAAATAGTTCATATTTAGTTTTTTGCTGCTTCAAACTCTGTCATACTCTGCCAGTAATTTGCTTCTTTCTTCGCTGAACCTTAATTTTCACTACAAAATATTTTACAAATATTGAATTTGGTCTTAATATAACCAAAGATATCAAATACCATGGCTTAAAGTTTAAAGTTTCCCCAAATATATTTTTTTAATTCTCATTTGACCCAAAGGTGCTGAAATTTATAAAATTCCAGAGTCTCCCCCTGGCTTAAAGCGCCTGTCTGCACCGCACATTTCACACACACCACGCACCGGGCCTGTATGTATATATGAATAAATAAATACATAAAAGAGTTCCATAATACTGTAAAAATAACTAAGAATGCCTTTTTCTTTCACAGGTATTTTCTAGAAGTAGAACATGGCTGTTTTCGCTGGCCTCTTCTAAAACGGTTTCGAGATTTCAAGTAATTTTGATACACTATTATTTGATTTACTAAATTGTGTGGCGCGTCATGGTCACGTGAAATATATTTTTTAAATAATTGGCCCGCGGATCTGAAAAGGTTCGCCATCCCTGGCTAAGGTATTGATTGAACCTCTTATATTGCCACTGGTGGAATGTTTTCTTTCTCTTCATTACTGTTATAGACAATTTCTTCATCTCTTAATAAAAAATGTGGCACCAAAGCTCCGTTTGAAAAAATAATCTATAAAACCATTTTCTTTTGATTATGCCCTATCAATTTGCGAAACATTTGTCCGCATTAACCGATGAGTAGTAAGCATTCATCGTTGCCCTTAAGAGCCTACATCAGTCATGCGAGAAAACGCATAAATTAATGTTAAGTCTATGGGCAGGTTCTTGCGCGATTTCTCACTCACATTTTAATATTTTTAAATGATGTTTTTTGCATAGGATAGCTGAGGTCAATCTCTAACGTTGTTAGTTTTTACTTTTTCGATTTTGGTTTCAGTTTTTTTATATAAGGGTACTTTCACTTTCAGAACCGGTTCCAACCGGTTCCAAAATTGAAAATATACGCTCAGCTATCCCATGCAAAAAAAAAAAAAAAAATGATTTAAAAATATTAAAATGCGAGCGAGAAATCGCGTAAGAATCTTCCCATAGACTTAACATTAGCTTGAGCGTTTCTTCGCGTGACTAGTGTAGACTCTTAACATTAACTGCAAATAGAAAATGATGAGGAAAACCATTAACTTGTCCTTATTAACGGAAGATACGTCTTAAGCGGAAACGCATTAACGAGTCTTCCACTGTACTTTTCATTTTACTTAACATTCGTTTGCTTAAAAATTTTTATTTTCTGCTTTTTATATTGATTTTTATATGGTTCCTTTTTCATTTTTTCTAATATTGCACAAAAATATAAAAAAAAATTAATAGTTACTGAAAGATTCGAATGGCTCTTTTATTGAAGTAATTTCTGTTAAAACTGTTTAAAAAAAGTTATCTAAAAAAATATTTTACTGCTAATCTTGTCATATGGTCAAGAATATGTGGTTTATTGAAGAAAAAAAATTCGCTTCTTTCGTACTGAGATTATATAACCCAAAAAAGAAAAAAAAAAGAAAAAGAAAAGAAAAGAAAAATAAACGTATCACTCAAATCCGCATCCACTGCAAGAAATTTAACATTCAAAATACTTTTTTAGAAGAATTTTCAAAATTTTGTATAATAAGGAAATCTGATTGGAGATATTGTAGCTGTCACAAACATATTCTCTGAATGCAACATATCCTCTTGTCGGATCACTAGTTCCCAAACGAATTTAAAATTGTTGAATTTTAGAAGCACATCGCTACAATGGTTTACTTCACTCAAGTAATGCAAAGTATTTCATTAAGAATCAACAGTTATTCTCGTGTGTATAGTCATCGGTTAGATTCTATCCATTTTTTATTTCAGCGAAAATAGTCAATATTTTGTTTTAAGCTGCATGAAACTCTGTCATACTCTGCCAGTAATTCGCTTATTTCTTTGCTGAACCAAAATTGTCATCACAAAATATTTTACAATTCAACATATTTAAATATAAATTAAAATAAATGTATATAAATTACTACAAGTGATGAACAAAAGTGGACATATTTCAACACTTGTGTGAACAAATTAACTGTTTCGGTGATAAATTTTGAATTTGGCTTAAAGCTTAAAATTTTCCCAAGTATTTTTAAAGAAATTCTGATTTTAACCTAATGTGTTGAATTTTATAAAATTCCAGAGCTTGTCCAGGCCTAGCGCGCCTGTGTGCACCGCACACTTCGCACACACCACGCACTGTGCCTGTATGTATATATGAATAAATAAATACATAAAAGAGTACAATGATAGTGTAAAAATAACTAAGAACATATTTTTCTTTCATAGGTATTCTCTAGAAGTAGAACATGGCTGTTTTCGCTGGTCTCTTCTAAAACGGTTTCGAGATTTTTTGCAGTTGCATGAAAAGCTGCTTATGCACCGGGCATATTTAAACATTCAGATACCAGAGATAAAGTAAGAAATTCATTATTAAGTGTAAATATAAAATTAAGGGCATAAGTATTGTATTTACGCGCGTATTTTTGGCACTTTTTCCCCCTTTCTTCGGGGCCAAATATAGAGAATGCGAAAAATACGCAAGTTATTTTCTGCAGTTTTAATGATTTTTTTTTTCTGAAAAAAAAAAAAAAAAAAAAATAGCGTGAAACGATTAACGACATGATTGCTTTTATGATGAATGTAATATTTTTATAAATATCTAGTAAAATGTCTCGATAATGAACTATTTTATACAGAGCATGTTCGCACATTTTTTTTTAGGCGAGATTGTTTTAGTGTAAAAAAAAAAAAAAATCGTCTACATAGAGAAATTATTTTTCACAGCTAATATGTTTTTGAAAGTATACAGTCTCGTCTGGCAACTAAAATTTTTGTTTACATGCAAAACAAAACGTATACATGTCAAGCGTTCCAAGATATATGACAGAGGTGTCCGTCGGAATCACGTCATTGAAGGTCGTATGTCACGTAGCGGAAGGAGGGGGAACTACTAGAGGTTCAATAATTGTTGTAATATCTATGAAATAACTGCACATGTGCAAACCAAAACGCAAACGATTATTTCATTTGCAAAACATTTCGACTGTTGTCTTATTGTTTGTTTGTTCTTCAAGATTCTTTTAGGACGTATTTCATTATTTAAATAAAATATAATTTGTTGGAAGTACATTTAAAAGTATATTCAGTTTTATTTCATAAAGCTAGTATTAAATCTTTGACATTCTGATTTACTATCTGATGAAACTGGGGGGGGAGGGGGGGGAAGTAGGCATAAATGTATAAGCTGTTACCGATTATTTAAAAAATGCATTTTTATTTTTGAAACTTAATTTTTGAGAAACTATTTATGTGGCACTTCTGCTATAGCTATTGTTTTTTATATACGCCAAGATAAGGTACCATACCTAAATAAAAACTGTGGTTCATATTAATGGAACTTTAATGAAAATGTATTTAAAAAAACCCTTCTTTTAATTTATTCCCGAAAATCCAATTTCTTACTTAAAGAAAAGTTGTAATTTATTTTTCAAATGGCCATTAATCAGGTATAGCAAATAATATTGCAAATACGTTTTTAAAGCCTTTATATTGATTCCACATGCCTCACATGAACATATGTATTTATAGCCAATTTTTAATAACACCAATAAACTTGGTTTTGAATCTAATAAAGTGATATTTATCACGAATAAAAAATAAAGCGTATTTTTTTTTTCAAAAAATATTACATTTTTTCTTTTAATTCTATTTTTTTATATTGTATTTTATTTTGTAACATGTAATATTTTATTTTCTACTTTTTAGTGTTTAAAATATTTCATTGTTGCAATCTCACAACCAGGTGGCATGTTTTAGAGATCGTGGTTTGATACATAATTATCTCCATTGTTGAATCTCGTATACAGTTGTAAGAATTGTTATAGAACTTTTGGTGACTTATCACCTGCGCCCGGATAACATAAAAAATCCATAAAATTAATTTATTAATTTATAATTAAGTTACAAAAATATCAAACTGTTTTACCGTCACCGAAAACATATCTGGGTACATAATTTTTAGGATTCTAGAATAGTTTTAAATCAATTACAAAATTCCACATTTACATATCACAATCCACTGTTAATTTCCTGGGAAAATGAACGAGAAACGAGTATCAGGTCTAAACCCTTCACTGATATACCTGCTAAATCTCCTAACGTATCATCACCCATGGATTTTTACACTTTTGAACTTTTCAAAAGTGTGTAATCGAAACGTCGACCTACAACCCTTCATGGACTGTGGAAAACCGTTCAAGAGGAATGGGCCAAATACCTCTTCCAAAACTACAAAAGGCATTACTGTCATGAAATTACGGTGTAGAAAGGTAGTTCACGATAAGAGTTACCAAACTTAATATTTCAAACACAAATATTTTATGTAAAATAGTTCTGTAAATACCATGAAAATAGTCTAAAAAAATGTGCAAACACATATTATTACTTGCTGATAAAGAGTGTCATAGTCCATATTAAAATTGCAGGCATGATGTGAATGGGCATGATATGATAGGATTCGGTAATATAAATCTAAAGAAGGCTTTTCACGGATATGCTGTAGCGCCAGTCCATTAAAATCAACACACATGAGCTTAAAACTAGTGAAGTATGAAATGCACTGCGCAAACACGGAATGCGCTATGGTGCATCCAAAGCGTTGACATCCGAAACAACGTAGTGGGTTTATGAACTGCAAGGTGTACTTGCCCCGCAGAGATCATTTTTATCTTCCAAACTGGAAACAAAAACTTCCACTTGATCAGCCCGAGATTTCAGATGGGTCTGATCGACATTAGTTTTAAGGCCTGAGTCTGTTGCATTACTCTGATTTATTTTGGAGTTATTCCGAGACCGATTACATGACCTGCTATTCCAAGACGTTATTTTACTGTGACTTTTTTGATAGTTATACAAAATATTTTTCATTTCATTGAGGCAGCCCACTGAACCTCCTGATGTCTCATTAATTTGATGATCATAATTCTCTAGAAATCGGTATTTAAAACTTTCTATCTAAAATATTTATTTTGTGATAATTGCACTAATAATTAGTTTGACCTATTAATTATTCTCATAAATACACTTTTTAATTATTTATTATTCTACGTAATTATGCAATTTATTTTAAAATTACTACTTGAACCTGTGCCATAATTTTTTAACTGTTTTGCCCCTGCAAGTAATTGAAATTCTCTTGGTTTCTAAAACAGGCTAAAGAAGGAAGAAGGACGTCGTTTTAGTACCATTGAGATCAAGAGAAAAAATAAGATACCTAAGCTACCATCTTTTCCGTTGCGTCATCAAACGTTCTCACGTAAGACAGACCTCATCGGGAAAATGGTAAAGAAAAATTTATCTAACAGAAATGAAGTCTGTTTGTGTAAAAATTAATATCTCTGATAACTTAACATTTTAATCTAAGTTATGTTTGCGTAATGATTTACTTTATCTTAAGGGTACGCTCTAGTTAAAACAAATTTCAAAATCGCAAATACATAACAGGTAAGAAAAAAATTTATCTCACCGAATGAATCCCTCGTTAATTTTGTTTCTGTAGAGCTTCAAGCGCATTCGAAAGTTTTCTTTAACAAATAAAGAAGATTTAATTGCGGGAGACGAAGCACATTTTTTAAATTGATAACGAACACACAACCATATACAATGAAAACACAAATTTTAACTGCGAGCCTTTGTTCGTAGCGCAGCAACTTTCGCCGGGATAGGTACGACTGGATATGAAAGGTTGAGAGTTCAAGAAGGCAAAAAAGCTAGACTGATCTTTTGACGACCGCTCTGTTTGGCAAACTCATTGTGCATGCTCTTGTTCGACCATCACATCCAAGATAAATTTGGATTAGAATACCCGTTTTCCAGTTGAGTCGTGGGGGATGTCCTTTATGAGAACGACGGTATTTTTTTAAGCTCGCTTGGTTGATCAATTTGTCTATACTGGTGAGTAGGGCTGGATTATTTATCAATATATCGGTCAACTATGGATATCTTTTAAATATCGCTATAACTATATCTACTAAGTTACTCCTTCAGAAATATCCCAATAACAATAATATTGTTTTGCCCACACCGCGGCTTCGAACTCCAAAAAACAGCACCGAATATCCCATACCAATATCTTCTTCAATCCCTTCTTTTGTCCAATCTATGCATTTAATAACTGACTTACTTCCTCCAAACCAGAAACTCTACCTAAGTGATTTTGTCTATAAGGAAAGGGCATATTTACAAACAAGCACTTCCATCAACCAATCTACCACTACATTTTTGGCATAGCGATCATTGCAGGAATCGTCATGGCGACGCGACGTAGGCCAATCATGTCATAAACATGTTAAATGTAGACAAATCAAATCACCCGAACTCATGTGTACAATAGGAGTCATAAAAAAAACGGATAGGTGTTTCTTGCTACCCCACAGTAATTTAACCCATAGTGACGTCAACTGTCCTTTCCTTAAGGAAATGTCCCAATATATTATAAGACATTCGCTTACCATTGCAACGTTCGTTATCGTTGCTAAACTGGAAAGTCCACTGTTCGTTACTGTATTGTCCGTACTTTAGTTCCGCTGCTGCTATTTGTCTTGATATATTGTAATACATCAAGACATTGATATATCAGGGCCAGTAACATGAGTTTGAAAAAGTGATGGTGATTGTTAATAGTACTGCTCACTCTCGCTCATACTATCGGTGGTGCGAGCTTTCCCTGAATGAATTAAATATATCGTGACATTTCAGCTTAAAATTAATGTACTGTTATAGAGTCGTTTGTACGAAATATCAAAGTTATTTCACGAAAAGGGGCAATTTTTTTCTTTATTTCATTTGCAACATTTTATTCTAAAAATTCAGTGACCCTTTTGAAATTAAATACAGGTTTAAATATCAAACCGAGTATTTTGCATAATAAAGTAAAATTGTATGTTATTATTTTTCTTTTTTTAGTTTCTTTATGGAAATTTATTTTGTTCTCGATGTTATTTACAAAATATTTATCAAAGAACTAAATTTTAATTACCATAAAACCGTTTCCATGTAAATTCAATATGTATATAATATATAAAGCTTTGTATTCATGTAGTAAATAGATAAAAAGGTATAAATAGAGTGAAATGTTCTTATTTTTTTACTATTTAAAATGTATTGATCTCCTTAGAGAAAAATTGATATTTCTGCTGCATATGTTATTTATAGAAGATTATTTAATTACTCGCATATTTACATGACATGTGCCCTTAAACCAATTTCAGATTTTGCTTTTGACTTATTTTAATCATATTAAAGTCATCAACATCCACATTAAGAGAATTTTATTTTATATAGTAAGTTTTTTAATTATGTAATCAGTTATACTCAAGGAATTTAAATAGTTAAAATGTTATTAGAAAATATGACGTAAAATGAGAAGAATGTGGAACATACTATATTTAAAGAAAGGGCAATGTCAAATTTAAAACAGGGACTTTCATAGCGTTATCTTAATCAACACAAATCGATGTCGAACATTGGTTCATTTTTTCTAAAATATTTCTATTTTGTGTAAAACAGTACATAGATATATTTAAATGATGTTGTGTCAGCAAATAGATCTAAAACAATGATTCGTTGCTTTCTACATATTTGTACTTAAATCGCTGTTACCATACCATTTGTCTTTCAAAATTAGAAATTTTTACTATTCTCTCACACTTGTTAAGGTACTGTGTGACTCTCATAAGAAAAACTCTCGATCCTGTCACTTCCTGGTCCTATTGCCAGGGTAACTGGTCATCGGTTTCTTTTTAGGGAAGTCCGACTACTTGTCAATTTCATCCCGTTTTATCAGTCAATCCATGGAGCATCAGTCTTTTTAACTCTTTCCAACACAGCTGAAAAGTGTTTATGACTTCGGTTTGTCTACCGTCTGTCCGTCCCTCCGTGTTCTAACTCTTGTAAATACACTCAGATTGCCCTGAAATTTTTGTATGTTATTGACATTTGCTATAGCATAATTCCTATTGAAAATGAAGTGTTTTTATAGTTTATTTACAGGGACAGTCAAAATTTTTCCGTTACATTACGGTCAATGGTAAAAAATCGTTTCAAGTACATTTTGATGATGTTACGCCATTCGAAACATGACGAAATTGATATACAATAATGTACAACACTAAAATACGTTTTTTTTAAATTTATGGTGTGCAAAGCATTTACTATTCATCTACAGGGTCACACAAAAGAATACTGTTACACAATGTTCGGGGAAAAATAGTTTGTAGTGTAATTTAATGATGTTTCGCTATTTAAAACATAATGAAATTTATATATATTACTGAGATGCACTTTAAATTGCTCACCGATTAGTATTGTGTGCATTGCGTTTTCAACTTTGATTTGGGTTTTTAAGTTTAACTACATTTTTGCATAATACGTGGTGTGTATAAATTCTGTTGATCATATACAAGGCTACACAAAGGAATTCATAAGTATCACTGACTATGGAAGTGAATTGCTTAAGGGTATTTTTAATTGTGTTACGCATTTTCCTGCTGAACTATATTTAGTACACTAATATAAGTTGGTGGAATATAAATACATTCATATACAGGGCTTTGCAAAGATCAAGATAAATTGTCGTTTATGGTTGGTAACTGCTGGAAGTGAGTTTTAAGTTGCCTTATGCGTTTTTTACAGAATTAAATTTCAGTTTAATATGTGGTGTGGTCAAAAGTCTTTTGTAATATACAGGGCTATACAAAAGTTTTAAAGTGCCTTTCCTAATTTTTATCATATTATGTAGTATATATTCAAATCTGTCATATACAGGGCTGCACAGAACAATTTGACTACTTTTTTGACTATGGGAGGTAATTGTTAAAACTGGATTTTTAAATGTGATATATAATTCCTAAACTGTTTACTATCTATCTTCTTTCACTTTATTTAATGGTGAAGTTTCGTTACAGTTTTCTGGATCTGCTGGAAAATGTTTCGTAATCTATGCTAGACGCATGATTTTCCGTTCTTGTTTATGTTCCCACCGAGACAGGTTTTGTATTTCGAACTTTCATCCCTACAAGTTTTGGAACCTTCGTAAGCAACAACACTATCCAGGGTTTTTCTTATGGGAGCCACACAGTAGTATCGCGATATATCACCAATATCAATATTAATTCATTGATGTACTACGATATTAAATTTCTGATATCGTCCAGTATTAATATCCGCGAAATTAACAGTATTTCTCATAATTAAAATGAGGAATCATCTCAGACGCTTTGGATTACGTTCATATTATTTTATTTTTAATAATTGCTAGCTTCAGTTTCAATGCTCTGACACTTTCCGCCATATTGGAGGCGGCGCTAACACAATCTTGTCTGGTCATTGGTCTGAGCTCTGGAAACTACGATTGTTGCCAACGATAAGGTAGAAATTCAGCCCTATTTCCGCGCCACGTAAGACAAATATATATATAGATTTTTCTTAGTTTGCTAAATTTTCGGATATTAAAAAGAGCTTCAAGTTTCGTTGCTACGAGCATAGTCACTCCTTCATATTCTTTATTTTCTGAATAAATCTCCTGGGCGACATAAATGTTGGATCGTGGCCGTTTTTTTTTTTTTTTTTTTTTTTTTTTTTTTTTTTTTTTTTTTTTTTGCATTTTCTTAGACATAGTGCACCAAATCAGAGTTATTGGTACTTTAGACTAATTAAATCTTCACCTCGTGATAACGTATCAGAAGAGTATTTATTTCCAGAACAGTGATACCAACAATCAGGATAAGAGATTTTTTTTTTTATTTTAGCTACTCTGTTCTTGACAAACATCTTTAATTTTCGAGAATTATTCTTGATCCAGCTAAAAGTAATCATGAACTCTGACCAGAAGCTAGTCTTTATGTTACTCGGTAGATTCATATTCAGTTGAATGTGATGAAGCAATTTGACTCCTATAAGTGCAGCAAGAAGCTCCTAACCTTGACAGAGTTATTTTCTGAACGGCTCCAACTTTAGTCTTCGAAATGACTAAATTCGAATGGAATTTTCCGTCAGGCAAAAATGTACATAAATAACAACCCCATATATTCGTTTGTGGGCGTCTACGAAGACGTGAAACTGACAGTCAGTAAGTTATTCCACCCGTTTCATTCAGAATAGATGTCTTGATTCAGGGATCTGTTTCAAGTAAAATAATTCTTTACACCAATCCTTAAATATTTTTGCTAAATCTGGTGTTAAAGCATCATCCCAATCAAGTTTATATTTTCAAATGTCTTACAATAGTATTTTAGCTCGAACTGCAAATGGTGATATTAAGCTCACAGGATCATAGATTCTTCTAATAGCTCGTAAACCTTAATTCTTCCCTATTCTTATTCTTCAAGGGTTTATCATTATTACCACTCAAGACATCATCTGCAGAATTTCCAGTAATAGCCAAGGAACTTGCATGATGTGGATTCGTTGTTACATTTTTCCTTAAATCGATATTGCAATGAGTGTACATTGGTCCTCCTCATATTCAAGCCTGCTTCTCTTACTAAGAACTTTATTTGTTCGTGGATGGTGTATGTTAAATTTGTAATCTTCTAAGCTGTGAAGCATATCGTCTACATACTGTCTACTGTTGAGAATGCTGAATGCAGCTGAATACACATTCTTATACTTCTTCATATGCTGTTTAATAGTGGCATTTAGCAAAAATAAACTCGATCTTCCTCCGAAAATTACGCGTATCATCTTTAAAACTTCTAACAGCGTCCAAATCTTCCGTAACCCATAGAAATCTAACTGCGTCTCTTTCTTCTGGCGCTAAAGCTATTTGCAGAAATGCGCCTTCTGTATCTGCCGTTATGACAACCTTATTTAGACAGAACTGCAAAAGAAGTATTAGAATATCTGGCGTTAAGTTTGGGCCTGTACTCAAACAGTCATAAAGCGATGGAAAATTGGCTTCACTTGAGGAGTCGTCGAAAACTATTATCATTTTTGTCGTTGTTTTATCTTCGCATATTACCGCGTGATATGGAATGTAATAGATTTTAAAATTAACATCACTTCTGTTTTTATTAACTCTTTCAGCAATTCCTTCAGTTATGTACTTTGAAATAATGTCCTTATCCATGAAAATTAACCATGAAAACATCGATTTTTCTCAAATATTTTAACAAGTTTTTGTAAACAGGCGTTAGTATTGCTATAGCATTACTATTCTCAAATTATTTTAAAACTTCGTTGTCTTCGGAATTTAAGTTGTTCCTACGCGAGATTTCCAAACTTCTAAATAAAACAACCTTTTGAAAGAGCCTGCTTCTTCTAAGTTTTGATTACGCACTATAGCATCCATTACTCTAAAATCATTAAAATCTCTACGTTTTATTTTAGAACCATTAAATACAAAAACTGTTTTCGTTGCAATTCCTACTACAACTCCGGACATGCAGGACATTCTTTTGATTTTTCTTGTAACAATTTTCTAGTAATAGTCTAACCCGTTCAATAGTGATATTTTTAAATTTTCGAACCTTTCGATACCAGCTATTTGTATTTTAGCTTTATTACAAAATGCATGAACTTCTTTACCATGATTCTCAATCACAGCTTCCGAAGTACAAGATGTTTCAATAGTTTCTATAGAAATAATTCTTTGTGGATCGAAAATGCTTCTCAAATTTATCTCAAATTTATCTTTACTCCATTTCTCAAAATATCTTTTTGTTTTGATCCGAAAGCATAAATTGCGAATTTTCTTTTCTTAAAACCATTAAATTTACAAAAATTTTTTGGATCAATAAAGTATTTTTTTATTTTTTAACCCCATGATAATTTTTATTTATTTTTTCCTGGGATTCATTACTTAAATAGGGACGTTACTGTATATCTAAAGAAATCTATTCTAATAAGGTCCACATCTAACGAGTAATTATCACATTCTTTTCAGCTCCATTATAATTAGTATTACTCTTTCTAAGTTCTCCTAAAGTTAATCTGTAAGGGTTTTTTTTTATTTATCTTACCAAATGTAACTGGATGAATATGAGGTAATTATAAAAAAATGTTACAAATTTGTAGAAATTATAATTTAAAAATCGCCCTTAAGCTGTAATATATTTATGACACTCAAATGAGGTTCGAACCCAAACATTTCAATGAATGACAACGAAAATTTTTAATGTGTCTTACCAGCTTCAAAGTTAACAACTTCTAAAAATTGAAATTGAAATTGGATAATTGTAATAATGCATTAATAATGAGCTGAAAATATAACCCCATCGGCCGTAATGGTATTTGGATTTTCAAAGGGCCATTCTTTTTTAATGGATTATCGATGCTTTTTTATTAACGAACTCATCCAAGATATCAGCAAGATCAATCCACTGTCCAAATTTTGTTCTAATAATGGTCTGTTATACTAATTGATTTTTCAGCAGAGCTGAAATTACGCTGTAAATTACTGAAATACAAAGGATGTGAATTATCACTTACTAAACAGCGTACAACCTACAGAGTGAAAAAATGTCCAGACCGGTGTTCGATCACGGATCCCTTGGTAAAGCGAACCAAGTGCTTTAACAATTAAGCCATCCGGACGACATCCGGTTTAGCATTCTTATTATTCTTATTAGTATAATTACTAATAAGAGAATGCTAGTAATTAATACGAATTCTTATTATCCGGTCTAGCATCTCTCTATATAAAATATTCACCGATACTGGGTTTGCTTTGTCTCATGTATGCCACCAGGAGTTGTGCTCATGATTGACGTTCCATCTTGTGCTGCAAGGTTGTAGCCTAGCCATATGAGAGTGAGAGAATGCTAGACCGGATGTCGTCCAGGTGGCTTAAATGGTAAAGCACTTGGTGCGCTATACCAAGGGATCCGGGATCGGACCCCGGTCTGGACATTTTTTCACTCTGTTGGTTGTACGCTGTTTAGTAAAGTGATAATTCACATCCTTTGTATTTCAGTAATGGTCTGGTATTTTGGACGCTATTGTGATGACATATGACTATAAATAATGATACTAAGCTATCATTTATTTCGCACGCTCAAATGAGGTTCGAACCCAAACCAATCAATGAATACCGGTGAAATTATTTTAGTATGCCTCACTTACCAAAGTAAACAAGTCCTAAACATTTTATTGAAATCGAAGAAACTTAACATGTATTTATAATGAACTGAAAATACGTATAACTCTGTTGACTGTAATGTTATTTGGATTTTCAAAGAACCATTATTTTCGGACGAATCTTCTTGATTAAATATCTTCTTGAATTAGTCGAATGACGAATCTTTTGATTAATGATCTTCTTGAATTAATCGAATGACGAACCTTTTAATTATGATCAATACGCAGTCCCGATTTGGTTCGATAAGTTTAGCATTATATAATAATATATATATAGCATTATATAAAAAAGTGCATTATAAACAAAAGTGATTGCAATAGATCTATATTTAAAACAACCAACCTAAAAATTGTGAGATTTGGCGCTTGGTGATCTTTAACATTAACAAAATGCCAGGTCTAGGAAAATACAAAAATACATTTTTAACCCGTCATACTTAATGGATTTCGCCCCTAATTTATGTAGGATTTGTTTATGTTATCAATTAGTTTTGCATACTCTTGCATGTTTTCTTTCATTATCATCATCATGTTTATTTCAGGAAGACATGGAAAAGTACTTGCAGAGCATTCTGAATATCCCTTGCTTCAGAGATTACCATGAAACAGTTAAGTATTAGGACGATCTACTGTGCAACTTTTTAATTATTTAATTTAATTCAAAAGTATTAATTTATTTAACGAAGATTCATTTTTAAACATTAAGTTATTTGTTATTTCTGTTTAATACTTTCCAATATAGTTAGAATGTGTTTATGAATTCGGTTTGTCTCTCTGTTTGCAACCTGTGTGCTCTAACTCTTCTAAATATACTCGGATTGCCATGAAACTTTTACATGTTACTGTTTTATATGTTTGGCATTGAAAATGAAGTGTGTATTATTTGTACTTCGTTTACAGGGAGACACAAAAGAATTCCGTTACATTGTGCTCTACGGAGATAAATCGTTTGCGATGCATTTTATTGATGTTACGATATTCTAAACTTAATAAGATTGATATGAATCACCAAGATGGGCTACAACATGTTTTCTCAGGAGTATAGAATAAGTAGCATTTGTAGTTTGTTTACAGGGACGCACAAAAGAATTCCATTACATTATGATCTATGGGAAAAATCATTTGCAGTGCATTTTATTGATTTTATGATACTTCAAACATAATTAAATCTCTGGAGTGCACTACAACATGTTTTGTATAGATTATGGAGTGCATAGCATTTATCATCCATTTACAGAGACACGCGAAAGAATTCGGTTACAGGGTTGACTAAAATCGATAAAAGCTGGAATAGCTTTTTTGCACTGTGTAATGCATTTTTAAGTTTATCTAATTTTGTGTATATTAGGCAGTGTGTATAAATTCTATGGATTGCACACAGGGCTACACGAAAGAATTTGCCCACACTACCGGATATAGACGTCAATTACTGAAAATGGATTTTTACTGAGTTATATGTTTTTTTAAGTTGCTTATTTAGCTATCGCATTTCGTTCTAGGAAAAAAAGAAAATTCCTTAATAATATTCTGTTGGTGTTGAAAAGTGTTTCATAATTTATGCCTGATGCCTTTTTTTCGTTCTTGTTTACATTTTCAGTTAGAATTTTTGGAGATCGGTCCATACTCATTCATTAGAGATCTGGGAGACAAAGGAAAAGAAGCTTTCATGAAAAGAAGAAGCAATTGTGGTGACACCCATTTCGGAATGATATGTTCCAAAGCTTGTGGATTCCCTAAAAAACGGTATAAAATGCTCAAGTTTATCAATGTACAGCGTTGGCATATGTACGATAATTACCGCATTTAGAGTGGTGTAAAAATAGTGTAGCTGGGATTAAAGTACTGCGTTGGGTACACTGGAAAAAAAAAATGTTGATTTTACGGTGTAATACTGGCACCTCAGCTGTCAGTATTCTACCGTAAAATTAACAGTAATAAACAGTAAAATAAGCAGTAATACACTGTTTTTTGCTGTTTATTATTGTTAATTTTACGGTAGAATACTGACAGCTGTGGTGCCAGTATTACACCGTAAAATCAAAAAAAAAAAAAAATATTGCAATATAGGGTGTACAATAACACTATTATTTGTACACAAAAGACGACACGACGCCGAAAGAAAGAAGTCCTGGACCCAGTCTGTAGAAAAAAAGAATAAGTCCGGTTTTGGGTACGTGCAGACCTCTAGCTGGGATGGCTAATACCACACTCACCAAGCGTCAGAATGATAAAAAAAAAAAAAAATTCATAAAGTAAAATGAAAAAGAAATCAGAAATTATGATTCAAAACTGCAAAAAATTATACTATTTAAATAACAATAATAATAGTAATAACAGACAAAACCTACTTATACGCATAGTTGCAAACGTTCCTCTTTTTTTTTCCCAAGTCAAAAAACATACATAGCGCAGCACTATAAAACTTATCTACCTATCTAAAACTTATATATATAAAACCCTAATGAAACGAATTTATGAAACGACTGATTAAACGATTGATTAAACTAATATATGTTGTTAAATAATTCACAGCTATACCTCCTAGAATATGGAACGTTGGGCGATCAAATTAACACCAGCTATCCGCATTGATCCGAGGGTGTCAAAAGTGGTCTTAGAATTTTAAAATTTGAACTAGTTTTCGAGATATTAATTTTTTTCTAATTTTTAAAGATATTTCTGTAATTAAATTACTCCATTTTTGTGGATAAAAGAGATAATAGGGAAAACGATAGGGATTATTAGAATTCTTTTTTTGTCGTCTTTTTCAAATGAAAATTGAAAATTATCTTTTATTTGAATAGATAATGAAAACAATTTTGTGACTGAATTTTGTTTTTAAACTCACTTCATTTTTCTCAAAAAGAAGTGAGTTTAAAAAATAATTACCGAAACAATCAGGAAATCACAGGAAGAAGTTATATTTTCCTGTATAATTCTAAAAAATTATATTTATATTCATAATTTTTTATAGTTCCAATGAAATAAATTAATTAGCTATACAAGTATGGAAATTAGCTTTAACAGATTTAATAAAAAACGTACCTAAATATGTAAAAATTGCTTTCTGAGAAAAAGAAAAAAAAAAGTTTTACACATTATAACATGCGTGCTATTGTTTGTTTACGAACATACAGAAAAGGTGTATATATATTATGAAACTATATAAGTTAGCTATTTTAAAAGTTTTTGAGGTTTTTTTTTTTTAAATGTACTTACTATTTCAAAAATTAGAAATTTTACAAAAATATGATTTTTTTTAGATTTTTTTTACACTAAAACAATTTGCAAACTCTTCTAAACTACATTATAGCCAGATTTCATTGACGGAACAAATCTATTAAAAATATCTATTTTTAAAAACATCATATATTTGATTACTGTAAAAACTACAGTAGAATTCGGATAAAACGAGCCCATTTAAATCGGAGTGTCGCAAAATGAAACTTTTAAGAAATCCCTACAAATTAGCATCATTTCCCCATGTTTTTCAACTCGCTTATAAGAAATGCTGTAAAATCTGAATATCGCATATAACGAACTTTTGCACCAAAAATATACAGAAGGTCGATCGCACTTTATGGAAACAATTTTCACAGTAAATTTCTACGCAAAAATATCGAATTATTTTCGACAATTTGACTCAAATGGATAACAGGTAAAATAGACCAAAAAATAAGTAATAGATGATAACTGGTGGCTATTTACGAAAATTTGTGAAAAACTTCGTTTTGGCGCTAAACATGAAAATACGACGAGTCTCCAAAAAATAAAGTAGGAGAGATGGGGATGAATGGGACGTTTTCACAAAAATATTTATTTTAAATATTTTATTTAAGTTATTATCAATATTATATATCACATTTCATACATTAAGTATTTAACTTCTTCTTATGCACAATATTTATTCAAGATTATTATTATACAGAAATATATTATGAAATTGAAAAACAATTTCTCTATGTCCCAATCATCCCCACAGCAGGGATGAATGGAACACAAATAATTTCCTCCTATTATTCAATGTTAAGGACTAAAAGCTGAAAAAAAGCCGAAAAAAAGCCTCCTTGGCTAAAGCTGAGAGATTATAAATTGTAATATGATCTCCAGAATTATTTGTTAGCCAATCATATTGGACTCATCTCGGCTTTGCCTTAAAAGGCTCATAAACGGAAGCATTCAATGGCTGAAGACGATACCTACAATGAGGATGAAATGTTAAAAGAATAATTACCATAAATTATTAATTTATCAAACTATCTATATATTTAAAACGCTAAGCGTTTTCTTTCGACAGTCGGTGAGAACAAACTACTGCATCAAATTACATCATTCTTTTTAACACTTTCCAACCTAGTTGAAAAGTGTTTATGACTTCGGTTTGTCTGTCCGTGCTCTAACTCCCATACATATGCTCGGATTGCTCTGCAATTTTTATATGTTATTGTCGTTATCTATAGCATGTTCCCTATTTCAACGGAAGTGTTTAGCACGCGTAGTTTTTCTACAGGGACACTCAAAAGAATTCCGTTACATTGCGGTCTATGGGGAAAAATCATTTGCGGTTTATTTTAATGATGTTACACAATTTCAAACACATTGTAATTGATATATATATCATTAAGGTGCATTACAAGAAGATTAATATGGAATAGGGTGTGCATAGCACTTATAGTTACTTTACAGGGACAGTCAAAATAATTCCGTTACATTATGTCTATGGAGAAAAATCGTCTGCGGTATATTTAAATAATGTTTCACTATTTTAAACGCATTGAAATTTATATATATCACTAAGGTGCATTACAAGAGGCTTACTACAGAATAGTGTGTGTATAGCAGTCATCGTTCATTTACAGGGACACACAAAAGAATTCTCTACTGTCTGTTAACACTAATTCCTGGAAGTGCGTTTTAAGTTGCTGAACGCGATTTTAATTTTAACTCACTTTTTGTCTATTACGTGGTGTGTATAAATTCTGTAGATCCTATACAGGGAAGCACAAAAGTTCACGAAACCATTTCCGTTTATTGACAGAAACTCCAGAAGGAGAATTTTAAACTGTGCTACTCGTTTCCTAACTGAACTAAAATTTAGCATCCTATGTAGTATCTATACAAATCTATAGATCGTATACAGGGCTGAATAAAAGTTTTCGGATATTTTTCCGAATATTGTATATGTTGGAAATTCCTGAAATCATGTTTTTAAATTATATTATGCCTTTTCCAAATTGTTTATACTTAGATGTTATCTTTCAGCTTATTAAACGGTATGATTTGTAAAATTATTTTGGAAGCGTTGGAAAGTGTTACATAATCTATGCTTGACGCATGATTTTTCGTTCTTGTTTTTAATTAAAGACATTTGGACACACATTTGTTATCGTACATTCGTTTGTTCGAAAGTTTTATTAATTAGCCATAATTTTAAATTAAACATTTACTTCTGAATATGACGTCATAAAGTCGGCAATCGGAAAACTTCCACTGTTGCGAGGCACAGAGTAACGAGAAACTCTGTGGTTGCGATAAAAGAGAAATAATAAATATTAAAGGCACGTGGTTTTTAGGCCGAATTTTTTAATTTGAGAGTTAAATTTCAGTAAAAATATTTATCGCGAGCACTTTATTTTTATAAGCGAATAAAAATTCATATTTATTGTGACATTACGGGAGTATTGTCCATTGGGTTTATTTTATCATTATGCATTATAACTTTGTTGATGCCATTTTTTCCATACAATTAAATACAAAATATATTTTTATTTGTATACGTGATGTTTAAGCATAAAAGTAAGGTAGGGTAAATGTACCAATAGTCGGCCACTTAACTGCTTTTATATATATAAATCTTAACGTAGAAATTTTAAAAAACGACACAACATTTTTAACAGTGATATATGTTAAAACATACGTTTCTTATTATGTTTCAGAAATTATTTTTAAAAAACACGGTAATAGTTTTTTTTAGACAAAGTTAAGTTCAAAAAGGGCAAGTTCTCCAATAGTCGGCCACTTTAAATCTAATGTTCGGCCATCACTGCACCAATAGTCGGCCACTTCAGAATTTTTTGTTTAAGTGAAAACTTCTTTAGGCGCGTTGGGCATTTTTTGAGATTGGAAAAAACCATTGAACTCGCGACACTGTTACCGTCACTGTTACCGACACCTCTGTATATTTATATACAGAGGTGTATAGCGCCGCATGCTTGTCTGTGCGCTATTGCACCGTGGTATAGTAAGCACAGAAAAATGTAAGCAGTATAGTAAGCGGCATAGTAACGTAGAAAAATGTAAGCGGTATAGTAAGCGTAATATTAAGCTGTATAGTAAGCGCTATAGAAGCGGTGTAGTAAGCGCAGAAAAATGTAAGCGGTATAGTAAGCGGTATAGTAACACAGAAAAAATATAAGCGGTATAATAAGCGGTATAGTAAACGCAGAAAAATATAAGTGGTTATAGTAAGCGCAGAAAAATGTAAGCGGTATAGTAAGCGGTATAGTAAGCTGTATAGTAAGCGGTATAGAAGCGGTATAGTAAGCGGAGAAAAATGTAAGCGGTATAGTAACACAGAAAAAATGTAAGCGGTATAGTAAACGCAGAAAAATGTAAGCGGTATAGTAAACGCATAAAAATGCAAGTGGTATAGTAAGCGGTATAGTCAACGCAGAAAAATGCAAGCGGTATAGTAACACAGAAAAAATGTAAGCGGTATAGTAAACGCAAAAAAATGTAAGTGGTATAGTAATACAGAAAAAACGTAAGCTGTATAGTAAACGCAAACAAATGTAAGCGGTATAGTAAGCGGTATAGTAACACAGAAAAAATGTAAGTGGTATAGTAATCGGTATAGTAAACACAGAAAAATGTAAGTGGTATAGTAATGTAGAAAAAATGTAAGCTGTATAGTAAACGCAGAAAACGTAAGCGGTATAGTAAGCGGTATAGTAACACATAAAAAATGTAAGCGGTATAGTAACGCAGAAAAATGTAAGCGGTATAGTAACACAGATAATATGTAAGCGGTATAGTAACACAGAAAAAATGTAAGCGGTATAGTAAACCCAGAAAAATGTAAGTGGTATAGTAAGCGGTATAGTAAACGCAGAAAAATGTAAGTGGTATAGTAAGCGGTATAGTAAACGCAGAAAAATGTAAGCGGTATAGTAACACAGGAAAAATGTTAGTAGTATAGTAAGCGGTATAGTAAACGCAGAAAAATGTAAGCGGTATAGTAAGCGGTTTAGTATGCACATAAAAATGTAAGCGGTATAGTAAGTGGTATAGTAAGCGCAGAAAAATGTAAGCGGTATAGTACGCGGTATAGTAAGCGTTATATTAACGCAGAAAAATTTATGCGGTATAGTAAGCGATATAGTAAACGCAGAAAAATGTAAGCGGTATAGTAAGCGCAGGAAAATGTAAGCGATATAGTAAGCTAGAAAATGTAAGCGATATAATAAGCGGTATAGTAAGCGGTGTAGTAACGCAGAAAATGAAAGCGGTATAGTAAGGGGTATAGTAAACGCAGAAAAATGTAAGCGGTATAGTAACGTAGAAAAATGTAAGCGGTATAGTAACGCAGAAAAATGTAAGCGGTATAGTGCGACTGAAGTCTAGTTCCCGAATTTTTTGTATGTAAAATAATATGCATTATTTTTCATGTACAATAGCGCATTAAATGAAAATTGTAATATAATTTTTGTAGTAGTAGTTTATATTGTAATAATGAATAAAAAAACACTTCATTTAAAAGTATTTCCTGCACAATAAAACATTTCCTGACGATTCAAAAAATACACACGTATTGTTCAAGTTTTCACTTCTGTCGGCACTCCCGGAGTGCCATTGTTTTGTTTTTTTGTACCTGAAAAATGACTCTAACAAATGTGACTAAATTTTGCATTCTACCATTTTCGGTTATAAGAAGATGATTGAGCTATCTCACATGTTCGAGAAAATTCAATTAGTGGGTTATTTAGGGTCACTGCGGGTAAAGCTAATTTTATTTTATCTGCTAAATGGCTTTAACGATTTTGACTAAGTTTTGTATCCTACATTTTTGGGATACAAGAAGACCATTGGACTGGGTCGCATGTTCAAGAAAATTTCATTAGTGGGTCATATGGGGGTCACTATGGGTCAAATAAATTTTATCTAAAAAACGGCTTTAACGATTTTGACTAAATTTTGTATCCTACCGTTTTGGGGTACGAAAAGACCCTTGGGCTGGGTCACATGTTTGAGAAAATTTGATTAGTGGGTCATTTTGGGGTCACTACGGGTCAAACTAATTTTATCTAAAAACGACTAAAATGATTTTGACTAAATTTTGTATCCTACCGATTTGGTGTACGAAAAGACTATTGGGCTGGATCACATGTTAAGGTCCAAGAAAATTTTATCTTATCTAATAAATGTCTTTAACGATATTGACTAAGTTTTGTGTCCTATCTTTTTGGGATACAAGAAGACCATTTGGCTGGGTCACATGTTCGAGAAAATTTGATTAGTGGGTCATTTGGGGGTCACTATGGGTCAAACAAATTGTATTTAAAAACGGTTTAAGCGATTTTGAGTAAATTTTGTATGCTACCATTTTCGGGCGCGAGAAGACTATTTGGCTGGATCACATGTTTGAGAAAATTCGATTAACAGGGTCATTTGGGGGTCACTATGGGTCCAGTTAATTTTATCTTAAAAACGGCTCTAACGATTTAGACTAAATTTTGTATCCTACTGTTTTGGGGTACGAAAAGACCATTGGGCTGGGTCACAGGTTTGAGAAAATTTGATTAGTGGGTCATTTTGGGTTCACTACGTGTCAAGATAATTTTATCAAAGAGACGGCTCTAACGATTTTGACCAAATTTTGTATCCTAACGTTTTGGGGTACGAAAAGACCAATGGGCTGGGTCAGAGGTTTGATAAAATTCGATTAGTGGGTCATTTTGGGGTCACTACGGGTGAATGCATTTCATTGTGAATGAAGGTTAAGACAGTTGTTGAAGAGTTGACAGTTAACGAAGTTGCAATATTGGCAATGTTTCGCCAACTTCGCTAAGTTTGGTGAAAGTTTTGACATTGGCGATATTTAGCATAAAATCGACAACCAAGATTACTAATGCCAAAGCACATGCTTACCGTCAAATGTAAGAATGTATCAAGTTTCGAATTTTCGCAAAATTATAGCGACATTTGGCGAACAGATTGGTTTTCAGAATCTGAAGGAATTTTCTAGAAATTCCCACTAACAGCGAGGATAAATTATTCAACCAATCAGGGTCCATAGAACGTTCTCAAAAACAGAAATTAACCAATCAGGGTACATAGAACTGATTGTTATATGTTGTACGGAGAATTTATTGTTATATCGTGCTGAAAACAAAGATAAATTTAACAAGCATAGCTCGGTCTTCCCAGATGGTTGTAAAAAACAGCAAAACTTTTTTAACAGTGCCATGTATAAATGTATACTTTTGGAAATTCTTCTGGGAATCTCAAATTATTTCTCATTAGTGTTATTTTTCAAGGTAACGTCAATCAAAATCATCAATCATGAACATTTTCTTTTAAATTTTTGATATTATCTCATAAATGATTACTTTATGAGCGTTAAACTACGAGAAATTAATAACACAATACCTCTTTACATTTCAACCAAATTAATTTGCTGTGTAATGTAAATCTTAATGTGGCAGTTCAATTAACAGTGACACACGTAGAAAACTTCATTATTTTATTTTATTTTATTATTTAAGTTTAATAGAGGCTGCGAAAATAATTCTAATTCCGAGTACTTAGCCTCTTATCAATAGAGCGGCTAACTATTGGATAAAACAATCAGGCAACAAGTTTTTCTTTTATCAAAACCAACGGCTTTGCACGCATGATTGAAATATGGAAAGTAGTATTTGTGTACCAATTAACATTAGGAGAAATTATACTTTTTCAAATAATTTAAATATTACTGAATTAAGTCACAATTTGAACAAACGTCATTTTTGTACCGCATTAGGTGAATGTGAGACTTGAAATAATGCGAAAATCGTCATTGCAACGCATTTTAATCCACATTTTTCCAAGAAAACAGATACAATGCAGTCTATTTGGAAACTCTGTTTATAAGCTATCGTTTAGTGGAAATTTTTTTTAAATCCGTTCAGTAGTTTCAGAATTTATTTTCTATAAAAATCAAGCTTCTCTTTTTACAATATTAATACTATTTACAATACTATTTACAATATTAATACTATTTACAATATTAATTTACTATACCGCTTATATACCGCTTACTATACAGCTTACTATACCGCTTACTATACCGCTTACATTTTTCTGCGTTTACTATACCGCTTATTATACCGTTTACATTTTTTCTGCGTTACTATACCGCTTACATTTTTCTGCGTTACTATACCGCTTACATTTTTCTGCGCTTACTATACCGCTTACATTTTTCTGCGTTACTATACCGCTTACATTTTTCTGCGTTACTATACCGCTTACATTTTTCTGCGCTTACTATACCGCTTACATTTTTCTGCATTATTATACCGCTTACTATACCACTTACTATACCGCTTACATTTTTCTGCGCTTACTATACCGCTTACATTTTTCTACATTACTATACCGCTTACATTTTTCTGCGCTTACTATACCACTTACTATACCGCTTACATTTTTCCCCGCTTACTATACCGCTTACTATATCGCTTACTATACCGCTTACTATACCACTTACATATTTCTGCGTTTACTATACCGCTGACATTTTTTCTGTGTTACTATACCACTTACTATACCGCTTACTATACAGCTTACTATACCGCTTACATATTTCTGCGCTACTATACCGCTTACATTTTTCTGCGTTTACAATACCGCTTACATTTTTTCTGTGTTACTATACCGCTTACTATACCGCTTACTATACAGCTTACTATACCGCTTATTATACCGCGGTGCAATAGCGCACAGACAAGCATGCGGTGCTATACCGCATGCGCTATACACCTCTGTATATAAATATACAGAGGTGTCGGTAACAGTGACGGTAACAGTGTCGGTTACAGTAACAGTGTCGCGAGTTCAATGGTTTTTTCCCATCTCAAAAAATGCCCAACGCGCCTAAAGAAGTTTTCACTTCAATAAACTCAAAAAAGCATAATAAGTTATTAATATAAGTATTCAGTATTCAGCTCCTGGTGGCCGACTATTCGACATGTAAACAAAATTAATACTCAATGGTCGGCCACATTAAAATTAATTAAAAGCAACAAATTTATTTACTTTTTATACTCAAAAACATTAGTTTATTTACCCTGCTGATATTCTAGTCTTATAATTTTAGAAAAAACTTAAAAAATTAATTAGTACTTGCCTTTTAAAAAAATTGCCATCTGTTAACAAAAAAATAGGGAAAATGGAGATTTGACCTCTATCTTGAAAAAAAAATGGCTGATTACAAATTCAATAAAAATACCCACAATTCTTTGGTGATGGTTTATGACTTATGAAAGATGGCTGCATACAACCAAATTGTAATATTTCATTTAGAACCAAAAATAAGCTATGCGTAAGGCATTTTATCTCAATGTGTCCGACTATTGGAGGGTGGCCGACTATTGGTACATTTACCCTATATAAAGTGCGTGTGAAAAGTTTGCGCCGGTGAAAATGAAGTTATGCTTAGCTTGAAATGCATTTTAACATTGATAAAACTAAAGAGAAAAAATTATATGTTTGTGTCAACATGACGTAATTTTAACTGATTTTTCCAATCCTTATTATAAAGATTAGAATTGGAGCCTTTATTGATTGCTTCATCTTGATTGCATACCTTGATTACAAGTTACCAATTACTTTTTTTTAATTATAAGTTAGAAAATTTCATTTTTAAATTTAAAAAAATTTACAAAAGTAAAGGATTTCAGAAAAATTAAAATTATTAAAAATAGTGTTATGGTAGAAAAAAAACTTGAAATAATGTGTGTATTTTTAGCTAAAATAAACAATGTAAGGCTAATATTTTACAGGAATAATTTTGGTAGGTTTATTATAAGTTCGTTTAACAGTTCATTACTAACGGCAAAAACCTATTTCTTTCACTGTGAATTTCTCTTTCGATGTCAAAAAATGGTAGTCTACTTTTGGACGCCAGCCAAAACATAGTGGCAATTTTTAGATATGTATAACGGTTGTGACAACAAACGGCACTATCGTTTTAGCTTTCATCGCGCTTACATCACTTCTAAATACTACAAATTTCTATTTTTTACTACATTTTACTAGATTTTACAATTTCAATTCTTACATCATAAATTAGAAAAAAAACTTCTTTCGATTGAAATTCATTTGAAAACTGTCGCTTAATTTAACGACTTTTTAAATAATTTTCACACATGAAAAGTTTTTCATTTCTCTCTCAACCATCAGTTTGCTTCAATAATGTAAAATAGCCCCTCGGAAAGTTGCCACAATTGAAAATAGATTTCCTTAACCATCATAAAAGTGAATAATAATAATAATAATAATAAAACCCTGATAAATCATAAGATCAGATTATCCATAAGCAGAGCATTTTGGCGCTAAACTAAAATCTGTCAAAAAAAACTATTTTCAGTTTATGTTTAACATAAAATTGATATGTGGAATTCGTTGATGTATATGTTGCATCAGAATATGCTGGAATTGTCTTTTTTTTTTTTAAAGATCCATTGGATATTTAGCTGTATAAGAGGGAAAATATCCCCGACTGTGATGTAAAAGGGATAATCATCCTGATTATGTAAAGGAGCCGAAAAAACCATACAAATACATCACACTTGAAAACATTAAAAATTTTCCTCATCTGCAGATTGATTTATTATTATAAAACAAAAATTCCCCATCTTTACATAAATAATGTTTAGCTTAAAACAATGGATGCGTTTTAGAAGATATGAATTTGAAACGAACAATGATTAAAGAGGACATTTTAAAACTTTTAATTTAAACATTTTAAAGTTTTCTTTAACGTCGAATTTCGACTGTGCTTTTGGGCAGATGCAATGCGCATACGCATAGGAGCTCATTCGGTTACATTATCACAGTGGAGAGGGGGAGATGTGTGCTTTATTTACTATGTTCTTTTATTTACTGAATATGAGATGAACGTAGGAATATACTGTTTGCATGATATTTCATAGGTCCATGAAATTTCCTTTCTTGCCGTCGGGAATATGGCGGTAATGTCAAACTGATTTGCATTACACAGCTGTTTACGGATTGTTTGTTTGGAGTTTGCATCGGAAATAGTACTGTATTTCACTGGGGCAAAAAGTTTTAAAATAAAATATTTGAAAAACTGTTTCATACGCACCCCTTCTTAAATAATAAGGAAGCTTATTTTACTGATATTGTTAAAGTATTTTTTCTGTCAAGTTTTGACGGGTTCCATCTAGTATAATATTATTTAGCTAATAAATATATTTTTCAGCATCCTCTAGGGATGAATGAGACAATCCCATTCATCCCATTTGAAATGTCCCAATCATCCCCATGATGCATATATTCAATTGTCAGCCATTTTGTCTCAAAAATAATTTTGTCACAATGGTTAATTAATTCATTTTAATTACCAATATTGAGCCTTGAAATAAAAAACTACAACATATCTTAATCGTTTATATTTGATAAGATATTTAAGTAAATTCAAATGTAAAAAAAAATACTTTTAAGTAGAGTTTTCATGAAATGATAATTTGAAAGAAACTGAAAACAGCCATGTGGTCATGCTTTTGGTTCTGAAGCACACTATGGTAGTGAAATCTATGAGGATAGGAAGCAACTAAAAAAAAGTTTGTTGCCTGAAATATTGAGAACTTCCCATCCATCCCTTGTCCCATTCATCCCCCATCTCCCCTAGTTTTACATTTTTTTCTCAAGGGGGGGGGGATAAACGAGGGGCATTTTAACACGGAGGGGAAAAACTCAACTTCTTTTAAGTTGTTCAAGTAGGGTATCGTTTATTAAGTATTTTTTAAATCTAAATCGAATGATACTATCTGAAAGTCGATACGATCATTTATTTCAAAGTTATGGTAGGTTTTATGAATAAAAAGTCGAAAATTATACTTTAGTACAGGTAAAATAGGGTACAATTAGTACAGCAAAATAGTAAAAGCAAGACCTGGTAGTCATTCGCGAAAATTTGGGAAGAGCTTTGTTTTGGCACTAGAATGTTTTGGCACTATGATGGTACTTTTTTTTATTATTACAATCATGTCAATTTTCTCCCACACCTGTTGGTTGCCTTTGCGAAGTCTTCTGAGCACGTAGCTATTGCTAAATGAAAATTTGTGGTATCATTGGGTGAAACAACTTAGCTGCATATCTAACAGGAGTTTTGAGCCGGCGGGCGGTCTGAAGCATGCAAGGCAAAGGGATCAAATAGTTCGCGTTGTCAATGTTAGATATTAGTGTTCTCATTTACTATTATCATAATTTATGCGTCTCTAGTAAAGCTACCCTTACCTAGTTAATAAATGATTCTCTAATCATGTAAGGCAATGCGGTAAACAGCATGTTTTGCCATGAATGCGAACTAAAATTATCGTCACTGTGTCCTTTCGCACTGACCACTGGAAATCATGTTGGGGAATAGGAAGACAGATCTCCTGTTATATATGGAGCTGAGTGGATGAAACGTGGATTTATTTAAGTCGCTATGACAGAACCATTGTATGTTTTAATAAATAACTGGGGGGAAAAAACGGCATGTGTACGTAAATGTAAAGAAAATCTCCAAAAGGTGTCATGGTTGCAACTGGATTTTGTTAGGAGGGCAAAAAAAAGGAGAAAGTAAGCTAAAGTAAATTCTCTTTATTATCAGCAAAACATTTTAGAACCCATTTTCGAAGAATAAAGTTCAGATTTATATGGAGAAGACATCAATAAAGTCGAGCTTTCTATAGACAAAATTTCCAGTCACATTTCCAAATCAACTGCCGCATATTTAGTGACAAAATAATCAAAAATTGGAATAAATTGTGCTCCGTTGAAGAAATTCCTGTAAATCAATTGACGCTTCCCCCATTCACGTTTATATAATTTGGCTTGTTAAAGCGAGCGCTAGGAAGGTGCCATTCATGAACATTAAAAATACTTTGGAAAGCATTCCAACAGGTGTGGGAGAAAATTTGTATGACTGTACTAAGAAAAATTATACTATCATGGAAGTTTCAAACCAGAGTTATAGCTAAGAGTCAAGACTATCCATTAGAGTCAAATTATCGAAAAAAATTCGACATGTTTGAGTAAATATTTTCTGAAAAAATCATTTCTACAGAATGATTTTTCCAGAAAGACAGAATTTCTACAGAATATTATGTTACACAGAAAGTGCGATTGACTTTCTGTATAACAAAAGAAGTCTCCATTCCATGGATACCTATTTGTAGCTTAATGTATCACTTATAATTGAAAATAAAAATGTTGGTATCAAACTAGACGGTCAAATAAAATAATCAAAATATAGTGGTTTGGCGGTGACGATGAAGAAATTATTGCAGAAAAGAAAATTTCTAATGGTGTCACGAATGAAAGTCGGAACAAACTATAAATGTATCTTGCATCGATAAATCTTCCAACAAGAGTTTTATTGATATTAATAAATTTTGTTGAAACTGACCCTATAACACATTCTAAAAAACAAATTTAACTAGATGCTTGCTTTAGAACTACTAATGATTTTTAGATGTATTGCATTAATATTTGCAGTTACTTTTATTCAAGCTTCGAAAAATCGAATAATTGTTTTAATTTTTCTGTAAACATAAAGCATGTTTATAAAAATAGTGCCATAGTAGGTGTTTTAATTCAGTTTTCAGAACGCGAAAATCCCCAACACGACGTATTCAGAAGAATCCAATAATCGCATTTATAAGAAAGTAGTACAAATACAATATCAAAGAAAACACCATTTGATTCTTCAGAACATGCAATAAGAAAATTTGAAACTTTCACGCATGTAGAAATGCATATAGTTTCATAATTGTGGCAGAAAGATTAACATTATCGAATGGCAAAACGAAAATTTTTGAGAATATTGTTAATGCATATCAAAGTCACAGATCATGATAATTTGCATGTTACTCATTAAAAATGTTTTTTTAAGTTATTGTTCACAATTATTTACATGTCATTTATTCAAATAATCATATGTTTTAAAAAGAACTGACCATGGTATGGTTTCTTATATATAAATCATTTAAATAAAGAAAAAAAAGTTACTGATCATGATTATTTACATGTTACTCATACACTGCAAAAAATAATTGTTGATTTTACAGTATAAAACTGGCAGCTGGGGTGCCAGTTTTATACTGTAAAATCAACAATTATTTTTTGCAGTGTACAAGTAATCTTGCATAGGCGGCTGCAAGGGAAGGTGAGTTGCACGGAAGAGAGGAAAGGATCAATGAAAAACAAGAAAAATCTGCTTTAATTCTCCACTTTGAAAAACAAATAGGCCCGTAAAATTTCATTTTGGAATATTTAAAATGTATGTATTGCTTTTTATGTTGATGCGTTTAAAAATTGTCTTGCAAGAGAATTCTGACAAAAAATTTCAAACAATTAACAATTTTCAAGTTTATATCCTCCATTAAAAAAAGAGTGTAGGTTTAACACCTTGAAGTGCCAGTGTGGTACCTTAATTTTAATCAAGATTTGTAGAATTTTATTAAATATAATAAAACTTTATTGTTAAAACTTCAAGTAAAAAAAAGCTGTAAACTTGCAATTCTTTATTTTCAAATAAAATTTTTCGAAAAATCTGATGTGAATTTAACATTACAGAAACACGATTGTTTGCCCTTAAAAGGGTTAAGAAAGTTTTGAAAGTCGCCCGGGTTTCCGCGGTTTTTCAGGTTGGCGATCGATTTCAGAAACGGCGTTTTAGCGCAATTGGGGGGGGGGGGGGGGGGGGGGGGAGCCTAGACTGCTCCAAAATTTTACTCATCCTGAACTTCGTTCTGTCGGCGCCCGTGTAATCTACCCTATATATATAAAATCCTAATGAAACGAATTTGTGAAACGATTTTATGAAACGAATTTATGAAACGATTTTATGAAACGACTGATTAAACGACTGATTATGTTTGAGGGCTATTTTTAATAAAATATTAAACGCTTGTTGGTGAAATTAATACCAACTGTCCATAAAAATCCGCGGATGTCAAAACTGGTAATAGATTTTTGAAATTGGAATTAGTTTTCGAGATATTAATTTTTTTCTAATTTTAATGACATTTCTGTAATGATGGCAACTAATTACTCAGTTTTTTTGTGACAAAAAAGGGAAAAAAATCGAAAAGGATCCCGATAGGGATTATTGATTTCTTTTTATTCGTCATTTTCAAATTGAAATTGAATTTATCTTTTATTTCAATCGATAATGAAGACAAGATTGTGATTAAATTATGTTTTTCATGAAAATTTGAAAAAAAAAAAATCACATTTCTATCGTCAGGATTCAATCGTCTCTGTCAGCATTTAATTTAATTTATAAACTGAAAATATTTTGAATACATTCGTCCAAATGACGTCATTTATGTTTATACAATTTATTTAATATAAAGAAGCCATTTATATATTTTTATGTACAAAAAGAGGTAAATTGAAAGACAATTATAAATAAATTGTATACATATAAATACAAGTATAAACAAGCATAAAAATTCGGTGCTTTTCCAGTATATGGGGCCTTGACGAAACAGAGAAAATAGCCTTGGCGGAAAAGGAAAATTTGGCAACATACTTTCTGTCAACCTATTCACTTTGTCATTTCGTATACAGAAGCATTTTTTCAATATTTATACAATTTGTTTAGCGTAAAATGTCATTTATCCTATTTTATATGTAATCAGAAGTAATTTGTATAGAAAAAACAATAATATTATACGTATAATTAAAATACGCATATAAACAAAAAAAATCGTCGAGTTTGTTTCCATGGCTCTTTATGTCATTTGGCACCAAATCTCACTTTCTGATGCCCGAATTGCGCCAAGCTTTTTAAAAAAGCGTCAAGCGTATAATAGAAATCAGATAGATCAAAAAGCGTATAATAGAAAAGCACCAAAAGTTCACTGGGTTTGTTTTCATAACTTTTGGTAACAAATATATGTATATTAACGAATCTATTCGTTTTTTAAACTCGAATTACGCCAAGCCTAAAAGCAAAGGATCCTATACTGGAAAAGTACCCGATTTTCTTATGGACAATATTCAAGTGACATAACATGGTGTAAAATTATCGCGGATAGCAAATTTGTTTAAATATCTCATGCCGAATAAATGCAGGCATACATGCACAAAATATTTAATTAATTTTGTATGATAAATAATTATTAGAAAAATCGTATATACATATTAATTAAAATAAATAATTTACATATTTAAAATAACATGAAAATATGCATGATGGTGCACTAAAATAGAGAGAAAATTAAAACCTGTTACTGAAAATGTCTATAACATAGTACTTTTCAATACCGTGGTTCTTAATGTTATTCACAAGCAGATGGAATTTTTCTCATCCTTAAACGCAAAGGAAGAATAGAATACAGATCGTTTTTATAAAAGTCCGAGAGGTAGCCACAATTTAAACCTAACCATTTTATACAAGCTGGTTTTTCAAGGTGTAATTGATTTTACTTATCAATCCCGAAAACAGTCGTCAATTGTCGCAACAGCTGTGTATGAGGCCATGATAATAAAAAAATGCCCCATTAAAACGTTAAAAGCATGGCAACCCAATTACAGATTGACCAATATTTTTAAAACGAAGCACGCTGTCGTGTTTTTAGAGGCCTCGAAGTCTGAGCGGGGGTTGGCGAGAGTAGCTCGCAGGGGGTAGGCCCCCTAGTCATGTATTTAAAAATTATTGATCATGGTTATTAGCATATTACTCATTCAAACTTATCTATGTCTTTAAGGTGGTTGTTTGCGAAAGAGAACTTCATAGCCCTTATCGACCCATCTCGAGGTCGTTTGGAGTCTGTGATACTACTAGATAAAGCTTTCAAGATGAAGTCTACTAAAACATTTTGGCGTTCTGACATTTTAGTTATAGTAAACCTTAACAGGTAATACAACAGAAAATAATTCATAAAATAGTTCATTATGATTCACTTGTTCTCCATACTATAACAACCAGTATTTTTTGTGATACATCTTGCGAATACCTAACAAATATTCAGTCTAACTTCAAAGGTTTCATCTCATTTAATTATTACTGTTTTATAATTTCATTTATTAATATTTCATTAACTTCTTAGCTTAGTATTGGAACAGTGTCATAATCTACATCCCTTCAATTCATCCATCATCTCAAATTAATATAGATGAATATATTTTGTCTTATTTAACTGTTTACCACTTGTCTTTTTATAATCCACACCCTTTTTAATTATTAATTTATTTGAATTTATTGTTCTGCGGTTTAAAGAATTTTTATTTAAACACCTTTTTAATATTTATTATGTAATTATAATCTTCTCCTACCCTTTATCTTTTTTTTAAATTTATTTATTTAAATTAACTTATATTATATAACTTGTATGTTTTATCCACCTATGTTATTAATCACATAGTTTAGCTGCAAAATATTTTTTACCCAAATTTCATACAATTGTTTTTGTAGCAAACGACAAACCAAATCTTCATTTCGCGTCCCTTTCGCCCTCCGTTCTGGCGCCCGGGGTACATGCCCCTCTGCCCCCTGTTAGTTTCGGCCCTGCTACAGAATCTTAGACATATTTTTCTCTATTTTGAAGATTCTACATCTGCTACTATCCACGGGGGAAGGATCAACATGTACACTTTGCTTTCTGGTTTTCGTTCCCTAACATCTGTTCATCTTATGAGAATAATAGAGCATAAAGCCATTTTATTTAACAATAAAATAATTTTACAGAAAGCAAATGAAATCAGCGAAATAAGTGTAGAAATTATTCCTTGATTAAAAAAAATCTCTACTGGTTTTAGCTTATCTTTTTAATGTATAGGTCATATCAGAAGCTCAGATCGAATGTACTTACAAATATTTTCAAAAATTTTGTGTAATGATATTCATGAAAAATTATGCCTATCAGTTATTCTTAGAATTCGCCAGTGTTTGTGAAGTTTGGGAGATAAACAGATAGTTTGGACTGAAAACGCTTCCTTTTGGTGAAATGTTTACTAAACTGATAAGAATAAAAGACAGTTGCACAGATAAACTATAACGGTTTTAATGACTATACCTTAGTAACAGTTTTTATAAATACAGTAAAAGTAAAAACCAACCAGTGGACCCGTGCAAGGATTTCGCACTGCAGTTTAATATTTTTTAGTAATATATAATGTTTTTAGATGCAGATTTATATATAATGTTTTTAGATGCAGATTTAAACTTTTAAACAAAAATTAAGGATAAAAATATCTGAAAATAACATTAGTCAAGCCAGAATATCGTCTCATTTATTCCTAACAGTAAAATCTCAATAGAAAAAGTCACGCGCGAGAGAAAAAAAAAGTTGTATTTTAACTGCAGTAGAGGATTACGTCATCTTCTTCGGAAAAAACACGGGACAAAGATAAATAAATTGAAATACACTTAAATTACAATTTAATCTATTATAACAAATCATGCCTTTTATGCTACACGTGAATACCTGCTTCGATCGATCAATAATATATTTTTCTTCTAAACCCTTCAATTTCAATTTTGGTTTTTAGTCATAAATATAAAATAAACCCGTGAGAAAACGTCACATTTTATCTCTTTTGTACTATTTATTATTTTTTATAATCATTGTTGAGAATCAAATAATGTGGTATTTTATTTTTGTGGCAACACTAATTTGAGGAAAACCTTTCATTTCAATTATGAAAGCAATGCCGATTTAATTTTTAATTAACAGCAATTTTTAATTGAAAAACATGTTTTAATAAAATCTGAGTGTACTATGTCAGAAGCCTGTTCAAAATCCTTTCATATGATATCTCATTTATCGTTTTGCGTTTTGTATTTTCTTAGAAAAAGGGATGTTGAAAACAGAAATAATATATAGGATAGGATTATATATATACTATATGAATTTAAACTATTTTTCAAACAATATTTAAAGTTATAAATAAAACTGTACGTAACAAAATTATAAAAAGACATTACTAAAAATATTAAAAAACCAAATAAGACCAGACTTTTAAATTATTTTTAATTAAATTCTTAAATTTATTGGTTTCTTAACTTGGAAAATGATTATAATTCAAGATAGATCCAATTTATGGAAAAATTAAAAATGTTATTCGATTCTTAGACACCTAAATAATAATTAAAAATTTCATGCATTTACGATAAAAAATGAGCTTGCTAATGTGTCAGAAAGTTTCGCACTGTTAAACGTACAATCTCTATAATAAAACTGTAAGTCATGTGACTGTCCTCAACAGTTCCGGGATGCCGCATCGCTTTTTCATATGCCAAGCGGCCATTTTTATTCAAAATTATTTTTTCGAATAAACTGCATAAAAGATACATTTTAAGAAAGATCGTTCAAAATAAATTAATATTTGAGAGATGACTTGCGTTCAAGTATGTATATATTCTGCAATAACTTCAGTCGAAAGATTCGCAGTTCAAATTCTCTATTCATAAAAGTAAACAAAAAAAAGATTGATTCGTCGTGAACATTTAAAATATTAAATCATGGAGGTAATCATTCGCAAAGCAAGTTCTCCGCGAATGAATTTTTGGACCGCTGCCTCGCGTCAAAAAAATAATTCGCACCAGTGAGACAATCAAAGTTTACCATAATTATGTGCTATACAACTCAACTTTCGGACCTTTTCTTGACGTAAATTGAACTCATGTAATAATATTTAATGAATCAGATTTTTAGCATTTTTAAAATCGCTAATACAGCTTTTATTTATCGCGTGTACAAATTAGAAATGATACTTTGATTTTGAAATCAAATGTTTTGATTTATGATATTATTTCTTATTTATTTATTTATTTTCTCTTTTAAATGAAAAGTGTGAAGTATTTTAAATTTATGTAATATAAGCATTTTAGATTAAAGTTAAGTATTTTAAATGAAATGAGTGACAGGTTTATAATTTAAAATTAAATTAATTGTAGTATGAATGACGGTGATGGGAACGATATTTGGCGAATTATCATCTGCTCCCGGCTAACAAAAATACTCATAATTAAAAAAAAGAATAAAAATAAATAAATGATAGTTTGTTGTAAATAAATATTGATATACATATCAAAAATAATTTATAGAATTAAAATAAAAAATAAAAGTAAATAAACAACAATTTCCATAACAAAGTTTTCGCCAAATTGGCGGGGGAGGGGGGGGGGGGGAATCGCGCCAACGTGCGTATGTGACATTTGTGCCCAAAAAATATGCGAAATGCTACCATGATCGCAAAAGTTCATGATTTGTCTATTAGAATCTTCCGATTTGGCGAAGGATTAAGGGAAAATTAAATTATGAATAAATGTAACGTGTTGCAATGTTTAACATACATTTAAGGGAGACCAAACTGGTCGCCAGTGGCGGCTAGTATATATATATCTCATCAAAAAGTCACCTGTAAAAAATGCAGCCAAGTCTCGTAACTCATTTACCGTAAAAAGTACTGAGATCGTATAAAGCCAAGTTTAACTATCTTATTAACTCTGAAATTTTCATTCACAAAATCACTCCTAGTCTCTACATCTTTAGTTAATTATTATTTTGTGACTTGGCAATTACTTAGCACGAGAATGTGATGTATATAGTTAGTCTTAATCAAATAATACTATAACATATTAAGGTGTAATAACTTCCCTGTGCGTATATAATTTGCTTTAGTTAAATTATCCCATCCCATCCCATAACATAGTAAGGTGTAATAACTTCCCTGTGCTGCGTAATTGCCAAGTCACAAAATAATAATTAACTAAAGATGTAGAGACTAGGAGTGATTTTGTGAATGAAAATTTCAGAGTTAATAAGATAGTTAAACTTGGCTTTATACGATCTCAGTACTTTTTACGGTAAATGAGTTACGAGACTTGGCTGCATTTTTTACAGGTGACTTTTTGATGAGATTTCACTTCTTTTTGTAAGTAACCCTCCTTTTCTTGATTTTGGGTTCTTTTTGGAGATCATCCACTGATTTTCGCTAAGCCCACACTCTGTCCCTATTATTTACAGGTATCAAAAAATTGAAGCTTTAGTTTCGTTTGCAAAGTACTGTAGATAAAAAGAGATTTCAGATTCCTAGGCAAGCACTAAATTATGGGAGGGGGAGTGCCAAAAGTACTCTCAATTGCTTCCAGGATAAGCGCTATGCATCTGAGATATAACTCGCAGCCCTAGATACTTGATATTTAACATAAAAGAACTTTTTAGTATAAAAAGAAAGCCAAAATTAAAATTTCCGGAAATTTCCAATAAATCAAACTATATTCCTTTTTTCGATGGTTTTTTTTTTTCGTTTTTTTTAGACTTTTTTTATTATTTACGGATTTTTTAATATTTCCTTACTTTGTGTACAAAACCCTGCCTTTCTGCCAAATGTCAATCTTCTAGGACTACAAAATCGAATTATTTTAAAATTTTCGACTTTTTATGAATTTATTGATTTTTCGATTTTAATTCTAAGTTACCTGATTGTCATGCCAATATAGTAATTCTTTGATCCGTCTTCTTAGGATCATTTAGGTTCAATTTAGAGATAAATCAAGTGAATCTTAGAGTCACCATGATTTTATTTAGAAAGGACTATCAAGCCATAACCAGCCAGTAATGTCGGGAGGGTAGGGGGAGCTGTGAAATTTTTTGTGGGGCTAACATCATTTAACAATCCATATTTCATATGTGAAGTAAATAGAGTACAACATGTGAAAGAAAACAAACCTGTCTATAAAGAAATCGCCTATATCGTAGCCACTCTATAGCGGAACTTTTCTATAACAAAATTCGTAAACGAAAGAAAAGAAAACCATAATCCGGGGGAAATAACATAAAACAATTAGGGGCGTTGTACTAGCTAATACGACAATTATCTTATAACTAATGTTTCTAGCAGTACAAAATCAAATTGTTTTCGAATTTTCGATTTCTTAAACATATTTCGATTTTTCTATTTTATTTTCGAATTTTTTAATTGTTCCTTTTATTGAATAGTAAATACTACCTTTACACCAAGTTTTAAGTTTCTAAGACTACAAGATAAAAATATTTTCAATTTTTGATTTTTTCGCATTTTTTTTTTTATAATTTTCTGGATTTTATAATTTTTTCTTATTTTGTATCCTTTATTACAAATTTTAAGTTTCTAGAGCTACAAAATCGAATTATTTTAAAATTTCCGATCTTTTTCGATTTTTTTTTATTTTTTTTTCGAATTTTATTGCGTTTTTATTTTAACTTATTCTGAATCCTAAACACTATCTTTACCGCGAATTTTAAGTTTCTAAGGCCAAAAGATCAAATTATTTAAATTTTTTTCAAATTTTTTCGAATCTTTCGAATTTTTGATTTTTTTTTCGAGTTTTCTAGATTTTTTAATTTTTCCTTATTTTGCATCCTAAATACTACCTTTATTCCGAATTCCAAGTTTCTAGCGCAATAAAATTGGATTATTTGAAATTTTTCGATTTTTCGATTTTATTTTCAATTTTTTTGTGTGTTTTTGATGTTTTCTTTTTCTGAATTCTAAACACTACCTTCACACCAAATTTTAAGTTTTTAAGACTACAAGATCGTGTTATTTTCAAATTTCAATTTTGTTCGATTTTTTTGAATTTTCGAATGTTTTTTTTTTTTTTAATTTTCCGGATTTTATATTTTTTCCTTTCTTTGTATCCGAAATGCTAGCTTTATTCCAAATTTTCAGTTTCTGTGGCTGTGGGATATACCCAATCTTTTTGATGACGCGAGAGTGAGTGAGTGTGTGAGTGACAAAAAATCGAAACTTTGAGTTCATATATCGTCTACACTAATTTATGGGTATTTTTGAATTATCCATATTTTTGAATTTTTCCTTATTTAGTATCTTAAATATTACCTTTATTCCAAATTTCAAGTTTCTAGCGCTATGAAATCGAATTATTTTCAAATTTTCCTTATTTTTCGATTTTTCCGATTTTTTCGATTTTTTTGTTTTATTTTCGAATTTTATTTGGTTTTTTATTTTAACTTATTCTGAATCCTAAACACTATCTTTACTGCGAATTTTAAGTTTCTAAGGCTAAAAGATCAAATTATTTTAATTTTTTCAATTTTTTTCGAATTTTTGAATTTTTTTTTCGAATTTTCCGGAATTTTTAATTTTTTCTTATTTTGCATCCTAAATACTACCTTTATTCCGAATTCCAAGTTTCTAGCGCAACAAAATCGGATTATTTGAAAATTTTCGATTTTTTTCGATTTTCGATTTTTTCAATATTGCTTTCGATTTTTTTGGTGTTTTTGATGTTTTCTTTTTCTGGATGATAAACACTACCTTCACACCGAATCTTAAGTTCCTAAGACTACAAGATCGTATTATTTTCAATTTTCAATTTTGATGGAATTTGTTGAATTTTTGAATGTTTTTTTTTCGAATTTTCCGGATTTTATAATTTTTCCTTTCTTTGTATCCTAGACACTACCTTTTTTCCAAATGTCAAGTTTCTAGGGCTACGGGATCTACCTAATCTTTTTGATGACGCGTGAACGAGTGAGTGAGTGAGTGACAAAAAATCGAATGTTTGAGTTCATATATCGTCTGAACTAGAAAAAATAGAAAGTTTTAATTTTAAATTTTGGTCGGTCCTATGTGCCAAATACTCTAGAAAAACGAAGTTTCAAATTTTTGGGATACTCCAGCGCGGAGATATGAGGGAGTCAAAAGTGCCCTGAGTTGCTTCCAGAAAAGTATGCTTACGGCTGTCCTCTCTCGACTTGGCGGAGGCACTGCCGTGCCTCCAGATCTAAAACAAACTATCCCCATCCTGTGGGATTTGTTTTTCAATGTTTTACTTTATTTAATGCAAAACATAGATTGCATCCGACAACTCATAAAAAAGTCCTCCGGCCTGTACCGGCAGGAAAAGGTAGCTTTCCTATATCTTCGTTTTAAAATTTTAGCTAATGTTAATCGAAAACAGCAAGTTAAAATGCAAAGAAACCGTTTACAAAAGATTCGTTTACACTGAATTTGAATAAGAAATTCGCCAAATTATTGAGCTATAAACAAGTTGGCTTCATTTATGAAGACTTATTTTTGTCGCCAAATTTGGCGAGATTTCGCCAATTGTCGCCAAGTTTGGCGAGAATTTGGCGCTAATGGATATGAATATATAGTTTTATGCGTATGATTGGGAAAATGATTACAACAATGAAAGAAAATAATTTGCGAGAAATCGCGTTCACTAAAACTTATAAATTTATATTAAAATCATTAAAATTACAGACATTACAATACACTTTCATAAAACATTAAAAACATATTAAAATTGGAAGTTTCGGATTTACATGGAAAATCCCTCTTCAACAACAACATTTCACTTAGCGTAAATCATAGTTCAAAAATATCAACAAATAGAAAATGCAACGTATCAAAATTTCGAAGTCAAAGTTACAGTTATAATAACACGGAGTATTCATTCGGGATTGCACCTGCTTGACCATTATTGACCATAAATTTATCGTTGGTTTTTTGTAATGTGCTGTTTTGTTTCAAAATGTCAGCCACCCTAGAATTTCAAACTGCTCTATCTCAGCCAATTTTTAAGATAGAGGTAAAACAAAAAATGCTCTGGAATCCTTGTATCAAGTCCTAACACATAATTAAAAAATAAACTTGATTTTTTTAACTTTTTTGTATATTTATTTTAGTTTTAAAATTTTCCGTGGCCGCCATCTTGAAACAAGATGGTGGACCAAGCTGGCCAACGAACTCGGTCGAGGCATTGGTGAGCTTAATACACACAATTTGTTTCATCCAAATTAATTTATAAATACGAGCGTTATCGTATCAAATTATTTTCATTTTTTCAATTTTTTTCGAATTTTTTTATTTTTTTTTCGAATTTTCTGGATTTTTTTAATTTTCATTTTTCTGTATCCTAAATACTACCTTTATTCCTAATTTGAATTTTCTAGCGCAACAAAATCGGATTGTCTTCAAATTTTCGGTTTTTTTCAATTTCTTCGATTTTTTCAATTTTGCTTTCGATTTTTTTGGTGTTTTTGATGTTTTCTTTTTCTGGATGTTAAACACTACCTTCACACCAAATCTTAAGTTTCCAAGACTACAAGATCGTATTATTTTCAATTTTCAATTTTGATGGAATTTGTTGAATTTTCGAATGTTTTTTTTTCGAATTTTCTGGATTTTATAATTTTTCCTTTCTTTGTATCCTAAACACTACCTTTTTTCCAAATGTCAAGTTTCTGGGGCTACGGGATCTACCCAATCTTTTTGATGACGCGTGAACGAGTGAGTAAGAAGTGACAAAAAATCGAATGTTTGAGTTCATATATCGCCTGAACTAGAAAAGACAGAAAGTTGTAATTTTAAATTTTGGTCCTGTGGGCCAAATACTCTCTATAATTGAAGTTTAAAATTTTTGGGATACTCCAGCGCGGAGATATGGGGGGGTCAAAAGTGCCCTGAGTTGCTTCCAGAAAAGTATGCTTACGGCTGTCCTCTCTCGACTTGGCGGAGGCACTGCCGTGCCTCCAGATATATACATATATATATATATATATATATTTATGAGAACAGTTTTAAACCGCAGAACCCACATAATAAATATAAGGATAACTGGAGATTTTTGACTATCCGGAAAATTTGGCCAACAGCCTTTCCTCAAAAAGTAAGTTTTCTTTTTGTCATTCGTAACCTAGCATTTGTAATTTCAACATAATAAAGAAAGTTAGAGAAAATATTTTTACTTTAAAGTGTACACTTCTTGATCATTAAGTAAAGTACACTTTAAAGCAAAAATATCTTCATTAACTTAATTTGTATTACTGGAATGGAAGGTTTACGAATTTGAAATGTCTCGACAAAATTCTGCAAAGATAATATATCTTAAATTTCAAACCATTTGGTTGGGTACTTTTTGTGCTGTTATATGCGGACAGACGGATGGATCAGACGACGCTATAGGTGCTACGTATTTATATAATTACGTACGCACCTAAAAACCACTTTATAGCGCCAAATCACACTTGCTAAAATAGTCAAGTGACAGTGGACACGATTATGAATGTTTACCCAATAGATTTAAAAGTCTCCAAATATGCCCTTTTGGGGATTATTTTAGTATGCCATTGATATAAAAATAGATTAGGATGAATCTAGATAAGCTCTTAGTTTTAAATATAATAGAATGACCACTAAAACTGTTTTTCCCAAAGAAAAATTGGATTAAAGAAAAATTAGACATTTCCAAATCAGATATAAGTATAGTAAATTAAGTTTACACTTACACAAGTATACATTTCTTATATGAGATGTATTCAACTTCTCCATGAGATGCGGTTGCTTCGTATTTGGCAGGTAAGTAAGTATTGTTAATAGGATATTAGGATAACACAAAATCCCTATCCAAACTAATGCTTATTCTAATAAAATGATAGTGTAAAATGGAATCCAGCATATACTACAATCATGATATAACACAATTACAAGGAATTTCTAATGTAAAATTAATGAGATAACGTGGGGTTCAGAAGACCGAAACCCCTGAAAAATGAACTTTATTCTAAAAAAATTTTTAAGAATAAGGAGTTCAAGAACATGGGGTTCAGAGAGCTGAACCACCTGAAAAATGTACTTTCATTTAAAATTCTAAAAAAAAAAATCAAAGAATAAGCAGTTCAAGAACACCATTACATGAAATCGTGTTTAATATTTAAAAGTCCTTCCGGCCTGTACCGGGAGGAAAAGGTAGCTTTCCTATATCTTCGTTTTAAAATTTTAGCTAATGTTACACGAAAACAGCAAGTTAAAATGCAAAGAAACATTTACAAAAGATTCGTTAATACTGAATTTGAATAAGAAATTCGCCAAATTATTGAGCAATAGCCAAATTGACTTCATTTATGAAGACTTATTTTGGTCGCCAAATTCTCGCCAAGTTTGGCGAGAATTTGGCGCTAACGGATATGAATATATAGTTTTATGCGTATGATTGGGAAAATTATTACAACAATGAAAGAAAATAATTTGCGAGTAATCGCGTTAATGTGCTGTTTTGTTTCAAAATGTCAGCCACCCTAGAATTTCAAACTGCTCTATCAGCCATTTTTTAAGATAGAGGTAAACCAAAAAATGCTCTGGAATCCTCGTATCAAGGCCTAACACTTACTTAAAAAATAAATTTGAATTTTTAACTTTTATGTATATTTATTTTAGTTTTAAATTTTTAAGTGACCGCCATCTTGAAACAAAACGGCCGACCAAGCTGGCCGAAGAACTCGGTCGAGACATTGGTGAGCTTAATACACACAATTAGTTTCATCAAAATTGATTTATAAATACGAGCGTTATCATATGACATAGGTCATATATATATATATATATATATATATATATATATATATATATAAACTTATTGCAAAAATTAACCATTGAAACAGAAATAACTGACCAAATGCAATGAAATTATTACCCCAAATAGCTATGTCAAATTACACATTATAAAACATAGTCCTAACAAATGAAGTATTTATTCAAAAAGTGAAACATAAGTAAAAAAAAAAAAAAAAAAAAAAACACAAATGCAAGCTTATAATGTAATTTACTTTTTCAAGGGCTGGGAAACCACATTATAAGCAAAGAATGATTGTTTTCTGTAACTGTCACAAGCTTAAAGCCAAAATTTTGTGACAATTCCAAGCCCTAACAATCATTGGAAAGAAATTGAAAAAAAAAAAAAAAAAAAAAAAAAAAAGGATACCTTTGAAAATAGAACACTACAAATCAAACGGAAGAAAATAAATCAATTTATAAACAAATAAATACAAAGGAAGACAAAGAAAATTTATACATTACAACATAAATTTGTCCAGAATCCGAAGCCAAAAATGTTTTGTGCTAAGCACATGGTAAAGTGAATAAGTGAATTCAAACGTACAAGTTAAAATTACAGTTAATTTTCTAAAAGTAGCAGTTATTAATTTAACCATTGTGATTTTAACTATTTCTAATTTAAAATATAAAAATACAAATAAATAATATAAAAACTATAAATTCATTTACTAAAAATATTTTTTGACTTAAATAATTTTAATATATATATTATATTATTGGAATATTTAAAAATTTCACTTGTATTCCAAGTTTTCAGTTAAAAGAGAAAAAAAAATTGTGAAAATATATATGGTGCTGCCATCTGGTTTTATAATAAACAATAACTAAAAAATAATACTAAAGAATAATAGTAATAGTTTTTTTTAAATCATTATATGGTGCTGCCATCTAGTTAAAGATTAAAACAATATCTAAATAACTATTAATTATTTTGATTAAGTAAATTTTCCAGTATAAAATTATTTTATCTATTTATTTTTACATATGTCAACATTTAAATAATTTCAAAACATAAATAAACCCATAAAATCTAAAATATTATTGTAGAAGTCAAATTAAATTTTCATTTTATAAATAATTATATGCAAGCTTAAAAGATTTACCAATATGATTACATGCACTTATTGGAACTAACATCTTGCAAAATTTTATTAACCCTGAAAAATAAAATTAGATTTTCATTTTATAAATAACAATGCAAGTTTAAAAGAAATACCAAAATGGCTACACGCACTTAATGGAACTAACATCTTGCTAAATATTATTTATTCTGAAAAATAAAATTAGATTTCACACACTGATAGCTAAAAATAACCAAACATTTCCAATATGTTAACCTCACGTATTGAATCTAATATCTTGCAAAAAATAAAAAATAAAAAAATAAAAAATAAAAACGCATTTAACTAAATTGTTAAATGTTCTCTACCTGGCAAGGGAAAAAAAAAAAAAAACATTAAATCTCCAATATGGCAACGCACTTATTGGAACAATATTATATTTAAAGTTCTCTCCCTAGAAAAGAAAAAAAAATTAGAATTTACTATTTAAATTTTTTAATTAATAAAAGATATTTAACCAAAATATTCCCACTCAGCTCTCACATAAAGGAATTCATTCTTTAGCCAAATATATCAGTAAACAAAATGTAAGTGTTTTAACAGATAGAATGTGCAAACATATAAACCCCAATGAAAGCAAAATTTATATTCGTAAAATTGACTTAACTAAATAAAAGGGATAGCCATATTCTACTGCATGTTGAAGAATAAGTTTTAAATTTTGAGTTTTAAAATTATTAGAACAAAGAATGTTTATTCTATGTGCAAAATTTAGTAAAATATTTACAAATACTGATTTATGTATACAAGACTTATAATTAGTAAATAAGTTAACTTTAAATGTAAAATCATTTCTTTTGTCATAAATGTCAAACAAAATTTTATTATCTTTAAGAATTATCTTAAGATCAAGAAAATTAATTTCATTATTTACCATAAGGTTGAAACTATAATTTAAATTTTTATGATATTTTATTGGTAGTAAATAATTTGAATATTATTAAAATAGAAGACAATTATATCATCTATATAACGGTACATTTTACAATTAGCAATATGTGAATTACGTTCATAATAATATAAATATAATTCTGCAAGAATTGAAGAAACAATACCACCCTGTGGTAATCCACAGCATTGAATATATATATTCTCATTAAAAACAATATAATTATGATGTAGAATAAATCTAGTTAAAGTTTTAAAGTAATTTAAAGAAATGTTATTTTTTAATTTTATGGAATCCTTGTATTCTTTGTATAATAAATTGACAATCCTGAACATATCCTTGATATCAATATTATTAAATAAGTCATTAAAGTCAAACGTCTTCATGTAAGTTATGTTATTTAAATTTTTTATATTATTGACAAGTTGAAAACTATTTTTTATGCTAAACAAATTATCTTTTAGTTTTGTAAGTTCAAACAATTTAGTGAGAATAGTTAATAGAAATTTACTTGCATTATTATTATACGTATTACAGCCTATAGTTACAGTTCTAAATTTTATAGGAGTTTTATGAAATTTAGGTATAACAACAATGTATGGATAATTAAAGTTGTAATTTTTAATTTTTAGCAATTTATAATATTGAAATATATGTCGATTATTAATAATTGTATTAAGATTAGTTTTTTTAAAATTTAAACTTGTATTTATTGCATTAGATATTAGCTGTGAATAATATTTTTTGCAGATGAAAGCATAGTTGTTTGGTGATTTATCAACATAAGTAATAATAAATTTGTTTTGTAAATTCTTTATTTCACTATTTAGTTGTTTAACATTAAAATTAAAATTTTCCATATTTCTGAAAAGTTCAACATTTAAATTACTTAATACATTTAATTTCCATTCTTTAAAAAATTCAATGGGTTTATTATAATCTATTGAAATTTTATATATAAAAAGGTCAAGATCCAGATTAAATTGTTTTAATATAGAAAAAATATTATAACATGATGGTGTTCGAAATTTAGTCCCATTAGTCATAAAACTGCGCAGATAATCATTCTCGACAATATTAATATCCCCTGTAATAATGTGACCATGTACCTTATCTACATAATTACTAAAACTAGGATTATTACATAAGCACGGAGGTTTATCATTTGATGTAAGAAATTTTGCAAAATTATTGTAATTGAAAATTCTACGTCCAAGTGTAACATTGTATTTGTATGATTTATGTATTGTAAAATTTTTTATGGGGAATTTGTTATTGTTATTAATTACATTGTGTATATTAATTTTATTAAGTACTATATTGGAAAAAGTGATTATAAGTTGAGTATTGTTAGTTTTTTTATAAGTATTTTTTGAAATTTTTACATTAAGTTGATTAATTCTATATAATAGAAGATCAAAATATACATCACTAAAATGTGGTGATAAATTTAATGTTAAAAATACTTTATAATAATTATTAAGATTTTTCTTTTTGATCGAAAAAATATGTTTCCTTATATCAAACCAATTGAAAGTATTAGTGAATTCATTTTCCATATTAGATAATTGCTGTATAATATCATTACTAGAAATATACTGTGTATTAGTACCATATTTACCCCTTTTTGTACGTGTAGTTTTTGTATTTACTTTATGATTTAAATTAGCATAAGTGCTAGTATAATGTTCATGTTTATTAGTATTTGTATAAACAATATTTGTGCGATTAAATAACTTAGAATTTAGACCATAAGGATATAAAGAGTTACGGGATTTGATATAAATGGATTCATAAAGTAGTCTATCACTGAAATTTTTGTGCATACTCAGGATTTTAATAGTAATATCTTTAAAGTCATGTTGTCTAAAGTGCATATGCTCAACATTTATAGAATTATTTTTTATAATATCCTGTCTATGTTGATTGATTCTGAAGTGCAGTGGATTACATGATTGACCAATATATTCCATCTTACACATATTGCAATTAATCGAATAAATAATATTGTATGCTTTACAAAAGAATACATTAATTTTCGAGTTAGAACTATTAACAATTTGTAGTGGATCTGCATGTGGGCAAGTTAAGCAGCGTGGTGATGAACATTTTTTAAATTTGAGATTTACTGTGGGACAATAAGACAGGTAACTGTTTGACGATCCAAAGAAATCCCTGTCAATTTCCATGTACCGAGCATTAGGCCTAATATTATTATTAAAGCCTAAATTGCCAGTCGCTAAAACTTTTTTAGTACTTGCCATAATGAGAATTGTATATTATAAAATATAAGACAATTTTTAAATATAAATGAACATAAAGTTGTAAATAATATAAAATAATATATTATAAAATTAGTACTACAATTTATTTGATTGCTAGGTTAATAAGTATCAATAATCAAAACAAATTTGTCATTTGATTTCTAGACTAATTTGATTTCTAGTTTAATTTATACCTAAAATCACTAATTTAGTTATATAAAGAAAAATAATAATATAAATAATAATAATAATAATAATAAACCTTGATTACATAAAATTTAATAAATTACAATATTTACATAGAAAAAAGATAATCTCATCATAACTGGTATAAAAATACCATAGTTCATACATTTAAAATATTTTAACTATATAAGCCCATACAGAATAACCTATACAAATTATTCAAAATGCAAGATGACCATATCAGTAGGACACAAACAAAAACAATGCAAACGGCCATATTAATATGTTATTTCAATAGCAACATTACAAAAAGTTATAATGCAGCAAGGTAAAATTAATTTGAACTACAAGAAATACATCAAATTTTGCGCATAAGCAGCATTAAAATAATGTATTTAATAATTATGAAAATATATATATATTGCCAAAATTTGGGCTGTAATTAGATGAATATCTAATTGGGCTGCAAGTGATCGATATTCTTACGAATATAAAAATTAATAGTAAAAAAAAGTAAATAAGTAAAACTATCCACAAATGATTGCGCAAATGCAGCAGGTCATTATGGAAGTTCAATATATAAAAACTTATTGCAAAAATTAACCATTGAAACAGAAATAACTGACCAAATGCAATGAAATTATTACCCCAAATAGCTATGTCAAATTACACATTATAAAACATAGTCCTAACAAATGAAGTATTTATTCAAAAAGTGAAACATAAGTAAAAAAAAAAAAAAAACACAAATGGAAGCTTATAATGTAATTTACTTTTTCAAGGGCTGGGAAACCACATTATAAGCAAAGAATGATTGTTTTCTGTAACTGTCACAAGCTTAAAGCCAAAATTTTGTGACAATTCCAAGCCCTAACAATCATTGGAAAGAAATTGAAAAAAAAAAAAAAAAAAAAAAAAAAAAAAAAAGGATACCTTTGAAAATAGAACACTACAAATCAAACGGAAGAAAATAAATCCATTTATAAACAAATAAATACAAAGGAAGACAAAGAAAATTTATACATTACAACATAAATTTGTCCAGAATCCGAAGCCAAAAATGTTTTGTGCTAAGCACATGGTAAAGTGAATAAGTGAATTCAAACGTACAAGTTAAAATTACAGTTAATTTTCTAAAAGTAGCAGTTATTAATTTAACCATTGTGATTTTAACTATTTCTAATTTAAAATATAAAAAGACAAATAAATAATATAAAAACTATAAATTCATTTACTAAAAATATTTTTTGACTTAAATAATTTTAATATATATATTATATTATTGGAATATTTAAAAATTTCACTTGTATTCCAAGTTTTCAGTTAAAAGAGAAAAAAAAAATTGTGAAAATATATATGGTGCTGCCATCTGGCTTTATAATAAACAATAACTAAAAAATAATACTAAAGAATAATAGTAATAGTTTTTTTAAAATCATTATATGGTGCTGCCATCTAGTTAAAGATTAAAACAATATCTAAATAACTATTAATTATTTTGATTAAGTAAATTTTCCAGTATAAAATTATTTTATCTATTTATTTTTACATATGTCAACATTTAAATAATTTCAAAACATAAATAAACCCATAAAATCTAAAATATTATTGTAGAAGTCAAATTAAATTTTCATTTTATAAATAATTATATGCAAGCTTAAAAGATTTACCAATATGATTACATGCACTTATTGGAACTAACATCTTGCAAAATTTTATTAACCCTGAAAAATAAAATTAGATTTTCATTTTATAAATAACAATGCAAGTTTAAAAGAAATACCAAAATGGCTACACGCACTTAATGGAACTAACATCTTGCTAAATATTATTTATTCTGAAAAATAAAATTAGATTTCACACACTGATAGCTAAAAATAACCAAACATTTCCAATATGTTAACCTCACGTATTGAATCTAATATCTTGCAAAAAATAAAAAATAAAAAAATAAAAAATAAAAACGCATTTAACTAAATTGTTAAATGTTCTCTACCTGGCAAGGGAAAAAAAAAAAAAAAAAACATTAAATCTCCAATATGGCAACGCACTTATTGGAACAATATTATATTTAAAGTTCTCTCCCTAGAAAAGAAAAAAAATTAGAATTTACTATTTAAATTTTTTAATTAATAAAATATATTTAACCAAAATATTCCCACTCAGCTCTCACATAAAGGAATTCATTCTTTAGCCAAATATATCAGTAAACAAAATGTAAGTGTTTTAACAGATAGAATGTGCAAACATATAAACCCCAATGAAAGCAAAATTTATATTCGTAAAATTGACTTAACTAAATAAAAGGGATAGCCATATTCTACTGCATGTTGAAGAATAAGTTTTAAATTTTGAGTTTTAAAATTATTAGAACAAAGATTGTTTATTCTATGTGCAAAATTTAGTAAAATATTTACAAATACTGATTTATGTATACAAGACTTATAATTAGTAAATAAGTTAACTTTAAATGTAAAATCATTTCTTTTGTCATAAATGTCAAACAAAATTTTATTATCTTTAAGAATTATCTTAAGATCAAGAAAATTAATTTCATTATTTACCATAAGGTTGAAACTATAATTTAAATTTTTATGATATTTTATTGGTAGTAAATAATTTGAATTATTATTAAAATAGAAGACAATTATATCATCTATATAACGGTACATTTTACAATTAGCAATATGTGAATTACGTTCATAATAATATAAATATCCTAATAATATTATAAATCTGATTGTGTGCAAATGTTAGGCTGAAGCCAGCGTTAAAATGGAGCATTTAATGATCCTGTATCTATGCATATACGTTGATTATAACCCTCAAATGAACATAGGCTGGTTTTTGTTTATTTTATTCAAATATTTTTCTTAATAATTCAAAATTTCGTTATTTTTAGAGAGAATAAATTGTCATTTTTTCATATAATATTTTAAAATGGTTAAATTTACTTTACCGTTGCTAATACTTTATCGTTGCCAAAACTAATTCAAAACCCGGAATAATAATTTTTACTCAACAATTTAGTTTCAATTGAAAAATTTTCACGTGAAAAATGAAAATGAAATAAAAAAAAATAAAGAATTAAAAAGAAAATTAAATAATATTATTAGAAATAAAACGTACTTTTTTTAGTTTTTGATAATAATACAAGGTTTCAATATGCGTAACCATAGGAAACAGGCGAATATGACGTCATTTATCGAAAATAAAGTGGATATGCTTTGATTGGTGAAATAAAATGATCTTGGGTTTTCTCTTCACTTTTTTTCTTTTTTTAGGTAGATATCGTAAGAAATACTACCTATTACATTCTCACCTAAGTTGGAAATTTTGAAAAATTTTTGCAGATCTACGCCGATCATGACTCCCAGAACCCAAAACCACCCCCAGTTCAAAAGTTTATATCTATCTATCTATCTATCTATCTATCTATCTATCTATCTATCTATCTATCTATCTATTTATGTCACTTTTTTCTGACCACGATAACTGGAAAAATTCTGCATAAATCTCTTCCAAACTGATACATAAAATCAAGGGTCATAAAATTTCGGTCAAGTTCGTTAGTGGGCAAAATCGAACCAAGGGGGGGGGGAAATGGGGGGGCTTTTTGTGAAAACAGAAAAATCCTCATAATTTCTTTATTATTATACGTATCGAATCCGTTTAAAGTTATTATTACTTCTAGGAAAAGGGCCGAAAATGTATGTATGACAGATTTTTGATATAATTAAAAATGGCCCCAAGGGGGGAAAAAAGGGGGGGTTTAGAAGAAAAAAAAATCATAGCTTCGTCAATTCAGAAGATATCAAATCCGCGTAAATTTATTATTAATCCTCTTAGTATTATCTAAAACTTTTATATTGACAAGTTTTTTATAGGACCAACCGTTATAGCAAAAAAAAATTAAAAACAAAACAAATCTCTGCCGGCTCCGCCTGCAAACAAGTTATTTTTCAAAGTAGGCGGTTCCAACTCCCGCATCTTTTCGAAACTGATACATAAAATCAAGGGTCATAAAATCTCGGTCAAGTTCGTTAATGGGCAAAATCGAACCAAGGGGGGGGGGAAATGGGGGCTTTTTGTGAAAACAGAAAAATCCTCATAATTTCTTTATTATTATACGTATCGAATCCGTTTAAAGTTATTATTACTTCTAGGAAAAGGGCCGAAAATGTATGTATGACAGATTTTTGATATAATTAAAAATGGCCCCAAGGGGGGGAAAAAGGGGAGGTTTTAGGAGAAAAAAAATCTAGCTTCGTCAATTCACAAGATATCAAATCCGCGTAAATTTATTATTAATCCTCTTAGTATTATATAAAACTTTTATATTGACAAGTTTTTTATAGGACCAACCGTTATAGCAAAAAAAAAAATTAAAAACAAAACAAATCCCTGCCGGCTCCGCCTGCAAACAAGTTTCGTTTCGAAGTAGGCGGTTCCAACTGCAGCATCATCGCAAAAAGGTCATTTCTTCCGCAATTCCCGACAAACAGGCACCCCACGTTCTGCGTCTTCGAAATCTACCTGTGCCTGTAGGCCGAGCCGTCAGGGATTTTTTTTCTTTTGTATGGTAGCAATACTTGGCGTTTTACCGTCTGCGCACGGCTAATATAACTATACCGTATTTTTTATTTAAATTTTAAAAAAAGTAAAAAGAAGTTTCAAAAGAAAATGGTTAGCAAATGTTAATAATATGCTCCGCAAAATTATCCATGTCAAAAATGATGTTATGGATAGCAAGAAATATTTATTTTCATTCTTAAAACTAAAAGAAATAACTCGATTACCTAAAAATAATGACGAATGTTAATAGTTCCATTTTTAATAGTAGTAAGTATAGAAAGTAGATGAGTTTCACGCCATATTTATAACGAAAAATTTAAATGTTTTTTTTTTTTTATCTATGCTGATTATTAAGCATGAGTATCCGTTATATACAGATGAGAGTTTTCTGCCAAAAATCGCATCATAATTTTAAGAAAAGGAAAATTAACATGAATCTATTGTATTAAAATCTGACCCCAGACTATCGAATGCAACACAATTTACTTAATACCGGTTATCATTGATAAAAGGATGTCACACAAAGTCTCAGAATTTAAAAAATCAAATTAGATGCCAAGATTTTTTTTTTTTTTTTTTTTTTTTTTTTTTGTAAATTTTAACGAAGTTTCTCTAAAAACGGAAAGTAAATTACTCCATATTTGTGTATAAAAAAAGGAGAAATAAAACAGATCAGTATATTTTTTACTCCATTTTCTCATTGAAACTAAAAAACAGAATTTATTTTCACTTTGAATAGATGGTGAAAACAAAATCTTGATTTCAGTAAATTATCCGAAAAATAAAAACATATTTTCACAGATTCAGACTTCATGAATCAATTTATTCTGGAGAACAAAAATTGCATGTCAACATACTGTCATTTAGAAAACAAGATATTTTTCAGCTATACATTAAACCAAGGAGGCAGAATTGAATTTAAAGAAAAAGCATATACTAGTTCAAATTAATGTTTTTTTGAAGGATGGCTGTTAAAACGTTTCACAAAGGCGTTAAAAGTAAAATTGTTTATCATCAGGTAAAATTGACATTTGTTTTTATCCAATTCGTCTATTTCCACGATTTTATTTGGCCCTCCTTTTTGCATTGGTTGCAATTCATTTTCGCGATTATTTGGCACAAAATTTCACTTTTTTAAGATTGAGTTATGTCAAGGTCTCTATAACAAAAAATACCGTATTGACTCCTATAAAATGTGATAAATAGTTAGTTAATTATTAACGTTTTTAATTATCGGGGGTGAAATATTTTGCTTAATTAATGTATTTATTCTTCTTTTATTGTTGCGTGAACGAAGTCACGGGCAACAGCTAGTAAATTTTTAAATGGCCGCCATCTTGAAACAAAATGGCGGACCAAGCTGGCCGAAGAACTCGGTCGAGACATTGGTGAGCTTAATACACACAATTAGTTTCATTAAAATTGATTTATAAATACGAGCGTTATCGTATGACATAAGTCATATATACATATATATATATATATGGATATATATATATATATATATATATATAAATCAACATTTGAACGGAGGGTGGTTTTGGTGTCTGGGGGTCATGATCGGTGAAAATATATCGAAATTTTCCGGAATTGCTTTCCTCCGAACGGCTGCAATAGATAGCTTTATACTTTTTTGTATTGAAAGCTACCTAATAGTTCTTAAAAGTTTTCTTTTCTGAATGTTTGAGCAATTTTATATGTTCATAAATAATATAATATGTTAACTGTAACCAGAAAAAAGTACCCACGCCTAACTTTATCGATAAAGATGTCTGCCAGACATGTTTCGGTAAAAACTAAGTGTCTAGCCTTAAGTCTAATAAAAGAAAAAAGACCCGAGGCCCAGATCCTAGAAGCCTATAAAATATACTAGGCTCTCCCAAAGCGTAATCCTGGGTGCGCAATGATGTTACTGTACATTACTGTAACAAACACAAGTTTATCGTGTCACATGCTGCGAGATTAAAAAATTATATGCTTGAAAAATATTTTTAAATATCATGAAAAAGTACAATTTACAATAAAATTTTATTTGAAAATACATTTTTAATTTTATTCAATCGATTAAAAATGAAATTATGTTATGTTTAGAAGTGAAGATATGTGCGATCAAAGCGAAATCGATAGCGTGTGTCGCGACATGTAGTGTTACTTTTGTACTTAGAGTTATTGATGGATATGTTTGTGCTTTATGATACAGATATGTTTTTCGTCCGTTGCAGGAAACTAATTTTACAGTGCGAGTCAAGAATAAAAGCTACAGAACTGTCTCAGGAATTAAGTTTCGGCTTGGACCGTGGATGTGCGGATTTTGTGACCCGCAATCGACTCGAATCGTTTGCACCACCTAGATCCTTGTCTGAGTGCAAATGGTAATGATTTATAATTTTATAATCGTCTGATCCAGAAAATAAAATTGGTCTTATTCCTAAATTTTATTTACTTCTCAAAGTGGTTAAGATTTAAAAAAATATTTTTATTTTTAAATTAATTTCATGCTGTATGCCACATAATAAATAAGTTATCTATCTCCAGTCTTACCCTTCCTTGCATGGGCGTAACTTGGGCTCTAAGACAGGGGGGGGGCAAAAATCTCGAAGACCTTTCGTGAAAAAATAGTACCCCCCTCCCCCCCTCCATCTCATCACCGCATAAACACATACACACACACACACACACACTTAAATTAAATACTTAAAAATTTTAATATTTAAACAAAATTTTAAATGTTTAACCATATACGAAAAAATAGGGAAAATCCTAAGTTACACATTTTATGTTTTTAGGGGAATATTTCGACCCAGCCTGTATGAAAATCATTGAAGCGGACCGGCCTGGCTCTTGCAAAAATCAGTAAAATGATGCCCGGTCGAATACTTTTTGCAAAAAATTTATATATTTTTTAATTGCAATGCTGCTACTAAAATTCATTTTAACGAATAGTACATACATTTCTAAGCCCCCCCCGCCCCCAAAAAAAGAAAATATAATAATAATAAAGTACAGTAAAATCTCTAAAAAGGAAAAGGTCTATGACGGAATCTTGTCTTAAACGGAAAAATGTCTTGATCTGTGCAAAGTAAATATAATAATTAATGCGAAAATAATATAATACATACGATGTACCTGCTAAGAATGGAACCTATCTATAACGGATTTTTATTCTCTTCGATACGATTCTGTCTTAGAAGATTTTACTGTATAGCATTTTTCAGATTTTTAAGTCTACAAGCGTTGAATGTGGGTTAACGATATTAATGCTAACTCAGGCATTTACATACAAATAGAGATTCATTAAAAAATCAATATTTACATCGAGACAAGCAGAAAGAAATCTTGGGAGGGTCAGTATTTTGTTACAGATGTGACTCTACTTCGCAGCCCGGGGCACTTTTTCTAAAATGAAGAATATAAACATGAAAACAATCTAAAATAAGTATTTTTGTCAGAACTCCTCGTACAAGACAATTTTTATACACATCAGCCTAAAAACCTATACAGAACAGTCAAGAAGGCTTGACCCCCTGAAGCCCCGGTTTAAGATAAATTTGAAACACATATACGTAAAAAGAAAAACATAATTAAAAATTATCTCCCACTGTGGTTCCGGAAGCAGAGCCCCATGTCGAAAGATGCTTATTTCTTGTTTTTCTTGGTGTTCAATTATTTTATGTCACTTATGAAGAATAAATTTTACTCTTTTTTTAATTCCATTTCAAATCATCAGAGGTAAAGGCAATTTAATTATCCTGTTCCCCCAACCCTACCCGCCGGCGCATATAGTAGTTTACAGTTTTTTTTTTTTTTTTTTTTTTTTTTTAAGATGATTTCAAAATATCATAACCTAAACCTCTACAAAGATAAAGTAAATAAAAAATTGTCCTTGTAATTTATTAAACCAAATTAGATGTAAATATAACAGAATATTTATTATATATAGAGATATATATTATATGAATTATAATATTATATTATATGAATATATATTATATTTATTAGAATATATAGAGAAGTTTTTATTAAGAAATATCGAATATCACAAATTTGTAACTTCTATTTTTACGGTATAGCCACTTACTGATTTCTTACACGGCCCTGGAACAATGAAGTCGGGACCCGGCCCATGTCTTCGGACAAAAATAAAACTCGGACCCGACCTAGCACGGGAAGAATACAGTCTAGGCCTGGCTCAGTTGAAGTCCAATGAAATAAATCTCGGGTTTCAGGCCAGGCCCAGTCTCCTGCAGACCTCTAAATTCTTCAACCGGAGCACATGTCGGGCTCGCATTTTATTTATTTATTTATTGTAAAAATTTTAGAGATGTTGTACATTTGTTTAGCGAAATCCTTAGAAATTTAATTTGGTTTAATAAATTAGACAGAGATTTTTTAAATCGACCTTTTTACTTTGTAGACGTAGAGCTTTAAAATTATTATTTTCTTTTATAATATTTTTCTTTCATTCTAAACTACATTGATTTTTTCTTTTTTTTTTGACTGAATCCTCATTTGAATGCAAGTCTAAATCAATTTCTTAAACCAGTGTTTATGTACGTAATTGTCTAAGTTGTCATTAATATTGTTGATATTTTGTATTCCGTGCATTTCGAACACAATCTGAAAATAAAATCTTTGCATGAGTAATAGTGCTTTTTGAATAATTTTAATTGTAGGATAATGTTGCTTCAAAAATATCGGCAGGTTTTGAAGTAATTCAGTGAGGCCAGGCCAATTAAATTTTTGTACGGGTCGGTCTTGGGCCGAATTTTTAGCTTTTATACCAGGCCGGGCTCCGGCCGAGAATTTAGCTTTTAGGCTGGGCTTGGGGACAAACTTTTAAATTTATTGCTGGGCAGGACCAAGCCCGTGACTGGACATTTTGGCCTGTTATCTAATCTATATAGTGGAAATCCAAGTATATTTTGCGAGAGTCAAATGGCCAAAATGACAATTTCAAGACAAATGGCCAAAATGACGGCCGGATAAACAGAAGTCACAAATACTTTTCAACTATGTTGGAAAGTGTTTAAAACTACAGATTATATTTCTTTTTTAAACATTATATTCACAAACATTACCTAATGATTTGTGAAAAACATAAGTTTTATTAACAAGATTAGTTACACTTTTTAATAAAACAGTTTAAATTGATTTCTAAAAAAAGTTACATGATAAGCTTTAACTCTAGACAATTTCAAATCTTATTTTCATTCTTATTGTAAGCAACATAATATATATATATATATACTATATCGAGACTTTTCATGCTTTGACAAGTTAATTACATTTCAATTAAAAAAAAAAAACATAAATTTTGTTAAGGAGATGGTGGATGTTGAAATTCTTCTTCTTCTTTTTTTCTTCTACATTTAAAAGCTTTATAAGCTGGCTGGTATGAAACATTCCCCACGTGGATATAGACTTTTGAAATAAACTATAAAAAAATTCTGGACTAAAGTCTTATTTTATAAGTATAATGCATAAGAGATTAATTTTTACAAATGTTCTATGTAATTTTGAATGATTCAAAATCAATGATTGTTTTAAGGTGGTTTTCAAAAAGCATTTTTTCCACTCAACAACGCAAAACATTTTTACACTTTTTTGACTCATTTTTAGGATTCCGTACTTAAAAATTAAAAACGGAAACATTATAAGATCTCTCCTGTGTCTGTCTCTCCGTCTGTCAGAGCCTTTTTTTTTAACTTTGGGACGTGAAAAGTTCAAACTTGGGAAGGTTATAAAGCCTTTTTTACCCACATATTTTCAAACTATTAGTGTAGGAAATGTGTAGGGGGTTAATTAAGTCATTTGAAAAAAAAGTTTTCTTTTTGTCTATCATGTGGGAGTATCGCGTGAAAGATCTGGTAATATCGAACCCAAAAATATATTTGTTTTAATTTTAGGTATTATGTTTTCAAAGATATTGTCGAAAATTCACTGCAAAGTTATGCCCCCCCCCCTCCATCTATTTCCGAATCTACTGAAACTAAAGTTATAAAAAAATTAGGGGTAGTAGGAGGTTATTTAAACCTTGCAGAAAAACCATAGTGATTTTCCTAGGTACCATAGTTTTTGAGAAAAACGCATTTTTCTGCTACACACAAACTTTACTTTTCAGGTGGTCAGCGGGGGAGTTGACGGGTGCTCGAGGTATCGATCGACGCAGAATCATCCAAGGATATTTGATAAGGATTTTCGAAAAAAGTTGTCGGTAGTTAGCCGAGGTATTAATTAAGTTACTTGAAAGAAAAACTTTCTTTTTATAAATCGTGCAGGATATCGTTCAAAAGATTTCGTAACATCGCACTCAAAAATATATTTGTTTTAATTTTAGGTATTATATTTTCAGAGATATCGTCGAAAGTGAACTGCAAAAATCTGTCTCTTCCCTCATATTTCCGAATCTACTGAAACTAAAATTATGAAAAAAATAGAGGTAGTAGGAGTTTATTAATAAACAGTAATTAATAAATCAAACGTACGGAACCCATTCAGCGCGAGTTATACTCGTACTTGACCGATTTATTCAATAGAAAATCATATTTTCAAGCACGATTATTAGAGTGATTTTTATTCAATTTTTTTTCTGATAAATGAATTACATATCTTGAGTTATAAGCGATTATTGTCTCAGTACGGCAGTTTTTTTCATTTCCTGAGCTGTTAGAAAAAAAAATAAGTTCAAAATGCCCACTTTGACTGCATTTTCAAAAATATTTTGCTTTTTCCAGAAATTTTGAAAAACGGTTAGATTACATAGTTTTTGACTAAGATCACCTGCCAATGGGATACATTTCTGAACAAAAATAAATGAAAAAAATACGTTTGAAAAGAGCCAGTATAGATTTGAGAACAGTTTTAATAAAAACCATGCTCCTAAAAGTACGCAAGTATTCGTTTTAATGTATACAAATTATTACTTAAAATTGTAAATATATTTTCCGCAAATTGGGGAAGTTTTTTTTTTCCTTAATTTTGCATTTCATAATTATAACTTTGTTAATTATTCCTTGTTTTTCATATGGATACCTATTTATTTAAAAAAAGGTGGGGTTAACATACTTAAGAAATTTAAAAGAGGTTGAAATAAAAATAATTTGTATAGGATACTTTAATCATTGGTGAGATTTCAGAACTTTGTATAATTAGTAACATTTAGTTGATAATTTTATAGGATTTAAATCCCATTCGTGCTGATTTCAGATAAATCCAAATAATTTATCTATACAAAATTTTAAATCCCACTGATTTTAATTTGTTTATTTTAATTGAAATGTTTTTAATTTGTATTCCATTAAACATTTTCAAAGTGCAGTAAACCTTAAAGAGACAAATAAAAATATTCAGTTTTTCTTAATATTGTTTTTATTTTTGAAATATTAAAAAGAATTTTTTATAAAAATTTATAATATTTTGATGAAAGAATGCAGAAAAAATGTCAAATTTCCGGTACTTCTGTCTTGATTCCTCAAAAGAATATTTCATTTTTTCCCTAATTCTTCAATTGTACTGAAATTAAAATGCGAAATATATTTATAAATATATTTTTACGCTTATGAATTTCAAAATGTCACAAAAACAAGAGAATACTAAAAAACTGAATAAGACCGCAGATTTTTGTATTCCTTTGAATTTCGATGACTACCTCATTGTAACTTTTCTGCTCAGTACTTAAAAACTTATTAAAAGAAGGATTTGTTCTATAAACATGACTTGTTCTTTATATTTCTGTTGCAATGAATCTCCCCCAGTGAAATCCTGTGAAGTTCTATGGTCACCCTGAATTACTTAATCTGTGACTGGCACCTTTAAATAGGTGATTATATAACCGGAGGGGGGGAGGGGCGTCAGAGAGTTACTTTATCCTAATGAAAATGACAATGGTCGGAGACAATAATCAAGAGATAAATTTCACATGTGCATATGAACAGCTCTATAATGGAAAAGGGAAAATAGGTTCCACTTTTCTGAGGGAAAAAATAAAGAGTAGGGGAAATATTGTTATTTGAACTTTGACTAAAACTTTGATCTTAAAAATTTTATTAGGAAGAAAGACAGATATAACTGCTATGAACGTAAAAACATTAATTATGGGTATTTAAAACTATCCACTATTTATTCTAATTCGTACCCAAGATAGCAAATAAATGGTTATATTAAAAAAACTGAAATACAAAACCATGCTTTAACCACAAACCAATACAAAAAACTGGAGGGGCAAAAGGTAAGTCTTGCCCCTGCTTCTGAAAAACTAGGGGGGCATGTGCCCCCCCCCTTGCCCCCGCCAGATTACGCCCATGCTTCCTCTTATGCTTTATATACATCGTATAGATTATTGTTTGTTGTTGTTACAAATGTCCTCCGGCCTGCCAAAAACCAAAGTCAAAAGGCGAAGGAGTACAGGCAACTTCCATTAGAGATTAGACGAAGCACAACAACCCAAACGGCACACAGACATTTACAAGCTGTAAACTCAAGAAAACCGACACATCTATAAGAAGTCTACAAATATCCACGATACACGCTTTTCACCTCTTATGGAGGTGTTATGTGTGATCTCTCTGAGCTCCATAAGACGTCCAATATATCCCAGATAGTCTATAAGACCACGTCTTTTAAACTTCCAAGCCTAGATCTCTTTTCGACATGTGGTACTTCTTACAGATGTACTTAAGGCTCGAATAGTAGATACCGTACATCTCCATACGCGTATAGGACATCTAAATATAGACCTTTTTTGACATTTAAGATATCCAAGAGACAGATGTCATTTCAGCAGAAATACAGCCTTGGCCAAATGTATTGAGCACCTGTATATTTTTATATATTTGTAAAAATAATACTTATATACAAATATTTAACTGCATGCTGTTATGAATTTTCTTTTTAAATTATTACTGTTTGAAAAAAAAAAGTCAGCAAATGAACAATTAATCTAATAAAGCCATTTTATTTATTTATAAATATATATATATATATATTATTTTTAATTGTTAAATTATTTTGTTTTCTGGAAGTTTTTGTTGTGTTATATACCAGTTGATGGATAATCGTGAAAACTAGAATAATTTGCAGAAATTGCCAAAATATAAAGAACTTGGTCTTCAACAACGAAAATACAGACATCTTATGTTAAAAAAATGCTTTAAATTTTTATTTAATTTTTATTATTTTAATTTTTAAAAATAATAAAAAATAATATTAAGAATTATTTTTGTTGCTAAAGACAAAGTGTTTTATATTTTGGCTTTTCTTGCAAGAAATATTTTAATTTTCATGATTATCTATTAGCTTGCATGACATAAGAATAAAACTTCCATAAAACAAAGTAATTTAATTTTTAAAAAAGGGCGTTTCAAAGAAAATGACTTCATTAAAAGATGAGTTCCCTTGCCATCCTTTCGATGTTTAAAAGAGTATTTCCAGTAGACGTCGAAAAGGCGATAGTTATGATGCGTCTATAGCATGTCATAGACGTCTAATAGATATCTAAATGGGAAGTGCCTGATAGATATCTATTTGTTTAATGCTATGCACATCTAAAAGACGTTGTGGAAATTATAGACGTAATTAGACGATAAATCGACATCTTATAGATAGTGTGCTGTGTGGGAAGGACAAAAGTCTGACTTGACTTCAAGGTTCCCCATAATTTTTACCCTAACAGGAAAAGGGGGAATTTCCGAGCTCGGTGACCATGTTCCATCTCACAACATCCATCTTATTTCATATACTCGCTTACATCCATTTTATATACTTAATTACATTAATTTTATATACAGAGTTAGCAAGAAATAAGTTGCTCATTTCAAGTTGCTCTGGACTGCATTCTACTGCTCCAATTGAAATGAAATCGAAACAACAGATAATTCAAATGTTGCGCTTGTCATTTATTCAATAAAAAAATTTACTGCAAATAGTTTTCGGACACTGGCGCTGTAGCACTTAAATAAATGTTCAGTAGTCTTATGCATCCATAGTTTTTTTCTTGAATGAGAGAAAAAAATAGTAATAAACAAGACATATTTCATATTACTGTGTGGAAATATTTGGTTACTACTGAAAATAACCGGGTTTTACTTTTTTCTGCAGGTTTGGGCCGGGCCGGGTTTGGAGTTAACTTTTTTCTGCAGACGCGGGACGGGCCAGACCAAGCCTGACCTGGACTTTATTCTTCCTAAAGGTCTGCACGGGCTGAAATTTTCAGGCCCGGTCTCGACCTAGCCCGTATGAAAATCAATGGCTCAGTTGGCCTGGTTCGAGCAAAATTCAGTAAACTGAGGCCCGTCATACAAATTTTGCAAAAAATGCATATATAATTTTAATGGCTTTTATTCTACAATTAAAATTATTTTTAAAGAATAGTACACATATTTCTATGTAAAAAAACTAAAGTACAGTCCAAACCTGTGAAATAGAACCTGTTTATGACGAAAATCTGTCTTAAACGGAAAAATGTCTGAATCCGTTCACAATGAATATAATAATCCGTGCGAAAAAATACATTTACAACAGACGTTGTACCTGCTGAGAATGAAACTGTCTATAACTGATTTTTCTTCTCTCCTGATTTTCTTCTCTTACTGGATCTTCATTTGAATATAATTGTCTTAGTCAATTTTTAATCATTGTGCTTATGTACGTAATTGTGTTAAGAGATCATTAATATTGTTGATATTTTGCATTCCATGCATCTCGAACATAATCTGCAAATAAAATCTATTCATAAGTAAGTGTGCTTTTTGAATAGGTTTAATTGTAGGATATTGTTGCTTCAGAAATATCGGCATGTTTTGTAGAAATTCAGTCAGACCGGGCAGTGCTCGGGTCAAACTTTTAGCTTTTATGCCGGGTCGGGCCAGAAAAATTTTACGAGTCGGACCGGGTCCGGGCCTGAAAATTTTGACCCATGCAGGTCTCTAGTTCAACATACCTCCTTCACTGTGAACAATGTGCTGTAATCACAAGCAAATATTTTCGTTACGGTAGACATCAAGACCTGTATGTATCCCATCTGAGAAGTATGTAGCATTTGTTGCTATGTTCTTGATATTCGAACTGACTTATTGCACTTGGGGATAGAAAATATAGTTTTGTAATTACAACATATTGTTGACAATGAAGAAGAGCATATTGAGTATTTATTTTAGCATATTTCACATTTATCTGATAGCATATCGAACCTTAAAATGTTATACATCCTACTTAGCATTTGGTTGCTATAACGCCACTTTTCAAAAAAATTTTGTCCTTAAAAAAAAAAAAAAAAAAAAAAAAATAGCAGGCAAGCGCATTATTTGAATTATCTGTAGTTTTGATTTTGTCTCAATCGGAGCAGTAGAACGCAGTCCAAAGTCTTTTGAAGTGAGTAAATTATTTTTTGCTAACCCTTGTAATGTCTGTATCCACCCTATATACTTACTTACATCTTATAACATACGGGTATACTTACATATAACAACTTTAAATATATACAATAGATTTAACAACCCCTTTTCCAACAAACTTTTACGATAATAGTGACTAATAAGGAATCTTCCATAATCCTGATTCAACTAAAACTTAATAAATTAATCACGTTGAAACAAAAGTCGATAGCGTTTAGTTCATTTCGGAACTAAAGGCAAATAGAGGCAAATAGAATGCACTGAAGCAGATAGAATGAAGCAACTGAGGCAAATAGTATGCAAGAAATGAATACAGATTCGTTTTCACTCGATTCCACAGATTCGATAACAGATTCGTTTTCACACTGTAACAATGATACAGTAATTGTTTCGTGATTGGTCTAGATTTATCATAAATGCAAAGCGTTTTTCCGATGATTGAAAGTAATTAGCAACTCTGTTGCTCAATAAATAAACATTTATAAAAATAAAATTACCTTACAACCATACTTCGCATAGGAATTTTCATCGGTGTAAGCATGTGTCGGCAGAGTTTAAAACCACACGAGTTGCGTCCCAACCAGGTTTGCCAGTTTGGCCTCTTTTTTTTAATCAGAAATTTAGAATTCATACAGAAATTAGAACTAGTAATTTTTTACTTTCTTCTATCTATAATAGAAGAAAGTATTGTAATCGAAATTTTTTTCGACTCCCGGTTTTCGACGAATTTACAAGTTTTAGGGGTCAGAGATTCCGAAAAACATGTTTTTACAAAATGTCTGTCTGTCCGTCTGTCCGTCCGTCCGTCTGTCCGTCTGTCCGTCCGTCTGTGTGTCTTTTCATTGTACCATCGAAAAGTGTATGAAGTTATGCTTCAAATTGAACCTAATTTTTTTTCTATGTTTTTGGATATGGCAAGCAGATTCTATCAGAATTTGGGGATATTTCGACGAAAGGGGGCGCTGTGACCGATATTTTTGTTCCATTTTCACTATTGTACCATCGAAAAGTGTATGAAGTTATGCTTCAAATTGAACCTCATTTTTTTTCTATGTTTTTGGATATGGCAAGCAGATTCTATCAGAATTTGGGGATATTTCGACGAAAGGGGGCGCTGTGACCGATATTTTTGTTCCATTTTCACTATTGTACCATCGAAAAGTGTATGAAGTTATGCTTCAAATTGAACCTCATTTTTTTTCTATGTTTTTGGCTATGGCAAGCAGATTCTATCAGAATTTGGGGATATTTCGATGAAAGGGGGCGCTGAGATCGATATTTTTGTTCCATTTTCACTATTGTACCATCGAAAAGTGTATGAAGTTATGCTTCAAATTGGACCTAATTTTATTTCTATGCTTTTGGCTATGGAAAGCAGGTTCTATCAGAATTTGGGGATATTTCGACGAAAGGGGCGCTGCAATCGATATTTTTGTTCCATTTTCACTATTGTACCATCGAAAAGTGTATGAAGTTATGCTTCAAATTGAACCTCATTTTTTTTACTATGGTTTTGGCTATGGCAAGCAGGATCTATTAGAATTTGGGGATATTTCGACGAAAGGGGGCGCTGGGATAGCCATTTAAAAATTTCAAATTCAAAAAGATGTGCAAAAAACTTAGAAATCCTAAAAGTTTTTTTCGTTAAATGTTCGGCCTTGATCCGGAGAATCCGGAACAATTTTTGTTTTGCCTCTATCTTAAAAAATGGCTGAAATATAGCGGTTTGAAATTTTAGGGTGGCTGACATTTTCAAACAAGACAGCAGATTTCATCCATAAGCGGGTTTAATTTATGAGTTTTACTTAATGTGGTTTCGGCAAATTTTCTTTCATTGTGGTAACCATTAATCCTATTATATACTTATCACTATATATTTATATTCGCCAACGTCAAATTCTCGCCAAACTTGGCGACAGTTGGCGAAATATCGCCAAGTTTGGCGACAAAAATAGTTTGCCATAAATGAAGCCAACCTGGCTGTAGAGGACAAATTTGGCGATATTCTCATTCAAATTCAATGTTGACGAGAACTGGGATTGAATCTTCTTTATTTAGGTTCCCCGCGTTTTACCTTCGTGTTTTCCATTAAATTAATTAGCTAAAATCATAAAACCAAGGAATAGGAAGGCTATGTGTTCCTGTCGGTTCAGGCCAGAAGGACTTTTCGTAGTTTAGTATACATCGGTTGTTCGCATCCTTGTAACCCGACCATTCGCACGCAGCTGACGTACAACAGAATGATGAAAAATATTGATTTTATTGGCGATGTGATAGCGAATTTTGAAGTATTAACATGACTGAGATAGAAGAAAGTTTTGGTATTGGCACATCCGACTAGTTATTCTTTTAATGGCAAACATTTCTTGGCTACACCAAGTAAAAATTCTTCTTTCGGAATTTCTGAATAAAAAAGGAGGCCAAACTAGCAACCTGGATAAAGAAGAAAAAGCTGAGAGGGAAAATCGGAAAAATCTAGCCAGATCAAATCAGAAAAAAGGCCAAACACAAAGTCGCACTGTGATTAATGACGCTATAAGGCAGATTAAATAAATTAACATATACAATGTAAATAAGCATAACAGAAACAAGAAAGGAAAATCATGCGTCAAGCTTAGATTATAAAACACTTTCCAACACTTCCAGAATACTGTAATGAAATTTCATCGTTTGCTAAGGTGAAAGAAGATATCTTAAGTGAACAATTTAAAAAACGAATTAACACATTTGAAAAACAGATTTCAGCAATTACAGTCCATAGTCGGAAAGGTAGTCCATTTGAAAAACAAATTTCAGCTATTACAGTCTATAGTCGGAAAGGTAGTCCATTTGAAAAACAGATTTCAGCAATTACAATCCATAGTCGGAAAGGTAGTCCAATTCTTTTGTGCAGCTCTGTATATGATTAGTAGATTTGTATATATACTACATAATTCAGTTCTGTTAGAAAACGAATAACACTATTGAAAAATCCTCTTCAGCAATTTCCGCCAATACACGAAATTGTACTCGAATTTTTCTGTACAATCCTGCATGTTATCTACAGATTTTTATACGTACCACGTATTAAGCTAAAATTTAATTCTGGTAAAAGACGCATAACACGCACTAAAAACGTACTTCCAGCAATTAACATCCATAGATTAGTGTAGCCATACTTCTTTGCGTAGTCCTGTATATGAAATTATTTATAGTCTACAAACACCTTTTAGTGTATTAAATATAATTCAGCTGGATAATGCGTTCATTACACAATTAAATTAATTCTATACCCAACATAAAAGAAAATCTGTCTTTTCGGAGACAGATTTTAGTTTAGCGCCAAAAAGCGATATTGTGGTAACACTGCCGCTAGTTACTTTACACTAATGTGGCAAACAAATGTTTATTGTTGATTTTTTTTTACTGGAAAAATATTTAAAAAATCACAAAATTGAGCTACAGTTTTTAAACAAATTTTATTCGAAAAGTACATTTTTTTTTTAATTCGGTGATGTAAAAATTATGCGATATTTATCAGTGATGAATGAGCAATAAAAATGGCACCCGGCTTTTGGTAGGCACCCTAATGTGGCTACATATTTCTGACGATGGCAGAAATATCGTAGTGAAAAAAGTACTTTGTCGCTAATAAGAGAAAAAGAAACGAAGGAGAAGGAATAATAGCTATATATATTTATTCTTTTTTTTTAAACTTAAATATAAGAAGAAAACCTATAAGACTCTAGAACAGTGGTTCCCAACCTTTTCTGAGTTACCACCAAAGCATCTTTAAAATCACGATGCCCCCACCCCCTCTCCATTCTGCATCATATCTCTCTTATAATTTTAAAGTGAACTGTATTCATATTGAAGAAGCCCAAAAGAGCCTTAACAATAACTAGTCATTTCACATTTTCTTTAGCTTTTAAAACAGATAAACTTGTTGTTCCTTGCCAACTTACCTCAATGATATAATCTGCATTTTCTTCTTCACAAAATGTCTTGAAAAAACTCTCACATTTGTCATTAAAATTAATAAACTTAACGCATTTTATGATTGACTCTGGTAACAAACTAAAAATTGGTGAAAAAGTTTTGGGCATTAAATTTTTTCTGGGGACACACAATACACAAAAAGCATTTCGAGATTCTTATCTTTATCAATTTTAAGTAGCCATTTTTTCCTACCATAATACATTTCTTTATTAGCAGGCTTTCCCTTCTGAATTATCGTTAGTTGACTGACGTGTATTATCTGATGTTAAAATTAAAAATATAAATGTCAAGGTGTATATTTATTTATTGTGTAGGAGGCCTGCGTTAGAGCCATACTATTTATCCATTTCTTTTTCTAATGACAATGTGATATTTATTAATTTTATAAAGTTGGTAATACCTCGTTTAGATATTTCAGATATTTTTTAGGTTAAATAGTTCAAGACAGTCAATTTTAGATATACTTTTAAGTAGTTTCACGTGCAAAAGTTTTTTTTTATCTGACATATAGCAGAGCTAATAGAAATAAAGGGCTCATTTAATATATAGTCGAAAAATCTGCTAAAAATTGTAAAATACATCATTAACTAGACAAGATGTAGACTTTTTTAAATATGAAAAAATGTATTAATTTTTTTAAAAGGGCTATTTATAAAATAATTCCGTCTTTGATTCTATTTTGAACTTTTGATTGGGAACTTCTTTAAAATTTAATAAAAAATGTTTTTTTTTTAAATTTTATTTTTAAATTTTGCATGTATTACTTTTATTTTTAGTCTACAACAAGGCTTTCGAAAAAAAAAACCCTAATAGAGAATGGGTTAGTAACAAATTTGGAATTGCCTCCCCGGGCATACGCCGCACGTTGGGAACCACCACTCTAGAAATTAATTAACTTTAACATTTTTAGTGATGTTCATATCTAATATCCTTACTATCATTTTGTTGATGTAACAGTTGAATCGAAATAAAATATACGGTAAGTCTGCTCGATTTTGGTGACGTAAAAGAGCTGTAAAAATTTATAATGGAATTAGTAAAATTACTATCTGCAAAATTAGCTATTATGTATGTTTTTACTTTCAGGATAATAGATGGGGCAACGTATTTTGATGCAGTAGCTACTGCAATGGAGGCTGCCAAAGAGGAAATCTTCATCGCCGACTGGTGGTTAACTCCTGAGATTTACCTGAAAAGACCAACAATACACGGACATTACTGGCAACTAGATTACCTTCTCAAAAGGAAAGCGGTAGGAAACATATAACTATACATATTATTATGGACTCAAGTCTAAATTTAAATGTCCTGCGCAGAACAGCTAATTTCATGATTTTTCAAAGACATTACTCAGTCTTATACTTATAGCAAGCAACTTCTTTTGAAGTCCTTAAAGAGTGAGGCTGTTGCATGAGGATTTTTATCACTTGAAACCCATCTGTTGATTTAATTACCAGAGGTTTATACGGCGTATACCTTCATATACCCTCCACTATACCTCTGATTTTCACCTTTCAATATTTTTTCATCCTGCTGTTACTGAGTTTGATATGCTAATCTCAAAAAGAGTCGAAATGCCTCAGTGAGTGAAACTGACGCCATATTTAAAAGAAAACCAGCATTTTTTTTATTTTTTTTTTGAAAAAACTGAATATTTTACTACAAATGCGTATAAAATATATAAATTTGTGAACTTTTTACTCGTCGGTACTAAAATCAGAACTTCAAGTCAAGAGTGCGAATGTTCACATGCAAAGCTGTAGCTGGCAAATGTGACGTCAAGTTTCGAAATTGTTTAATAATAACCTATTCCGCGTTAAAATATTTTTTAAATGGGGAATATGAAGATGATAATTTTACGCATGTAAATTTTGAGACGGTAAAAATGACGTTATAACGTTATTTCATTGAAAAAAAAAATTACGATTGTACTAAAATGACGTAATGTTTTATGATATTTCATTCCAAAGACCAGAGCCTCAACTGATAACTTCTATCGCAAATACAAACATAGCGATTTTCGAAAACACTAAAACTACCCGTTTTAATACTTTCGTCATTTTAAAGCAAAGGAAAATAATACTTTAATACGTGAAAAACAGTCCTCTTAAAAAACATAACGAATATCTTTTATTCTCTGACTTCCGTGCCGACAAAAACATTCTACAAAACCATTTCTGACAACCACACTTTTTCACACAGCTTAGAAAAATACAATTTCGAAACAAAAACATCTTTCTCACACAGCTTAGAAAGATACATTTATGAAAACAAAAAAACATCTTTCTCACACAGCTTAGAAAGATACATTTATGAAAACATCTCCTGTTAGTAGGAATTCAATTGGATTCGCGACAATCTCCCACCTTGAGTTTTCAACAGGAAAACTCAACAGTAGGAACAACAAAATTCAAAATAACACAAAATATGTGTAACATTATACTTACATTACATGGCCAAAGTATATATATTTTTAACACTAATTTTCAAAGACAAATTATACAATTTCCTGCAAAAATTCAAACAAAAATTAAACATATTATTACAAATTCAAATTAACACTAGGAAATGAGATATACTAAAAATAAGGAAAAAAGGAGTTTATAATGTTCAATGTTCAAAAATAGTCTTATGACTGATAACGTTTTGGAACAGTCACTGTTCTGCCACTTCTCGTTCGTAATACTGATTCGAAAGAGTGTTCTTTTGGAATCTCTAGATTGTACAGTTTTTGTATTGGTCTTAAAAGTTCACCATTTTCAGTTTTTACCCGAGCAACTCTCGGGTGACCATCTTTTCCAGAAATTAGTTCTTGCACACGAGCTAAAGTCCAATACGTACGTTTCTTATCAGACTCCACGAGAACACATCACCAACGGTCAGTTGCTTGGCATTCTTTTGCAGGGAATTTTGTTGGCGTAACTGCCCTAAATACTCAATACGGAATCGTCTTCTAAGATGTTCTCGAACTTGTTGTCTATACTTTGCTCTTCTGTTTAATTCTTGTGCGTCAATTGCATCAAAATCTATCACATCTGAAGATCTTATTTCTTGAAGAAACATTGATGGTGTTAAAGGTGCTAGATCATCCACATCTTCTGAGACATACGTGAGTGGTCTAGCATTTACAACTTGTTCGCAGTCACAAAGAATTATGATAAGCTCTTCATAGGATAATAAGGCTCTACCTAGTACTTTCCTCAAGATGCGTTTCACCATTTGTATCAACCGCTCCCACCAACCACCCCACCAGGCAGCAGTAGGCGGATTGAATTTCCAACGAATCTTTTGTACAGCTGCTGCAGCTGAGATCTGTTCCAAATCGATGTCTGAAAAAGCTCTATCTGCACCGACAAAATTTTTACCATTATCAGAATAAACGGTCGTCGGTCTTCCTCTTATCGCTATAAAGCGCCTAAAAGATTGGAGGAAGGTATCTGTTGCTAATGACGTCACTAATTCTAAATGTATGGCCCTGTACACTGCACAAGTGTACAACACAATCCATACCTTTTTCCCATTTTTCAAATATAAGGGCCCAGCTAAATCTTATCTAATTATTTGGAATACTGCCGCATCTTGAACTCTTTCTGCTGGCAATGCAATAGGTTCTGACTCTGTCTTCTGTGCACTAAATATTTTGCATCGCACACATTTCTGAACTACTGCTCGAATGGTTTTCCTGACTTTCAGGATCCAGTAGTCTTCTCGTATAAATGTCATCAAAAGAGACACTCCTGCATGTAATAGCTCTTGGTGTTTCCAGGAGATCAATCGATGGACTACAGGATGGTCAGACGGCAAAAGAATTGGGTACTTAAAATTGACAGTATCTTCTCGATAGATGACTTGTGTTTTCACTCTGATGATACCATCTTCATCTAGGATTGGTCTTAGGCTACGAATTTTCTCATTATTCTTTTCAAAGCTGTCTTTCTGGATCAAAATCATTAATTTTCTTTCAGCTTGTTCTATTTCAAAACATGTAAGTTCAGATACTTCGTTTGAATTCGGTTTTCTTGAATTACTTATGAATCTTAGAATCCATGCAATCAATCTTATTATTTTCTTGTATCATGAAAATCGTCGATAATACCAATCATTAGGTTTCGTGTTCTTGTTTAATGCTGAAATGACACTTTTCCGTTTCTCAGCATTAATAACTTCTTCATCTGGTGATTCGACACTTTGAGGCCAAGTAAATTCTGGCTCAGCCAGCCAGGCTGGTCCCTCCCACCATTTTAGCTGCAAGAACTGTTCAATGGAACAACCTCTGGAAGGAAGATCAGCCGGATTAAATTTTCCTGAAATATGTCGCCACTGATCTTTCTGTAACAAAGACCTGATTTATTCTACACGATTCCAGACAAATGTTCCCCCATCTATCATCTCGCTTTATCCAGCTTAAAGCTGTGGTTGAATCACACCAATAACAGATCTTCAAATTTGGAATTCTTAAATCAGCAATGACACGACTACCCAACCTGCCTCCAATGCAGCATGATAAAAGCTCTAACCGCGGTATGGTTAGGTTCTTAAGAGGAGCTACTCTTGCGCGTGCTTGTATAAAACTCACCAAAATTTCATTTTTCTTCTTTACTCTCAGAAAAATACAAGTAGCATATGCGTGTTTACTTCCGTCACAAAATATGTGCAGACTTACATCATTTTCAAAATTATCTAGATTCATCCAGCGCTCAAGTTTGATGTCAGAAATTAATTTTATTCCCTGCACCCACTTCAAAAATTGTTTTGCTAAATTCTCTGGAATTAATTCATCCCATTTTAATTTCAACTTCCAGCACTCTTGTAGAATAAGTTTAGGGAGCAAAGTCACGGGTGAGGCAAATCCCAAAGGATCAAAAACCTTCTGAGCCAATGAAAGTAGAGCTCGTTTTGTAGGAATAATTTGCTCTTCCTCAATAGGGCCGATTTTGCAAGATAGGGCATCATTTTCCAGATCCCAGTTTAAGCCTAGTACTGGTGTTATGTTAACTGTTGAAGTTCCAGACATAATTTGAATTGGATAATTCGACAGCCATCCCCTTAAATTGAATTTCGCGGAGGACAGTAACATTCTCGATTCAATTATGAACTTGTTTAACTCTTCAGTTGTGTTGAAACTACAAACACAATTATCTGCATACAAAGATTCATTCAAAGTCTCTGCTGTAGAAACAAAATTGTCAGGTGTACTTTCCAGATAGTGTTTCAGAGTAGCCGCTAGTAAAAAAGGGCTGGAATTGATTCCGAAAACCACACGTTTATGTCTATAAATTATATTATCCTTCCATAAAAACCGTAGATAGTCTCTATCACTTTCTGTAATCCCTATCTGTAGGAATGCCTTTTCTATATCAGATACTGCACCAACAGGAAATTTCCGAAAACGATGCAATATTGAAGGAATCATTTCAATCATATTTAATCCTTTATCCAGACAATCATTTAATGAAGGAAAACCTTTCACATGAGCCGAAGCATCAAAAACCGGCCTTACTTTAGTAGTTTCACTCGATTCTTTAAATACAGGCCTGTGTGGCAAATAATGTATTTTGGATTTTTTATTATCGACCACCCTTTCAATTATTCCTGCATTTAACCATGTATCAAATACTTCATTATAAACTTCAGTTTTATTCAAATTTGATAACATTTTCTTCGTTTCAGCAAGCCGTTTTTCGGCCAATTCTCTATTACTAGGTAAGCGGTGTAAAAACTCCGGCGGGATTTATAAAATTCGAACTGGTAGCTGTGGCTAACCGGAGTAATTACTATAGCTGATTTTTAAAAGAAATATTTCTTTTATTTGTAACATCAACTTACAAAACATTCCTCCGATAGATTTCGGTATTAACATAAATTAAGGAGTGCGTGAGATGCGGTGATTATAAACCATGCGATAGTCTTTAAGTCTCTCCTTTCTCCTTAGGTCTCTACACCAGACAGTCTCGTTCCAAACTTAATTTCCGTTCTCTGTATTCGGTGATACAAATTAAACAGGACAGGGTGTCCTTGGGTGATCGAGACGGATCGCTCCTCCGTTTCACTTCGCTCTCGCTTCACTGCCAGACTCTGCTTTTTCAGGGTCACGTCCTACCCTTTTGCCTCCGAAGAACCATCTCCTCTCGTCTTCTCTTCTTCCTCTCGCCTCCGAAAAAAAGGGGGGCGGGGGCAGGTTCCTCCCGGCCTCTTAAACTTACGGCAGCCTATCGTAGTGGATATCTGGTTCTCATTCCCAGATTTTAAAGGACTTCCCTTGGCGTCCGAAAGTCTCTGGGAATCTCTCCATCTGCGACCTCACAAGGAGAGTAATCAATCCGTTAGTGTCGGACTAGGTGCCAGGCAGTCTCGGTTATTGTTCTTAAAATGTCCACGCCATTCAGCATCGGGAATGGATCGTTTCGTTTGATCTGACCCGACAACTCCTGAGGTTAATAGTAACGTAACTCAGCTGGGATATGGGAAAATATCACAGCGGGCATTATCTAGTACCCAAGGCAATGCTACTTCATACCTCCCATCTGAATCTATTCTTATGTTTCTTTTAAAATGTTGCATAGTTTCTTCATGAATTTCATTTTTAGTTTTAGATTCAACCGGATCAGTTATACCAAGAATATCTAACTTCCATAAATTAGCAACGGAACTTTCGTTCCAAAGAGACGAAATAACCATAAGAGAATCATTTGTTTCAGATTTAATGCCTGGAATTTTCCCCATGAGAGTCCACCCCAAATGGGTCTTTACAGCAACCGGACCACTTTTTAAAACTTTAATATTCCCGGTCAGTAATTTTCCCGCCACATCGGAACCAATTAACAATTTAATTTCATTTTCGGTTTTACATACATTATTTTCAACATCCGAAATCTTCATACCATATTTATTTAATTCTTTCAACCAAGGTCCATTTGGCACCTTTTTTATATTAGAACAAATAACAGGAACATCTAAAACATGCATATAACATTTATAACTATTATCAATACTACTTAAATGAATTCTATATTTGTTGTGGTTTGTCTCACTTGTTTCAACACCACCAAATAATTTATGAATTAATTTAACTTCATCAATACTTTTATAATTTAAATACTTAATTACATCTTCTGATAAATATGAACGCTCAGAGCCCGTATCTATGACTCCCCGTACAATTTTTTCTTTACCATCGTGCTTTACACGTACATGCAAAGTTTGTAATAACACTGTTGGGTTGGAACCTTGAGTAGTCAAAACAGTATCACTACTCCCTGACTCATGTTTACGACTTTCTAACGCCGTATTACTCTCTTCATTACAAACATTTTGACACATTACAGCAAAATGCCTTTTACCACAATTTAAACATTTAATCTTCGATTTACAGTGACGTGAAATATGATTTTTCTTAAGACAGACAAAACAAGTTCCCTTTTTCAAAATTATACTTCGTTTATCTTCAAAAGAAAGCGAATTAGCTTTAAAACATTTTTCTGATAAGTGACACTTGTCACAAAATATACATGCTTCATCATATTTCTTAATTAAATGTTTATCTTTAAATTTATCACCTACAAATAAATCAGTAGCAGTTGGCATAGAATTATATTCAACATTTTTAAATCTAGTAAAATTCTTAGATTTATCAAAACCAAAACTAGTACGCGCCAATAAAATACGTTCTTCAGACAACACTTCATTTTTAAAGAAATTATAGAATTTAATTCACTCTTACCTTGATCAGACTTTTCACGATCCCGTTCCCAAATTCGGAGAACATCATGAGGTAAACACGATTCCACCGACGGGAATAAAATGCTCGCATATTTATCCTCTGTGACCCCAAGAGATTCCAACGATCTAAGTTTGGTTTCTAGGTTGTCATATAACGATGACAAATTGCACTCTCTTTTCGATGTATTATTATTGCATAATACCAGCTGCAGCAGATCGCGAACATAAATTTGTATCAAAGTGTCTTCTCTTCCGAATCTTTCTTTTAGATGTTGAATTACTTTAGCATAATTTTCAGCCGATATAGGATAACTGTTCACAATTTGAGACGCTTTCGATTTCGGAGTAATTGCTTGCATCAGATATACGAACTTCGAGTGATCGTCTAACACAGTGTCTTCGTGAATTTTCTTGAAGGTATTCCAAAACGTTAGCCACGATCTTGAGTCCCCATCAAACGGCTGCAAACTAATTTCAGGTAATCTGAGTGTGCGGGATCCCATTCTTTCGATTTCTATCGAATTAGGTAAAAGAGGTTGATGTTCGACGGCAACGGCAGGCTTAACAAAAAAATGTCTTGCATTCTGCTTCACTTTTATTAATTTTTCATGGTATTCTTCACATGCTTCGAATTCTTTTACATAATCTTTTTCCGCAGACCCATTTGACAACATAAAATTTAATATTTCGTGATCTGTGGAACGTAATCTTGATGCTTTGTCTACTAATTGATCTAAAAGCTCTTCTATTAGATTAACATCTGGGCTTGACTGGTTAATAGCTTCGTTTAAAGCATTTAAAGTCTTCGTAAATGCGCTTCTAAGCGGCGTTCTTTTTATTTTCAACGCATCCATACTTGTACAGTTTTCCACTTAAAAAATATTACTTCCTATGTCCTTCTGTTCGGGCGCCAAGTTATCGTAAATACAAACATAGCGATTTTCGAAAACACTAAAACTACCCGTTTTAATACTTTCGTCACTTTAAAGCAAAGAAAAATGATATTTTAATACGTGAAAAACAGTCCTCTTAAAAAACATAACGAATATATTTTATTCTCTGACTTCCGTGCCGACAAAAACATTCTACAAAACCATTTCTGACAACCACACTTTTTCACACAGCTTAGAAAAATACAATTTCGAAACAAAAACATCTTTCTCACACAGCTTAGAAAGATACATTTATGAAAACAAAAATACATCTTTCTCACACAGCTTAGAAAGATACATTTATGAAAACATCTCCTGTTAGTAGGAATTCAATTGGATTCGCGACAACTTCATCGTAATACTTATCTTGATTACATGTCACTGATTACTTATACGAGCAAAGTTTAATTTTTGGATCATTTGAAAAGTTGAAGTTAATGAAAATATTATTTTGATACCTTTGGTAAAAAATAATATTTGTTTTAAGAGTTAGGCTAGCTAATGTAAGATAGCTTTTTATCGTAATTATTTTTTATAGATTTATCATAAATTCAATCTAACATTTCCTTTTTAAACATTCTCTTTCGTCGAATTTCGACTTGTTCCACTTCATTGAATATAATGATAATAAACAAGTGTAATTAATTAATTTAATCCTGACTGCTAAAATTTTCACAGGAAAAGACGTTAAAATTCCATTAACCACTTCGTGACGAGCATAACGTATAAAATTTTTAATTTTGGCGCACCACTATTTCCGAATAGTAATCTTTGTTTTATTTAATCACAGAATTTCTGTGACTAAATAAGACGAAAATTACTAATCAGAAATAGAAGTTAAGGATTGTACGCAATTTCTACGGAACGTTATACGTAACGCTCAATACGAAGGGATGAAAAGCAAAGCTACAAAAGAAGATATTTTAGGCTTTACTGAGTTTTTATACTGAGTTCTTATAATTTGAATACTAGACAAAACTTTCATTAATCCAGAGTGCTAATTTAAAATTTCATCTGATATTTAAAAAGGTATTCATATTTGTAATTTTAGCATTTTGCAAAATAAGTTAATTATACTCAAATTTATAAAATAGAAGCTGGATTTAATACAATTGAATTTCTATTTAACGAACTTCCATTTTTACGAAATTCTCTATTTATTTTTATTATTTTGATATCTTGATTTTGAACAAAAAAAGTACTGGAAAAGTTTGTATATAACCAGCACAAAATTCTAACTTTGCAATTTCCTTTTTCAGACCAATACTTTAAAGATATAATCGCTTTCAACCTACCATTTCCAGAAATGTCTTTCATTTTCTTTGTCAATCATCGTAGTACAATATTATAGCCTTCTACTTTCGAAGATTTTGTGAATAATCCATTTCGACCTTTAACTGTATTCGAAAGAAAAAAATAACAAATGATTGCGTTAATCCTAGTGCTGTAAACTTAAAAATATCACTCTAAAACGCAGTGAAACAGAGCAAAGTACGACATATAAATTTTCTACTTTGAAAAAGATATCTGACTGAATTTTCATTTAATAAAATTTCTATATTACGAGCATTTTTTCTTTTTTTGAATAACCATGAGATTTGTTAAATAGAAGTTCATCTGTATTAGTTTTCATTAACTATTTGTCTGTTCAGTTTTTTAGATAATAAAGTTCATTTAGCATTTTCATATTCCTTTCATTGTTCATTTCAAGTTGATATCCTTTGTAGGAGGGCAGGAAAAAATATCGCTCAGAACACCATAGCCACTAAAGCCGCTTCCGATTATGCATATTAATTCTAAATAATATTAACACATTCCAGTACTCATCCACTATGAATTGTAACGATTAACAGACAAAAAAACGTAAGACTAATCAAATTTTACTACTGTTTCAACTCACAAAAAAAAAAATCTACCCTATATATATAAAATCCTAATGAAACGAATTTGTGAAACGATTTTATGAAACGAATTTATGAAACGATTTTCTGAAACGACTGATTAAACGACTGATTATGTTTCAAGGCTATTTTTAATAAAATATTAAACGCTTGATGGTGAAATTAATACCAATTGTTCATAAAAATCCGCGGATGTCAAAACTGGTAATAGAATTTTGAAATTGGAATTAGTTTTCGAGATATTAATTTTTTTCTAATTTTAATGACATTTCTGTAATGATGGCAACTAATTACTCAGTTTTTTTTGACAAAAAAGGGAAAAAAATTGAAAAGGATCCCGATAGGGATTATTGATTTCTTTTTATTCGTCATTTTCAAATTGAAATTGAATTTATCTTTTATTTCAATCGATAATGAAGACAAGATTATGATTAAATTATGTTTTTCAGGAAAATTTGAAAAAAAAAAAATCACATTTCTATCGTCAGGATTCAATCGTCTGTCAGCATTTAATTTAATTTATAAACTGAAAATATTTTGAATAAATTCGTCCAAATGACGTCATTTAGGTAAACGCGAGGCTAACGAAAAAGAAAGGCTACCGCGGGGCTTTACGCATATCCTTTTTTACAGACCGCCGGAGTCACGTGTTGCTCGAATGCACCAATGAAGGCTTACAAATAGAGCAACACGTCACTCTAGTGGTCTGTAAAAAAAGATAAGAGGAATGTACCGCGGTAGCCTGTCTTTTTCGTTAGCCTCGGGTAAACGCAAAAGAAAGTAGGGAAAAGGAATTAATAGTAATTATTATTTATTGATATCATTTTGTTATTTTTTTGTAAAATTTAACTAAACGAATTTATAAAATCATTAATTCGGATATTTGAAACTAATATATAAAATAATAATTGCCCAACTGAACGGAAGAATAAAATATCCTGCTTGGTTTTCTATCCTGCTTGGTTTTTTCCGCCAAGCTTTTTAAAAAAGCTCCAAGACCCCTATAATAGAAAAGCACCAAAAGTTCATTGGATTTATTTTCATAACTTTAAGAACCACAACAAATCTATGTATAATAACGAATCTATCCATTTTTGAAGCTCGAATAAACTCCCAAACCTAAAAGCAAAGGATCCTATAATGGAAAAGTACCCGATTTTCTTATGGACAATATTCAAGTGACAGAACATGGTGTAAAATTACCGCGGATAGCAAATTTGTTTAAATATCTCATCAATTGATGCCGAATAAATGCAGGCATGCATGCACAAAATATTTAATTAATTTTGTATGATAAATAATTATTAGAAAATTCGTATATACATATTAATTAAAAAAATAATTTACATATTTAAAATAACATGAAAATATGCATGATGGTGCACTAAAATAGAGAGAAAATTAAAACCTGTTACTGAAAATGTTTATAACATAGTACTTTTCAATACCGTGGTTCTTAATGTTATTCACAAACAGATGGAATTTTTCTCATCCTTAAACGCAAAGGAAGAATAGAATAGAGATTGTTGTTATAAAAGTCCGAGAGGTAGTCACAATTTAAACCTAACCATTTTATACAAGCTGGTTTTCAAGTAGTAATTGATTTTACTTATCAATCCCGAAAACAGTCGTCAGTTGTCGCAACAGCTGTGTATGAGGCCATGATAATCGAAAAATGTCCCATTAAAATGTTAAAAGCATGGCAACCCAATTACAGATTTACCAATATTTTTAAAATAAAGCACGCTGTCATGTTTTTAGAGGCCTCGAAGTCTGAGCGGGGGTTGGCGAGCGTAGCTCGCAGGGGGTAGGCCCCCTAGTAAATAAATAAATAAATAAAAATACTCCCTGAACAAATTAAACGAAATTTGGTACCCTCATCTAAAAAGCTTTAAATTTTCAATTATCATTGATTTTTTAAATCATATACAATACTAAAAATTTCATTCAGTTGTGCCGCCGCGCCGATTCCTGTAAATGTTTTACCTTCCGCAGAGTTTGCATGCAGTCAAATGCGCACATACGGGAACGCCGAATAGCTGTAAATATCTATATTATGAAGGACGCTTGCTCAGAAATCTGTTTGGATTTCTATTTTTATAGAATTTTGAGTGCCATTATATCTTTATAACAAAACATCCTATCTTTATAAAAATAAACTTACTATACAATGTTATGAAGTTTACTTATGCCTAAAAGCAAACTAGTAACTACAATATTTATTAACAATTTTTATTTTTGCATAAAAAGAATTTTTGTTAATTTTTTTGCTCCGTATTATTATGTCGTTGTTTAATATCTAGTATCATGCACGCAGTTCTGAATTTTATTCAAATATATACGTAAAACTTGTTCATTTTGTAAGTTCAACCTCCCCCCACCCTTTTTTTTTTTAAATGTATGATAGCCCAAATATTGCACCTTTTTAGCTTATTATAGCCTGTGCAAGGATGAAATCGTACATGTTTTGTAGAATGTATAGTAGTTTGGGCTTGACAATTCTACTATAGATTTCACAATTTTTTCTGTTTTCATTTTCGGATAATTTATCATAACAGGTATGAGTTTCATTTTTAGGGTTTCGCTTATCTCCCGAAACCCTATTGCTCCCGCTCCGTTGTCTGTCTGTCACAGAGCCATTCTCGAAAACTATGTAACTTACAGAGTTGAAACTTCGTGTATAAATCAGAATATCAGCTGTGAAGAGCTGAAAATATTAAAATTTGAAAAATTCGTATTATTTTAATAAATAGAGATAAAAAACCAAAATTCTAACAGCCTTTTCCTATTAAATTTAAACATTTTTCATTATAGCCGATGCCAAAAATTAAAAAATCCACGAAGAAATTCTTTCTACAATAATTAATTTTCTATCAGACGATTTCCACGTGAAAAATGAAATAAAAAGTTTCACCAAATGAAAAAAAAAAAAGATTAATATGAAATAAAATTGATTGACGTCATAGTCGTAATGAAACGGAAAATGTCTAAGATTTCTCAATAATACAAGGAGTATGTGTAAGTACACAAAGCAGATAAATACACGTCATTAGAGAATTATAACGAAAATCTGACGTCATATCGGAAGTTTAACTAATTTTTCAAATGTTTGAGAATAATACAACGCGAGTATCAATATAAATAATAGAGAATAGTAAATATATGAGTTTGAGGTTTGAGAAACATATTGAATCGTGATAAAAATCCGATTATGGATATATTCGCATATTTTAACATTTTGAAGGTGTACAATCTGTTTAATTTTGAAATTATTTTTTTAAATATCGCATATAGTCCGCATGACAGATATTATTATGAAAGAATATATTAGCGGGATGGTTTAGATATTCGAAAAAACGAAAAAATAGACCGGTAAATTTTTACTTTATAAAAAACATGACTTTTTTTTTTTTTCTTTTGCTAAATGAAATTTGTTTGAATTTATTAAAGAAAGGATAAAGTGTTTTGAAAGGAATATTAAACGAAACCCTTTGAGCGATCTTCGATCACACTTACCCACTTGTTCATTTTTCCCCCCATATGGATATTGTGATTTCAATGGTTATCTATACTAACTAGCCGCCACTGGCGACCAGTTTGGTCTCCCTTAAATGTATGTTAAGCATTGTAACACGTTACTTTTATTCATAATTTAATTTTTTTCCTTAATCCTTTGCCAAACCGAAAGATTCTAATAGACAAATCAAGAACTTTTGCGATCATGGTAGCATTTCGCATATTTTTTGTTGTTATGTATTTCATCTTTCTTGACAAAACCCCTTTAACCCACTTAAGCATTTATGCTTCATGTTCGTTTGCTTATCAGATGCAATACGTTCGCTAATGCGGAGATTCTTAAACATATTAAGTAATTTTCCATAATTGGGTCCATTGCCAATTGGCGTATTTCAGTTAATACGATTTAATGCAATGAAGTCTGTTTTGTGAAAGTCTTTAATGATATCCACATTTACACTGAACCATATTGTTGCAAAATGTATACTAAATTATTTTTTGTATTATTTTACTTTGATTCTATATTATTTACCATTTTTAATGATGGGTGCTTTTGGGTACAGCTATCGCAGACAAACCGGGGTATCATTTTGGAGCCAAAATGGCGATTTTATGCCTGGGCAACCCGGCTGTTTCGGCTAGATTTTACTTCGTATGTTAACCCGGTAGAGCTTATTCCGTATGTTTTATAATAAATTAAATATTGTATACATTAATCATTGTGTGTGTTTTATAATAAAATTGTGTGTGATTTTAATATAAAATAAACTATTTCATAATAAAATAAAAGTAACATGCTGTTTTAGCAATCTCTAACCGTACCCGGTACTTGAAAATGGGGTTTTCTTGCCAAAATGGCGCAAAACAAAAATCACGCCAACCCCGGTGCGTCTGCGACAGCTGTTCCATCAAAACATTTGATTTCAAAATCAAAGCATCGTTTCTAATTTGCACACGCAAAAAATAAAAGCTGGTATTGGCGATTTTAAAAATGCTATTGGCGAGATTTGCGCCCAAATCACATAAAAGTATTTAATGATGTTATGTACAGGGGGATTTTTTTTTTAAGTTGTGAAAGTTAAACCCTATAACGAAAGAACCACTGATCCAAATGACCGGAAATTTCACCAGTATGCTCCCCAATGGGAATTTTTTTTGGCATGGTTAAAAAAAACTTAAAATCTCACCGACAGATGGCGCTGCATTCTGTATATCAAAAACATACAGAATGCAGTAATTGGGAAAAGGAACTGCAAACACCTGCAGAAACAGAACGAAATAAAAATATGGAGTAAAACATTCGTACAGAACTGCGCAACTAACGCATACGATTTTCAGAGTGCTGTCCAATGTTTTCAGTTACGAGTTGGAAACGTGAAACCGCATGTTCCACAACAGAGTGAAGAGTATCCATTGTGCGTGTGTCTTGCACAAGCTCCTATCTCGACTTTACTGCATATACAGCGCCATCTGTCGGTGAGATTTTAAGTTTTTTTTTAACAATGCCTAAAAATTTCCCATTGCTTTGGGAGCATACTGGTGAAATTTCCGGTCATATGGATCAGTGGTTCTTTCGTTATAGGGTTTTACTTTCACAACTTTAAAAAAAATCACTCTGTATTTTATAAATGTATATTAAATTACTGTTTTGAATGCGATTGGTCATTAATAATGATAAATATGATTGGTGATTAACAATCATTTTCGGTGATCTCTCTTCCTGGCAAGTATAATACATAAATACTAAATTAACTCACAATTCGTTTCGAAATTTGATTCATTAAATATTATTACATGGGTTTTATTTGTTTACATTCAGCTTACATCAAGAAAAGATCCTGAAGGAAGTTGAGTTGTATAGCACATAATTATGGTAAACTTTGATTGTCTCACTGGTGCGATTTATTTTTTAAAGTCAGGCAGCTGTTCAAATATTCATTCGCGGAGAAGTTGCTTTACTAACGATTACCTCCATGGTTTAATATTTTAAACATTCACGACGAATGAATGTTTCTTTTTTTTTTTTTTTTTTTTTTTTTTTTTTTGCTTTTTGTTTACTTTTATAGATAGAGAATTGCGAACCCAATTTCAACTGAAGTTACTGCAGAATATATACATAATTGAACGTAAGTCATCTCAGAAATATTAATTTATTTTGAACGATCTTTCTAAAAATGTAACTTTTATGCAGTTTTATTCGAAAAAATAATTTTGAATAAAAATGGCCGCCTGGTATATGAAAAAGTGAAACGGACATCCCGAAACTGTTGATGACAGTCACATGACTTAGGCTTTTATTATAGAGATATTATAAAGGAGTAAAGATTGTTTTTTTTGTTTGTTTGTTTGTTTGTAGGGGGTAATCTCTGGAACTACCGCACCGATTTCAAAAGTGATGGTGCAAATTGATGGTGACAACCCCTGCTCCAACATAGGCTATATTTTATGTCGGTGCCACTACCCCAGGGGGGTGCAGGAGCGAAAAACGTTCTAAAATTGCGATTTTTTGTATACTGAAGGAGCTAGAAATTTGAAATTTGGCATGGTAGTTATTTATAAGATATAAATGCTCTCTAAGAACAAATTAAAAAAAAAATGAAATTTAAAAGGGTGAAATGAGCGAAAGGCGTTCTAAAAACATTCTAAATTACAATTTCTGTAGAATCTCTGGAACTATAGAACCGATTTCAAAAGTGATGGTGACAACCCCTGCCCCAACATAGGCTATATTTATGTCGGTGCCACTACCACAGGGAGGTGCAAGAGCGAAAAACGTTCTAAAATTTCGATTTTTTTTATACTGAAGGAACTAGAAACTTGAAATTTGGCATTGTAGTTACTTATAAAATGTAGATGCTCTCTAAGAACAAATTTTTAAAAAAATCGAAATTTAAAAGGGTGAAATAAGCGAAAAGCGTTCTAAAAACATTCTAAATTACAATTTCTATGGAATCTCTGGAACTACAGAACCGATTTCAAAAGTGATGGAGGCAAATTGATGGTGACAATCCCTGCTCCAACATAGGTTATATTTTATGTCGATGCCACTAATCCCAGGGAGGTGCAGGAGCGAAAAACGTTCTAAAATTGCAATTTTCTTTATGCTGAAAGAGCTAGAAATTTGAAATTTGGCATTGTAGTTACTTATAAGATGTAAATGCTCTCTAAGAACAAATTTTAAAAAAAATCAAAATTTAAAAGGGTGAAATAAGTGAAAAGCGTTCTAAAATCATTCTAAATTACAATTTCTATGGAATCTCTGGAACTACAGAACCGATTTCAAAAGTGATGGTGGCAAATTGATGGTGACAATCTCTGCTCCAACAGCCTCTTTAATAAAAAGCTATGCGTTGCTGACGACTGGGTTTTTTGCTAATTGTTGCCACAGATTAATCTCGGAAAATGAAACATTTGAAGTTACTGAAAAAAATAATAGCTCGAAAAGTATTTGTCAGAAAATTGTTAGACAAACTGCGTTTGAAAGGTAAAAAATTGTATTTTTCTTGATATAAATTTCAAATCTAATGATTATGCCGTTTTTCAAATGTTGAATTTAAAAAATTACCAAATTTCACAATGGAGTACCATAGCGAAACCTTCATACGAAAAAAGATACTGATAAGGGCATCGTGTCCTGACGTGTATATTGGCGCGAGTCACAAATTATAGTAGCCTTATTATTCTGTTAAAGTATAAGAGTGAATTATGAAATGTTAATATTTTGTTTGATTAAAAGTTCGAATAGAGAAATTGACCAGCTTAGCGGGTGTAGTTTGCTAGTATATTATATAATAAACCTTTTGTAAATAAAATTATGTAATATATATATATATATATATATATATATATATATATTAACTACAATAATAATCTTTAAAAATGCTAATAATCTTTTTCTTATTATTATTCACTTAGAGAGAAGGAGTAAAGATTTACGTACTTCTTTATAAGGAATTGGAACTAGCCTTAGGTATCAACAGCTTACATACACAGCAGAAGCTATCGAAAATGCACCCAAACATACAAGTAACACTAAAAGAAAAATATGTTATTTTATTATTATTTATTTATTTATTTATTTATTATTATTTATTTATTTATTATTATTTATTTATTTATTATTATTTATTTATATATATATATATATATATATATTTTTTTTAAGAGAGAGGAAAAATAATGTAACAGTACTGAAATAAAAGTAAAAATATGTGCCTTTAAATTTTTAATTTCTTCTATCTTTACAAGAAGAAAGTATTGGATTCATGAAAATTTTCGACTTCCGGTTTTCGACGGATTTATACGTTTTAGAAGGTCCTGAACACGATTTGACTATTTTTAGAAAATGTCTGTCTGTGAGTCTGTCTGTCTGTCCGTCTGTCTGTCTGTATGAGACAAAAATTTTATGGGCACTCTATCTCAAGAACTAATGCACGAAATTTAATAAAACTTTATATACTGTTAGTCCCTAATATAAACTGGTGCTGATTAGTTTTTGGTGAAAATCGCCGCCCAACAGGTGGCGCTGCTATGCTACATTTTTCGCGATTTCTGCAATAGCTCTATCTCAAAAACTAATGCTCGGAATTTAATAAAACTTTATATTCAGTTAGTCCGTGATATAAATGGGTGCTGATTAGTTTTTGGTAAAATTCGCCCAGCAGGGGGCGCTGCTATGCTGCATTTTTCGCGATTACCGCAATAGCTCTATCTCAAGAACTAATGCACTTATTTTCATAAATTTCAGATTCATTTAGACCATGACATACATAGACGCTGATTACGTTTTGGTGTAGATATCCCGACAGGTGGCGCTGATATACCATTTTTTCCATTATTTTTACAGTAGCTATATCTCAAAAACTAAGGCACTGAATTTCATCAAACTTCCGATTCTGTTAGACCTTGACATAAATAGATGCTGATTACGATTTGGTGTAAATAGCCCAACAGGTGGCGCTGCTATTCTACTTTTTTTATTATTATCACGATAACTATATCTCAAGAACTAATGCACGGATTTTCATCAAACTTTAGATTCAGTTAGACCTTGATATAAATTGGTTGCTGATTCTTTTTAGTGCGCGCGAAACCCATGTGAGATAGAAGAAAGTTTTGGGATTGGCACATCCGACTAGTTTATTAGATGATAAGAAAAAAGTTTCAATGCAAGATAAAATATTTTTTATGCTTTTCCAAAAATTTGAGTTTAAAAGCGATCAAGCTAATTATACTTAAAAAACGGCTCAAATGATTTTGACTAAATTTTGTATCCTACCGTTTTCGGGCAGGAGAAGATCATTGGGTTAGGTCACATGTTCCAGAATATTCGATAAGTGAGTTATTTTTGGGCCACAACGGGTCAAGCTATTTTTATTTAAAAAACGGCTGTAACGATTTCGATTAAATTTTGCACCCTACTGTTTTCGGGCACGAGAAAACAATTGGGCTGGGTCACATGTTCGAGAAAATTCAATTAGGGGGTCAATTTTGGGTCACTACGGGTCAAGCTAATTTTATCTAAAAAACAGCTCTAACGATATTGACAAAATTTAGTATCTTATCGTTTCCGGGCACGAGAAGACAATTGGGCTTAGATCACATGATCCAGAAAATTCGATTAATGGATCATTTTGGGCGACTACGGGTCAGGGTCAAGCTAATTTTATGTAAGAAACGGCTGAAACGATTTTGTGTAAAAAGACATATTAAACTTTGTGCCGTTATAATAAAAATAAATGTACAACGTTGAAATAGCACAAATTAAAAACATGTACAAACAAATAAATAATCCAATGGCCTGTTGCAACCGAAATATCTAAAAAGGTGGATTAAATTTTGTGCCGTTATATTAAAAAAAATGTACAACGTTGAAATAGCACAAATTAAAAACATGTACAAACAAATAAATAATCCAATGGCCCGTTGCAGCCGAAATCCGAAATATCTAAAAAGGTGGATTAAACTTTGTGCCGTTATATTAAAAATAAATGTACAACGTTGAAATAGCACAAATTAAAAACATGCACAAACAAATAAATAATCCAATGTCCCGTTGCAGCCGAAATATCTAAAAAGGTGGATTAAACTTTGTTGATATTTCGGCTGCAACGGGCCATTGGATTATTTATTTGTTTGTACATGTTTTTAATTTGTGCTATTTCAACGTTGTACATTTATTTTTAATATAACGGCACAAAGTTTAATCCACCTTTTTAGATATTTCGACTGCAACGGGCCATTGGATTATTTATTTGTTTGTACATGTTTTTAATTTGTGCTATTTCAACGTTGTACATTTATTTTTAATATAACGGCACAAAATTTAACCCACCATTTTAGATATTTCGGCTGCAACGGGCCATTGGATTATTTATACGTTTGTACATTAATTTGTGCTATTTCAACGTTGTACATTTATTTTTAATATAACGGCACCAAATTTAATCCACCTTTTTAGATATTTCGGCTGCAACGGGCCATTGGATTATTTATTTGTTTGTACATGTTTTTAATTTGTACTATTTCAACGTTGTACATTTATTTTTATTGTAACGGCACAAAGTTTAATCCACCTTTTTAATTATTTCGGCTGCAACGGTCCATTGGATTATTTATTTGTTTGTACTTGTTTTTTAATTTGTGCTATTTCAACGTTGTACATTTATTTTTAATATAACAGCACAAAGTTTAATCCACCTTTTTAGATATTTCGGCTGCAACGGGCCATTGGATTATTTATTTGTTTGTACATGTTTTTCATTTGTGCTATTTCAACGTTGTACATTTATTTTTAATATAACGGCACAAAGTTTAATCCACCTTTTTAGATATTTCGGCTACAACGGGCCATTGGATTATTTATTTGTTTGTACACGTTTTTAATTTGTGCTATTTCAACGTTGTACATTCATTTTTAATGAAACGGTTTTGATTCATTTTTTTATCTTACCGTTTTCGAGAATGAGAAGACTATTGGGCTTGGTTACATGTATCGAGAAAATTCGATTAGTGGGTCATTTTGGGTCTCTATGGGTCAGGTTTAAACTTATAGTATGAAAAAAAAAACAGCTGAAACGATTTTGACTAAATTTTTTATTCTACCGTTTTCGAGCACGAAAAGACTGATGGCAGTGGCGTACACTCTCAGAAAAAACTGTAAATTTATGAGCGTTTGCCCTTCAATTTTCACGGGCAACAGCCTTATTTGATGAAAAACGGTCTGATCCACTAAATAAGCGGCCTTATCCCTTAGATACTTGGAAAATTAAGAGCAATACACATATTCTTACAGTTCTAGCCCATATGTTAGTGTTGGAAACAGTTCAGAAATTGATTTCATCTGTTCCCCCGTTTGTGATATATGCAACCCTTTCGTGATATAAGCAACGCGTTTGTGATATATGCAATTCGTTTCGTGGACTACCAACAGGTGTCGCCACTACCAGAAATGGAACTTCCTCAAAACCCCACAAGATAGCAGCACTACAGATCTACAGAGAGATAATCACTACAATGTGCATTTTAAAGAAAGTAAAAACTGTTTAGTCAGCAATAAACCCTTTGTGAAATGTGTGCAACGGACTAATACCGTGAAAGAACATTTAAGAGCCCCTTTTATTAGTTAGTTGAAGCTGAAACAGCGTACTAATAAGACGTAAACAATTTTCGCTCGTTATTTTAACTAATTGTGCTCCGGAAGCAAAATTGCTCTGGAACTTTGACGAAGCATAACTCCTTTTACGGATTCAATAACGTTCTTTTATATATTGTATAAGTGTAACCTATTTTAACCAAGATATTATGTAGTTTTTCAGATCTATAAAATTTGTTTCGCAACAAGTCACGATGCTCTGTGATTACAGCTTCCGTTTGATAAAATTGAATTTATAAGATTCTAACAGCAAGCATCACTCGCTGCATCATTAATAAGGATTATGCATTATAACAAGTTAAGCACAGCTTACATATTTTTTGTACGAATAATTGAGAAGTAATTGTATTATTTATCTGGTCGTTTTGAGCAAGTAACAATAACTCACTTCCTTTTAGATTAATGAGACTCAGTAAAGAGGAGAAAAAAAAAACTAGACCAGAAAGGAAATAATATAAAGCATTGTATTATAAATATTGAATAAGTATTATATAACAAATAACTGTGGAATTTATTTATTACATATACTGGTATTAATTTCTGAGATACATTATTGATATTATTTTTTTTTCTTGGTGCATATAACATATAATTATTGCTATTGATCATTGATAATGCAAAAGTAAATAATAAACATTGAATAGAATATATGATGAACAAAACGGTAGATAATTAACCTAAATGAATATTGAAGTATTATATAGGTCACTATGTTGTGATATATATGTATAGACTAATGATAAATATAAATAACTGAAAAATATATATACACATTTATATAACGTAGCATTCAACATTTAATTATGGCTACTTCGTCCGCGAAAGATATATCGCTTGTCGAAAAGCTGAATGACAGTAATTACGAACTATGGGCCTTCAAACTAGAAATGCTCTTAATTAGGGAAGATTTATTTATATATGTTACCCAAAACCCACCTGCAACTCCCGACGATGCATGGAAGAAAAACGATGAGAAAACTAGGGCAACAATAAATCTTTCGATAGATGACAGCCAAATCTGTCATATAAAGCACTTAAAAACCGCCAAAGAAATCTGGGACACGTTAAAGAAGGTGCATCAAAGATCCACCTTATCGTCTAAATTGTTTCTCCTCCGAAAATTATACTCACAAAAATTAAGCGACGGAGGAGACATGAACCGCCACATCAACGAAATTCTAACAATAAAGGATAAATTGTACGCCATTGGCGAAGAAATTCCGGAGACTCATATCGTAGCACTTTTATTGTGCAGTCTCCCTAGATCATATGATCCTCTCATTATAGGCCTCGAAGCTAGGGATGAAAGCGATCTCACTTTAGAGTTTGTTAAGACAAAACTACTAGATGAATTCAAGCACCGGGCTGAAAATAAACAATCCAACACAAATGCACGTGAAACCGCGTATAGAGTATCCAACAGACAGAACAAAAACAGAAAATATTGCGGATTCTGCAAACGACAAAACCACACAACATCAGAATGCTACCATTTGAAAAATAAAAACCAACACTGCAATAACGCAAGACCTGACTGGAACAAAAATAAAACGTTTAATAATTCCAGTAACAATAGAAACAACACAATTGGCCATAAAAATGCCCAGAACAACCCCAAGGAAACTTCGAACTATTGCTTCAATAACAAAATTGAAGGTGATCAAGATTTAGATAGCTCGGTTCCCCCCGGCGACGACAAAACATCAGAAGATAAAATCGAACCCATCTCTGTAAACAGGGCGCAAACACCAAATGAAGAAAAATATATAATTGACTCTGGATGTACTAGGCATGTCGTAATGTCAAAGCATAATTTTGAAAATTTTACGCCAGGAAACTTCGGGGATATTACAATAGCGAACGGAAAGCGGCTATGCTCACAAGGTCTGGGAGACGTGAACATTAAAATAGATTCACAAAATTCCATTACACTTAAAAGCGCATTATACTGTCCCGAATTGCAGAACAATCTGCTATCGGTAAAAAGGGCCACCGAAAATGATATCAAAGTAATATTTGAAAAACAGAAATGCTCGTTCGTGAAGGATAACCACACAATTTTTACAGCTAGGTTAAATGACAATTTATATGAATTACAACCCAAAGACGATTACGGATATAACGCGCAAATTCAAACATCTTGCAGCGATAAAAACTGCATATCCATTTGGCACAGAAGGCTGGGACACAAAAATTTTGAAGCGTTAAAACATCTCGCGAAACACAAACTAGCTGAGGGCATAGAAATACACAATTGTAAACATGAAACTGTTTGTACAAAATGCGTCGAGGGAAAGCTATCGATTGCACCCTACCCCAAAACCGCTTCTAATAGATCAAAGGAAACATTAGATCTGGTACATACAGATATCTGCGGAAAAATGCATACACAAACACTCAGCGGAAAGAAATACTTTATAACTTTCACTGATGACTACAGTCGGTTTACAATGATTTATTTGATTTCGCATAAATCAGAGGCAATAACGAAACTCAAAGAATTCATAACCCTAACGAAGAATAAATTCGGAAAAATTATAAAAGCAATCAGATCCGATAACGCAAAGGAGTATCTAGGAGATAGTTTTGAGAGTTACCTATCAGAAAACGGTATAGAACACCAGTTGAGCGTCCCGTACTGCAGCCAGCAGAATGGTGTTGCCGAACGCAAAAATAGGACTATAGTTGAGATGGCGCGCACAATGTTATCTGACCGAACCAATTTTGGGGCGAAGCTGTACTTACAGCAACATACCTGATAAATCGCTTGCCTACCAAAGCAAACGAAAACAATAAGTCACCTTATGAGCTGTGGAATGACAGAAAACCCAATTTATCGAACATACGGACCTTCGGATGCAAGGCATACGCCTATGTCGAAGAATCGAAGAGATCCAAATTTGACAAAAAGGCCGTTGAAGGCATTCTATTGGGTTACGATAATCGTAGTAAAGGGTATAGAATATACACAGGGGGAAACAACGTGATAATATCGCGAACCGTAAAATTCCTTGAGAACGGAGCAAGCGAAATTGATAAGAACATAAATGATTCAAAGACACCTACTGAAACCGTGGAGATTGAACTAAGTAATGATGAACAAAATCAAAACGACACCCCACAGCAAAGTACCGCTGAACCGCGAAGGTCACTAAGAAGTAACAGAGGTGTCCCCCCTGACCGCTACGGGATAAGCGCGAATATCTGTAAAATACAAGATCCGAAAAATTGGGAAGACATAAATAATATCAGGGATCCTGAAATAAAAAACAAATGGATAGAGGCCGCAAATGAAGAAATTACGTCGTTAAAGAAGAATAACACTTGGGAATTGGTGAAACCAACACCAGGAAAACGTAGAATAGGGTGTAAGTGGACATTTAAAACAAAATATAACGCACGCGGAGAGGTAGAGAGATATAAGGCACGACTTGTCGCGAAGGGCTACTCGCAAAAATACGGAAGCGATTACGATGAAACGTATGCACCGGTGGTAGCGCACACCACAATAAGAAGCTTCCTAAACGCCGCCGTGTATAAAAATTTAAATATTACACACCTAGATGTAAAGACGGCATTCTTACATGGAGATTTAGACGAAGAAGTCCTAATGAAGCAACCCGAGGGATACGTTGTAAAAGGGGAGGAAGATAAGGTGTGCAAGCCAAAGAAAGCAATATACGGGCTAAAACAGGCCGCAAGGGCCTGGTACATAAGAATTAACAAGTCATTAAGAAATTTAAATTTTAAGGAGTGCAATTCAGATCAGTGCTTATATAAGAGAAATGAAAACGGGGATATTTCCTATATAATTGTGTACGTGGACGATATTTTAGTCGCCGCAAGCGAAGAAAACACGCGCAATATATACGCGGAATTATCTAAGGAATACGAAATTAAGAATCTCGGCAGGGTATCGCAATTTCTCGGAATAAATATTAAAAGGCTAGACAACGGAAACCTTGAGCTAGACCAAGAGAATAAAATTGAGGAAATAACCGAAAAATTTAAATTGTCCAAATCAAAGCCCACATACACGCCCATGCGCACAGACTATTTCAATGCAGACCCAAACAGTGAAACACTAAGCGACAACAAACAATACAGACAGGCTGTAGGAGCGTTATTATACATAGCGACGTTAACCAGACCGGACATAGCTGCCACGGTAAACATCCTTGGAAGAAGGAACGAACATCCCAGAAAAGCAGATTGGGAGGCGGTAGAAAAGGTAATAAGATATCTGCATACCACTAAGCACTTGAGGCTAACTGTGAACAAAAATAAGCCGCCCATACTAACTGCATATAGTGACTCAGATTGGGCAGGAGATAGAGAAGATCGGAAGTCCACAACTGGGAATGTGTTAAAATTAGGGAACAATCTCGTGTTCTGGACATCAAGAAAACAAAACTGTGTAGCGTTATCAACTGCGGAGGCAGAGTATATCTCTGTATCCAACGCCACGCAAGAAATTCAATGGGTTCTTAACCTACTAAAAGACCTAGAGTTGCATCAAACTTTACCAATCGTAATATACGAGGACAATATCGCATGTATAAAGTTGAGTGAAAATGAAAAACAACAATCCCGTGTGAAACACGTGGACATAAAGTACCACAACGTGAGACATTTAAAAGAAAGCGGGGTGATCACACTGGAATATTGCCCTTCGAAAAGGATGGTAGCTGACATCCTTACCAAGCCCATCCCCAAACCTCAGTTTGAGCACTTGAGAAAGGAACTTCAACTTACACCACCACAGGGCTCAGATGAAAAGGGGGGGGTGTTGGAAACAGTTCAGAAATTGATTTCATCTGTTCCCCCGTTTGTGATATATGCAACCCTTTCGTGATATAAGCAACGCGTTTGTGATATATGCAATTCGTTTCGTGGACTACCAACAGGTGTCGCCACTACCAGAAATGGAACTTCCTCAAAACCCCACAAGATAGCAGCACTACAGATCTTCAGAGAGATAATCACTACAATGTGCATTTTAAAGAAAGTAAAAACTGTTTAAGTCAGCAATAAACCCTTTGTGAAATGTGTGCAACGGACTAATACCGTGAAAGAACATTTAAGAGCCCCTTTTATTAGTTAGTTGAAGCTGAAACAGCGTACTAATAAGACGTAAACAATTTTCGCTCGTTATTTTAACTAATTGTGCTCCGGAAGCAAAATTGATCTGGAACTTTGACGAAGCATAACTCCTTTTACGGATTCAATAACGTTCTTTTATATATTGTATAAGTGTAACCTATTTTAACCAAGATATTATGTAGTTTTTCAGATCTATAAAATTTGTTTCGCAACAAGTCACGATGCTCTGTGATTACAGCTTCCGTTTGATAAAATTGAATTTATAAGATTCTAACAGCAAGCATCACTCGCTGCATCATTAATAAGGATTATGCATTATAACAAGGTAAGCACAGCTTACATATTTTTTGTACGAATAATTGAGAAGTAATTGTATTATTTATCTGGTCGTTTTGAGCAAGTAACAATAACTCACTTCCTTTTAGTTAGCAAAAATACGGTACGACCCCATACATTGTCCTCCGCTAGGGTGTAACCCTTCATTTTACTCGTGTTTCGAAAATTTAACCTGCCAAAATAGCGATTCTGTGATGATTATCTAACGTGCTACGTGCTACGGAACAGTAAGCAAAGTGTTATTGTGTTTTAAAGTGCATATATCCTGTGCATTATAATGCTATATTACTTTGCCCCGTAAAATTACGGGCTGCACAAAATGATGGGCATGGGTTTTTTTTTTTTTTTTTACGGGGTATGACTGGAATCTCTGCTGCCGGCCTCTGCCCGTAATTTTACTGCATTTTTTTTTTACAGTGTATCCAAGGAGGAGGGGGCTGATGCAAAGAAATTTAAAGAAAATAACGTTTACTTATGATTGTTTTGCGAAATGTAATAAAACCTACTAAGATAGAATCAAAAGGAACCAGAAAAATATTCCGTTTTAAACAGGTTTTTATCTTAGAAAAGGCATCATTTAGCAAAGACCCTGATTCCGTTTCAGCCTTGGGTTTCCGTTATACACCATTTACATATTTTTTATTGTATATAAAACATGATATACGGTGATTAATATTACGTTATTAATTTTTAACGTAAATCGAAAAGGTAAAGGTCGTATGATCGTAAATCGTAAAGGTCGCATGATCGAGAAAATTTGATAAATTGGTCGTTTTGGGGCACTACGGGTCAGGGTCAAGCTAATTTTATCTAAAAAACGGCTCAAACAATTTTGAGTAAATTTTGTATCCTACCGTTTTCGGGAAGGAGAAGATTATTGTGTTAGGTCACACGTTCCAGAAAATTCGATAAGTGGGTCATTTTTGGATCACCACGGGTCAAGCTAATTTTATCTAAAAAACGGCTCTAATGAAGAAATTTTGTACCCTACTGTTTTCAGGCACGGGAAAACCACTGGGCTGGGTCACATGTTCGTAAAAATTCGATTGATAGGTCAATTTTGGGTCACTACGGGTCAAGCTAATTTTATCTAAAAAACGGCTGAAACGATTTTGACTAATTTTTTATCCTACCGTTTTCGAGCTCGAGAAGACCATTGGGTTAGGTCACATGGTCGAGAAAAGTTGATTAATGGGTCATTTTGGGTCACTACGGGTCAGGGTCAAGCTAATTTTATGTAAAATTGACTGAATCGATTTTCACAAAATATTGTATCTTACCATTTTTGATTATGAGAAGACCATTTGACTAAGTCAGATGTTCGATAAAATTTGATCAGTGGGTCATTTTTTGGGTCACTACGGGTCACTGCTTTCCAATGTGAATGAAAGTTTAAACAGTTAATAAGTTGTTGAACAGTTGTCAGTAAAGGAAGTCAAAAAGTTGGCAATATTGGCGAAATTTGGTGGGAAAATTGACTTTTAAGCTCACCAATACCAAAACATATTCTTGGTGCCAAATGGAATAATGTCACCTATTTTGGCGATATTTGTCAACATTTTGACGACTTTTGGTGAAAAATGATTGAATTTTAGGACTGAAGAAAGCGTTAAGAAATTCCCAATAGCCTAGATAGATGATTCAACCAATAATTCACAGTACAACAGAAAGCACGATTCTGGTAGTTCAGAGCAGTTTGTACTCAATTTATTGTTATACTGAACACAAGGCTTAGTTGAATGCAAAGCTAAGTTTAACCGAGAATAGCTCGGTCTTCTCAGTTTATGGATAATTTGATGTAGGTATTTCCCCCATTTGAATCCTGATGGAATATACCCATCGAAAATAACCTGAGTTGCAGCGGCGTACACTCTCAGAAAAAACTGTAAATTTATGAGCGTTTGCCCTTCAATTTTCACGGGCAACAGCCTTATTTGATGAAAAATGGTCTGATCCACTAAATAAGCGGCCTTATCCCTTACCTTAGATACTTAGAAAATTAAGAGCAATACACATATTCTTACAGTGCTAGCCCATATGTTAGCAAAAATACGGTACGACCCCATACATTGTCCTCCGCTAGGGTGTAACCCTTCATTTTACTCGTGTTTCGAAAATTTTAACCCGCCAAAATAGCGATTCTGTGATGATTATCTAACGTGCTACGGAACAGTAAGCAAAGTGTTATTGTGTTTTAAAGTGCATATATCCTGTGCATTATAATGCTATATTACTTTGCCCCGTAAAATTACGTGCTGCACAAAATGATGGGCATGGATTTTTTTTTTTTTTACGGGGTATGACTGGAATCTCTGCAGCCGGCCTCTGCCCGTAATTTTACTGCGTTTTTTTTTTTTTTTTTTTTTTTTTTTCCCCCAGTGTATACAAGGAGGAGGAGGCTGATGCAAAGAAATTTAAAGAAAATAACGTACCTACTAAGATATAATCAAAAGGAACCAGAAAAATATTCCGTTTTAAACAGCTTTTTATCTTAGAAAAGGCATCATTTAGCAAAGACCCTGATTCCGTTTCAGCCTTGGGTTTCCGTTATACACCATTTACATATACTTTTTATTGTATAAAACATGATATACGGTGATTAATATTACGTTATTATTTTTTATTAATTTAAAAATAACCTAGTAAAATGCTTACTCGTGCTGTTTTTCAGTTTGAAAATCTGTGATCTAAGATAATGCATTGATTGAGGTATCTTCTCAATATGAACTGCAAAGCCTTGAGTACTTTTTTTTTTTAATTTCTTGAAATGCCTGATACGTTACAGGCTTGTTATTCAGATCGTTACAGCACTGTTATGTGTTATTTAGTTTCAATAAAATTCCAAATATTGATGAAAAGTGTCGTTCTGTGGTTATGTAACTTTTTTTGTAGAAATAAGCCTTATTCACATTAGAAATACATCAGAAATCTAATTGAGTGATTCTGAACATACAAAAAGTTCCCTTTATGATTAAAAAGGATACAGAAAATGCTGTCAAATTTAGCAGTTAAGCCTATTTTTGGGATGTGGCAGTTTCGGAAAAATCATCATCGGGGAGCGATTGACAACAATTCCAAATGTGAAAAATGTGTGTTCCAAATGTGTGTTCCATTTATGAGAAAATGAGAAACGCTATTCAAATCTTAGGTGCTGCAAATATCATACATGTACGCTTCAAAATGAGTCCGAGAATGTGTTGAGGGGGGGGGGGGGTAGGGGTTTCTTAAAGACTTTTAACTTTGCTGTTTATGTCGGTTTTATTACTATTTACTGACAAATTATTTTTTAGCAGATAATTTTCAGTATTAATATGTTAAATAAATGATTAAATGCCCATGTTTTACATTAGGCAAAATTATTGAAAGATATTGAGATTTCTGTTAAATATTCGACTGCTCTGATTAGAATTTCTTAAAATGCAGGTGCTTCGACATCCCGAAGGCGTTAAATTTTGGGCTCATCATGAAAAGATTGTGTGTGTCGACCAAACGTATGCTTTCATAGGCGGCATTGACCTTTGCTACGGAAGATGGGATGACTTCAAGCACAGGTAAAATCTAACTTTATAATGATAATTTTGTTATATTATAAAAAGAATTACACTGCGATAACTCAGCTAACTCAACCTAGAATTTCGCGCTAGGATACACAAAATCAAATTGTATACCAGTCATGTTATACAAAATCTGAAATAAAATTTACGCTGTTTGCAGTTTTGAGTTGAATTAAACTCTTTCATATCTGAATATTATATTTTGATACATATAATACAATCGAACTTCTATTTAACGAAGTCGATAAATCCAACAAAAGTTCGTTATATGGAAAACACGCTAGATATTCCACTTTAAAATGTTTTGAACTACATTAATATAAAATTTTAATTAATAAACACTAAATATCACATGAAAAAGTAATTCATTACACTTTTTTTAATAAATTAGATTCGTTTGTTTTAGTTATTCTATTCATTAAAAAAGTTGTAGAAAAAACAAGAATAAAACCACATTATTGACCAGAAAACACTATATTTTTTGTTTAAGTAAATTTTTTGTTTAAGTATTTGTGTTTAAATTTACATTTAAAATTAATGAATTGATTTTTAATTATATCACCGTATGTGTATAATGTGTATAAAGGAAGAATACATTTTAGATGTCGAGAAATATTTTGAGAAACAGGTAGAAGAACATGTTAGATCACAAGAAATATTTCGTTAAATAGAGAATGCGCTTCGGTATTTGGAGGTTATTTTACAAGGAAATTCGTAAAATGTTCTTCGTTCCGAGGAAAAATTCGTAAAACAGAAGAATTCACTAAATAAAGGTTTCTTAAATAGAAGTCCGACTGTATATACCAAATAATAAAACATGTTTTTGGTACATATATGTACGGACCTGGAAAAACATTTTTTTTAAATGATCATCCCTACTCACTCTGTCGCAAATCATCGCATAAAAGTGTAACTGGTACCAATCGATTAGTAATAACATCTATTAATTAATGCTATACTTAAATTTTGCTTAGGGGATCGTCATCTACATATAGAAACTGTAACTTTTTTTTTCCTACTTTCAGTACGAATGCCTAAATTTGACATCATATTTGGATTTTTTTCAGTAAATTTTTACTTACAAAAACCAAACGGAAAATTATTCGGTCAGGTAGTTTAGGAATTAAGAAGGTGTTTAAAATTTAAAACTCCTAATGTTAAATTCATTTTTAATCGCTGCAAAACAGATTGCAATACATGTAGTTTTTTAAGCAGAACTCAAAACTATTTGATGAAATGATCTGTAATTTAGGGTTCGTATATTTAAAGCTTCTAGTAATCGATTTCTGTTTTAAAAAAAACCGTAGGTTATAAATATTTTTTTTTTCGAAATTAACTTAAAAAATATATGTTTTGACACCATAACAGGCAATTATTATAGAAACCAAATGCTCACCAAACTTGGGCAATAAATCGTCAGCTATCACAACTTTGCCACTTTCTTCTTAGTTTTGCACATTTATTTATAGCACTACAAATATTATTCTAGTAAAAAAAGTTTATTGTTACATCATCGTTGATAGATATAAAAAATTCTTGATTAAAAATTATTTCAGTTATCAACAATCAGAAAATTAACTTACTGTGTTCAAACATATTTTATTTGAAGTGAAAAAAATTGTTCTGTTCTATTCAGTAATGATTGAAATTGTGAGATATTGAAAAGCAAAGATATATGAGATCAAAGTAATAGCGCAAGTCGCGATATCTGGTGTTAATTTTTAGCTTAGTGTTACTATAGGACCAATACTTTTGTGCTTTATAGAATAGAATATACAAGGTACAGAATAGACAAAAGGATTGGAGTAACAAACAATAATGGGAAACACACCATTGATTGATTTACTGTATACTTATTAAATTTGGTATTATAAAATGCAAAGGTACATATCAATTCATATTAACACAAATTATAAAGGATTCAAAACAAATCTCAGCTCACAAGCCGTATTTCCGTGAAAACGTTGGACGTTGTAAACAATACGATAAGAAAATTAAGACGGTGAAAATCATAAAAAGAACATTCATAAAGATTCATTAAAATTTAAAATATATTATGAATGTGATTAAAATTCCAATTTACTGAGAGTATTTTTAGCAACGCCCTCACACCTTTACAATTCTTATTTTGACGTCTAGATTTTTGATAAAATAGTCTTCTATTTTTGAGTTTACTAATGAAAGCATTCTCTTTTAAATTATTTATATACAGGATGATTATAAAAAAAACTATCCCGATATATGAGCCCCTAACTATCATACCGCTCACAGAAACTGAATGAAACTTTGGTTTAAAGTATTTTGAGGTATGCGCTCAAGAATCATATGAAAGACAACAGTTAAATTCTAATAGTTACGGTTACAGTGACAAAATTTCAAAAATTTCAAATGGCAAACCTACTTTTTTTTATTCGAATGTGATCTTCATAGTGAAAAACCATAAAAAGCGTTGGAACGGTACCTGTAGCACGAAAATCGCCGGCGCTAGACAGACTAAGAAGAATAGTGAAAACAACCAATAAGGACAGAGAAGCAACAGAAAACAAAACATTTTATTGTGTTTCATACATTCTCCATTTTACACACGACCACACTTTACATGCGGCAGATGGTGGATAGCACTGAACAATAAAATGTTTTACTTTCTGTTGCTTCTCTGTCCTTTATTGGTTGTTTTCACTTTTCTTCTTAGTCTGTCTAGCGCCGGCGATTTTCGTGCTACAGGTACCGTTCCAACGCTTTTTATGGTTTTTCACTACGAAGATCACATTCCAATAAAAAAAAAAGTAGGTGTTGCCATTTGAAATTTTCGAAATTTTGTCACTGTAACCGTAACTGTTACAATTTAACTGTTGTTTTTTACGTGATTCTTGAGCGCATACCTCTAAATACTTTAGGCCAGAATTTCATTCAGTTTCTGTGAACAGTATGACAGTTATGGGCTCATATATCGGGATAGTTTTTTTATAATCACCCTGTATATATCCCTCTGAGCGTTTTGAAAAAGGGTAAAATTGTAATGTTGTTTTCTCTGCATTTTGTTTTAAATGCTAAAAAAATATGATTCTTTCAGCATTATAAATAAAACTTAATTACAAATATGAATGTAACTCTTGAGAGTATTAATCATTCTTCAATGTTTGGAAAATTAATTAAATCTATAGAATTATATTATCGTAAACATTGCATTTATTGCAGTGAAACCTGGAGCTTAGTGAACGGAATATTACGTTCCACACGCTTAGAGGGATATATATATATATATAATTCTCAATGCAAAGCAAAAATAATAAAAGGGATTCAAAGAAAAATAATAAAAGACTTGTAGTATCTTATTATTATTATTTATTTAAAGTATGGGACCATACGTAGAAGATAAATTTACCTGAAAAAGTAAAGCACAGTAATTTATATTAAAGTATGGGTTTTAACATTTTTGGATACAATTAAACTATATTTTTTTTTAACTTCTAAGAAAAATAATATAGAAATAAGAGCATTTTGGGGAATGTTACAACAATCAAATGAAATAAAATAATTCAATAATTCTGATTTATACACAGATTAACAGACCTAGGAGGTATTGAAGAGAAACTGAGAATTGAACGACACATGTCAACATATCCTGGAGCTTTAGAAATATCGTTACTTGAAAGGAAAACAAGCTCTGGGAGGGATATTTCAGTAGCAACCGAGGTAATATAAATTTGTCTAGGATATAATCTAAGATTATATAACTGAATATGTATATACAGGGTTAGCATAAATGAATAATCGGATTTTAAAAATCTATATTTCCAAAACTATTTACATGTATTATAATAAATAATGTATGAAAATTAAGAAAAACATTCAAAGTTCTATTTTTTTTTTCAGTTGCAAATGTTTGATAAGTGAACCTTTCGTAACACGACAAACATCTAATCTGTAACCAAAGCTCGTTCCACACATTTTGCAGTTTTACATTGTCAACGGTTCTTAATGCAGCACTGATGCATTCTTTAAGTGTCTACGGCAATGGTGGTTCATAAACAAGATCCTTGATGTAACCCCACAAAAAGAAATCACATGGCCTAAGATCCAGGGTTTTTGGTGGCCATGTGAATAAGTTTAAATCATTGTTAACCGCACGTCTAAACCAGCGTTGAGCAACGGCAAAAGAAAAATTTAGAATGTTTTTCTTTATTTTCATATATCACTTATTATAATATGTGTAATAGTTTTGAAAATTTGTTTATTTTTTAATACGGTCATTCATTTATGTACCTGTTTATTATTTCCCTGTACTTTCAATGTAAATATATATTTTTTTTTAATCTGCAAATTAAACTAATATTGTGTGGCCATCACAAAACTTAATTCTATACCATCTCTATATATATTTCTCTTGCGTGGCACGAAAATAAAGCTGAATTTGTAGCTTGCCGTTTAGCAACAACCATAGTAACATAAAATTAATTTGTATTGTTTCATTCCCATGTGATTTCACCACTGAAACTTGCGTCATATTTAAAAGAAAAATGTCATTGGTTTTCATAAAATGTAAACAGATTAAAATGATTGGACAGACGGTAGAATTGTTTCTAACAAACAACCAATTTCTGGGTAAGTTTTCAATTGTGTGAAGAAATTACCTCTAGGAAAAGCGTACCAACAGCCAGGAAATGCATAAAAACGGTTTTTATGAAACTTCCAATGACGTCATTTTCACTGGCCTTTATTTCCAATTCAGCAAATAAATATTCAGAGCAGGAGCTCTTTTTAAACACAGCACGATCTTTCAGCCGATGTATGAGTAGCAATGGTCATTGGTTCGTTTTACGGTCACGTGATGCATTCAGCAAATCAGATTTTTGACCAAGAATTTCTTTTAGACACAGCAGAAAACCTGTTGTTTACGTTTTGTTAACATGCGAAGAGTCTGAGAGATGTTGTATTTTTTACGTCAAACGAACTTTAGACGATGATTGTTCATTTATATTGAACTATTTTGCTATCACGTAGTGTTTTTCCAAGAGTTTTTGGAAACGAATTTAAGCCGTTCTGTGTACAATATTATAAGCGCAATGAGATTAAATTAATTGTGTTTCCAAGGTAATTATTTTACATTTCAAAAATTTGTAAATTTTATAATGTTAAAATGATGCCCATTGATAGCACCAACTAAATGCATTTTTAATTGTGTGTTTCAACAATGTTTTCAATAACTATATTTTTACATAAAAAAATTGATACATTTCATACGTTAAAATGACTTATGATATTACTCATTCTGGATAGAGTTGCTGCAAAAAGTGACGAGCTAGCGAAGCGAGTTGGGACCGCGTAGTAGTCCCAATCTAAATTGCTTAGCAATTCACTGGGGTTGGCGCAATTGGCGAGTTTGTCGAGCAAGGGCGGAGCCCCCTAGTTTTGATATATTCATTTAACTACGCAGTTACACATCTACAATTATAAATTAGAGATTTTCTTTTAAATCAACATGGAATTGCAGTGATCAGTAAATTAAAAACAAGTAATATAAAAAAAAAATTTAAAGTCAATTCCTACTTTTTAATCATAAATATTTAAAATAAACCCGTGCAGCATTAATGTCCCACGTTATCTTTATTGAACATTATTTTATAATCATCGTTGCGTTATTTTATTTTTTGTTGGCATCACTAATTTGAGATAAATCTTTCATTTCATTTATGTAAACAATGGGAGAAAATTTTTTCTCCCATATAAAAATTAAAATTAATTAATTTAATTTAATTAATGAATTAATATTTGAAAAAACTGTATTAACATCAATTGTCATCCAGTACAAGTTTTAAAAAAATTATTTGAACTTAAATGGATGAATAGGAAATATTTTATTAACGATTGAAAATTCCAACAAGATATATATAGAGAGAGTGTGAGCTAATAGTAGGAATTTAAAAAAGCACAGCACAACTGTTCGACATTCCAGTCCAAAATTGGATACATATATAGCATATATATTTATTTAATAAGCCTTAAATATAAATTTTGGTGTATTTCTACCCAATAAAAACTGGGATACAGTTATGATGCAGCGACAAAAATGTCTACGTCATCGATTTTCGCGATGATTTAAATAGTGTAGGAATAGAATATAATAAAAAAAATAGAATATATCAACATAGAATATATCAAATAACATTTTTCTCCTGCCCAACAACGTGAAACTTTCTGACACATTAACGGACTCATTTTTAAACATAAAAGTATGATACTTGCAGGCATGATTATTGCAATGATTTGTAATGGAAGAATTTTTAATTTTCCAATAAATGAATTACATCTTCAGTTATAAGCGATTATTGTCTGATAAAGACATTTTTTCCCTTCGATGCGCTATCAAGATCAGAAATTCGGTTTAAAACGCCAACTTTGAGAGTACTTTCTAAAAAATTTTCAGCCTTTACCAAAAAACGGAAAAAAACAGTTCGATTACATAGTTGATACGTTTGCGAACAAAAATTAATTTAAAAATATGTCAGAAAGTAGGTAGGTTGGATTTGACAGCTTTAACAGTATGTGAAGCAATGATTGATCTGCCTCCCACATGTTTTGGTAGGATATTAGCAGAAGTGAATGTGTATGGGGGGAGGTTCGATTGATAATTTTGATAATACTTTCAAGAAATCGAGTTTTGTCACGACATTTTTGTATATTATAGATCTCCATTAGTACAATAAAAATAATTTAGACTGATATGTAATATCTTGGTAGGTCATCGACGCAGACTAGGTAGAGGTACATTCAACAGATTAAAACCAATTCTAATGAAGATAAATTGTTACAGAATCATATTTATTAATTGAAACGGGATTTCCTGTCTTATTAAAATATACCATGGTAGTATTATCATACCATCCACATTCAATAAAAAATTTATTAACCAAATTCATAAGTTTGTTAGCAAAGTCAGAAAAAAAATTCTTCAAGGCGCTTGTTAGCCAAGATGTATGTGTGTGTGTGTTATTCTCATATTAAAGATAGTATAAAAAACGGATTGCATCTCATAATCTAAGCCTTCTTAATTTTAAAAGTCCTTCCGTCCTGTACCGGGTGGAAAAAGTAGCTTTCCTATATCTTAGTTTTAAAATTTTAGCTAATGTTACACGAAAACAGCAACTTAAAATGCAAATAAAACGTTTACAAAAGATTCGTTAATACTGAATTTGAATAAGAAATTCGCCAAATTATTGAGCAATAGCCAAATTGGCTTCATTTATGAAAACTTATTTTGGTCGCCAAATTTGGCGATATTTCGCCAAGTGTCGCCAAGTTTGGCGAGAATTTGGCACTAACGGATATGAATATATAGTTTTATGCGTTTGATTGGGAAAATTATTACAACAATGAAAATTTTTGTAATGTGCTGTCTTGTTTCAAAATGTCAGCCACCCTAGAATTTCAAACTGCTCTATCTCAGCCGTTTTTTAAGATAGAGGTAAAACAACCAATGCTCTGGAATCCTCGTTTCAAGGCCTAACATTGAATTAAAAAATAAATTTGAATTTTTAACTTTTTTGTATATTTATTTTAGTTTTAAATTTTTAAATGGCCGCCATCTTGAAACAAAATGACGGACCAAGCTGGCCAACGAACTCGGTCGAGACATTGGTGAGCTTAATACACACAATTAGTTTCATCAAAATTGATTTATAAATACGAGCGTTATCGTATGACATAGGTCAGATATATATATATATATATATATGGAGATATATATATTATATATATATATATATATATATATAAATCAACATTTGAACGGAGGGTGGTTTTGGGGTCTGGGGGTCATGATCGGTGAAAATGTATCGAAATTTTCCGGAACTGCTTTCCTCCGAACGGCTGCAATAGGTAGCTTTATACTTTTTTGTATTGAAAGCTACCTAAAAAAGCAGGGTTGGCAGTTTGTACTATAATGTCAAAATATCGAAAACCTTATAAGAAACCATATAAAAATTTATTTCCATGAATGTGAATTTTAATTTAATAAAAGTTTTAAACGAACTAGGATAAGTGTTGTGGGTTTCTTACTTGATTTTATGGTAGTTTTAAAGTTTGATATATATATATATATATATATATATATATATATATATACACTAGTGTGCCAAACTTAAGCAACAAACACAAAATGCTAATTTCTGAACACATGAGTACTCAAAAGGAAATTCTATAAACAGCAAGTGTAGAAAATAGGTACTACCCTAACAGCACAGACAGTCGATGTGAACTCTTCTTGACATCACAAAGGTTCACAACTGTCACAGTCACTACAATGAACAGAAATGTGATATCTTTCATTCGTCTCATTTTTACTCTCATTTGGTCACTCCACTGAACAGTTACCATGACTGCTGCTTTTTGACGAGTCACTAGGTGACTTTACAATGAAGTCATCTTGTGACTCTCATGTGACTGTCATTTTGACACTCCATTGTAAAGTGATCATGAGAGCTGTTCTGTGACGAGTTCCCAAGTGACAGAAAATGAAATCATCTGGTGACTTTTCACAAAGGAGTGCAATGATGACTTCGCAATAGAGTGTCGATCACCGGAAAGACACCATGCGACTTCACTGTGACATTATTTAGCGACTCATCACACTGCAATGCTCACAATGACTTCAAAGTTCAGTCTTCAACTGACAGTGACTTGAGAATCACAAGGTGACTCATTGTAATGTCACCTGACTCATCACAAAGCGACAGTCACAGTGACTTTTCAGTGTTAACAATCATTTGAGAGTAATAATGAGACAGTGAAATATCCCGTATTTTGATTCACCGTAGCGATTGTGACACTTCTAACCATGTGTGACGTCAAGGGGACTTCACATCGACTGGCCGTGCTGTTAGGGTAGTACCTCTTTTCTACACTTTCTCTTTATAGAATCCTTTTAAGTACTCACGGTGTCAGAAATTAGCATTTTGTGTTTGTTGCTTAAGTTTTGAACACCAGTGTATCCTCTTTAATAAAAAGCTATGCGTTGCTGACGACTGGGTTTTTCGCTAATCGTTGCCACAGATTAATCTCGGTAAATTAAACATTTGAAGTTACTATAGCTCGAAAAGTATTTGTCAGAAAATTGTTAAACAAACTGCGTTAGAAAGTTTTAAAAATGTATCTTTCTTGATATAAATTTCAAATCTACTGATTATGCAGTTTTACAAATATTGAATTTCAAAAATTACCAAATTTTACAATGGAGTACCATAGCGAAACCTTCACGCATAAAAAGATAACGATAACAGCAATGCGTCCTGACGTATGTATACTGACTATAGCACGAGTCACAAATTATAATAGCCTTATTATTTTGTTAAAATATAAAAGGGAATTATGATGTGATGAGTGCATGATCTATATATTTAAAACGCTAAGCGTTTTGTTTCGACAATCCGTGAGAAGAAACTACTACATCAAATTACATCATTCTTTTTTTAAATGAAAGATATTTGGTCACAGATTTGTTATCGTACATTCGTTTGTTCGAAAATTTAATTAATTAGCCGTAATCTTAAATTAAAATTTTACTTCTGTTTATGACGTCATAAAGTCGGCAATCGGATTAACGCCCACTGTTGCGCCGTACAGAGTTTATTTTTTGAACTCAATGATTGCGAGCATAAAAAATAAATATTAAATATTAAAAGCACGTGACTTTTAGGCCGAATTTTTTAATTTGTAAGTTAAAATATAGTTAAAATGTTTAAGTATTTCGGTAAAAATATTTATCCGTGTGTTTTATAAGCAAATAAAAATTCATATTTACTGTGACGTCACGGAAATATTGTCCATTGGGTTCATTTTATCATTAAGCATTATAACTTTGTTGATGCCATTTTTTTCATTACAATTAAATGCAAAATATATTTTTATTTGTATGCATGGTGCTTAAGCATAAATGTACGTGTGAAAAGTTTGTACCGGTGAAAATGACGTTATGCTTAGCTTGAAATGCATTTTAACATTGATAAAACTAAAAAGAAAAATTTATATGATTGTGTCAACATGGCGTAATATTAACTGATATTTCAATTTTTAATTTTAAAGATTAGAGCTGGAGCCTTTATTGGTTGCTTCATCTTGATTGCATACCTTGATTACATGTTACCAATTACTTATTTTAAATTATAGGATTAAGTTATAGGAATTATAGGATTTAAATTATTAAGATTTCCTTTTTTAATAAAAAAAATTCCCAAAAGTAAAGAATTTCAGGAAAAAAAAACTTGAAATAATGATTGTATTTTTAGCTAGAATAAACAATGTAAGGCTAATATTTTATATGAATTATTTTGATAGGTTTGTTATAAGTTCATTTAACAGTTCCTTATTAGCGGCAAAGTCTTATTTCTTTCACTGTGAATTTTTCTTTCGATGTCAAAAAATGGTAGTCTACTTTTGGACGCCAACGGCAGTGGCAATATTTAGAAATGTATAACGGTTGTGACAACAAACGGCACTATCGCTTTAGCTTTCATCGCGCTTACATCACTTCTAAAAACTAAAAATTTAATTTTTTTACTACATTTTACATTTTACAATTTCAATTCTTACATCTTCAATTAAAAAAAAAATTAGCTTTCGATTGAAATTTATTTGAAATCTGCCGCTTAATTTAACGACTTTTTAAATAATTTTCAAGCATGAAATATTTTTCAATTCTATCTCAACAATGACCATCCGTTTGTTTTAATAATGTAAAATAGCCCCTTGGAAAGTTGCAACAATTGAAAATAAGTATCCATAAACGTCATGAAAAGTGAAAAAAAAAATAATAATAAAAACCTGATAAATCATAAGATCAGATTATCCATAAGATAGAGTATTTTGGCGCTAATATAAAATCTGTCAAAAGAAAAAAAACTATTTTTAGTTTATGATTAACATAAAATTGATATGTTGAATTCGTTGATGTATATGTTGAATCAGAATATGCTAGGAACTGTTATTTATTATTTTTTTAAAGATCCATTGGATATTTAACTGTATAAGAGACCGACTATGATGGAAAAGGAATAATCATCCTGATTATGTAAAGGGATAGAAGAAACCATACAAATAAATTACAATTGAAAACATTAAAATTCTCCCTCATCTGCATATTAATTTATTTTTTTTCTAACAAAAATTCTTCATTTTTACATAAAAATTGATTAGCTTAAAACAATGGATGCGTTTTAGAAGATATGGATTTGAAACGAACAATGATTAAAGAGGACATTTTAAAACTTTTAATTTAAACATTTTAAAACTTTTTTAACGTCGAATTTCAACGGTGCCTTTGGGCAGATGCAATACATATGCGCATGGGAGCTCATTCGATTGCATTATCACAGGGGGGGGGGGGTGCTTATACTATGTTTTTTTATTTACTGAATATGAGATGAAAGTAGGAAATTTGTATGATACTTTATGATAGGACTATTTGTATGTTACTTTATAGGTCCATGACCTTTTTTTTTTTTGTCGTGTGGAATATGGTGGTAATGTCAAACTGATTTGCATTACACATTTGTTTACGGAGTGTTCATTTGGAGTTTGCATCGGAAATAGCATTTCACTGGGGGGGGGGGGGATTTTTTAAAATAAAATATTTGAAAGACTGTTTCATACGAAGCCCTACTTAAATAATAAAAAAGCTTATTTTACTGATATTGTTATAGTATTTTTTTCCGTCACGTTTTGACGGGTTCCATCTAGTTTTTATTTAATTCTCGACAAATAGCATATTTTAGTCCACCTCAGTGAGGCATATCAATTTCAATATATTTGATGTATTGTAACTTCGTTAAAATCCAACGGAAATGATTTTTCACAATAGACACCATAATGTAAACCCCTTAGACATCATAAGGTAACACAATTATTCTTTTTTTTTTTTTTTTTAAAGCTGACCTATTCCATAGTAGAGTCTACAGAGAATTGGCCTAATTTGGAACGAAGTTTTTTGGATACCTTTTGGCACTTCCTGTTATACCAACATCATGCCAAAATGTATGCTAATGCGCCATTTATTTCAACCCTGAATATACAAATAATTTTTATTTCAAACCGTGCCAAGCACTGTGACTCGCTATTTATTCAACGCGAATCTCTTTTTTTGAAAATTATTATTTAATTGTAAGCATGCAAAACATTATAATTTACTATTTTTTGAATCATAAATACTTTTTATAAAGTTACTAGCTGTTACCCGTGACTTCGTTCACGCAACATTAAAAGAAGAATAAATACATTAATTAAGCAAAATATTTCACTCCCGGTAATTAAAAACGTTAATAATTAACTAACTATTTATCACATTTCATAGGAGACAATACGGTACTTTGACATAACTCAGTCTTAAAAAAGTGAAATTTTGTGCCAAATAATCGCGAAAATGAAATTGCAACCAATGCAAAAAAGAGGGCCAAATAAATTCGTGGAAATAGACGAATTGGGTAAAAACAAATGTCAATTTTACCTGATAAACAATTTTACTTTTAACGCCTGTGTGAAACGTTTTAACATCCTTAAAAAAAAACTTTAATTCTAAATAGTATATGCTTTTTCTTTAAATTCAATTCCGCCTCCTTGGTTTAATGCATAGCTGAAACAAATCTTGTTTTCTAAATGACAGTATGTTGACAGGGAATTGTTGTTCTCCAGAATAAATTGATTCATGAAGTTTGAATATGCGAAAATCTATATATTTAAAACGCTAAGCTTTTTCTTTCGACAATCCGTGAGAACAAACTACTGCATAAAATTACACCATTCTTTTTTTAAATGAAAGATATTTGGACACAGATTTGTTATCGTGCATTCGTTTGTTCGAAAATTTAATTAATTAGCCGTAATTTTCAATTAAACTTTTACTGCTGCTTATGACGTCATAAAGCCGGCAACTCCCACTGTTGCAAGGCATAGAGTTTATTCTGTAAACTCTGTGGTTCGCCAATCTTTTGACTTTAGCTAATGTCAACTAGGTAATATTTTAACATCTATATATTTTAAACGCTAAATGTTTTCTTTCGATAGTCCGTGAGAACAAACTGCTGCATGAAATTACATCGTTCTTTTTTTTTAATGAAAGATATTTGGACACAGATTTGTTATCGTATATTCGTTTGTTCGAAAATTTTATTAATTAGCCATAATTTTAAATTCAAATTTTACTTCTGCTATGACGTCATAAAGTTAATCGCCAGAGGATGCTGCTACTTTTCATAAAATTGAAGTCTGACTCTGACCGTAACTTCAAGCTATCTGGGCAAGGTAGAATTGTAAACAAAGATCGAATACGTTATAAAAATATCAATGTTACCAATTTATTTACTTTTAACATTTACTGAAACATTAAAACTAATACAAAAAGATTAAAATATATTAAGTTACTCATAAATTTGTTTTTAAACGTTAATAAATTTTATTTATTAAATAAAAAATACCCTTACATGGAACAGAAGCAGCAGACGCACAGGAATTGATGCGATTTATTTTGTGTGCTATTTTCGCACATTATTTTTATCAAACACACGCAATTATTAATTAGTATTAATTAGTTAATTTTAAATTATTTATTTACACACGTATTCAATTTTATTAACACCAAGTTGCCATACAAAGCAAAAATCGCCATTTTGACGCCAAAAAGAAACCAATGCGTCTGCGACATCTGTGCCGATTTAATTAAAATTGTTTGGGTGCACCGCATCTTGCAAAATTAATTAAATCCATGATCATTGTTTCTTTAGGAGATTAAAAATAAGAAAATTTAATTCTTAACGAAATACAATTATTTGGTCGGAAATTTTTTCTTATTTCGGGCTTAGTAATATTCTGGTACTTCTCCATTATCCCATCGACCACTATCCATATAAAAAAACTATCACCAAATTTTTCACCAAACTGATTGTAGCGCCCAAACAAATTGAAGAAGGTTGCCATTAGAATCTCAGAAAAAAAAAAAAAAATAAATAAATTTGGGAAAGCCCAATTCACTAAAGTATCATTTATCAGTAACTTTAAACAATAAAATTTACTAATAATAACATAAATTATGAAAATAGAAACAAAAATAACCTTGGAAATTTATTTTTCTTAATTATCTCTCTCGACTGCTGGATAAATGTTTGTGACGTCAGTTAAAATTGATCTATTGTACGTAACTGCGCATCGCAACATTTTTTCAATGCTTTTTCGCTTTTAATATCATGTTGTCGAAGATGTAATTTCTATTTTAATGAATGAATTAACAAATAAATCATTAAAAATACATTAAATGTCGAATTAAACATCATTTGATGAGATAACAAGCACGTGTAACGCATTTGACGTAACATGAGTTTGACTCCAATAATACATTTTTGGCGTTAAAATCCTATAGTTTGGCGATAGTTATTTTCTTAATGGAAAGTGGTCGACCGGATAACGGTGAAGTATCAAGATTCTTATAAATCGTATGAAATTGAAAGGCATATGTATTTAATGTGTTTAAAAATACGATTAATGTTTCTCAAACTTTGAATCTGAAAAACAAGCGAGTACGAGGTATTATTACGTATTACGTAGGTCGCGGAACGAGCCACCATCTGGACAGGGTATATACGGCAGATACCATTTTTTTCAGTACAATTATATACAAAATACATTTTCATTTGTATACATGGTGGTTAAGCATAAAAGCAACGTATATAAAGTACGTGTGAAAAGTTTGCGCCTGTGAAAATGACGCTATGCTTATCTTGAAATGCATTTTTACATTGATAAATCTAAAGAGAAAAATTATAGGATTGTGTCAACATGACGTAATTTTAACCAATTTTAAATTCTTCATTATAAAGAGTAGAATGTATAACGATTGTGACAAACGGTTTTGTTTTTATCGCACTTACATCACTTTTAAATATCGTACAATTTCAATGTATACAACATCAATTATAAAAATGTTAACTTTCGAAGGAAATTTATTTGAAAACTGCCGCTTAATTTAACAACATTTTAAATAATTTTCAAGCATGAATTATTTTTTTTATCTATCTCAACAATGGCCGTCAGTTTGTTTCAGTAATATAAAATAGCACCTGGGAAAGTTGCCACAATTGGAAATTGATTTCCCTAAACCAACATAAAAAGTGAAGAAAATAATAATTAAAAAAAACCTCTGAATAAATCATTAAATTAGATTAATTATAAGCATTTTGGAGCTAAACTGAAATCTTTCAAACAAAAAAAACGATTTTCAATTTATGTTCAACATAAAATTGATATCATGTTTTGAATTCGTGTTGATGTATGTGTTGCATCAGAATATGCTTAGAATTGTATTTTATTATTATTTTAAAGATCCATGGTGTATTTCACTGTATAAGAGGGAAAAGATCACGAATGTAGAAAAGGGATAATCATGATTATGGAAAGGGACCGAAAAAACTATACAAATAAATTATACTTGAAAACATCAAAAATCTGCATCATCTGCAGATTCTATATTATTATTGTAAAAAAAATTTCTCCATCTTTACAAAAAAAATTGATTAGCTTAAAACAATGGATGCATTTTAGAAAATATGGATTTGAAACGAACAATGATCAAAGAGGACATTTTAAAACTTTTTAGTATTTAAGCATTTTGAAACCTTTTTAACGTCGAATTTCGACGGTGCCTTTGAACAGATGCAATGCATATGCACATAGAAGTTCACTCGGTTGCATTATCACCAGGGAAAGAGATGTGTGCTTTATTTACTGAATATGATATGGACGTAGGTATATACTATTTGTATGATACTTCATAGGTCCACGAAATTTTCTTTTTGCAGTGGTGAATATGACGGTAATGTCGAACTTATTTGCATTAAACAGTTGTTTATGGATTGTTTGTTTCGAATTTGCATCGGAAATGGTACTGTATTTCACTGGGGGAAAAAAAACTTTTAAAATAAAATATTTAAAAGACTTTTTCATACGCACCCCTTCTTAAATAACAAAGCTTATTTTACTGATATTGTTATAGTATTTTTTCCGTCAAGTTTTGACGGGTTCCATCTAGTATGTTTTTATTTTTCGGATAATTTACTGAAATCAGATTTTGTTTTCACCATCTATTCAAAGTGAAAATAAATTCTGCTTTTCAGTTTTAATGAGAAAATGGTGTAAAAAATATACTGATCTGTTTTATTTCTCCTTTTTTATACACAAATATGGAGTAATTTACTTTAAAAAAAATTTTACTGAAAAAAAAAAAATCTTGGCATCTAATTTAATTTTTTAAATTCAGATAGTTTGTGTGACATTCTCGGATCAATGATAACCGGGATTAAGTAAATCGCGTTGCGTTCGATAGTCTAGGAGTAGTTACGAAATACAAACACACGGTCAGATTTTAATATAATAGATTCGTGTTCATTTTCCTTTTCTTAAAATTATGATGTGATTTTTAGCAGAAAACTCTCATCTGTATATAACGGATACTCATGCTTAATAATCAGTATAGATAAAAAAAACATTTAAATTTTTCGTTATAAATATGACGTGAAACTCATATACTTTCTATACTTCCTGATCCTTGTATTATTAATGTAAGGAATTGATTCACATTCATTTTAAAACATATTGGAAAATTCCCGTTTTATTTCAAATATGACGTCTCTTTTCCCCCAGAGAAATCCATTTTTAATGACATAATTCTTGTTAATTTTCTTTTCCAGGCAATTAATTTCAATACTGGCATAGGGGAAATTCTGTTATTTTAACGAAATAATATTAAATCTTTAGGTTTTATAAAAAAAATGGAACTATTAACATTCGTCATTTTTTTTAGGTAATCGAGTTATTTCTAGTTTTAAGAATGAAATTACTATTTCTCGCTATCCATGACATAATTTTCGACATGGATAATTTTGCGGAGCATATTATTGACATTTGCTAACCATTTTCTTTTGAAACTTCTTTATACTTTTTTAAAATTTAAATAAAAAATACGGTTTAGTTATATTAGCCGTGCGCAGACGGTAAAACGTCAAGTATTATTACCATACAAAAGAAAAAAAGTGAAGAAAAAACGCAAGATCATTTTATTTCACCAATCAAAGCATATCCGCTTTATTTTAGATGAATGACGTCATATTCGCCTGTTTCCTATGGTTACGCATATTGAGACCTTGTATTATTATCAAAAACTAAAAAAAGTACGTTTTATTTCTAATAATATTATTTAATCTTCTTTTTAATTCTTTAATTTTTTTATTTAATTTTCATTTTTCACGTAAAAATTTTTCAGTTGAAACTAAATTGTTGAGTAAAAAGACGACAAACCTTCCCATTTATTACGCAAGATGAAGCAACAAGCTGGGACAACACTGGGCGAAGATTTTCTCAAAACGCTCTGGTTACAACGTTTACCAGCTCAGGCTCAAGCTATTCTTTCGGTCTCGGAAGACAGTCTGGATAAACTGGCCTTAATGGCAGATAAAATTCATGAAACTGCCGGCGCGGGGGTTGAGGAAGTGCAAAGCTCAAAAAATTCACTTTCGGAATTCAGTGAGTTACGGGCACAAATAGCGGAGCTTAGTAAACAGGTTGAGCACTTTTCTAGAAGTCGCGAGCGTCAAAACAGAGATTTCAATAATAGATCCTTTTTCCGGGCGACGACGTTCTCAAACACCCAAAAACAAAGAATCGCGTAATCAGTGTTGGTATCATTGGAAATTCGGTGAATCTGCAAAGCGATGCAAACCAAACAATAAAAGCCGCCTTTTTGTATCTGACCCTGTTTCTAAATTGACATACTTAGTTGATAGTGGTAGTGATGTTTGCGTGTTACCGTATCATAAAAATATTTCAAAATCAAATAGTGATGTCCTTAACTTATACTCGGCAAATGGTTCTGCGATTAAAACATATGGTGTTAAAGTCGTAACTGTAAGCTTAAATTTACGCCGTAAATTTCAGTGGCTGTTTGTTCTTGCTAACATCAGTAAACCGATTATTGGCGCCGATTTTTTACGCCACTATGGTTTGTTAATCGATCTCAAACAGGGATGTCTTCGGGATCCCCTTACTAAGCTAACAAGCAGGGGCACAAAATAGGCGGATAATACGCCACAGGTTACATTAATTGCAAACAATTTGGCCTATCGGAATATTTTAGAAAAGTATAATGATGTGGTACGCCCCTATCCTAAATTGCAAGAAGTTAAGCATAATACCGTACACAGAATTTTGACGAAAGGGCAATCAGTTTTCGCACGCCCACGTAGGCTTCATCCAGCAAAATTAGCTGCAGCTAAACGTGAATTCGAGTACATGCTGGAGCAAGGCATTTGCAGACCTAGCACATCTAATTGGTCTAGTCCTTTACACCTTGTCCCTAAGGATTCTGGAAAAGATTTTCGTCCTACTGGCGATTATAGAGCCCTAAATCGGATTACCATACCGGACAGGTACCCGATACCTCATCTGCAAGACTTTTCGAGCCAATTGCATGCAAAGGTTATTTTTTCAAAAGTAGATTTAGTTAGAGCATGTCATCAAATTCCTGTCCATCCTGATGACATCCCAAAGACTGCAATTACTACCCCATTTGGTTTATTCGAATTTTTATATATGCCTTTCGGTTTATCTAATGCCGCCCAAACATTTCAAAGGTTCATAAATGAGGTATTGCAGGGGTTGGATTTTGTTTTTGTATATTTAGACGACATCCTTATTGCGAGCCGTTCGGATGAGGAACATCAAATGCACCTCGAATGTGTTTTTAAACGACTTTCTGCATATGGCATTCGTATTAATTTGAAAAAATGTGTTTTCAGGGTCCCTGAATTATCTTTTTTAGGTTATTTGGTAAATCAAAACGGAATTAGGCCGCAACCTGAACGCGTAGAGCCAATTGGAAAATATGAGCTACCCAAAACCATAAAAGAACTCCAGCGTTTTCTCGGTTTATTAAATTATTATCGTAGGAATGTACAGCACGCTGCTCATATTCAAGCCCCACTCAATGAGATGCTGAAAGGTACTAAGAAGGGGAAGAAAAATTTTGCTATTGACTGGACTGAAGCACAAACAGCAGCATTCGAAGCTTGCAAGAAACAGCTTGTCGACGCTGCACTCTTGGCTCACCCAGATCCGGAAGCACATTTAACGCTTTTCACCGATGCTAGCGATACAGCGGTGGGTGCTTCACTAAACCAGTATAAAAAACTTAACAATGAGACCAGTGTTGAACCTTTAGCATTTTTCTCAGCGAAGTTGTCTCCGTCTCAGCGGAAGTGGGATACATATGATCGCGAATTGTATGCGATTTATGTCGCTATTCGACATTTTAAGCACATGCTTGAAGGCCGACAATTTACAATTTTCACTGATCATCAACCCCTCCAGTACGCTTTCCTACAGAAAGCAGATAAGTGTTCTCCGAGACGATTGCGTCATTTGGACTTTATTGGTCAATTTAGTACCGATATTCAATTTGTAAAAGGCTCTGATAACATACCAGCAGATATGCTATCGAGAATTGAGGCCTTAGAACTCCCAAATGCCTTGGATTATTCCGAAATTGCGCAAGCCCAAAGTTCAGATACTGAGCTGCAGGATCTAATCAAATCAAAGACAGGTTTAAAATTCCAGCATATGATTTTACCAGAAACTGAAATTCGACTTTGGTGTGATACTTTCACAGAAAACGTTCGCCCTTATCTTCCTCTGGCTTTTCGGAAAACCGCATTTAATATCCTTCATAACTTAGCTCATCCAGGTGTCAAAGCTACCGTGAAACTCCTAACATCTCGTTTCGTGTGGCCGAATATAAAGAAAGATGTTGCTATTTGGACGCAGACATGTATTCCATGTCAGAGATCAAAAATATATCGCCATACCAACAGTCCGGTTCAAAACATTAAAATTCCGGATAAGAGATTTGAGCACGTTCACATAGATATCGTAGGCCCTCTTCCCCCTTCTCAGGGATATACATATTGCTTAACAATGATCGACCGTTTCACGCGTTGGGTCGAAGCTTGCCCAATTCCCGACATATACGCTGATACCGTAGCTAGAGCGTTTTATGAAAATTGGATAGTTCGTTTCGGTGTTCCCAGACTAGTTACATCTGACCAGGGTAGGCAGTTCGAATCACTTTTAATGGCAAGTTTAATGAAACTATTAGGAATTAAACGTATACATACCACATCATACCACCCAATGTCTAATGGTTTAATTGAAAATTGGCATCGAACAATGAAATCTGCCTTAAAAGCTCATTTAACTGACCGTTGGACAGAGGTCTTACCCACAGTGCTGTTCGGGATGCGAACTGCATTCAGAGATACCATCAAAGCAACCACAGCTGAACTAGTGTACGGTACAGCCTTAAGATTGCCCGGAGAATTTTTTGCACCAACTCCTACTGACTTAAACGCAGCCCAGTTTGTGACACGCCTAAAAGAGATCATGCAGCAAGTGTCTCCATCTCCAACCAGCAACCACAACACTAAGAGTCGGACATTCGTCTCAAAAGCAGGGTTGGAACGGTTTAAACCACGGTTTAAACCAAATGGTTTTTTTCTGAAAAAAACCAATTGGTTTTTTTGTTAATTTTTTTAAAGATTTTTTTCTTATATAATTAAGTTTTCAAATTATTTGATGTACAAATAACTTCTACTTCTAACTGAACAGCTCAACTCATTTCAGCAGTCAACCTGCATAAGTCACAGTTGCATCATAGTTGCACCTGTGTATGCACCTGTGTATGAATGGTCCAAGAGTTAGCATTTGAGAACAAAAAATGTCTAATTTTGGTAGAAGAAAAGATTTAGTTTGGTTATATTTTAATGAAGTAAAAAATTATAAAAGGAAAGGTTGTAGAGCTAGATGCAAAAATTGTAATAAAGAAATGGAAGGTCAAGTAGCTAGGATGAAGAAACACATTGAAACTTGTAATAATTCTCATCATCATTCTGATTCTGATTCTGTTGATAATGGTAAGTACTTATTTTATCATTATTATTGCTGCTATTATTATTAATTTTGAAAGAAAATTGTTAAAAATTTGTTAATAAGTTAAATATTTGTTAAATTCAAAATTTTTAATTTATCTGTAAAATTACAAGTAATGCATATTGAGAACACATTATGTATATCTTCATTCAGATGATTCTAAACTCTTATAAAAAATTACATTATTATTTGAATTGCTATTTGATTGAGAAGATAAATTATAAAAATCACATATATTATTATTTAATTTGCATATGCTATTTGATTTTAGAAAGTTATATTCTATGAAATAAAAAATATTTATGTAATTCTAAGTAATGAAATTTTGGAAAAAACAAGAAAATTTTAAATAGACATTTTTTTGTTAGAGAACTTAAGATTTTGATAATCTTAAAATTACATTTGATAAAAGTTTGAAAGTTTTACAAATTAATCATATTATTAAGAACAAATTATGTGATCAGAACTGTTATTAAATGAAATTGTTAATTTTTAATTTATGCATGGCTCTTAGAGATTAACTAAGTTTTCACCAATCATAAATATCCAAAATTATAAAAGACATGGTAATTTTATCTCGAGTATTAACTAAATTATCAAAAATAAATATATCAATATGATAGAGATGTTTACTTTGCAGTAAAACAAAGAAAAAAAATGCCTTTGTATTGAATTATTGTTAATTATATGATTATGATTTTTGAAGTAATATGTTCTGTATCATTAAGCAATTCTTATTTTTATTTTTGTGTAGATGATGTGTCAGTGTCACTATCCAGTATTTCAAGTTCTTTGGATTCAGCAATAACACAAAGAGCAACAAGTGAAATTGGTTCTTTAAAAAGGATGTAGCGGCCATCTTAAAATGTCCGCTGTGTGGTAGAGCACGAGGAAAGAAGTACAACTGTTTTAAAACCAAAAACTGGTTTATTAACACAATCAGTAGGGAGTTTGAGCGAGCTCCACGAAATTTTCCTAAAAATTTAAATTAACTAAAGAGTTCTTGCTAACACTTGTAGCTTAAACAAAAACGAAACAATATAATTAAACCTTAACCTTTTTAAATATATAATCACGATTCAATACTCTTATCCTTCAAATTACATAAGCACTGATGCAGGTTCAAGTCAGCTTTATCAATGTATAAAATTCCAGTATAAGAATACTAAGGCTGATTTTTAATCACGAGACTCGATGCGAGGTCTCAAGGCTAAACCTAAATCTCAGTCGCAATATTCAACTTCCCAGGCCAAGTCTCTGCTGAGCGCTCACCAGCTCCTCTGAGCTCTGCACTCAAGTCAAAATTCGCTGCTTATATACTTCCGTGTCGATCGACCAGCTCCAGAAAATTTGCATATTCGAAATTACACGGCGACTCACAATTTCAGGGATTCAGCTGTCCTTCGAAAGTTAAAGAAAGATAGAGAGCCTTTATAACTTGTACGCACATAGTCGGTTAATGGACAAAAACGATCTCATTCACACATTGCCTACTCACGTGATGCGAGTAGTCAATACCTTACAACCCCTCCCGGAAATTGTGAAAGAAAAAGCGGTGGTTGAATGCAGACCATCGTCTTTTTCTTTTAAAAATTTAGAGTCCAAAAAAATGAACACAACATGTGACGGGTAAATTTAAATTTTGAATCCAAATGTAAATTTTGTACTTTTAACCCATCACGCAAAAACTGGTCAGATCGACGACACTTTCAACATAACCTCCTGTAAATGTGCAGTATCATGCAAAAGAATCTCACAAAATTTTCCTCATAAAATTTTCCTCACAAAATTCACAGCTTGCCAAAATAAATACGCAACTTTACCTGCAAAATTCCATGAAGTGCCGAAACAAATTGCAAGGTAGAACGTCACTACAAAACTATCTGTCAAAGAATAAAGTAGCTTTCCTAAAAATTCCCAAATTGCCAAAAACTCACATCCCCCGAAATTCAATGTAGATGACTCGCTCAATTACAATGGTCACAAACTAACAGCTAACAGAGCTGTGAAAGTGAAACAATTTTCTTTTATAAAATATAAAGGCATAAATATACATTACAAATTTCTTCAAGACAATTCTTCTTCTTGAGAACTAAAATATAAAAAAAACTTATAAATAGACTATCTGCTTCAAGATGATTTACTTCCTGGAACAAATTTCATTATCTACATACAATGTTACGTCAGAACTATGAAATACACTAACAATATTCATAATTAACAACAGTAGAACTAATAAGTAAGTTCCTAACTAGGGTATAACGAACAACACTTAAAACTTCATAACTAGTGCATAACCAACAACACTTTTAAAACGACATAACTTGCGAAAACCCAACATACAACACTAAACCGATAACGACCACGAACACGACCGAAGGGAGAAAGTTAGATTTGGTAACAATGTTAGTAAAGTGAAATAGAACGCGCGTGTCAAGGGCAACTCTTGACCGCAAAACACGTGCACGCCTATCCGCGGCGCGTGTAAAAAACCCATAATACTAAATTCATATTTCAAAATTCAACATATAGAACAATCATACACATAATATATACATAATTTATACATAGAATATTCACAGAACACTTATAGAACAATTATACAAGCAATTTAACAATCTCTCGAACATGAAAGCAGTGAATCTCGAAAGATGTTCTCTGACATCATAACTTAAATTTTGGCAAAAAAAAATTTTGAACAGAAATTAAATGCACAACTTGTGAAGCCGAGATACAAAATCAAACAATGGTCGAAAGGTAACTATAACAGTTCAGCTGCTTTGTCCAGTCCATAGAACTTGTTGACATTTATATAGGCACTTTAAATGAAATTGATAAAAATGGAACGTCGTCACCTGATTTTATAGTGAAGATGAACTGGAAGCTTGTAGGCTCATAGAAGAACTCTGGCGGCGTCCCCAAAATCCTTGGACGAAACTCCGTTCTGATGCAGACTGGTAAGGAGAGGCCACTGTCGCTTGCCGTGCCTGCAGCCGGGTGTTGTAACCATGGCGACGTCCTTTGGGAGGAGCTCGTGTAGTGTCCACTCGACGACTGCTCGTAGATTCCACTCGACGACTTCTAGGCGGGCTTACTGATTTGTCCATTTGATGATTGCTAGGCGGGCTTGTTGAAGTGTCGACTCGACGATTTCTAGGCGGGTCTCGGCGATGGTGCCGCTGGGCAAGATTGTCTCTAGGGTTGAAGAATGTAGTAGCGAAAGGCGTTCGTTTCCGTGAGGCTCCCGACATCGATGTGGAGGGCAAGGTCCGCTTTCTGCCGATTCTCCTGCGCCGTTTGGTTGTAGAGGGGAGATAGTCCATGCCACGTTTTCGTGCGTCACTTTGGCACTGTCGATGTGATGACTTCTGAGATGGTTGACTATCGGAAGATTCGTTGAGATCTGTTGGTGGATTGCCGTTCCGGCCTCTCTTGGCAGGAATGTCTGTCGATGACTTTGATAACAGTCTCTTGTGTTGTGGTCGATGTGACGTAGAAGGGTTCTGCATGAACTTCTTGTCTGGAGGCTTAGAACTACTTGTCGAGATCGAATGCGGGTGCTGTCTTTTGCCATATTTTCGAACCACTTTAGGTAATGTCTGTTCAGCTGGCTGGTTAACCCTGTCTCGGTTAACTTGAGGAAATTTACGTTTCATCTCCGTTCGTATGTTATCACTATCATTATTAGAAGAATTATTTGCATAAGAAGATTGACTGACGTAAGGAGAATGAGAGGTCTTTGACTGAGGCATAGAGGATTCACCGTCTGACGTTTGAGAACCATTTGAGCTAGTGTCCCTAAACTTATAAACTCTGACCTGATCCAAGTTTACCGTGGTATGACAACCGTCAACATCAATAATTAAATTGTTACCTTTAACTTCCAACACTTTATACGGTCCCTCAAACTTAGGTCCAAACTTAGCGACTCGTTTTTGCCGACTAGAACTCAACCAATGTTTTTCTAACAACACAAAATCACCAACTTTAATTTCCAACTCTCTCCGACGCATATTATAATACAACGCTTGTTTTTTCTGAGCCTTTCCCATTTTTATTTGTGCTTCCTTAACCAACTTATCGATGTCCTGAATCATATATTCATTTTCATTTCCCGAAATTTTAATAAATTGTTGAAAAGGAGTAATGATTTTCCGACCCAAAAACAACTCTGCAGGGGTTTTACCAGTGGATTCGTGAACTGCCGTACGCAAAGCATAGGCAAAATGCTGCAAGAATTGGTCCCAGTTTGAATGATGAGTGCCAATAAAGGAAGAAATCATTTGAATGAGGGTTCTATTGACCCTCTCAGCCATATTGGACTGTGGCCGGTATGGAACTGTAAAAGAATGAGATATCTCCAGCTGTGTGCACAATTCTTTAAAAATTTCGGATATAAAACAGGGACCGTGATCACTAATTACCTGGGATGGTGCACCATATTTCGAAATAAAACAGTTAAATAAAGTGTTAGCTACAATTTTTCCTGAAGCCTTTCTGAGGGGGACAAACTCAACCCATTTACTAAAATAATCTACAATTACTAATACAAATCTGTATCTATTTCCAGTTAAAGGATAAGGACCAATTAAATCAACTCCGATACATTCTAGGGGAAAGGACTTTTTAATTGAAATTAGTTTGACAGCTGGTCTTATGTTTTTATAGTTATATTTTTGGCATGTGTCGCAGCTGGAGACATAAGCGCGCACTGCTTCCCGCATTTTAGGGAAGTAGCAGGAGTCACATAATCTAGCGTATGTTTTCCTGACACCTAGGTGACCTGCTAAAGGGTTGTCATGGAATTCGTGCAAGATGGCCTTACGAAGAGAAGCTGGAATATACACTTTTAATTCACCACGCGAATTTACAGTTTTTGAATAAAACAGAAGACCATCGATAATTTTGAAATTCCGGGACCAATTTTGGAACATATGCGCGTCCGCGCTTTGTACCATGTCAGCATCCTGTAAATAATTATATAACTGACCAAATTCCTCATCCTTTTTCTGTTCCTCTATAAGTTGCTCTCTTGACTTCAAAACCAACGACGACAAAACACAAACCTTAACCTCTTCAGCTATTTCAACACCCTCCTGGGGATTCCTCGATAAAGCATCTGCTACTGCGTTTTCCTTTCCGGCCCTATGCTCAATTACAATATTAAACTCCGCCAATTTCAAACACCATCGAACCATTCGAGACGATAAACCTTTTCCGTGCGTTAACTTTGTTAAAGCAGAGTGATCCGTAACCACTTTGACCGGGATATCACAGAAGAAACATCTAAATTTGTTCAAAGCCCAAATTACAGCAAGACATTCGCGTTCCGTAATTGAATAGTTCCGTTCCGCTGCATTTAAAATTCTAGACGCAAAAGCTATGGGGCGATCTTTCTGAGCTAACATCGCACCAATTCCGACTGCACTAGCGTCACAGTATAATTCAAATTGTGAAGAGTAATCGGGATGAGCTAAAACCGGTGAAGAAATTAAAGAATTCTTTAAATGTTCGAAAGCATTTTGAGCCGCTTTCGACCAAACAAATTTAACCCTCTTTCGTTTTAAAGCATATAGTGGTTCGCAGATTTCTGAAAAATGTGGTATAAATTTTTGAAACCAAGCCACCATACCCAAAAATGTTGCTACTTGTTTCGCATTCTTTGGAGGTGCCATTGCCGCAATTGCATCTGTTTTTTGTTTGTCTGTTTGTATGCCCTCTTGTGTGATTCGAACACCAAGATATTTTAACTCTTTACGAATAAATTTACATTTTTCTAATTTGACAGTGAGACCCGCGTTTCTGAGCAATGTGAAAACTTTACGTAATAAATTTATATGTTCCTCAAATGTTTCAGACATAACTATAATATCGTCGAGGTATACCAGAACTCCGAAACCAAGAAGGGGTTTCAGAATGGTATCCATTGCCTTCTGGAACGTGGCTGGAGCCCCCGATAATCCAAAACTCATGCGTTTAAATGCGAAACACCCATTATGCGTTATAAATGCTGTTTTAAGTATGTCTTCCGGTTTCATGCCGATTTGAAAATAACCGGAGGTTAAATCGAGTGTGGACATGAATTTAGTACTTTGAATATTGCCTAGTATGTCATCTATTACAGGAATTGGATACTGTGGATATTGGGTTATTGAATTGAGTTTTCGATAATCTATAGCGAATCTCCAAGCCTCAGGATCCTCAATGCTTTTTCCATTGTTTTTCCGACATAATACTACTGGTGACGCGTATGGAGATTCAATGGGCATAATGATGTCGTCGCGGAGCATTTTGTGAATGTGATAATTAATGATTTTCTGTTTGACTTTATCGTAACGGTATGGTTTGCTTGCTACTGGTGCATGTGAACCGGTATTAATTTCATGCCAGGAAACGTGTGTCAACCCCGGTTTGTCTGAAAACACTTCCCTGAAGTCATGTAAAAACTTACTAAATTTGCTTATCTCCCCCTTTGTTAAACCAGATTCACTTAAATCAATTGAGAGTGATGAGGACTCGTTTGTACAAGTATTCTCATCATTATTAACCTCCAGTGTACGTGAAAAGAAATCCAGGCTCATCCCTCTATCTTTCATGAAATCAACTCCAACAATACAATGTGCTTTTAATCCATCTAATACTAGAAATTGCCACCTCGCTTTAACCGACCGTATTTCTACATCCAAATCCCCCAGACCTTTTATACTGCATTGTATCCCTTGAGCCGATTGAACCACTAAATTAACATGTCGCAACCTTTTATACGAAAAATATTTCTTATACACCTCAAACGATATAAAACTTTTATCCGCGCCTGTATCCAGAATACTTTTCACCACTATTCCACTCAAAACTATTAACAACTCAGGTAATTCCACTGGGTTAACTACTACCGTGTTTAAATCGATCACAGAAGGCTTTGAAGAGTTAACCTGTGACTGCTGACCTTCAGCACAACAGCCACCTACCAGTTTAACCCCTGCTGACAATTTCTAGCCTTACCAGATCTTTCCTCTTTACGCTGAACGACTTTTTCGCCAACCACCAACTGTCTAACCCTGGACGAACTATTCTGCCGAGGGTTAACCTCGTTCCTTCTATCCAAACCATTGCTATTGCGACTGCTCACCCCCTCATTTCTTCTGAGACCATTATTATAAGTTTGATCATAATTCCGTAAACCACCACTAACTCTTTGAAAATTTTGCCTATCCCCATAATTAACTGGACCACGAACATTACGACCATTATATTCAGTATCATAATTCCTGGACCTATTAATAAACCTATCCCCCTCGTTGAATTCTCGTGTGGTTCTCGGTCTATGGTGATCCGCCTCATGTCGCGCTTCATACTTTATTAATAATTGATAGAGTTCAGCTGTATTCGCTGGGGCACGCAGCTCGATAAAGTCCTGGATTGACACTGCGAAAAGAGGAAGCAGAATATCCATCAGCTCCTGATGAGTAACGTCAAGTGCCAACTTGTTTTTTAATTCGAGCTTTCTCAGAAAAAATCCGGACGCTTTTTCGTAAATAGTCTGGCGTTTACAATAGAATTCACGTCTTAATTCCGCTGCATTACGCTGATTAGGAAAGGCTTTAGTTAACTCCGAGCATGTTTGCTCAAATCTTTTCGCGTCATCGGTCACCAAGAAACGTCCAATGTTCTCAAGCCAAAGCAAGGCTTCATCCTTTAGAGAGCATTTCAATACTACATATTTGTTTTTATCCGGAATATCGTTAAAGGCAATATAATCGTTCAATTTATTTAAAAATTCTGTGACATCAGAATGTCCGGCAAAGTAAACTCTGGGGACTATCTCTCGTGGATGTGGGCCATCGTACAACCCGTGAAGTTGGGCGCCATTTGTAGCGGCCATCTTAAAATGTCCGCTGTGTGGTAGAGCACGAGGAAAGAAGTACAACTGTTTTAAAACCAAAAACTGGTTTATTAACACAATCAGTAGGGAGTTTGAGCGAGCTCCACGAAATTTTCCTAAAAATTTAAATTAATTAAAGAGTTCTTGCTAACACTTGTAGCTTAAACAAAAACGAAACAATATAATTAAACCTTAACCTTTTTAAATATATAATCACGATTCAATACTCTTATCCTTCAAATTACATAAGCACTGATGCAGGTTCAAGTCAGCTTTATCAATGTATAAAATTCCAGTATAAGAATACTAAGGCTGATTTTTAATCACGAGACTCGATGCGAGGTCTCAAGGCTAAACCTAAATCTCAGTCGCAATATTCAACTTCCCAGGCCAAGTCTCTGCTGAGCGCTCACCAGCTCCTCTGAGCTCTGCACTCAAGTCAAAATTCGCTGCTTATATACTTCCGTGTCGATCGACCAGCTCCAGAAAATTTGCATATTCGAAATTACACGGCGACTCACAATTTCAGGGATTCAGCTGTCCTTCGAAAGTTAAAGAAAGATAGAGAGCCTTTATAACTTGTACGCACATAGTCGGTTAATGGACAAAAACGATCTCATTCACACATTGCCTACTCACGTGATGCGAGTAGTCAATACCTTACAAGGAAAAGAGATACTATGGACTTTTTTGTCAGTAAATCAACACCATCTCAAAAGCAAATGTTTGATGAACAAGTTGCTAGGTTTATATATGCTACAAATACGGCATTTAGCACTGTAGAGAATCCTGAGTTTATTAAAATGGTTCAGAGTTTCCGCCCAGAATATTCTCCACCATCAAGAAAACAAATTGCTGGGGATTTATTAGATCATACTTACAGCAAAGAAAAAGAAAAATGTGCAAATATATTAAAAAATGAAGTTGTCACATTAGGATTAGATGGATGGTCAAACATTCACAACGAACCTGTGATCTGTGTTACTTTAACAACAAAAGACGGGAATACATATTTAGCAGACACTCTTGATACATCGGGAATTGCTCATACAAGTGAAAATCTGTATGATATTGCGACTACAACCATTAATAAATGCCAATCGGAATTTCAATGTTTAATACAAGCATTAGTGACAGACAATACTGGAAATGTCCGAAAAATGAGGGATATGTTTGATGAAAAAGAAGAGTTTAATATTATTACTTATGGATGTGCAGCCCATATTTTAAATTTACTGGCAAATGATATAAGTTATCCAAATGTAAAAGAACAAATTTTGCATGTAATCAAATACTTCAGAAACAACCAATATGCAAATGCGTGCTTCAGAAAAGATGCAAGTACATCAAAACTAATAATGCCTTGTGAAGTTCGCTGGAACTCATTTGCTGACGCTTTAGACAGCTATCTGAAATCATGGTCAGTTCTTGTAACTATATGCGAAAATAATAAAGACAAAATTGATAAAAATATCCAAAGTCTAGTTTCAAACATTTCATTGAAAAGAAATGCTGAAGACTATTTTCAACAATTAAAGCCAATTAGTGTAGCTTTAGATAAAGTACAAAGCCAAAATTGTACAATTGGAGAAACTGTTTTTCTTTTTAAAAATTTAAAAAAACAGATGGAAGATTTGAAACTGAATAAAGACATTATGAAAAAACTAGATACTCGTTATAAAATGGCAATAACACCAGCCCATCTTCTTGCTTATCTGTTGGATCCAAGAGCCAAGGATGCTGATCTCGAATTGTCATCGGAGGAAAAAAAAAGAAGCATTGGAATATGCTAAAACAAAATTTCCCAAAAACAATTTATTATCTCTGATACTAAAATTTTGTGCCAAAAGTTCTCCATTTCAAAGATATCTTTTTGAGAATGATTTTAGTAAAGATGTATCAGCTATAGAATGGTGGCATATTCAAGAAAATGAAATCAAAAAGTTCAATGATGGTGTGTTGAAAGAAGTTGAAACGATTCTTACTGCAAAAGCGACTACTGCAAATGTAGAGAGAATTTTTTCTTCATTTGGTGTTGTACAATCAAAGTTACGCAACAGACTGGGTTTACAAAAAGCGGCAAAACTTGTTTTGTTTAAAACATTAAACCCTAATAATCCTGTTTATTAACATAGAATCTTTATAGACATGTGTCGTACTTCCATTTTCTTAAAATTTTGAAAATTTATTCAATTTCCATGTTTTTAAAATGTTTCTTTTATATATATTTTTTAAATATATTTCAATTTAATTTTCTTACTGAAATTCAATTTGTTTTTTTAAATTGAATAAAAAAGTAAGTCTCACTTTCTTTTCTTTGCATTATTTTTATTTAAAAAAAAAATAGTATAGCATACCAAGGTAAAATTCTACATTATATCTTTATATTCTTATGTAACACAACTAAGTGTTGCTTATTAAAATGAAAAAATATAGGAAGGCAATAGATTAAGTCTTTAAAGAATTTAATATAAATCTTGCAATTAAATACTATTAAAAACTTTTAAGTATCAACATTAAGATACAGAATCCATTCTATGAATGCAATATGAAATACATAAACATATTAATATGTTTTATAAGTGTGCTAAATCATTTGGTAAACATGAATTACAGGTTGCATTTGGAAATATGTATATATAAAACAGCAATTATTTCTTCAACTTTTTTAAAAAGTAATCTTTAAAAATTATTTAAAACTTATCACCATTACTGTAGAACCTGACGGCACAAGTGATCATGTTCTATGTATTACATAGGAAACTTTTGTATATATATAACTGTTTTGAATTTGAATGTAAATGATGTTAGCTCAGCTCTAAATAAAATTTAATGATTTGAATTTGTACATAATTAATAACAATTGTTTATTTATTTTGTTTAAACTGTTTTCAGAATATATATATATATATATTGTTATTGTAATATTAATCATTCTTGTCAATGTTAAATTTTATTTACTGATGTGCATATATGTAATTAAAAAAGATACAAAAAAACCCGGTTTAAACCAAAAAAACCGGTTTTTTTGGTTTTTTTTCAAAAAAACCCGGTTTTTTGCCAACCCTGCTCAAAAGACCTTAAAAGTTGCAGCCAAGTTTTTATGCGACATGATGCTGTCCAGCCACCTCTAAAACCACTGTACGATGGACCGTTTATTGTTCTGCAACGATCGGACAAAGTCTACAAACTACAGGTTGGTGATAAAACCAAAATTGTATCTATCGATCGTCTAAAACCTGCATTTATTCTAAACTGTCCAGAATCAACGACTGTGCCTTCGAAAGGATTAGTGCCAACATCTGCACCTTCGACCAAAGTACCAGAGCCAACTCCTGAAGTCCACAAGCCAGATTTGGAGAAAACACCAGAGGTTAAACGTACCCGTTCGGGACGGCAAGTCCATTTTCCTGCACGCTTCAGGTAAGGTAACGTTTCACTAGGAAGAGGGTACTGCAGTGCCTTTACCAACACTGCTAACTCCATGGTGCAGCTAAAGAAATATTAACTGTTATTAACTTTAACGACAACCGCAACTATGTTGCTTGCACTGTTGTGAACCGATTTGGTAATCATTCGTTCTACGAACTCGTACGATGTAGTACGCACTTGTTTCATCTCAATTTTTCTATGTGTTTGTGATGTTAATTTAATTTAGTTATTAAATTATAGAATTGAATTACTGACCATTGCTTTCTCCTATTACACATGGCTACTGAATACAAATTAAAGTTAGCAGCTATTGAATGGATTTGCAACCGCCACGTGGTCCGACATCAATAGCTGTAATATCAACCTATACACACAGATACAGGATCATTAAATGTTCCATTTTGACGCTGGCTTCAGCCTAACACTTGCACACAATCAGATTTATAATATTATTAGGATTAGGATAACTTACATTTTTCGCTGATTCAAAAAAGAAATGTTTTACTAACCTTGCGGAATGGATTTTGGCGGGACTTGCACTGTTAGTTATATAATTTATCAGAGATGGTTTTAGTATCTCGCACATTGTTCTACTTTGCTTAGTTATAGATTTATGGGGGAAAGTTTTATAATCAGATGAACCCGATTATGAAAGCTTAGCCTTTTAAAAATATTCTTCCGAATAGATTTTGACGGAACCTTCACTGTGAGTTAGATGAGTTTTCAAGGATGGTTATAGTATATAGCATATGGTTTCTTCGTTCTTTACCAAATTCTACTCCAAATTATCAACGAAATGAGTTTGTCCTTAACAGCCCAAATTTTGTCTGACACATTAAAAATGTAATAATGCAATGGTGTTCGTATCGTTTTCAGAAATGCCGAAGAACATTCCAAGTAAAGGTCCTTGTGGTTTTAAAACACAAGGTCAAATTCCCGGTCAATATTTCGTTTGATTAAAGGTGCGTTAAGAGAAATTGACCAGCGTAGCTTGCTAGTATATATATATACATACACAGATATGGACACCATAACTTAACACAAAATTAATGTTAGAGTCTGATTACTGTCTTACCAGGGTTGGAAAAAAAACGGTTTTTTAGAAAAATAACCCAAAAAAACCGGGTTTTATTGGTTTAAACCAGGTTTTTTTGGTTTAAACCAGGTTTTTTAAAATTATTATATAAATAGCATTTTTAAGAAAAAGTGTATAGATTTTAGTAAGTCATGATGATTTTTTATAATTAATAGTTAATAAATGTTAAACATTCAGATTAGTACTTAATTTTTTTAATAACTAATTAATAAATATAAAAATTTATAATTAAACTACCTCATAAGTATAGATTTCTATAGGGAAAGTTTTATTGTTTGAAAAACTTAGCTATTATTTTATTACTATATTTATATAAAACTTTTCGAAAATAATTAAAGAAATTATTATGAGTATTGATACAAAACATAATGAGGAGCAAAGAAAAAAAAAACACATTTTACTAAACCAACAAAAAATTAGCTAAAATAGAAAGCATTTTCATAAGCATAATTTGTGTTCATAACCAAAAAATTATTTACAGTATCAATAATATCAACATCAACAAATGATAACAGGTCTCTTAATATATGTATATTTATTTTCAAAATCAAAAAATCATTTTTTTCTAATTAAAAGAAAAATACATATGTATTGACTTACCTGATTTTTCTGTGAGTGTAACACTTTTATAAATTGAGATATAGACTTAAAAAAATCATTTATAATTTTAAAAATACTGACTTTATATTTCTTGGTTAAACATACTTAGGAAAACAATTTCTTTATAAAAGCAGCTCCATGGATTTAATTTTAATTAAAAGCTTTAAATAAAAAGACAAGTTTTGAAGCTTTTTCCAATCCTAACTTATTTCGTATTTTTGATTGAACTAATCTAAATGTTGAAAATATTCTTTCAACACTTGCTGGGGATGCTTTTGCTGTTTGTTATAAGTTGTTTAATTTCAGTAAAGACTTTGCTGTTAAATTTACTTACTTGAATTTGCTGACTCTTCCACCATTCATATGGGGTGACTTACTATATTCTGCTCAAAAAAATTTTCTTCAAAAGGTGAAGATTTGGCGTTAAATTTTACAATCAGTGCAAGCATAGAGTTAGATGGATATTTTTTGCAAAATTTAATGCATCTTTTTTTTCTTGCTTAGTTAGTTCACTTTGATTGTACCGTGGATCATGCATAATGTGCCAAAAAGTGTGTGTGTGTTAGAGCCATTTTATACCTGGATTCAAAAAGCTGTGAGACTTCTTTATTTACCTTTTTCTGTTTTAATATTTTTTGAAGATCTTTCCAAATATAAACTGCATCAGCAATGGAACAATTATTACTTTGGATATTATCCAAGGCAGTTGCAATAGGCTTTAACAGTTCAAACATACCTTCAACATTTCTTTTTAGATTTAGATTAGACATGAGTTTTTGAATGTTTTTATCAATAACATTCCTATTTTCTTCACAAATTTTAAGTAAAGTGGGCCAATTTTTAAGGTAAATGTCTAAGGCATCTGATAAAGAATTCCATCTCAGTATTAGAAGGAAGAACTAATTTGACAGCATTTTCAACAGCATTAGCATACAGAACAAAGAGTAACCAATGGGAAGAATGATTATGATTATGTCATCATTGATTATTCGGTGCATGATGCAATCCTTAGTAAATCTTAACTAATCAAGCAATCTAAATAGTAAAAGCGTATTTTTAGCTGGAATCTGTCATTTTGGCTGTTTTTAAAAATAAAAGGCTTACAAAAAAGAAGAAAGAAAATTACCTTTTTTTTTTTTCTCTCTCCCCAGCTAATTTTAGAAAAATTATTTTGTCATGTAGATTACAGCTTATAAGAAAAGTTGGATTTGGGGGTGGGGGACTTTCAGAAAATCATACTAGCCAAGGATTTTTTCTACCAGCCAGCTTGTAAGATGCAACAATAACATTGTTAAGAGAGAATTAATGTCTAAAATATTTTTTACAAAAATGCACTTTCATATTACCATTTCTGTAAAATTGTTACATACAATTAAAAAATATATGCAAGTGCAGAACAGAACTTAGTACCATGTTTACATTCCAGCAAACTGAGAAAAATGCGAAATATGGCCAATGATTTGAAAATTAGGAATGTTTATGGCAAATTTTTATGCAATGCAATTTTTTAATACACTGTTTGAAAACTTATTTGCCCAATTAGATAATTTACAAGCCACTGGCAGGTAATGTCATGTAATTCCCCATCCCTGGTTGGATTGATTAAAAAATGTTTGTCGCTTTACAACTTTCATTTTTTTTTTTTAAGATTTGTTTTGCTTGTAGCTTGTGCATAACTTTGATTTTGCATTTTTCAATAATGTGTAAAATAAATGAAAACATTAGGGAAAATTAAAAAAACCAGGTTGAAAAAAAACCAGCATGTTTTTTTTTTAAACCACTTGGTTTAAACCAGCGTGGTTTAAACCAAACAACCCTGTGTCTTACGGAAAAAAACTATTTATAAAACAGTTGTTATATGTACATATAAAATTAACGTTATTTAAACACACAAAATCAAACAGGGTCTCGGCCTGTCAGCTATACGTCTTCACTGAATCATTCCATCCTTCAGACTTAAAGACAATTATAGTAGCTTAGCCCTACTCGGACTAAGAAGAATCTGTGTTCCATCCCATCGTCTCCTTCTCTTTCGAACTAAAGTTACCTCAAACGTAACCACGGCCCACAGATTAAATATTCATGTGTAATATATTTATTCTGTGCCACGGCTGAACTTTGAACGTAACTATTATGACGTGACGTGCAGGAATAAAGCAGACACCACTGAAAGGCTCTGGTGCTGCCATCTATTGCAAGGACTAAAAATTCATTGGAAATAGAGTTCCACATTTTCAAGATTTTAGGTATGCAAGGGTAGATTTTTAGAAAAGTAGAAGCTGGAAAACTTCAATCTAAAAGTTCAGGTACAGTTGTAATGATAATGTTAACAAATAAAAACTTTATGCTAAACTATATTTTCATTTTTCTTAACTATTATTTTTGAGCTATTTTTTCATTTATTAAATTTTGAATCTGAAATTTCAATTTCATAAATTTATTTCCATATTGATATTTGAAAATATCTCTAAAAATACCTTATTCAATGGCGAGTCAATGCTTAAACTTTATTCAGTCATGAGGCTGTATAACATTACTTTTTCATCTCTAAAATAGATTTAATTTATAATATAAAGATTATATTCCTAGATAAAATTAAAGCATGTCTGTTTTAAAATGAAGTAAAAGATGATGACTAAGTAAACAATTTGGAAAACGCATAACACATTTTAAAACCCAATTTTAGCAATTACCATCTATAGTCAGAAAAGTAATGATTATTTAAAGTTTGATAAACCAAGTATGCAAAAATGTAATTCAATTAGAAAGCGCATAACACAATTCAAAGTTCCTCTTCAGCAATTTCTATCGAGAAGCAGAAATATACTTATATTCTTTTGTGCAGCAATATATATGATCTATAAGAATTTATATACACCAAGTATTACTCAAAAGAAATTAGTTAAATTTAAAAACACGTACCACAATTGAGAAAGCACTGCCAGCCACTGCCAGCAATTATTGCTCATAGACAATACTGTAACTGAATTATTTCGTATGTCCCTGTAAATAAACGATAAATGCTATTCACACCCTATTCTATAGTAAGCATCTTGTAGTGCACCTCAGTAATGTATATAAATTTCAATATGTTTGAAATCATGTAACATCATTAAAGTACACTGCAAACAAATTTTGCCTATTAACCATAATGTAACAGAATTATTTTGAGTGCCCCTATAAACAAACTATAAATGCTACACACTTCATTTCCAATACCGAACATGCCATGGTAAACCTAAATAACATATATGAATTACGTGGCTGTCTGGGTATATTTAAGTGAGTTAGAGCACAGACAGACAGACAGAAATTCATAAAAAATTTTCAACATTTTTTGTTGAAAAGTGTTAGAAATCAAAATGAAAAATTCCTTATCATCCAGCTATTTTTAAAAAGCAACTAAAATTCAGCTCACTACATCCTTAATATAATCTGAATCCCCCAAAATAGTTGACTACTAAATTATGCAAACTCACTTTTGTTATTGTTAGCATGTACAATTAAAAATTATTTCATATAAAAGCTCATATTTCACCAAACATTTAGTATATTTATATTCTAATTGTTAGTATATTGTTTCTACTGTACTTTGCCAAATTTTTTGAAAGTGGCGTTAAATTCGGTTGTAAATCTTACATATTATAAACAAAAAAATCCCTGACGGCTCGGCCTACAGGCACAGGTAGATTTCGAAGACGCAGACCGTGGGGCGCCTGTTTGTCGGGAATTGCTGAAGAAATGACCTTTTTGCGATGATACTGCAGTTGGAACCGCCTACTTCGAAACCAGCCAGCAAGGATTTCTTTTTTTTTTTGCTATAAGAGTTGGTCCTATAAAAAAAATGTTAATATAAAAGTTTTAGATAATATTAAGAGGATCTACAATAAATTTAAGCGGATTTGAAATCTTGGGAATTGACGAAGTTAGGAATTTTTTTCTTCTAAAACCCCCCTCCTCCCCCCCTTAAGGCAATTTTTAATTATATCAAAAATCTGTCAGACATAAATTTTCGGCCCTTCTCCTAGAAGTAATAATAACTTCAAACGGATTCGATACGTATCATAATTAAGAAATTTTGGGTTTTTTTCTGTTTTCACAAAAAGTCCCCCACCCCCCTTTTTTCGATTTTGCCCATTAACGAACTTGACCGAGATTTTATGCCCCTTGATTTTATGTATCAGTTTCGAAAAGATGCGGGAGTTGGAACCGCCTACTTCGAAAAATAACTTGTTTGCAGGCGGAGCCGGCAGGGATTTTTTTTTTTTTTTTTTTTTTTTGCTATAAAGGTTGGTCCTATAAAAAACTTGTCAATATAAAAGTTTTAGATAATACTAAGGCGATTAATAATAAATTTACGCGGATTTGATATCTTGTGAATTGACGGATCTATGTTTTTTTCTTCTAAAACCCCCCTTTCCCCCCCCTTGCGGCCATTTTTAATTATATCAAAAATCTGTCATACATACATTTTCGGCCCTTCTCCTAGAAATAATAATAACTTCAAACGGATCCGATACGTATCATAATTAAGAAATTATGGGGTTTTTTCTGTTTTCAGAAAAAGTCCCCCCCCCCCCCTTCGTTCGATTTTGCCCATTAACGAACTTGACCGAGATTTTATGCCCCTTGATTTTATGTATCAGTTTCGAAAAGATGCGGGAGTTGGAACCGCCTACATCGAAAAATAACTTGTTTGAAGGCGGAGCCGGCAGGGATTTTTTTTTGTTTTAATTTTTTTTTGCTATAACGGTTGGTCCTATAAAAAACTTGTCAATATAAAAGTTTTAGATAATACTAAGGGGATTAATAATAAATTTACGCGGATTTGATATCTTGTGAATTGACGGAGCTATGATTTTTTTTCTTCTAAAACCCCCCCCTTGGGGCCATTTTTGATTATATCAAAAATCTGTCATACATACATTTTTGGCCCTTCTCCTAGAAGTAATAATAACTTTAAACGGATTCGATACGTATAATAATAAAGAAATTATGAGGGTTTTTCTGTTTTCACAAAAAGCCCCCCCATTTCCCCCCCCCCTTGGTTCGATTTTGCCCATTAACGAACTTGACCGAGATTTTATGACCCTTGATTTTATGTATCAGTTTGGAAGAGATTTATGCAGAATTTTTCCAGTTACCGTGGTCAGAAAAAAGTGACATAGATAGATAGATAGATAGATAGATAGATAGATAGATAGATAAAGTTTTGAACTGGGGGTGGTTTTGGGTTCTGGGAGTCATGATCGGCGTAGATCTGCAAAAATTTTTCAAAATTTCCAACTTAGGTGAGAATGTAATAGGTAGTATTTCTTACGAAATCTACCTAAAACAGGTTGAAAATTCTTGAAATTTTAAAGAAACCTTTATATTGTCATAAATATACGTACTATTCTTATACAAATAAAGTACAAGAGTCACACAGTAATGTGTTACAGCTACATATCATTTTGAGCATTTCAATTTACAGGGTGATCACAAATGTTATTTTTTTATTTTATTGTTAGTCCCCAAACTGCCCTCGCAATCAAACCTCCACTACAAAATATGAGGTCGAACATGTTCCTTATACCCTTGAAGTTACAGAAGAATTTGTCAAGTATTTCTCTAGATAACTGATAAAACATCTAAAATCGAAAGTGTCCCATGACCTTTTGCCATATGGTGTATACTGTTTGTCCCCAGAATTGAAATTTGCAAACGTTTTAATACCTATTCAAGCAAAGTCTGCCCCTTAACAGAAAAATATTCCTTTTATGGTTGCTGTTGAGTCAGAGAAAGTGCCATGGTACTTCTCTGAAAAAAGGGGTGCCAGAGCCTCAAGAGAGGTTGGACTTCTACAGCTCGTCTCCTAATTTTTGAACCAATTCCAGATGAGAGACCCGCACCTGGATTAGCACCGCCAGAGTTATCGTTTTCAAACTTGGATAACATTGGAGCCACTAACAGATTTTACGTGCACCAGCTCCTATTAACGTACACGGTCCCGCAGCAGCCGCAGTCGAGAGAGGTTGTCACCCTCCCAAGCACTGACCATGGTCCCTCCTCCCTAAGCTATATTTTTTTTAATCCACATATTTGAAGCCTTTAGAAATCGATTTTTGTTTTTAAAAATTCATAGGTTACAATTCATATATATATATATATATATATATATATATATTTATTTTTTTTTTTTAAGAAAAATTAATTAAATTTAGAAAAAAATATGAATTGTAACCTATGATTTTTTTTAGACAAAAATTGATTTCTAGAAGCTTCAATTATATTTGCAATGATTACAAATGGATTTTAACATTTGGAGTTCTAAATTTTAAACCTTCATAATTCCCAAACAATTTGTCCGAATGCCTTCCCATTTCGTATTCTTATGTAAAATTTACAGATTAAAAATGTTAAGCCAAATGTGATATCAAAATTAGGGTCTCGTATTGAAAATTTCCCAGTTTGGTGAAATTGCATTATGAGGATGACCCCTAAACTTATTTTTTAAATTCCAACTATTAGCTCACACTCTCTCTATATATATATCTTGCTGGAATTTTCAATCGTTAATAAAATATTTTCTATTCATCCATTCAAGTTCAAATAAATTTTTTTAAACTTGTACTGGATGACAATTGATGTTAATACAGTTTTTTCAAATATTAATTCATTAATTAAATTTAATTAATTAATTTTAATTTTTATATGGGAGAAAAAAATTTCTCCCATTGTTTTCATAAATGAAATGAAAGATTTATCTCAAATTAGTGATGCCAACAAAAAATAAAATACTGCAACGATGATTATAAAATAATGTTCAATAAAGATAACGTGAGACATTAATGCTGCACGGGTTTATTTTATATATTTATGATTAAAAAGTAGGAATTGACTTTAAAAAAAAAATTATATTACTTGTTTAAACATAAATTGAAAAAGTCACATTTTCCAGTGTAATGGCTCTATTTCTGTTTTTTTCTCCGACAATTTGGAAATTAAGATGCTTTGTTGTTTTCTGACCAACTGTACCTCCTACATTTAAAATATCTGTTGCTAAATAAAAATAAGTAATACCAGATTTTTATTTATTTATTATTGTGAGGTTCATTTCATTGAAGGGATTCAATTAGTTCTACAATTTGTTTAAAAAGGGAGACCATTTTTTTTCAATACAAATACAAAATACACCTAAAAGTGTTTTCATTAGGTGATGGGCTGCATCACTAACTACCATAATTTCTAATATCTCATCAAAAACAACTCGTTGTAAATGATCCCGCCAAGCCACAAACCTAAAACGTCAGTCATAAAAAGAAGTGATATCACATAAAAAGAAGCGATATAGAAGTGCATACTCCGAGTCCCGTGTAAAAATCTATCACCACTCATAATGTTTCCAAAGGACTCGGAGTGAGGTACAGTATGTGAAAACTGCTAGGCGACCTGCAGGCTTTTATAATGTTTGCGTTTTCTGCAATTACATATGACTATATTATTTTTATTTTATTTTATTTTATTTATTTATTTTGCTCCGATAAAATTGTAAAAAGTTGAAACTTCTTTGTTAGCATGTTCTTTCTTATTTATGAGCTTGAAAAATCACTTTGTTGATTTTATTTACCACTAGCTGTTACCCGTGACTTCGTTCACGTAACATTAAAAAAAAGAATAAATGCATTAATTTAGTAAAACATTTCACTTGATAATTAACCAAAGCTTTATCACATTTTATAGGAGACCACACGGTATTTCTTTGCTATAGGGGCCTTGACATAACCCAGTCTTAAAAAAGTGAAATTTCATGCCAAATGATATATACAATCGCGAAAATGAAACTGCAACTAATGAAAAAAGGAGGACCAAGTAAAATCGTGAAAATCGAGGAATTCCTCTTCGTAAAACGAAAAACAGCACTGGCAGAATTCTTCTATACAACAGTGCATTTTAGGTGGTATCTGGTGTACAATTTGTGTATGTGTGCATTGCTAAATGGGCATTTTTATATTGTTTATTTGCATAGACAAATGTTATATATTTCTTACCACATTATCTTGTTTATGTATATATTAAATTAAGTGCTTCACGATAAGTGGTGTAAATAGTGAACAAACTGCTTGTGGATTTTATACATTGATAGATATTTCACAAAGATATAACAATCTGATGCGATTCTAAAATGTAAATAAAGGTTGCTAGAAAGTACTTTAAATTCTGCCCAATTTAACCTCGATATTTTCTCTATCGCGTCAAGAACACTATAAGCAAATAAATACCTACGACACAAATCTGATGATCTAAATCTACATATTTTTGTTAGTATATATAGGATTATTTTTTTATTTATTTCATGCGCTTGAAATATTTTACGCTTTCTCTAGGGTTAGGTGTCAAATAAATGTACTTTCTTGTTATTTTATTTTGCCATTTCTATTTATTCTATTTTCCATTCATTCCAATTATGGATATTGATTTAATTTACATATTCGTGTCAAAGAATATTCTTTAAAGTTATTATCAGGTTTAGGATTAGGAATAAAAACTGAACGACAATGGCATGACCAATTCAGGTTTAAAGTATGAACCAGGAAGTCTATTTACATCATGAAGCAATAAGAAAATTAGAAAATTATCGTCTGATATTTTTTAATATGTTTTACAGTCATAGTTGGCATCAAAGGTGAGCGGGGAAATGATCATCTAAAATACCATTAAGTGTTTACCATGCAAAAAACAAATCTGGTTACAACAATGTATTTAATTTTGCGCCAAATTTCACTTGATTAAAAAAAAAAGCAAATTGACTATGGACTTAATTACAGACCCCTAACCTTGTTATTCTCGGAAATTTTCTTCCTATATGTAAAAAAAAATTCTACTATATAGAACGCGCTTTCACGTTTATAATGTTATGAATTGGCACGATTGGCTTGTTCAAGTTTACACAATTCGGCTGGAAGAAAAGATTCATTACTTTTTGATTTCTTCTTTGCTTTTGCATTACGCAAATTTGTTGGTAAAATCGATTTTCTTTTCGATAACATTGTTGTTTTTTAAGTTTAAAGAATATTGTAATTTTACTTAAACATTGCTTTAAAATCTATGCAATTTTTCTTATCCTACAAGACTTTACAAAAATCTATTATGAAACAACTTTAAAAAAAGCTATATTTAAAAAAGATAACAAAGTTTTTCCTATTTTAAAACTAAAAGAAATGTAAGATTAAATTCCGGTTCGAAACAACGATTTACAAATGTGTTTCGATTGTGGGAAAATGATAGAGGTAAAATGATGTTACTTTGACACAATCATATTAAATCTTTAGCTTTTATGAGAAAAGCAACTTTCTTTTAAAAAATATAGTTATTTTTATTAAGATTTTCCGATTTTCGATATGGATAATTTTACGATGCATATCATTAACATTTCCCATCCAATATATATATAATTTTTTTTCTTTACTTTTTAAAATTTAAATTAAAAATATAGTATATTTATGTTAGCCGTGTGCAGACGATAAATCGCTAACCTATCCCATCATTCGTATTGAATTCATTAAAAATATAAATTTTTCACTCATTTCATTTAAAACACAGAACTTTAATTTACAACACTTACATTTAAAATACATATATTACGTACATTTAAAATAATTCTTTTCATGTGAAAAAGAAAAAAAAAAAAGAAAAATTAATCACAAATAATTTGATAACCCAAGATCATTTTATTTCAACATCAAAACAAATCTGTTTTATTTTTCTATATATGACATCATATTCGCTTGCTTTCCATACTTACTCGTATTTATGCACTTTGTATTATTATCAAATATTTGTAAACGCACGTTTTATGTCTAATATGACATCATTTCATATTCTGTTTAATTCTTAAATAATTCATTTCCTTTTCATTTTTCACGTGGAAAATTTTCACTTGAAAATAAATTGTTGATTAAAAATTATTACTCAGGGGTTTATTTTATATTGGCAATGATAAAGTATTAGCAACGGTAAAATAAATTTAACCATTTAAAAAAAAAGCTGCAAAACCGGGCCCTTTGGGCCAAACCAACCAACCATTTTAAAATATACGAAAAAATGTCCATTTATTCTGTATGAAAATAATGAAATTTTCAATTTTTAAGAAAAATATTGATATAAAATAAACAAAAACCAGCCTATATAATAGTAAATAAAATATAACAGTAAATAAAATCAACAAAGTGATTTTTCAAGCTCATTATTTAAACTAGAAACACCACTCTTACGAAGAGGATTTTTTAAGTAAACTTGTAAAGATTTTGAGTTTGTAATATATATATATAATGATCATACACATATTAATAACAATGCGCCTTATAATAAACGCTAACTAAATTGAGATATATTGCGTAAGCGGAATCGCATAGATCTAGGGAAAAATTCGTTCTGTCAGTTCTTTCGCATACAGAAATATTTATAAAAGTGATATAACAAAAATTAAAAATTTATTTTTTCGATTTTCAAAATTAATATACTGCATATATTGTAAAAGCCTGCAGGTCGCCAAGCAGTTTTCACATACTGTACCTCACTCCGAGTCCTTTGGAGACATTATGAGTCGTGATAGATTTTTACACGGGACTCGGAGTATGCACTTCTATATCGCTTCTTTTAATGTGATATCACTTCTTTTTATGACTGACGTTTTAGGTTTGTGGCTTGGCGGGATCATTTACAACGAGTTGTTTTTGATGAGATATCACTCCTTTTTGTAAAGTATTTAATTTCAATTATACAGATTCCATTTTTATTCAGAAAAGAAAAGACAAAAGAAAGATGAAAGGGGCAAAATAATAATAATAGTGATGCTATAAACAGAATTATGCATCAGAATTATACAATTTATTGAGTGACTTATTCAAATGTACATGTCGCTACCATAGCAATGGGGAAACTTTTATATAAATTTCCTTACATTGTATTCATTAAATTAATTATGGCATGTTTATTTTCCTTTTTCTTTTGTTTATATCACTCTTCCGTTTATATACATTCAAAAACAAAAAATTAGAAAATTTTTCAATAGTTTACAAACTAATTAAAATACTGCAGTTTCAGAAAAATGTGGAAAAATAAGAAGCACTTTTTTTTCGGTCAATTATAACAATAAGTTTATGGAGCATACTTTACCAAGAATAATCAAAAAAAAATTTTCTACGAACCATTGTAATTTACAGGGATTTCTATACTAATATATTAAATATTAATTTTGAAAATTACTGAGCACCGTGAGTTTTTTTATTTGTTAAGTTTTTTAACTCAACGTTTCTAGAATCGGAAAAATATAAGATTCGCAACGTTTGCAAAAGTATAAAAACTATTAAAGTGATTTCAAAATAGAAACTGTTCGTAGGCTGACATGTATTCCAAAATTTTGTGTGAATTTGTAAATATACCGCAAAGACTAAAGCGTTTACATATTGAAACATTTAAAAAGATGTAAAATTTTATTAAAATTTTTGATCTGATAATTCATATAGCTTTAAATTAGATTTTAAAAAGGAGCGTGATTAAACCAAAAAGAACTGACTATATTTGCTAAATGCACAAAATACATAATTAATGTTTCTAGTCTGTCCATTCCAATTCGGGGATCCTAAAATATAGGTCCCCAATCCCCGGCAGTCCATGAATTAATTAGGACATATGTATGCAACTGTTAAAATGCTCTCTAAGTCGACAATAGAGGCAATAAGTATAGCTCGGCAAATAAGAAACACAGCATTGCTTCATCATGGGTTTGTTTCGTGAGGTGTTCATTCTCCGAACATAAAAATCTCTCGAAAGTGTTCGTTAACCGAACATGTGTTCGTTATCCGAACATAAAAATCTTACACGAAAGTGATCGTTAACTAATTTGTTCGTAAACCGAACAGTTCATTACCGATCACCTATTTTTTACGAAATTTAGCATTTTTAATTTTTATGGAGCATTTAAGAAATTATTTCCTTTTCATTGTACTCTAGGCCCGTTTTTAGAGCATTTTAAGTTCGTCATAGCCGGAGATTCGATGAACGGCAAATATTTAAACGCAAAACTTCTAATATTGGGGTAGCAACATTTTTACATTCTATTACTCAGCGCATGAATGTACAGTTGGAATTTTGTAATCGCTATTTCCATCAATTCCTGATACGCTAGAATTATATATTTATAAATAAACACAGTTTTTTTAATCGATGAAAATACTATAAATTCATATATTTAATACATGGAAATTTTTCCATAGAAAATTTCCCATGCCTTGCATTTATAATATTCAAATTTTAATTGCTTAATAGGCATATAGCCAACATAGTGAAAAAGTACCCAAGCAGGGACTCGAACCCGGGTCATCAGTATAGCGTACAGATGTTCTACCAACTGAACCACTTGGGAACGATACTCAGCCTGGAACTTTCTCACTATAACATGTTGGCAAGGCTACAAACGCAGCACTAAATGGAATATTTTCCGTGAGCCACCAACCCTGGGGCAAACACGAAATCAATGAAAATCCAGCATCGATAATTGAAATAAATTCATATATTTAATACTATATTTTAATAGATTTAGAGCTTAAGATCGACGAGCTTTCAGGCAGACAAAATGAACTCGTATTAAATTTTAAAGCAAGATAATAAAACCTTACAGAGATTGAAACAGTATAAAATCATTAAAATACATCTCACTAAGTAAATATACATCGGTTGTAATGTAATCAAGATCTTCTAAGAGACTCTGTAAACGAAACGTATATGGTTCAATGCCGCTTTACAATAGAGAGTTTAAATGAATCGGATGTAGTAACATATTTGAATATCTTGTGTATATAGCCACTTTGACAAAAGTCATGCTATTTACTATTGTTTTTCCTCTGTGTTAAGTACAAGAATTAAGTACTTCAACGTAAAAATTCGCTAATTACACAACTATTTAGTCTTATTAAAAAATCTTTTGAGTTACCCTGTAAACGACAGTAAATTCTACAATTCTGTTTTAAAATATGAAGCTAACTTAGGTCGTTCGTAGTAACATATTTCAACATCATGCGCATACGTTCTTTTTGAAAAAAGTTAGACCATTTAATATTTCTTTGCTTCATCTTAAGTATAGGAATAAATCCCTTTAAAGTGGTATACATAAAAAACTAATTAATATTTTTACACGAAATATTAAACATTTCAACTACTCATAAAAACAATTCAAATGCTGCAAACCGCGTAAAAGTGGGATAATTGCACAACTCTTTAGTCCTATATCAAAAGATCTTTTGTGAGACCCTGTAAACGAACCTTAAATGTTACTATTTTTTTTATAATATGAAGCTTACTTTGGTTGACTGTAATAACATATCTTAATATCATGTGTATACGACTATTCCTAAAAGAGTTGGGTTATTTATTATTTTTTTGCTCTATTTTAAGTATAGGAATCAATAACTTTAAACTGATATAAATCAAAAACTAATTAATATTTTTACATGAAACTTACAAAGGTTTGAACTACTCACAAAAACAATTCAAATGACGTAAACCGCATAAAAATCCGATAATTACACATTGCTGTAGCCCTGTCAATAGTTTTTTGCTCTATGTTAAGTATAGGAATCAATAAATTTAAACTGATATAAATCAAAAACTAATTAATATTTTTATATGAAACTTACAAAAGTTTAAACTACTCTTAAAATCAATTCAAATGACGTAAACCGCGTAAAAATCCGATAATTACATATTGTTGTAGCCCTGTCAACTTTTTTTGGTCTGAACAAGATTTAAAAAGTGCAAAAAACCACACTTTTAAAATCGCATTTACTGAAAACCTATTCGTCAGATTTTGCTTTACTTTTGAATTCTTAGTCACTTGGCATGCCCCATTCCATAGAATCAAGAATTTTGTTTCTATCATACATAGAACGCGAGATATAGATGTGTCAAAAACCTGTTTTGTCCCGTCTGCAAAATATGAACTAGACAGAGTGCTACAAAAATTTTGTAAAATCGTTTGGCATCCATTGGCAGAAATTCCTTTCATTTACAGTTCAATGCATTGCTGTTTCTTATGCTTGGCGAGAAACTCTGTCAAGTTTCTATGATAAATTTATTATCTTTTAGGCTTTGGGATATTAATTTCCTACCATACATTGATTTCCTCACTATTTATTTCTAAAGTTTTAACACATGTTGTTGGTTCTTTAGTGTACAATAATGTATCTCAGCATTCCTACTCATTTCTCCATACGTCTGGGTACTGGTATAGTTTATTTTTGTCTGCTGTTGGAGCATGAACTGTGCCATTTTTCTGCTTTTGGAGTAAATCAATGTTTCTTCGTACAAAGTTCTATAATTGATATGATATATGATGCATATCCTACTTGTATTACGTACTACCACTATGAGAACAGAAAGAAAACTTTCTTCTGCCCTAGTTCTTAGAAAGGCCTTTTTGTGGTTAAGTATAAGACTAAACTTTAGAAGCCCTAATTTCTTAGGTGTTCGAAAAATATTTAGAAAAATTTTTCGCTTAAATACAAACTTTAAAATAGCTTGAACATTAAAGGTTTAAGTGAATGCAAATAACTTCCCCATTAAGATTTTTCTGGCAATTTCAAGAAATCAGTTTTTTCACCTTTTACTTTCTTCTATCTATAATAGAAGAAAGTATTGTAATCGAAATTTTTTTCGACTTCCGGTTTTCGACGAATTTACACGTTTTAGGGGTCAGAGATTCCGAAAAACATGTTTTTACAAAATGTCTGTCTGTCCGTCCGTCCGTCTGTGTGGCTTTTAATTGTACCATCTAAAAGTGTATGAAGTTATGCTTCAAATTGAACCTAATTTTTTTTCTATGTTTTTGGCTATGGCAAGCAGATTCTATCAGAATTTGGGGATATTTCGACGAAAGGGGGCGCTGTGATCGATATTTTTGTTCCATTTTCACTATTGTACCATCTAAAAGTGTATAAAGTTATACTTCAAATTGAACCATATTTTTTTTCTAGGTTTTTGGCTATGGCAAGCAGGTTCTATTAGAATTTGGGGATATTTCGACGAAAGGGGGCGTTGCGATAGCCATTTAAAGATTTCAAATTCAAAAAAGATGTGCAAATTCAAAAAAATTAGAAATCCTAAAACTTATTTTTCGTTAAATGTTCGGCCTTGATCCGGAGAATCCGGAACAATTTTTGCTTTGCCTCTATGTTAAAAAATGGCTGAGATATAGCAGTTTGAAATTTTAGGGTGGCTAACATTTTCAAAGAAGACAGCAGAATTCATCCATAAACGGGTTTAATTTATGAGCTTTAGTTAACATGGTTTCGGCAAATTTTCTTTCATTGTTGTAACCATTAATCCTATTATTTGCTTATCACTATATATTTATATTCGCCAACGTCAAATTCTCGCCAAACTTGGCGACAGTTGGCGGAATATCGCCAAATTTGGCGACCAAAATAAGTTGCCATAAATGAAGCCAACTTGGCTGTAGAGGACTAATTTGGCGATATTCTCATTCAAATTCAATGTTGACGAGAACTGGGATTGAATCTTCTTTATTTAGGTTCCACGCGTTTTACCTTCGTGTTTTCCATTAAATTAATTAGCTAAAATCATAAAACCAAGGAATAGGAAGGCTATGTGTTCCTGTCGGTTCAGGCCAGAAGGACTTTTCGTAGTTTAGTATACATCGGTTGTTCGCATCCTTGTAACCCGACCATTTGCACGCAGCTGACGTACAACAGAATGATGAAAAATATTGATTTTATTGGCGATGTGATAGCGAATTTTGAAGTATTAACATGACTGAGATAGAAGAAAGTTTTGGGATTGGCACATCCGACTAGTTTATCTTGAAGTCAACCAAACATTGCATGTAAATGGTTACTTCATTTGATGGTGCTCACTATATCAATTACATTTTTGAAAACAAAATGCATAATTGACTGGCATCTTAAAATATCAGAACATAGTAAATGTAAAAGTTGGGCAAGGCCAATCAATCGGACAACATACAGGTATTTCTTTTAAACTAAAGTGAAAGTATTGATGATTTGGACTGATTATAATATTTGAAGCTTTGTAACTCATGATTTCAAGAAATTTTTATCAAAATTTTGTGTTATTTTGGGGTATTTTTGGGTAATGTTTTACAGTGAAATAAGAAAATACCCAATTGTTGGGTATATGCCCACGTATTTTCCTTCTCACATCACTGGTCAGGGCTAGAAAGTGCCAAACAACATTTTTGGTAAAGTAAATCTGACACTGTAATCAGTTTCTTAATATTGTAAATTATAATATCCTACATATTATTTTTTTCTAATGTCATTAGGTGGTAATATAAGTCCCAGATGTTTCTAGAACTTTTTTACCAGAGATAAAAGTGTATATCGTTAAAAGTAATGCCATATTGTTATTCAGAATATCTCAAATGTTACTCAGAAATTTACAAAAAAAACTTTATGTTATATATATGTATTTTGACTTGAATATTTGATCTAATTTTCAAATTGATATATCTCAGAAGTTCAAAAATGTGGCTTAGCACTCTCTTGCCCCGACCCCCTCAATTGTAGACAACTTTTCCATAATTGTATTAAAATATAGATTAATTTTCTTTTACTTTCCGTTGAAGTGTGTCAGGTTCAGATCGGGATGACTTTAAGCAGAATTTTTATATTTGGGTTGGGTTTGTTATACCTGACCCGCGCAGGACATTAATGTGTACTATTTGAATTTTACAAAGGTGCTTATAGTATGTCTCTAGGCTTTGGCAAGCAGAGGGAAAGGTATCCTAGTATAGTGCTCTAAAAATTTTTTGCAAATTTTATGTAACCAATGTTTTGCAAGTTCGTCTATGTTCTCTGACTACAGAGAACATTTTGATGTGGATTGATTGACAATGCACATTAAAAGTAAAAAATAATCACTTTTGGCAAATCTTTCCAACCTTCAAAGTTCTACCTAATCCAATTAAAATGATCTTCATCTTACTTAGCTTTTAGTCAAGCCATCTTTGAAAACAATCAGTAATTAAAGTTTTAATAAAATACTTTTTCGATTATGGGAGGGAAAATAAGTCTATTAGCAATTTTCTATTCATTAGCAAAATCCTCAGTCTTCTTATACGTAGCAACGAAACAGGTATTCCAGTTGCTAGATATGAGAGGGCACAAAAATGAGAAATTATATGAGGATTAAAAACAAAATGAAAATTGGAACTGCACACATGAATAAATTAAACTTTATATTTATATACTTTGGATAACTAGAATAATTCACTTTTGTCCAGCATTATCACTGACTTTTGACCAACTTTAGCCATTTGACTAATCAGCAAAAAGAAACTGTAGCCAAATGAAAAAAATACTAGCAAAATAGACTCATTATGAATCATTGATTCTAAAATCGTTCTTTAACCTTCATTTTTAATTCCTTAGGCTGGGCCTGCGAATCATCCACACAACACTTTCTGCAGCTTTGGTTGATGCTAAAGGGTGATTCCGCCGTTACGTGTGTGACTTTTACAGAGTTTTTTTGCAAATTGAGACAAATTTGGAAGTGAAATTATTTAGATAACGTTTTACTTTTTTTATCGCTATTACAGGACACATACAGAATCATTTTTGTAGTGACACCTTTTGTCTAAAGTAATAACAATTTAAAAAAAAAATAGTAAAGTCGTTGTTATGTGTGTGATTTTTCTGTGAATATTTTCACTTTCTGTCCTGAACCATCATCAGTTAATGCTGTTCCATTAAAACGGAAATGACCTTTAAAATCTGCAGACTTAATAGTAATAGAATTTTTTTTAATTTGAATACTGCAGAATGAAGATGAAGATAAGCTCTTGCCAGTCCCCACTTGGCCAGTGTTGAATTCAAACACTTTTCTCCAGGAGGGATTTCTGTGGCTCTGGGGTGACATTATAGAGTTCCGGGGGCAAATTGACCTTTTTAACCATTAATCCCTTAATCGTCGCGCCCGATACATTCACGGGAGGTGTAGGCTACTTTTTTTTAAATTTAAGATTGTTTGATTCTCACCAGTTTTTTAAAATAGTGTAATTGGCTTTATGCTCGCATTATTTTATCTTCCATTAAGTAATATCCAAATATTTTTATTTAAAAAAATTGGTGCCAATCAAGCAATCTGATTTTTATAAAAGTAGCCTACGCTTATCGGCGTGACAATTAACCCTTTCCGGCGCGGAGTAATTTTGTTTTTAAAATGATGAAATTATCGACTGGCATCAGAATTTACAAAAGAATTTAATAGAAAATAAAAATGTGCTTATTTTCCCGTAGTTTATAAAAGTAAAAATTTAATTAAATATTATTGGTGCCGTTTGTCAGTTTTGGAATTAAAATTAGGTGTCCTTTTTTGTGACCAGCGCCCGCTCAAATCTCAAATCTTCTGGAAAATCTCAAATCTTCTGGGGGGTGACATGTCAATGCTCAGGGGGGTGATGTTTCCCCCAGGTAACCCCTTAAATTCAACACTGTACTTGGCGATTAAACTTGAAAAACTGGTGATGAAAAATATGGAAAAAACTGACCAAATGCAGGATTTTCAAATTTCATTTTTTCCCTAAAATTCGAGATTTTTCAGCATGATTTTATACGTTTCACATATCAGAGATGTTACGTCCGTAACACCTATTTGTTGCGTCCCGTAACAAATATATTAATCTCTGTCATAAATTACACAAGTAAAATCTACAAAAGCTGTATGATTTTAGAAAGTTTATGAAGTCTCTAGGACAAGTATCGAAAAGAAAGTTTTCAAAAATCTTGAACATTTCAGGGGTGCAGAATATGTCCGATCCGACGATCTAGGATTGGTGGAAATTTTAGTCATCTGGGGAAATTTTTCAGAAAAATATACAATTGATTTAAATTTTAACAATGAATTATATAATTTCCCGAGATAGAAAAATGTTTCCCTACAAATAAAAAGATCCGTATGGCGACTTTCACAAAATCGATCTGAGAATAACATGTACCGTATATACTCATGTATAAGTCGAGAAATTTTGGAAAAATAATCTGCTTCAAAGTAGGGGAGGGAGGTCAACTTTATACATGGAACAAAAAAGTCGAAATTTATTTTTGGAGTAGAAAAATGCAGATCTTCTGGAGTAATTATGTAATTGCAATAATCGAAATTTCTAAATTCTTTTCTAATGAATTACCTTAGAAAAAAATTTTAAAAGATAATAATTTTCTGACAAAAAAAAAATCAGGAAAGAGAAAACTTTAGAAAGAGAATCAAACCAAGATCACTGGTGGAAAACTCACTACAACCTCTCACTGAATGGGTGAGCAAAAATAAAAAATAATTTAAATTTAATAATGAGAAAAATATTTTTAATCTATGGACAACTTGGAAGAAAATTATTCTAAAAACTTAATTTAATAAAATAATCCTAAATTCTGAAAAGAAACCATCACTTCTTGATCAAGACAGCGGTACCAGAAATACTTTAGCTCCTTGAAAACTGCTTGAAAATTTACAGTGACTGTGTTTGTGGATCTGTTGGCTCTATTATTGGAAAACACATTTATAACAGAACCCTAAAATCTGATAATCTCTTTCATGAAGTGTTTATATCATGGAATGACCACCAGTGCATAAAGCTACGGAACTATTAAAAGCATCCTTAAACAGACATGGTGGAAATTATCATTTTACTAGATTTTCTTCAAGAAACAGACTCAAGATCTACAAAACATAAAAAATGATTGACAACATCCACAAAGAGGAGGAAGATTGCAGTTTCTCAATAATTGACAATTTATCAGAAAAAGTAATAAAAAACATTGTATTTGTTGGTTAAAACTGTGTATTTATTAATAAATATTGGGCATAAGAATTAGATTAAAACTAACATTGCATTAACTTAATTTACCTTTCCAATAACTAGGCATGTTACAAGTTCAGTCTATAGGTTTTTAAAGATGCGACTTGTATGTTGCAAAATTTACTATACCTACGGTAATACAGAAGCCTATGTAAGCATATAATATATCGTAACATTTTGGGGGAATTTTCATATGGATTGGGGGAAATGTTGGGAGTAAAAACATTTTCTGCACCCCTGGAACAGTTCACAGAAATATTTGCAATTGTATCTCAGTGTAGAATTTTGCTTGTTTTCTGAGATACGTCCATAACAGGCAGTTTTTATTTGTTGTTATTTTTTCTAATCAAGGAATCGTTATCCAAAGTTAGGATAGCATAAATAACCTCAAATTGTACATCAGAAAAAAAAATGCATATTTTTATCAAACCAAATTGTAATTATATGTGTTTGAAGTCTGCAATTGTTATGTCCATAACGATGGACTTTAGCTGCAACATTTTAAAAGGAATTATTTCCAGTATGTCAGCCTACCTTGAAGGTTATTTCTACTGCAAATGTTGTAGAAACCTACCACAAAAAAATTTTCTTAGAATATACTGGTATTCAAAATGTGGACCATTTGGAGCCCTGTGTAATATATTAAGCTAAATGTTTGTAGCCAAATTTTTTTTGACGAATGTCATAAAATCGCAGCAGAAAGCAAAAAAAAGCCAAGAATCACATTGAAAATTGCATTAATTATAGCTAAAAATTCCAAAATAGCAGAAGACAAAATTTACTATATTAGGCTAAAAGTTTGAAACAGAATTCCTTTTACGAATGTCAAAAAATCACTGCAGAACGCAAGAAAACGCTAAAAATCACATCAAAAATTGCCAAGAACAAAATTTACTATAGTGGAATAAAACATTGTAACCAGAATTCTGCAAGTATAATTATATGCAACTTCTTTGACTGTAATTATATGCAATGTACACCATATTTTTATTCTAAAATAAGAAAAAAATAAATTTCTCTCTCTCTCTCTCTTTCTTCTTAAGTTTCCGTCTGTATAATGAATTACATGTTCAATATATGTGAGCTAAATGCCGCCCTTCTAGGGGCACGCCCTGAGGTCGGCTGCCTCAACTGCCTCACGTCTGGTGCCGGCCCTGGGGACATGAAAAGTTCAAATTTGAGAAAGTTATAAAACCTTTTTACTCACATATTTCCCAATTATTAGCCACTTACAAATATGTTTAGGGAAAAATTTAGGGGGCTAATTAAGTTGCTTGAAAAAAAAAATGTTTTTTTGTATATCATGTAGAGATGGGAATGCTCGGAAAAAACCCAGAAACTTTGGGAAAAAAACTGTTTTTTTCCCGAAGGGGTATTTTTCAATTTTTCTGAATTGGAAAAATTGAAATTTAATTTATAAAATAATATATTCAAAATGTTATTACGGCTGCATTCTGATATTTTTTCTTTGTTTTTTCATGTTCAGTGTCTCCCATGAAAATGTTAACATAGAAAATACAATCTGTAAGCAGTAGAAGAACTTGAGTCCTTTAAAGGATCCTTTACAATTTTTTCACCTCAAAACATAGGACCCTTTAAAAAATTCAGAATATTTTTCAATCTACACTCTGAATCCTCCAGAAATGTGATGATTTTAGAATAACAAAACATGTCACATAACAGCTGAAATCGCCAATGAATCTCTTATCTCGCTGTATATACAGTAATAGCCAAAATTGTGGAAACCTTTTGGGGAAAACGTGTTTTGAAGTTTGATGGCTCATAACACCCAATATCTCTTAGTAATACCATAAAAGCTATATACCACGGGTAAGATAATTTAATCGAAAACATCATGCAATACAGTTTGTTCAATTTATCATATGAGGTATTGTGTGAAAGAACTCGTTCTTTCAAACTGAAAAATATATTTATTTTAATTTTAGGTATATTTTCAGAGATATCGTAGAAAATGCACGTAAAAAGTATATCCTCCTCCCTTCTATTTCCGAATCAACTGAAACTAAAATTATGAAAAAATTAAGGGTGGTAGGAGTTTATTTAAACCTTGCAGATTATAGCTCTAGCGATTTTTCAAGGTAACATAGTTTTTGAGAAAAATGCATCTTTCCATTACACACAAACTTTACTTTTCGGGTGGTCAGTGGGGAAGTTGACAGGCACTCGAGGTATCTATTGACGCAGAATCATCAAAGGATATTTGATAATGATTTTTTTTTAATTGTTGGTAAATTAGCAGAGATATTAATTAAGTTACTTGAAAAAAAAAAAACTTTATTTTTATATATTGTGCAGGGTATCGTTCAAAAGATCTCGCAACATCAAACTCAAAAATATATTTGTTTTAATATTAGGCATTATATTTTTAGAAATATCGTCAAAACTATACTGGAAAAATATGTCACCCTCCCTCTTACTTCCAAATCTGCTGAAAACTAATATTATGAAAAAATTAGGGGTAGTAGTAGGGTTGGGCAATTTGCCGGCAAAATGGTATTTTTGCCAGGACAGTGGCAAAAACTGGAAAAAACCTGGTAAAAACCGGCAAAAATTGGCAAAAAAGGGCTGGATTTAATAAATATAATAAAATAATTTTGTATATATTATAATTGAGACTTAAATCAGAATATTAATTACATATTTCCCTAATGTTAATTTGATTAATTAAAATAATTTTCATTGGTAATATGAATAAAAAAAATATCAATCATAATCAATTTTGTAGATAAATTTATGTGATGGTGACAGGTAAAAACTTTTTACTTTTCTCAAATTAATGTAGTAATGTTACCTTACCTTTAAAATGAATATATATTTAAAAAAAAATTAAATCAACAGTTTCTACATTTAAAAAATCTATAATAAAAAACAATATTATTGCATAAACATTTGCTAAATAATCTTCATTGTATCTTTATTTGAACCTTTAGGTATAACTTTTACAAATACTGTATAGAAGTAAATGGTACTACTTGATTATCCCGTCGACCAATTTCGCCAAATTAAACAAATCGCCAAACTATTCACCAAATTATACAAATGAAAAAATATTGCCATTCTAAAATTTTAAGTTAGGAAAATGAATGAATTTCACTTTTAAAAAAAAAATCTAAATAATAGGGTTACTTTAATGATAAAGTTCACTCATGTCGTAACGACACAGCAAATATATAATTTGATTTAACCAGATTATTTCTGTCAAAATAATACTAAGAACAGTTTAATTTAATAATTCTGCATTTAAACACGTAAACTATAAGCAAACAGATATTTTTAAGATATTGAATTTGTCAATTAGTTGTAAATATTTTAAGTGTAATAATCAAATTTATTAAGGAACATAATAAATATCAATGATAATGGAAGATTGTAAAAAATTCAATCCTCTTTATTTAGTCAAAAAATGCAGAAAAAAAAACTATAAAACGTATGTAAACATTAGATATAGGCTTGAAGTAAATATAGAAAAATAAAAATATTTTGTGGACAAAAATTTGTGACGCCAGTTGAAACTAATCTGTTATATATTTTTTCTTTTAATATCATGAGGTAATCATTTATTGACATAATTTTCATTTTAAATAACGAAAGAAAAAACAAATTAGTAAAACCTTAATAAAAATTCAAATATAAATTAAAATTCACATGATGATGTAACAAACACATGTAATGTGTTTAATGTCAAGTGAAAATGACATTTACAATGATCCATAATTGGCATTTAATCTTATAGTTTGACGATAGTTTTTTGGTCGACGGGATAATCAAGTAGTACCAAGTAAACTTTTAAAATTCCTACAACTTTTTTTTTTTTTTTGAGGGGGAGGTTATAAAAAAATGCACATGGATTGGATGAAATTAATATGTATAAGAGAGGGGAGGGTACAATGATTTTAATTGATTATATAATGTTACGTTACAACAAATATAGGCAAATTAATCTTTTAGGTAATTTTTCTTACCATTTTCCTCATTGTCATTATACATGCTACAGACTTGAATTTTGATTTGATCATAGGAAATGAGAATAAATTATCTTGCAAAAGGTTTTTTTTTTACTTTGTAACTTCAAATAACTGTTGTTCTCATAGCATAGCAAAATTGGTAAGTGTTATTTCTCTCTCAGACTTTGCTACAAAATTAACTGAAGCATAAGGATTGATTGTTTAATAATTATGAGAGTTTAAACCAAAGCCAGTAAGTTATTTACTTGAAAGTAAAACTGATTACTAAAGTATTTTACTAAAAAATACAATCTACTTAGACTAACTGTTTTAATGATGGATTGAATATTCTAAGGTAAAAAAAAAAATTAAATTACGTATTATTAGAGTTGAAATTATTAAAAATTAAAATATAATAATTACATCGCTGTAAATAGAACATACCTATTTTTGCCACTTTGGCAAAAAGTGGCAAAAATGTATTTTTGCCAGGACGGTTTTTACCGGTTTTTTCCATGGTTTTTACCACCTTTGGCAAAAACGTGCCAACCCTAGGTAGTAGTAATTTATTAATTAATAAATAGTAATTAATAATTTTAATGTACGGAACTCTTTGAGCACGAGTTATACTTATACTTGACCGATTTATTTAAATATTTTTTACTTTGTATGCTGGAGGGGAGAGAGAAGCAGAAGTTGAGATTTCCCAAGAGAATTTTAGAAAAAGATTGTTTATTTATCATTTATGAAAAGTTGAACAAATAGAACAAAAAAAAAAAAAAAAAAAAAAAGAAAGAAAGAAATCAAGAATTTTAAATTTTTTTTTTAATTTTGAGTTAGGGGGAAGAGAAGCAAAATTTTCAGAGAGAGAAGGGGGGGGGGGGGGGTTAGTAAACAAGCATTCATTTATTGTTATTTTTAAAAAAGTAATTTTTTTAATTAAAAAAATTAACGTTATCTAAATAATTTCACTTCCAAATTTGTCTCAATTTGCAAGAAAACACACAAAGCCACACACGTAATGGTGGAATCTCCCCTCAGTAGATTTGTTTTTAAAATGTATTTAGTCAAAAATATAATGGGAGAAAAATTGAGTGATTTACACCATGCGTATGCTAAAGTTACAAAAATAGACACATGTGCTTACAGGTTAATTTTCACGTTCCTAGAAGGGGGTAACTGCCCTCCTAGCCTCGCCCAAATGGCACTCCTTTTGTCATAGAGCCACACACATGTATTCACATAAAAGATGGTAAATCTAGGCAATATTAATATTCATTACATTCATTATTTTTCAATTAAATAAATTTTTAATCATTTTATGTGTTTATAACAACCTATTTTTAATTAAATAATTTCAATTACTATTTTTTAATTAAATTCATTTTAAATCAAATTAATAATTATGTTCTGTCCTTTCTATGCAAAATATTATTCAGACAACATGCATATAACACATGAGCTGATAAGTTCCCGGTCTAATAAAGAAAACACAACCTTTTAACAAAGCTTTATAACTTTATAACTTTAATAATAAATAATAATAATTTAATAATAATAATAATAATTTAATAATAATAATAATTTAAAAATAATAATTTTATAATAATAATTTTAAAAATAATTTAATAATAATAATTTTATAATAATAATTTAATAAATGATTAATAATAATAATTTAATAAATGATTAATAATAATAATTTAATAATAAATAACAATTTTATAACGAAAAAGCTCCAAACAGTGCTCAGAACTTGTTGTTATTTTTGGTCAAAAGTCAACACGCGCGGCAGCCACTTTGATAACAGCTTTTTCATAGACAAATGTTCATTCAAAATAAAATCTACGCGTTCCTTGGATATCTTCAGAGTCTGAGCTATCTCCTGTAACTTCACTTTACGGTTCCCCAAAACGATTTTGTGAAGTTTTTTTATGTTTTCCGGAGTAACCACCTCTTTTGCGTGGTGCATCACTGGTGTCCGTACGACCACGTTTAAATTCAGCAAACCAGTCAATAATGGTTGATTTACCTGGTGCAGTGTCCGGATAACGCTTATATAGCCAAGCTTTTGTTTGAAAGGTATTTTTTCCCCATCAAATAACAATTCTTGAAATTCTTGTTATCCATTTTTTAGCACTTTCCAACCTAGTTGAAAAGTGCTTATGACTTCGGTTTTCTGGCCGTCTGCCGTCTGGCCGTGCTCTAACTCCCGTAAATATGCTCGGATTGCTCTGCAATTTTTATATGTTATTGTCGTTATCTATAGCATGTTCCCTATTTCAACGGAAGTGTGTAGCACTTATAGTTTTTTTACAGGGACACTCAAAAGAATTCCGTTACATTGCGGTCTATGGGGAAAAATCATTTGCGGTTTATTTAAATAATGTTTCACTATTTTAAACGCATTGTAATTTATATATATTACTAAGGTGCATTAGAAGAAGCTTAATATGGAACAGGGTGTGCATAGCACTTATAGTTACTTTACAGGGACAGTAAAAATAATTCCGTTACATTACGTCTATGGAGAAAAATCGTCTGCGGTTTATTTAAATAATGTTTCACTATTTTAAACGCATTGAAATTTATATAGATCACTAAGGTGCATTACAAGAGACTTACTACGGAATATTGTGTGTATAGCAGTCATCGTTCATTTACAGGGACACGCAAAAGAATTATCTACTGTCTGTTAACAATAATTCCTGGAAGTGCGTTTTAAGTTATTGAACGCGATTTTAATTTTAACTTGCTTTTTGTCTATTACGTGGTGTGTATAAATTCTGTAGATCCTATACAGGGCAGCACAAAAGTTCGCGAACACATTTCTGTTTATTGACAAACTCCAGACGGAGAATTTTAAACTGTGCTACGTGTTTCCTAACTGAACTAAAATTATCATCCTATGTAGTATATATACAAATCTATAGATCCTATACAGGGCTGAATAAAAGTATTCGGATATTTTTCCGAATATTGTATATGTTGGAAATTCCTGAAATTATGTTTTTAAATATGTTATGCGTTTTCTAAATTGTTTACTTAGATGTTAGCTTTTAGCTTATTAAACGGTATGATTTGTAAAATTATTTTGGAAGCGTTGGAAAGTGCTATATAATCTATGCTTGACGCATGATTTTTCGTTCTTGTTTGTTTATCAACAAAGTCATTCAACTAAAACCACTCTAACATTTTATCCACACAGCGAATCGTCATGGCATTTTTTCTACTACCTTTTAAAGGTTAGTATTTACTAAAAAAAAACATTGGTTCGGCGATTGCAATGCCATCTGTGTGTAGACCGGGAACTTATCAGCCCATGTGTTAAAGCTGTATGTTTGCCTTTTGAGCTATAGAAAAGTATTATTCAATTTTCTACCCGGTTTTTTGACAGAGATTTTGCATCTAGCAGGTTACATTATGTTTATCTGGAATGCTTTCTTGAGAGGCCAGAGAGAGAAAAAAACTTTTTAAATAGTTTAATTTAATTAATTTAAATGCAAAATATTAAAAAATGGAAAATCTATGTATAGTTAAAAATTAGATATTCATTATTCAATTTGTTCTTCATTTTTTATCTACACTGTTAATTAAACATTGATAAATGCCTATGATTATTGGTTGTTATAAAGTAATAAAATACAAAAGTTTTATGTTTTGTTTTATTCGAAACTTCCACACTAACTTTTTGTAGTGTTCGACCAAAAACAAAGTTTGGTTATCTTCCTAGTTACAGCCGAAAACTAAACTTCTTAAAAATAAATTTAAAGCAATTAATACATTTCTAAGAAATCCGTACACTATATTCTATATCTTGTTTAAAAGGAAGTGGTGAAACAATTTTTTTTTAAGCTCTAAGATGATACGGACCAGGAATATTTTTCATTTTAGTCAGGTTTCTGTCTTAGCAGGTATAATTATAAGTAGGGGAGACCGGTACACAGTGGACCACTTTTTCAGTTAACATTTTTTTTTCTCTTTAACAGACTGACCGATCTGCATGAAAATATTTTTGAATATTCCTTAAACCTTCTTACATCCATCATAATTTTCTCACAACATAGTTTTCAATACATTTCTCAAAAAAATATATATATATATATACACTGGTCCACCACCGGGGTACAGTGGACCACTGTTAGGTATTATCTAAAATACAATATAAATCTATTTTTCATTAATCTAATTCTTTTTTGTTGCCCCTTCACCTGCAAAATAACATAGTAATATAAATTTTGAAACAAAAACAAAAAATTAATTATATTTTGAAAATAATAACAGATTAATACAGGAACAATTGCAATTTAGTTGAAGTTATTACTTAAGTACAAAAAAATCAGCGCACATTAAAATTTGCAAATGAAATTCCAAAGTACTTATGAGTAAGATTGAGCCTGGAATTTTCAAGAAATAATATTGGATCTGAGAGCAACAATATGAAAACATTGACATCAACAGCAGATTCATCTACAGTTTCGGGAGAAATAAACTGATTTCCATTCAATTTGCGTCTCATGAATCTTACTTGAATAGAATCATCAGCAATTAGACTACAGTTATATTTATCAAAGGCAGTAAATACAAAACAAAATATTTCTTACTATGTTAAATAAATTGTTATTTGTTTACATTATTTTACAGTTAAATCTACTTTAAAACAATCTTTCTTTATAGAAAATAAGCAATTATTAAATATTTTGAACATTCGGCATTACAGGAGCAGAGTGGATTGTGGACCACTGTGCCCCAGGAATGGGTGGTCCACTGTACCCCATGTTGAAGTTCAATAAATAATCATATTAATTTGTTTATAGCTTTCTTTTAAACATATTAACTTTAAAGTAAAATAAAAACAAGTATCTTAGCTTTGCAAAAAAGCTGTTTTATTTTATTTATCTACAACCTTTAATTACTAAAAAAATAAAAATATGATGATGAAAAATTTTACTTTGGAACAGATGTGTTACACTGACGCTAAAATGTAAACAAAAGATTGGTGACTGTTTGGTTGGCACGATTTCCAAGACTGCGCCAAGCTACTATTTTCCGTTGCCATTTTGGAAACATAAAAAACAGAACATTTATAAATAACGTATTCGAAAACGTAACAGAAAATCGTATTTCTACACAACAATTAAAATAAACCAAAAATACATTTTTTACAACATAAATTTAATGGAAAATGTTAATTAAGTCATTTCAATCTTTTAAAGTGCACTACTATATTACAGTAATCCGTCGCTGATGCTAATTTTAATTTCACACAAACTTTTAGTTAAAATCATTACGTCATTTCAATCTTTTAAAGTGCCCTACTATATCAGAGTAAACATTCGATTATTTAGTTTCTAATTTCATGAGGAACACAACATTTATAAATAATGACGTATTAGTAAAACCAGAAAGTAAATATCAAAATAAACGAAAAATAATTTTTTTAACATAAATTTAATAGAAAATACATTATCTACGTCATTCTTCTATGCAAATTAATCCCCTCCCATATATGGTTCTATAATACGTGACTCAGCAACCAATAACGTGCAATAGAACGTTCTTCTACAACCAATCCCGTTTTCTCTATTTTTCATTATCAATGACGTAATACAGACATACGCAAACATTTCCCTTAACATCCACGCAAATACAGATTACAATAACAAATTTCAACACCAGTAACTAAATACAAGCTTAATAGCCGGGTTGCCATAAAAGAAAAAACAGTCCCCAAAGTTTGGCGACTTTTTTCTTTTTTTTAACCGATTAATTTTTTTTTTTTTTTTTTTTAGCGTCAGTGTAAAGCATCTAAGCCAAATAATCATTGCAGTGCTGTTGTCTATTAGGATAGAAGAGAAGCTTTAAAAAAATTTAAATAAATAAAATATTAGGGGGTGGTCCACTGTGTACCGGTCTCCCCTATTTCTTTCTACAGGACCATGAAATTTCCTGTTTAAGGCTGGATTCTGTTATTAAAGATTTTACTGTATAAATAAACATTGGGAAAAGCTCTCTAATCAAGTCAACAATTGGGATATTTTATTCCAGGGAGCATCATGGTTTGTCATACCTAACTCACTTTGCTTTGTAACCAACTGTAACTGTACCATTCCTCAGATTTGACATCAACCTTAGCTGTACGCTGTGAACCCGATTACAAAACTTCTGCTGTAAACATTCAATTGAAAATACTTCCAATGTAATGGGCAATAAGTACAAGAAAAATTTAATAAAAGATGACAAGCTATCAGATTTATATAACTGTATAAAATATTATATAAACTTAAAAGACATGAAAATGAATAACATAATTTAATGAATCAATCTTGAAAATGTATTTCATGACAACAATTTTATGAATAATTTTGAACAGGTTTAACAGAAATATGAATGTGACAACAGTATTGTATGCAGATACTATTTTACAGCAGATACAAACAAACTTTTTTGAAAAAAAAAAAATGTTGCATACCTGATGCAGACAACCATATTCATAATGGTCGTTTTTCGCAGACATAATCAGGTAACCATGATACTTAAAAATACATACTTTATAAACTTGCTTCACTGGTTGATTCAATTAATGAAATAGGTTAGAAAAATGTATTGGGTAGGTACCGATAATTTCACAAACATGTATAAAATTAGTGAGCTTAATGTTTTCTATGATGAGTTGATTTTCTCTCTTCTTCTCGTTTTTTTCTTGGAGATCTAGAGCGATGCCTTCTTTCGGTTTCTCTCTTGGAATGATGCTTTTCACGAGATCTGCTACGATGATGTCGTCTGTCTTTTTCTCTTTCACGTTCTCTTTCTTGATGCCTTGAGCGGTGCCTATGAGGTGATGGACTATGACGTCGTCGTGATTCTGAAGTTTTTTCTTTTCTTGAAACCTCAGATGAACTTTTAGTTCTTGACTTTTCATGAGGTGTGGTAGTAAGGTTTTCTTTAAGATCTTCATCTTCTGATTCTGGTTCATCCAGATCATCTTCTAATGCACTGATTCTTACTTCAAGTTCATTGTTAGCTTCCAAAATGTGTCTTTTCTGAATGCGAGGAAGAATGACATCGCAAAGTCTTTCTTCGTGCAGCAACTCATCAATGAATTCATCCATGTGAATTACTTCAAACTGACCTTGACGATTCTGTTTCCGCAACTTTCTATAATCGTTGTACAAAGGTTCAAGATATTTGTAACAATCTAATGATGTACCAACTAATCGCATGTAAAAGGCACCTAAACCTCGAACATACTTAAAATCTTCTTGACGAATGAATTCGATAACAATGTCTTTCTCTGGCTGAATCTGCAACATTTTCAACACAAGGCAAAGAAACGGAGTAGGTTTTATATTTCCTCCATAGACACCTCCTATAAATTTCAATTCCATAGCTTTATCAACTAATAACTCAGCAGATAAAGCAAAACATTCTTCTTTCCAGTACCGAGCATCATATATTCGAGATCTAATGATTTTTTCAACAAGGTATTGAGGATTAGTACCTCGTATACACTGTGCATCTTTTACAGTTCTGTTAGCCATTTTATCTCATTAATTTTAAATTGAAAACTGTAAACAATGCCGGATTGCAATTTCAAAATAAAAATAAACAACACAATAATGAGCAAATACCGGATTGAATGTAAATTTCACGAAAGTGATTTGTTGTTTGAATCATTCCCACAAAAACTACTTTCCATGAACGGTAAAAGAACTGCTGTTGCTGTGAAACGATCCTGTGATTACGTTCCAGGCGTTCCAGTGATTAGCATGGATGTGTAGCTAGCGATCGCGAAACGTGAATTTTGCTGGTTTCCACTGAAGTCGTGACGTCATCAATATGGCGCTGGGGGCATGTGACGTCACGCTTCAGCTGCTAGGTTATTTGGGTGGCAGAAACCATCCTTATCCTAGTGTACTTTTCTCTAATAAAAGTGTATTAGTGGGCTCAGTGCTTTTTTTTAATATATTTTTAAATTACAGTTTTAAAGTTTTTAAACAGTATTTTATGGTGGAACAGCCTCGAAGGGGGGGGGGAGATATTTTAGATCACTGATTATTTGTTTATTGTTATTACACGGTAACGATTACGGCATCTTTTTTTAAATAGATGTTTTAAGATTTTAAATTTTGTATGCGGGAGGGGGAAGGGGAATAATTTATATGACTGATTATTTATTTATTGTCACTACATAGCAACGAATAGGACAGAAGATATTTTATATACAAATAAAAATAACTTAAAGATTTAAAAAAAAAATTGTATGCTGGGGGGGGGGGGGAGGAGCAAAGAGGGAGAAGCGTAATTTAGGGGATTATTTATTTATTTTTATTAGTGAATAACGAATGTAGGAATGTTTTAAAACAATTTTTTTTTTATATTTGAAAATATGTGTGCTAGAAGAGGGGGGGGAATGGGGGGAGTGGAAATTTCTGGGATAAGGGGATAATTTAGATGATTATTTTTTGCCACTACAGAGCAATAAATAGAACAGAATTTTGTATTTTAAAATAAAGATTAAAAATATTTTACACTTATTTGTATGCTGTGGGGAGGTAAGGGGGAAAGCGTAAATTTGTGAGGTTAGGGGAGGGGGTAATTTAGATGATTATTTATTTATTTTTATTTGTGAGCAAAGAATGTCGGAGATTATTTTTTTATATAAAGAGTTTTAAAGATTTGAAATTCTGCATACTGGAGAGGGGGGGGGGGCAAGGTGAAAGCAGAAATTTCGGGGTAGGGGGGTAATTTATATGATATATTATTTATTGTCACTGGAGAGCAACAAATAGGACAAAATATTTTTATATAAAATCAAAAGATTTTAAAATAATTAAAACTTCTTTGTATGCTGGGGGGGGGGGGGGGGGGAGTGTAAATTTGAGAGGTTGGAGATGGGGTTAATTTAGATTGTTATTTATTTATTGTTATTAGTGAGAATCAAATAGGGCAGAATTTTTTAAATAAAGAATTTCGAAGATATGAAACTCCGTACGATGGGGAGGAGGCGCGAAAGGTGGAAGCAAAAAAATTTGGCGAGAGGGGGGGGGTAATGTACATGATTGATTATTAATTTATTATTACTAGAAAGCAACAAATAGGGCACAATTTTTATGCTATGGAAATAAAAAAAATTAAATACGGCATCTTTTTTTAAATAGATGTTTTAAGATTTTAAATTTTGTATGCGGGAGGGGGAAGGGGAATAATTTATATGACTGATTATTTATTTATTGTCACTACATAGCAACGAATAGGACAGAAGATATTTTATATACAAATAAAAATAACTTAAAGATTTAAAAAAAAATTGTATGCTGGGGGGTGGAGGAGCAAAGAGGGAGAAGCGTAATTTAGGGGATTATTTATTTATTTTTATTAGTGAATAACGAATGTAGGAATGTTTTAAAACAATTTTTTTTTTATATTTGAAAATATGTGTGCTAGAAGAGGGGGGGGGGAATGGGGGGAGTGGAAATTTCTGGGATAAGGGGATAATTTAGATGATTATTTTTTGCCACTACAGAGCAATAAATAGAACAGAATTTTGTATTTTAAAATAAAGATTAAAAATATTTTACACTTATTTGTATGCTGTGGGGAGGTAAGGGGGAAAGCGTAAATTTGTGAGGTTAGGGGAGGGGGTAATTTAGATGATTATTTATTTATTTTTATTTGTGAGCAAAGAATGTCGGAGATTATTTTTTTATATAAAGAGTTTTAAAGATTTGAAATTCTGCATACTGGAGAGGGGGGGGGCAAGGTGAAAGCAGAAATTTCGGGGTAGGGGGGTAATTTATATGATATATTATTTATTGTCACTGGAGAGCAACAAATAGGACAAAATATTTTTATATAAAATCAAAAGATTTTAAAATAATTTAAACTTCTTTGTATGCTGGGGGGGGGGGGGAGTGTAAATTTGAGATGTTGGAAATGGGGTTAATTTAGATTGTTATTTATTTATTGTTATTAGTGAGAATCAAATAGGGCAGAATTTTTTAAATAAAGAATTTCGAAGATATGAAACTCCGTACGATGGGGAGGAGGCGCGAAAGGTGGAAGCAAAAAAATTTGGCGAGAGGGGGGGGGTAATGTACATGATTGATTATTAATTTATTATTACTAGAAAGCAACAAATAGGGCACAATTTTTATGCTATGGAAATAAAAAAAATTAAAGATTTTAAATTATTTTACAGACTGTGGGACGGGGGGGGGGGGGGAAGCATCAGAAAAAGATGGAAGATAGTCAGACAAAACTGTACTTTACTGAAAATATTCGTGGTCGGATAAAAAAAGACATTATATTGGGGAAATTGCTATGGATTTCAATGCTAACAAACAAAGAACAACGAAGTTTCTGCCATCCAAACAGTGAAAACGACAGTTTATTTGTAACCGTGCCCGTGCTCTATTGATGAATTGGAGTTTCAGAGTTAGTTAGATAATAGAGAATGTGCATGTTTGTCAACAAACTGGTTCCTCACTAGACCACGCCTCTTCGGTAGGCAAAACATTTCCGCTCAATGCGCTATTTCCTACGGTTTCCTATGAGAAAGCGAAATTTTTGCATTCAATTTATGGATCATATTTATTCAAAAACAAATTTTCTTTTATCAGATTATGCACAGAACTTAGATTCTGTTGCTAATCAAGATTATTTAACAAAGCTTAGATTTGTCAAACCGAATAATAGTGTTGTTATTTTAGATGATCCGTATATTATTGTGGATGCAGATTGGAAAGCAGATATGGCTCTTTGGCCATCGGTTGCTTCATCAGATATTGAAACTTATTTTAAAAAGTTTCCAGGGAAGAATTCAAGTGCTCAAGAAGCGTTTCAACTTGTTGTAGCTGGTAGGAAAAAGATTTTAGTTTTTTTTTTTTTTTTTTTTTTTTTTATTATGCCGTAAAGTTAACGTTTTATTTACTTTTTTTCTACTTGTAGTTCAAGTTGTTCTTGTTCGTATGGTAACTTTTTATTGCTTGAGCTAATCGGAAAATGTTTACAAATTCATTATATTCAGATTAAATGATCGATTAAAATGATACCTATGAGTGTTCTCAAATCAAAACTGCTTATTTTCTGAAACACTTTTATATAATTTTAACATGTTGTATTATGACAAGGAAATCTATGAAACTGAAGCATAAGTTTTGTCAGAATTCGGTTTTATTAGCTGAAATAATTTTTATACTAAATAAACATTCCTTAGGTTTAAAAAAAATATTTTTACTATTCTAATAATATGCATAAAAACAGGACAAAACAAAAAATTGACTTATATGAAACATTTAATGAAGTACTAAGGGTGATATTTTTTTAAGAAACATTTTACTCTTTCTTTTTTTTTTTTTTTTTTTTTTTGTAAAAGCAAATTATATAATTTAATCTAAAAAAAAAAAAAAAAAAAAAAAAAAAAATAGATGCCATGTTTTTGAAAAAACCTTACCATTTAAAAAGCATTTAATCAGGTGTCGATGCAGTTTTTTTTTCTTGGAGGGGGAGGGGGGGCATTTTGTGAAAAATAAAATTTATTTTTCTGAAATTTGTTATATTTTTGTGAAAAATAACATTTTGTAACAAAATATGATATCCAGTTACTCAAAATCGAACCAAACATTTATTAATAACGAACTGACTAGCGCCCGTGATAATAAATTTAAAAAAAAAAAAACAACTCAAGTTTTCAATATCGAGTCGAATGAACCAAACCCTGTTGAAATCGAGCCCTTAGAACCCAATAAAAAAATCAGTCCCCAGGCGGTGGAATATGCACCCCTGTAAATTTAACGAATTTCCTTTAACATTAACGCGATATTTAATTTACAGATGCATCCCCCCCCTCCCCACTTTCTTAACTTAACCCCTTATCTTTAACAGTAACGCGATTTCTAATTTACGACTGTGGTGAGTAAACGTAAGTTGATGCCGAAAAAGAAGATTAATATTTTAAAAAATATCCTTGACAGCTTGGCCTACAGGCACAGGTAAATTTCGAAGATGCAATTGCAGAAGAAATGACCTTTTTGCCATGATGCGGCAGTTGGGACCGCTCACTTCGAAATCTACCTGTGTCTGTAGGCGGAGCACACAATTTTTTTTTCTGTAAGGGTTGGTTTTATAAAAAAAAAAACGTGTCAATATAAAAGTTGTAGATAATATTAAGAGGATTTGTAATAAATTAGCGGATTTGATAACTTGTGAATTGACAAAGTTATGATTTTTTTCTTCTTAAACTCCTATTCTCCCCCCCCCCCAACCTCCAACCACTTGAGGCCATTTTTAATGATATCAAAAATCTGTCATATATAAATTTTCGGCCCGTTTACTAGAAATAATAATAACTTTAAACGGATTCGATACGTATCATAATTAAGAAGTTGTGGGTAACGTAAGGGGTCCAGGGGCCCGGATCTTGTCCGAGAAATTTTTGGTCATTCATGTAGTAGCTGGAAATCCTAAGAAGTTATTAGAAAAAAAAGCTAGCGAATTGGACGATTTTTAAGGGAGCTATAGTAGGGGGCCCAAAAGGGGCCGCTGATAGTTTTGAGCAGGGCCCTAAGATGAACGGTCCTACCTGGAATGTAGAAATGGGGAAATAACTAAATGGAGAAAACGCCCCCAAAAACGAAGATCGAATTAAAAGGAGACAAGGTATTTAGGTAATTTAGGGAACAATAACTTCAAGGGGCCCGGATCTTCTTTTTTTTTTTTTTTTTTTTTTTTGTCGTTTATGTAGTAGCTAGAAGTTCTAAGTTGTTAGAAAAAAAAAGTTAGTGAATCGGACGATTTTTAGGAGAAATATAGTAGGGGGCCCAAAGAGGGGCCAGCTGATAATTTTGATCAGAGCCCTAAGATGAACGCTCCTAACTGGAATGGGGGAAAGTTAAATGGAGAAATGGCCCCAAAAACGAAAATCGGATTAAAAGGGGACAAGGTATTAACAATTTAGGGAGCAAAAACTTCAAGGGGCCCAGGGGCCCCGGATCTTCATCGAATTTTTTTGTTTTTGTTTTTATTGTTCATGTAGTAGCTGGAAGTTCTAAGTTGTTAGAAAAAAAAGTTAGTGAATCGGACGATTTTTAGGGGAACTATAGTAGGGGGCCCAAAAAGGGGCCAGCCGATAGTTTTGAGCAGGGCCCTAAGATGAAAGATCCTAATTAGAAAGTAGCAATGGGGAAATAACTAAATGAAGAAAAGGTCCCCAAAACTAAGAAAATCGGATTAAAAGCGGACAAGTAATTATCAGTTTAGGAAACAAAAACTTCAACGGGCCCCGTACCAGGCCCTAGGAGGCCAGGGTCATAACTAGAACGTAGAAATGGGGGTGAAAGCTAAACGGAAAAAAGGCCCCAAAAACGATGAGGATCGGATAAAAATTGGGTAAATTATTAACAATTTAGGGCAAAAATCTTAAAGGGGACCCAGGGGGCCGGGGTTTCAAAAAATAAAAAATCCGAGCCTCAGGTGCATCAGGACCTACCTTGGGCTATCCGCTGCAATTAAGAAAGGCAAAATTAATGAATAATTAATTTAAAAAATATGAATAATAAGCATATAACACAGCTAACTATACAGTAGGCATGCGTATGTTTTGCCTACCGTTCGTTCTTTACGGCTTCGTGACGTCACATGCACATTCTCTATATCAAGGCAACACTAGATACCGGGCTTGCTCATTCACTCTCAAAACGTCACAAATGGTGGCTGGCCGTGACCAGCGATTGGTCCAAAGCAACGCGCCCATCGTTTTGTGCCAATCGCTGTATGTCTTTCCTCCTAGTCAGCCACCTTTTGTGACGTCATCATAATGAATGAGCAAGCCCGGTATGTAGTGTAGCCCTGATAATATACGCCGCTGAAGTCGTGACGTCATCAATATGGCTCTGGGCATAAACAAACTGAAGTGCCCATTGAAACAACATGGACGTAAAAAATAAAAGCTTCTAGGAATAATAATTTTCATATTTAAGAATTTTCAGGCACTGTTCTGCAAAGTTTAAGGTATGCTTTTCATTATGAGTTCCCCAAACTTCTGATTTTGTGATTTAAATTTGATCAATTTATTAAAAACTCATTAGCTTAACTCCGTTTAGACATGCATCACGGTTGTTTACATCTGCTTCTGCTGAATTGGTGATATTTACATTCATGTCTGACAAGATATCTCTGTCTCTCTCTACTAATAAATAAAACTTTTATTAATTTTAATTAATAATTTTATTAATTTTATATTTTTAAAAATTATTAAAGATATTTTATAATTTATAAATTATTATAATACATAAATTATAAATAATATTTAAATTAAGTATATAAATTATATATTAAATAGATAAAATATAATTTATTATAATAATATAAATAAATATAAAATATAATATATTAAATTATAATACTAAAGTGATACACTATATAAAATTAAATATTAAATCAATTTAACCATATTAAATTAATTATATATTACATTAAATTAATATTATGAATAATTAATACTAATAATAATTAATTATTTATCATTTTAAATCATTGATAAATATCATTGATATTAATAAATAATATAAAATTAATTATCAATAATTTTAATTAATATTATTAATTTAATTATATTATTAATTAATTTGATTATATTAATTATTTAATGATATATATATATATATATATATATATATATATATATATATATATATATATATATATATATATATATATATATATAATTACATAATTATTAATTTTAAAAATTTATTAATAAAAAATAAATTAATTTTATATTATTTATTACTATCAATTATATTTATTAATCATTTAAAATGATAAATAGTTATTTATTATTAGTATTAATTATTCATAATATTAATTTAATGTAATATATATTTAATTTAATATGTTTAAATTATTTATATTATATTATAGATTATATTCTAATTTTATATTACATTATTATCAATATTTATAATTATATTTATATTTAATATAAATTAATAACATAAATAATAATATTGTTACAAATTAGAAATTTAAATTATCATAGAAACATAATTTAATTATTATTAATTAAAAATAATTATTATATAATAATATGAACTAAAATATTAATTATTTAATAATTATATTTAATATTTCAAAATAATTATTTAATATTAAAACAATAATTATATATATAAATAATATCATAATGAATTATATTAAATTAATGCTACATTAAATTAATAATATAATATAGTAAATTAAAATACTAAATTTTAATATATTAAATATATAAAAGTATTAAAAATAATTTAATATTTTTTAAATTTTAATATGATTTTCCCTTTACATATAATTAAAACATCAAATTACTTATAAGTAAAGAGAGATAAATACATCTTGACAGACATGAATGTAAACATCACCGATTCAGACGATCTAAACAACCGCTATGTTTGTCTAACCGGAGTTAAGCTAATGAGTTTTTAATAAATTATTCAAATTTACAGCACCAAATCAGAAGTTTGGGGAATTCGTAATGAAAAGCATACCTTAAACTTTATAGGGCAGTGCCTGAAAGTTCTTAAATATGAAAATTATTATTCCTAGAACATTTTATTTTTTACGGACATGTTATTTCAATGGGCATTTCGATCTGTTTATGCCCAGCGCCATGTTGAAACGTCACACTTCAGCGGCGTATTTCAGGGATAGATTTTCTACATTGTTTAGTTATGGAGCTGTGGGAGAAAGTTTTCAGTGGTGTAGTCGTAAAAAACCAGAGGATATACGCTATAGGCAGCGGGTATATACCACTAGAGAGTATATGTTATAGCTACGCAGGCTGTGCAGAGTTTCTTCTTAAAAATTCCAGAAGGTACACAGCATATACTCTCTAAAACATCCCTGAAAGTTATATCATCAGGGGAAGCTGATTATGAAAGATACATTTATCTATCTATTGTATACTATATTTAATGCAAAGAGGAATTTCGATTCGTCCGCTTATAGCTTGAATTCAGCTGAATGGATTTCAGATTTGACTTGCACTGTTAGCTAAATTTTGAGGGAAGGTTTTAGTGTATAACATATCGTTCTATGTTGCTTAGTTATAGAATTAGGGGGAATTTCTATAATCAATTGAACCCGATTATGAAACTATTAGCCTTATTAAAATATTCTGCTGAATGAATTTCGATGGAACTTGCATTGCTAATTTTTTAGGGATAGTTTTAGTATAGTTATTTGGGAAATCCTACTGTAAGTGATTAAATAAACAAATTGGTCTTTAACAGCCTAAATTTTGTTTAAAAAAAATATGGGTAATAAAAAACATATATGATAAAAATATAAAAATACAATATAAAAATATAACTGGGTGACATTGGCGAGATTATATTGGCAACCAGTTAGAGCAGTTTGTGTGCGTTTTATATTAAATTAAACATTGTGTATTTTACAATAAATTAAGCATTGTGTATGTTTTATAATAAAATAATCTGTGTGTCTTTATAATAAAAAAATATGTGTGTTTTATAATAAAATAAGACTAACATGCTGTTAAGCAAGCTAGACCGGTACTTTTCCGTTATATGGACACCATGCCAAAATGTATGCTAATGCATCATGTATGTAATTATATGTATGTGAATGTATGTATTAAGTGTATGCTTGGCGACATTGGTGTCCGTATAACGGAAAAGTACCGCTAGACCTAACAGGTACCCGAAAGCGGGGTTTTACTCGCCAAAATGGCGCAAAACAAAAATCGCGCCAAATGATAACGTATGAGACAGCTGTTCCTTTTTAAGTATTATCAGATGCTGTTAAATTGATATTAAAAAAATGTAAACAAATATATATAGTTTGTTTAATCTGCTGTCTAGCAACCAACACATAGGTTTGCTTGTAGATCGTCATTAGTAAATTTAAGATATTTAAAATAAAAAACCTATTGTATATTTGTGAACTTTTTAGTTGTGTCCATCCCAAAACAATGTATTTCGTTATTCGTGCTTCATCTCGTCGTGTAAAGATGATCCAGTACCTGTGACGTCATAAAACAGCCGTGTATAACCGTGACCTACGTTATATAACGTAAGTCGCGGTAGCACTGACGTTGAGAATCCGAGACAAGGTTGTCCACAGCTACACTACCTAGACTCATGGTAGTGACACATTCATGATCAATATTTATTTGAATCATAGGAATGACTCTCTTTTGTTTGCATTTTTAATTCTGGGATTAGACAAATTTCAACTGCAGATGTCTCGAAATATATGCGTATTTCGATATATGTATTCTCTCAAGATGTTTCTGTTTTTTCACAATGTGTTTAAAAAGGTAAATTTTATGCACCATTACTCAAAAAATTAATTATCTGAAATTAGCCCAAAATGGCTGATAATCAGGTGATTTTGGCTGCAAGGTCAGCCCGGATTCAATATTTGGCGCTTTTTTTGGCAAATTAAAATTTCGCCTAATAAACGTAACGTTAAAGTAAAAATTGACACCCCCAAGTGGGTAATTAATCGATTTTCCGAATTTTTTTTCGATTCCTTATAGTGTAAACGAATTTCGTACCAAATTTGAAATCTGTAGGTGCAATAGATATATGAAATCTTTTTGATGAGTGAGTGAGTCAGTGATAAAATTATCAATTATCAGACATTTTCAAATATCATTATCTCGGAAACCAAGTATGCGTTATTTATAAAAATTTTGGATTCTGGATAATTAAGGGGGCCTTACTAGTACATACAAATTACTAGTACAAAATACAAAATACTGTACAAATTACTAGTACATAGGTCAAATAGATTTTCAGTATATAGAGTGTCGAAATTTGGTGAAAACAGCTCGAAATGGCTCGTGTAAATATACCCACGGCCGGTGTGTCGGCTGTTTTGCTTTGCGAAGTTGGCTGACACACTGCCGTGTGTCTAGATATTCTAGTTTTTTAATACTAATTAACCTATCAGTGGCGTAAATTTCGGAGAGAGAGTAGAAATAGAGTAGTTAATAGAAGCATTTATTCGGAAAATAGGAAATTGAATAGTGTTTTCTATATTTCGATAAATGCAAAGAATATTTCCAAAAATATCAAAATTGGTGTTTTGACCGAATTCTCGGACGCTATAGTCAGAGAACTGTCGTCATAAGACATCAATCACACATAACCAAAGATGTGTGATACATTTATCGATAAATGGAGAACGCTATTCGATTCCAAATTACTTACAATTGTCTTCTAATTTCATGTTTTTACATTTAAAAATGAGTTTGTGAATGTGTCAGAAAGTTTCCCGCACTTGAATGGACAATTTTATTATTATTATTATTATTTTAAAACAAGCTTAAGTATAATCGACTTTTAAACACTATTATACATTCACTTTAAAGGGAACTAAGAGCAAAAAACATTTTTTCAAAGATAAAAATAAAGGGTATATAAATCTCGTTAGGTGCAGGTCCCAGTGCAAACCTTTTTAAAAGCCTGATTTTTTCAAAAAGTATAAAAAATATTTTTAGTTTCATTGGAGGTCCCTAAAAGAGCGAGTCCCAGGTGCATTCCACCTGCTGCAAAAAGTAATGAGCACTATAACTTCAAAATTTTTAAGCCTATTGAAAATTCATCAAACAATAATAATAAACATTTTAAACATATTTAAAATAAAAATTTGTGGTGAATTTGATTGGTTTGGTTGATATAATTCTAGCATTGTTTTCATAAATCTAGCATATTAGGAAGTGAGGGAAAAAACCATTACAAAATTCAATTTCTTTTTGTACAAAAAAATAAAAAAGTGCAAAAAGTATATTAAAACAGGATTCAGGCATCACGTTTTATTTATTTATTTTTAAATCAAAGTAACTAAGAAACATAAATAAGAGTTAGCGTTTTTACTTTGTGGAAAAAATCCAAATTCTGGAAACGTTTTTCTTTCACAATTAGGCAATTAAACTGGGAATTCCTTTTACGCTGCGGTATTTTGAATTTTATTTCTGTCGGAAATCTAGGAAAATTTTTTCTAGGAACTTAAACTCCCTAAAGAATTAAAACTGTTGGACACAATAATAATTGCTATCCTTTATCAAACCTAAACAATATAGTTGATTAATTTATATTAATCATTGTATTTTTGTTACGCTTTGAAAGCGAGCAGTTTAAAATAATTCTATTCAAGTTCATTTTTTCAGAAAACCCTGACCTGATAATTGTTATTAGAAGTCTCCGTGATTAATTGGTACAGAATTAGATCTGGGCTAATCGTTTCCGAACGTAGGAGGTGCGGGCTCGATTCCCATATGGTGTACGCTTCCCTGTGTATGTGTTCACTGGGTGTAACAGATTCTTGTGCTAATAACATTTATTATAATGCAGTTTTTTTCAATTATTGACGACGACTCATAAATGAATCCTTTAAATTAAGTACACGAATCGGAATGTATGTGAAGAACCGCAACCAGCGAAAGGGACAAGTCGTGACACTCCACCGATTTCGGCTACTTTTCAGCCTACACTGATCGCTTGGCAGTTCCGAAACCAGCCTATCTTGATCACGTAACAGTCAAGAGCGGTGGAAGAATCGCGACCTGTCTCTTTCGTTGGCTGCATGAAGAACCCAACACAATGCAAATTGCAAATTGTCATTATGGAAAAGAATGAATCTGAATGTTAATGTTTTCATAAACTGTTGTTTAATTTACATAAAATTAATTGAATTTCAAATGCTACTTTACAAAATGTTAATATTTTACTTTTTAAAATACATAAATTGCGAAATTAAAAATATATTTTATAGAATTCTACGAAAATATTTTTAATTAAGATTTTTGTTATAAAAATCATTACAAAAGAGCTCTTTTTAGGTGATTTTTAATTATATAAATACGTAGCACCTGTAGTCGTCGTCTGGTCCACCCATCTGTCCGCATGTAACAGCGCAAAACTATCCAACCGAATGGTTTGAAATTTAATATTATATAATCGTTGCAGAATTTCGTCGAATCATTTAAAATTTTATGAAAATTGAATCAAAACTTAAAAAAAGATATTAATAAACGTTTTCTTCATTCTATTAAATCCTACACTGCAAAAAATAATTGTTGATTTTGCAGTATAATACTGGCAGCTGGGTGCCAGTTTTATACTGTAAAATCAACAATTATTTTTTGCAGTGTATCATACATAATTAATTCATTGATATCCCATAATAGGGAATTATTCTAGATTGCCATGGTGATTACGTCCTATTTAAGATGGAGTCCTATTATCTCTGTATTATTGAATTTAAAAACCGAATTTGTATACTAAAATTGTTTAATTATAGCAATCCTATAATCTAACGACAGTTTTATGGATAGATGTTTCCGGAGAAATAGATATTAAATGGAAAAAGATTCCAAATATCGATTTCAAGTTCTGAAATGTTCAAAGCTGTGATTAAGTTTCCCATTGGAATTTTCAGTAAATGTCAACAAAAGATAAAATGTTGCCAACTTGAAATGTACTTATTTTATTACGGAAATTACTCATACCATTACAACAGGGCTCCCAAATGGTCCGTTTTTTGAATATCGGTATTTTCTTAGAAAAATTTTATTTTTAGATTTTTCTGGCAAATTTTGCAGAAACCACCTTCGAAGGTAAATTTTTGCGGAAATGTTTCAGAAACCTACCATGAAATTTTCTGTTAAAAATTATTGGTATTCAGTTGGCGGATTATTTGGGAGCCCTGTAATAACATACGATATAATTCGTTTTTTTCCGCGAAATAATAACGATGATTTTTTTTACATTGCCTTGTATTGGATATTTGCGCATAGTATACTTTTAATGTAATATAATTGTAATTAATTGTAATCTGAACATAACATAAATTTTGTATTCATGCATTTTTGCATAAACTCAACAGCTATTGCACCAAGATCTGAATATTTATAAAACTAGTTATAGTACGAATCACCTCATTTGTCATGTTTGACGAAAAATTTCCAACTTGTTATTTGTTTTTATAATTTAACATTTACTCTTAAGTCTATTTCGGCAAAATTTCTTTTCGCTTTTCCTTTTCTTCTTTAAAATAATAATAATCATAATACCGAGGGTTTTTTTTTTTTATATATATCGTCATTTTTTGAACTTCGTTCACATAAAATTACGATATAGTATAAACTCTTAAAATGCTGTAATTATCGAACTTTAAAACAGATGTTTTCTATTTTTGCTATTAAAATTCAGAAAGAAAAGGAAAACGCAGTAGAAGATGAGAAAAAAGAAAAGATAAATGAAAAGGATTTTTCAAATCAAGCTAACCAGAGCGATAGAGTGGTAAAGCAAGAAACATCCGAACGCAACCTTTTAAAAGAAACAGCTGAAGGTTTTAAGTTCAAAGAAGAAGTAAGAAAGATTCCAGCGCAGAAGGTAAGTCATATGCTGTCAAAATACAAGAAAATTCTAAATAAAATTAATCAGAAGAGATTAGATCAGTGGTTACCAAACTTTTTTGACCATGCCTCATTTAATTCTCTCTAAACACATTATGTCCAATTTTGATATATATATATATATATATATATATATAGATAGATAGATCTTTATATTTAAGAAATAAACTATTATTCACGTGGAGAACATTTAAAAGTCCATTTAATTTACAAGTACAGCAGTATCAGTATAATCATGCGTTTTTTTTTATAAGATTTTTTTTTATTTGTGTCTTGCCACCTTAACTCTTGTGTGAAGTAAAAAATTCACATGGTCTGCATCATTTTTTTTGTCCTAAAAGTGAGAGCTTAAACATCACAAAAGAGCTCCTTTTGTTTTTAAAATTTATAATCTTTTACTCTTAAGTCGATTTCGGTAAATTTTATTTTCACCTTTCCCTTTCTTCCTTAAAATAATAATAATGATAATACCGAGTTCTTTGATTCCATCATTATCTGAACTTCGTTCGCATAAAATTACGATAGCATAAATTCTTAAAATACTGTAATTATCGAATTTTAGGCACATATTTTTCCTTTTTACTTTTGACATACAGGACGAAAAAGAAAGTACAGTAGAAGAGGAGAAAGAAAAAAAGGTAGAAGTTAAAGATTTTTCGAATCAAGCGAACCAGTGCGATAGAGTGGTAAAGCAAGAAACATCCGAACGAAACCGCTTAAAAGAAACGGCTGAAGGTTTTAAGTTCAAAGGAGCAGTAAGAAAGATTCAAGCCCGGAGGGTAAGTCAAATGCTGTAAAAATATAAGAAAATAAAATGAATCAGAAGAGATTAGAGCATTGGTTACCAACCTTTTTTTGTCCATGCCCTACCTAATCACCTCGGAAAACACGGTTTCCCTTTTTGTGATATATATAAGTCTTTATATTTAAAATAGGAACTGTTAAAGACGCTTTCCCTCGTGACGTCAGTCATGACACTATCCTTGTATAAAAAACCCTATCATGTAATTTTTTTTATCTAAACATAAATTTGACCGTGGCAGAAGTTTACTCTGAAGATTTATTTAAAAAAAACATAAAAAATCAATTTCATTTAAATTTAGTTATTCTATTTCCCGCTAGAGGACGCTATAAACGCAAAAGAAAAATATGTGCTACTTATGTTTAACTTCAGCATAACTGCCATAATAAAGCATAACTGAAACATAAAAAAATCTTTCTTAAATTTGGTTACTCTGTGTCCCTCCAGAGGGTACTATAAGCGCAAAAGAAAATTGTGTTGAAATTGTACTAACTATTTTTTTTCTTGAGTACGGTGAAACGTTAAAAAAAATATTTAAAGTTGATTAATCTATTTCTCGTTAAGGGTTGTTATCGGCATAAAAGAAAGTTGTGTTTAGTTATCCTATCTAATTTTAACTTTCAGTATGATTGATTGCCATATGAGAAAACATAATAAAAAATCCATTTTAAAATTTTAGTTACGTAGTTTCACACCAGGGACGCTATTATTGTAAAAAAACCTACCATGTAATTTAACCTACCAAATAAAAAATTGTAATACGAAAATTTTTATCAATACATGTATTTGACAATGGCGCGAGCTTATTATGAAGATTTGAGTAAAATTCATTCATAAGAAATGAGTTTAAAATGCGTTCGAAAAGTTAGTTGAAAACATAGTTATACATAGAGCATCATAAGTTTATGAAAGATCATGGAAAATCGCTCTTTTGTATCTGAATTTTTTTGCATTGTTCTGTAAAAGGATTATAAATGTGATGCTTACACCCTATATTTTCAATGGAGAATGTGCCACAGTAGGCTTTTGGAAGCAAATACAAATTTCGTAGAATTTCAAATAACATTAATTCCATTAAAATGCATTTTTAGTAATTACCACTCATAGACGGCAGTGTAGTCGAATTATTTTCTGCGACCCTGTAATAAAATCTCTATTATAAAGCCAAAACATGTCCGTGAGTAACTCTGACGTTATTTGACCTTAGCAACGAATTGACCAATAAATTCATCTTTAACTGCAGTTTTTTTAACTTCTAGACATAGCACAATTTCAATTTTTACACCGTCGAATAAGGAAAAGAATGGACGAACAAATTTAATTCTTTTTAATATTGCAAAGCAATTTACTGAGCATTTGTCAATTTAAAAATAATTTTCAAGTATGCATTTTTTTACAAATCTATTTCTATCGCGTGCAGCTTGGTTACGGAAGATTAACCTGTTTACGCTAAAAACAATGTAAACATTTCAACATTTATTTCCGATTAATATTCCAGAACTTCAATTTCATCTTCGTCAATAAAATAATAAATGGATAAGATAATCTATAAACCAATCTTTACATTGTCGAATAGAAAAAAATTACTTTTAACTGCAATTTGTTATTAGACTGTAACTCAATTTATTGTTTTTTTTTTTAATGATATCTTAAGTCATTTTCTAGCATTATTTTTTAAAAATTTACCTCAACAATGAATATTTGTCCATTGATTGCAGCTTATAACAATCCTAAAATGGCTTGTTCCTAATCCATGTAAGACACTGACTGGGAAAGAATGCTCTGGGTAGAAAAAATAATGTATGCTTTTGAAATTTTACATCTGTGAAAAATAAAAAAATAAATACTTCGTAACATACTATTCTTTTACATATCATCATAATAGTTAAAAGAATGTTCGAACAACCTCTGGATTTGTATGATTTTGTTGTTGTAAAGTAACAATTTCAGTAATATAAACCAATAGGCAAAACTAAATAGAAGGCGGCAGTGCTACTACAATTTGCTGTTGACTGTCCATGTTTAACGAGTTTTTTTCCTCTTTTTTTTGGTACTTACAGATGGGGGACAAAATAATACTATACGTGTAAAAAAATTATGCCACATTTCTCACTTGCAATATAGGAGCGACACTTGGAAAAGAAATCTGACATCTTGTGCTCGTGAAAGGGAAGGTATCAGTCTCTCAATAACTATCATTAGGTGTTCCATACATGCATAGTTGTCTCTGAGAGACGCTGCAACGTCCGACCTGAATGACTTCCAAAGAAGCATGATTGTTGGCGAAGTTTAGCTGCAGTCTTATTGCCGTAAACAGCAAAACGTTTCAGGGTGTCCAAAATTTAAGTTATCAACAATATGACAGAATACGTGAAAAGCGTTAAGATTGTTTATTCAAAGTAGAACAGTGGGGGAAAGACAATGGCAGAAAAAGATAGACAGCTGTTGAATTGCATAGTGACCAGAAAACACAAGCAATCTCTTTCACAGATGACAACTGAAATTAAAAGTCATCTGCAGGGCCCTGTTTCAACCAAAACTGTCAATTGCTTGTGATTTTGGGCCACCATGCGCTTGAACACCTGTCTATCCTTTTCTGTCATCATTCTCTTTCGCCCACTGTTGTATTTGAAGACACAATCTTACCGTTTATCACGTACGCTGTCATAATTGTTGACAGCTTAAAGTTTGGACTGCCTGAAAAGTTTTGCTGTTTACGTCAGTGAGATTCTAGCTAAAGCACGCCAACAATCATGCCTCTTTGGAGGTAATTCGGGTTTGACGCGACGTTGCAGCGTCTCTTAGAGAAAACTATGCATGCATGGGACACCTAATGACAGTTGTTGAGTGACTGATATTTTCTCTTTCACGACCACAAGAGGGCAGACTTAGATTCCAGGTGACGCTCCTGTACTGTAAGTATGAAATTTTTACACGTGTTCGTATTATTTTGTCCTCCATCTGTACGTATTATCTGTGCCAGAAAGTTAGATTACCAAAAATGCTTGCCAATCGCCTGTCATGTTCACGTGTGGGTTTCTGTATCTGATTCAAAATCACTTTAACACTGCCCGAGAATTATTAAGACCGTTAAAATATGTAACTAAATTTATATGAAAGATTACTGCATTATATAAATCTCAACAAAAAATAAACAAACATCGTTGAACATGATGTTTTCTTATGCTAAATGTTTAAATTGATGTCTACGGTTTCTTTATTAATCGAATTTTAAACAAGAAGGATTCTTAAATATTGTAAAACTAAAATGCCACTGAAAAAAGGGCATCTGAACAATAAAAGAAAACATATCCCGTGTAATTTTTGGGTTACCTAGGGAAGTGCATGTGGGACCTGCACAAAATTGAACTGAGAGAGAAAACTTTCATTTGATGTCGTCAAGCAGTAATTGATAATTTCTAATTTTGTAATGGACATTACCATATTGACAGAAACAATATACCGCGATAGCGCTGAAAAAAATCTTGGCAATCAAAAACTATGACCAAAGCAAATCGCAAGCTTTCATTGTTATTAAAATTTGCACTGCTTGTTAAATGTATTGCTGTAATCTGTTTTAAACTTCATTTATCAATATAGTGTCTTTTGCTTAATAACGAGCGATTTTCATAACAAACCGGTTTCATAATGGGGACCTTTCGGAAAAAATAAATCAAAATGCGATATGCTAAAAATACGGCGATCACAATAACGGAGCTCTGTGCATTCACGCGCAAAAATCATTAAAACGACATTCAGAAATAATGACGTTACTTTGCTTCAGGAGAATATGTTTGAAACGGAATGAATGCACTGTATATAGTGGCCAGCATGCTCTCCTCACTTGAATCCAATCGAGCATATCTGGGGCGCACTTAGACGACGCATTGCAGTTAGAGCAATGCCTCAGTTGACTGTTCGAGACTTTAAAATCGCACTTTTTGAAGAGTGGAACTGAATTCACTAAACTCTTATTGGCAACTTCGTCGTATCCACGGAAAACAGATGTCTTAATTGCACGAGGGTATCACTCACCATTTAAAAAATCCCCAATTCTCTTCAAACAATACATTTTTTGTCATTTACAGGTACTCAAATTGGTGCATTGGAGCGTATCTTCATATTCTTGACATCATTTAAAAGAGTTAGAATTACGATACGCGATATTTTGGTGTCTTATTTTATGTATTACTTTTAATGTATGCGTTCTTCCAATTCTACATACATGCATGACTCTCTTCCATGGTTATCTCATCTCTATTTTTACTTTATTCTATCTATAATAGAAGAAAGTATTGTAATCGAATTTTTTCCGACTTCCGGTTTTCGACGGATTTACGCGTTTTAGGGGTCAGAGATTCCGAAAAACATGTTTTTAGAAAATTTTGTCCGTCCGTGTGTATGTCCCCTTTTTATCATCGAAAAGTGTATGAAGTCATGCTTCAAATTGAACCAAATTTTATTTATATGTTTTTGGTTATGGCCAGCAGGTCCCACTTCAATTTGGGGATATACTGACACTGTGATAGCAATTTTTGTTCCATTTTCACTATTGTATCATCGAAAAGTGTATGAAGTTATGCAAAGAATTGAACCAAATTTTCTGTACTTGTTTTTGACTATAGCCTGCAGGTCCCAGGTGAATTTGGTGATATTGCACCTGGAGGGGGCGCTGTGATAGTCATTTAAAGATTTCAAATTCAAAAAAATGTACAAAAAAATTAGAAATCCTAAACATTTTTTGCGTTAAATGTTTGGCCTTGATCCAAAGTTTCCAGAGCATTTTTTGTTTTGCCTCTATCTTAAAAAGTCCTTCCGGCCTGTACCGGGAGGAAAAGGTAGCTTTCCTATATCTTCGTTTTAAAATTTTAGCTAATGTTACACGAAAACAGCAAGTTAAAATGCAAAGAAACGTTTACAAAAGATTCGTTAATACTGAATTTGAATAAGAAATTCGCCAAATTATTGAGCAATAGCCAAATTGGCTTCATTTATGAAGACTTATTTTGGTCGCCAAATTTGGCGATATTTCGCCAAATGTAACCAATTTTGGCGAGAATTTGGCGCTAACGGATATGAATATATAGTTTTATGCGTATGATTGGGAAAATTACTACAACAATGAAAGTAAATAATTTGCGAGTAATCGCGTTAATGTGCTGTTTTGTTTCAAAATGTCAGCCACCCTAGAATTTCAAACTGCTCTATCTCAGCCATTTTTTAAGATAGAGGTAAACCAAAAAATGCTCTGGAATCCTTGTATCAAGGCCTAACACGTAATTAAAAAATAAATTTGAATTTTTATTTTTTTTGTATATTTATTTTAGTTTTAAATTTTTAAATGGCCGCCATCTTGAAACAAAATGGCGGACCAAGCTGGCCAACGAACTCGGTCGAGACATTGGTGACCTTAATACACACAATTAGTTTCATCAAAATCGATTTATAAATACGGGCGTTATCGTATGACATAGGTCAGATATATATATATATATATATGGAGATATATATATATATATATATATAAATCAACATTTGAACGGAGGGTGGTTTTGGGGTCTGGGGGTCATTATCGGTGAAAATATATCAAAATTTTCCGGAACTGCTTTCCTCCGAACGGCTGCAATAGGTAGCTTTATACTTTTTTGTATTGAAAGCTACCTAAAAATAGCTGAGGTATAGCAGTTTGAAATTTTAGGGTGGCTGCCATTTTGAAACCATACAGCACGATACCTCCATAAACGGGTTTAATTTATGAGTTTTAGTGAAAATGGTTTCGGCAAATTTTCTTTCATTGTTGTAACCATCGTTTCAACTCTTACATGCTTAACACTGTATACTTATATTCGCCAACGTCAAATTCTCGCCAAACTTGGCGACAACAGGCGAAATATCGCCAAATTTAGCGACAAAAATAAGTTGCCATATACGAAGCTAACTTGGCTATATCTGTCTAATTTGACAATATTCTCATTCAAATTTCATATTGACGAGAACTGGGAATGACTCTTCTGTAACCGGGTTCCACGCATTTTAGCTTCGTATTTTTCAGTAAAATTAGCTAGAATATTAAATCCAAGCAATAGGGAGGCTATCTTTTTCTGCCGGTACAGGCCAGAAGGACTTTTCGTAGTTTAGTATAATGTATGCTCGCATGCATGTAACCGACGATTCGTAAGCCGCTGACGTACAACGGAATAATGAAAACAATTGATTTTCTTTTTTGGCGGTGTGATAGTGAATTTTGAAGTATTAACATGTATGAGATAGAAGAAAGTTTTGGGATTGGCATATCCGACTAGTTTTGCTTGCTTTCCTAAAAGCAAATAAGCTTTATAAATGAGAATGTATGTTTTCTTAAGCGCGTTTAACAGAAAAATATACGATTTCTTTGACAATGCCGAAAAATAAATGCAAAAAATTCAAACAAATATCGTAGTATTTAGTGAAATTCAATTTCGCATGGCATTATTTTTAAATTCCTACTATTAGCTCACACTCTCTCTATATATATCTTGTTAAAATTTTCAATCGTTAATAAAATATTTTCCATTCATCCACTCAAGTTCAAATAAATTTTTTAATACTTGTAGTGGATGACACTTTATGATAATACAGTTTTTTCAAATATTAATTCATTAATTAAATTAAATTAATTAATTTTAGTTTTAAATGGGAGAAAAAAATTCCTCCCATTGTTTTCATAAATGAAATGAAAGATTTATCTCAAATGAGTGATGCCACAGAAATAAAATATCGCAACGATGATTATAAAATAAGGTTCAATAAAGATAACGTGGGACATGCTGCACGGGTTTATTTTATATATTTATGATTAAAAAGTAGGAATTGACTTAATTTTTTTTTTTATATTACTTGTTAAATGGAAATTTAACTTTTCACACACAAAACTCAGTTTACAATGATTACATAAAAATGGCGACATTAGAAGCTTATAGTCGTGACGTCAATCATGAAGTTTTGTTTGTAAAGAGAAACATCGCCAAAGATTTCACTATTTAAAGAAACCTACTTGATTCTGATAATTTCAGTGTTTAAACCCTTAGTTCGATTATAATTCTGTTAAATTTATATTTTTTCATACAAGGACATCCCTCAAATGGATTAGTCTGAGCGATATTGTTAAGCATATAGATTTAACAATAACTTTCAACAAGTAGTGAAAATGAGATGCTAGCTTTAATTAATTAAATAAGGGTACATATTCAAATAATGAAAATGAGCAAATTAAATGGTAGAATTACAAAATACCCTACATAAATTCATATATACTGTCAAAAGAAAAAAGAAAAAAATAGGGTAGTAAATAAAAATAAAAGTGCCCATTTAAACTGATGGCATTGAGCTCACAGGCTATTCACACTAATTGTATATTATACTCTATTTCAAAGAATAATGCCTCTTGAAAAATAAAGAAATCGACAATAAATTAAGGGGGGATTAGCCTCCCGTCCCCCTTTATACTTAACCGATGAACCCCCAAAGCCAATCAGGGAAGATCATTATCAGAATGAACGTATAAACAAAATTTGAAGCAAAACGGATATTTCTATCAAGAGTTATCACTTTACGTACGTACGTAAGTACATACGACACACACGCGTAGGGCGGGCACATTAGTTCTCAGGCTTTGATAGCCTGTGAGCTAACAAAAAAATAGAGAAAACATGCAAGAGACCCATGCATGGCCATTAAATTGGAAGAACACATACATTAAAGGTAATACATAAAATAAGACACTGAAACATCGTGTATCGGAATTCTAACTCTTTGAAATGATGTCAAAAATATGAAGAGACGCTCCAATGTACCAATTTGAGTACCTGAAAATGTCAAAAAAAGTCTTGTTTGAAGAGAATGAAAGGTTTTTTATATGGTGTGGGGCCTCCTTGAACAATTAAGACAGTTGTACATATTTTTTTCATAGATGCGATGAAGTTGTCGATAAGAATTTGGCGAATTCTGTTCCACTCCTCAAAAAGTACGATCTCAAAGTCCCGAAGAGTCAACTCTCGCTGCAGTGCGTCGTCCGAGTGTGTCCCAGACATGCTCGATCGGATTTAAGTGAAGAGAGCATGTTGGCCACTATATACGCTGCAATGTTTTTGTTTCAAACATATTTTCCAGAAGTCCAGTTGTATTACGTCTGGCATTATCATGCATTAACAGAAAGAAATCGGCAATGGCTGCAGCATAATGTATGACATGAGATCTGAATATCTCATGTGCATTACCTTTGGATGTCATAGTGTCATTTCTGATAAAATATGAGTCCGTGCGTATTTTCTCAGCAAATCATGCTCGCTAAAATGCGCCACTATGAACTTGATTAAGGAACTTTCCCCAAATAATTTACTATTGAAGTATATAAACAATCTCTAATGACAGTTGAGAAAATGACCTTTCCATAAAGTCTCTTGATAAGTGAAGCTGAAAAAATAAATACGTTACAGAGAAAAGCTAAGAGAAGAAACTCTTTCACAAGTACTTTCTGGCAACCTATTTTATATACACAAACATTTTTCAAATATTTATTCGTTTATTTAATATACAGAATCCGTTTGTCTGTTCTTATATACGAACAGAAGTAATTTATCTAATACGTGTAACCAGATGCAATTTTTTAAATACATGCATGAACCAGCATAACAATTCATTAGTTTTATTTTCATAGTTGTTTATATTGGAATAAATCTCACTTTCTTAAACAGAAATTAAGTCAAGCTTTTTTAAAAAATTCGTCAAGGCCCATATAGAAAGTATCATTAGGACTATTAGATACATGTTAATAATTCAAGTTGCAGAGCATAGTTCCCAACCAATTGCGTATCTTAGCATTCGTTGCTTAGTCCAATTTAATTCAAGATATGCTTTCTTATTTTTAAAATTCTCTACAGCAGTTGATTTCTATAACTTTAATTATTTTTTTTTTTTAGCTTCATAAGTTGTGTATTATGATTAATTTCTGGCATCAGTGTATTTTAATCATTTAGAGATTTGAAAGTATAATAAGACGGTTGTCTGTTGAGGCATTGAAGCAAGAAAGAGGAAGCATAATACCGTAAGTATCAGAGACATTTAAAACTTTATTTATGATTTAAACACGCACACACACACTGTAAAAAAAACCCGCATAAATCTCATCACTTTATTTCCCATAAAGGTATGGTCGGATATACGCTTTATACGCCCTTGAGTCCAATGCAATCTGCCATCCATCAACCTACAAAAGATTCTAATAAGAACACGTTATACATAAATAAAAAAAACATTTGTATATGTTACCAATTTTTATAAGCGGACATTATATAGATAGTCATTTAGAAATGGCCAACAGTTTTCATAAAAATCATCACTGTACAATAAAGTTTTCGCATCCGGTCCGGAGCGTCCTCAGTTGTAAAAGCAAACACTGATGCAAACACGGATTAGATCTTTGGGGATTGCGAGATTTCCTTTTCTACGCCTTTTCCCCCCTTTATCTGTTTATGCTACATTTTATCTTACATTCTGTTTATCTTACAAAAAAAGTAAGATAAACAAATAAAGGGAAAAAAGGCGTAGAAAATGAAATCTCTCAATCCCCAAACATCTAATAAACGGCAACACAGAGGTGTTTGCATTTACAACAGAGAACGCTTCGGACCGGAGACGAAAACGTTATTGTGTAGTGATGGTTTTTATGAAAACTCTTCGCCCTTTTTTAACGACTCATGTTTTTAATGACTATCTATATAACCTATCTGTATATCTAATATGTCTGCTTATAAAATTGGTAATATATATAGATGTTTTTTATTTATGAAATGCAGACATATTTACTCATTTTAAGATATAAATATATCTTTATATTACGAAGAAAACCTTGTGTGGATAAATATACACTAAAAACACCAACGTTTAACACACAATATCAAACTATAGTACAATGGACAGGCGTACGTTTCGTGAGTAACCTGGACTCACATCCTCAGTGAGTCCAGGTTACACCAGGTCAGAAAGGTGAGAAAGGGTTCTCACCTTTTTGGGTTGATTTACTGTGTCATAGTGAATCACTTCCGGCTTAATCTCATTGGTGGCTCGTGCGTGATGAGTTTTTCGGTGTTTGTTGTTTTCATTTGGGTTTCTCGATTCAATTTAATGTCTTTGGGGGGATACGATAATGTTTAATTTTATTTTATTGACACTGAGGATGTGAGTCCAGGTTACTCACGAAACGTACGTCTGTCCATTGTACTATAGTTTGATATTGTGTGTTAAACATTGGTGTTTTTAGTGTATATCTTTATATTATTAAACACATTTTACTATCGAAAAAATCTTATTTTTAATAAAACATGTCTTGTTGCATTCATATAATAAAAATAACTGTATCCAACTTAAGGTTAGCTTTCGAGCCGCTTCTTACTACTGTTTCTATGTTGTTATCTTCGTCTTATTTAATCACAGAATATTTTGCAATTAAATAAGGCGTACATTACTATGTAGTAAAAAATATAAGAAGCGGCTTATTAGACCTACAGATCGGACACCTCTGTAATTAATAATAATAATAATAATAATAATAAAACGTGTCTGTATGTCAATTCAAAGTGCTATTTATTATTTGCTTCATTGTATATATATAGATTGTTTTCTTCAAATCTGCTTTACGAAATTTAGTTGCTGCCAAATTTATTAGTAGAATTGACGCTTGACTATCTGCAACATATCAAAATGTCTTGTCTATACTGAGAAAAGAATTTTAAAGAAGAATTGACTTGTTTCATGTCAATCTTTTAGAAAGTCTAAAGATTGTTTTTCACGAGATATGTAGCAGAGGGTATACGGTGGTATAAGCCGTATACCTTCTGGATAACTCCGTATACGTTTTACCCTCTTTTTTCTTTCTTTCATTTTTTTTACGACTTCTACACCATTGTTCACGATTGCACTCTCTCTGTGAGTGTGTGTGTGTGTGTGTTTTTACATGTCTTAGCTCGAAAATCTATTGAACTTTATTACTTTCTGATAACGGGGATAGGGAAGAGAGGGTAGAGTCTAAAGTAATAGAAAACTCAGACATGTTAACTTAGCCAGACTTTCTAGACAGGGATGTTACAAAAAGTTTAATTTTACAATAGGTTATAAGCAATATTGGAAAGTTTTCAATGTCTGGAAAGCAGAACTTTTTTTTCTGCGTGATCATGTGACGATAATAACTATTAATAATGTGCTTAATAACTAACTATCAATACTTTCTGAGGAACACTTCTCCAATATTTATTATTTTTTCTCTGTTTGTGATAGTGAAAGCCTATCAATTCTGGTTTTAAAAGTTTGTCATATTTTCTAAATTTAAAAACACTATTTTCAAAACATGAATTGCCTTACCCCAGTTTTTGCCACCCTGGACCCGGCCCAGGAATAGCCGACTTCAGTATCGGCCGAGAAAGTGTTTTATTTCCCCTCCCGTCTCAGGACGGAATTTATGACGTCAGATCAACTGATTTCAAACTGACCCAATTGGCCGAAAAAGTTCTTGGTTGTTTTTCCCGCCTTCAGACGGAATTCGTGACGGCAGATCACGTGATGTCCGGCTGATCCAACCAATCCAGAAAGCCTTTGTTTTGTTTGTACCCCTAGGAAGGCTTTCTCGGCCGATTGGGTTGACGGAAATCACGTGATCTGACGTCATGTATTCCGTCCTAGATCGCTGCTCTAACAATCAAGAACTTCATAGCCCGATACGGAAATCGATCGTGGCCCATGTGGCCCATGCCTAAATCCAGCCCTAAGTGATGTGAAAAAATCCTTCACCGTAAATAAGCATTTCTCCATCTTTCTAGAACAGCGACAGACTAAATTTTTCAAGTAAAATTACCACAATCCACACATGTTGTTATTTAATAGAAGAAAAGTAGTTTAATACTTCAATATAGTAAAGTTGGTTTAAATTTATTTAGAAAATACATAATCTAATTATTAACAAAATACATTAAAAAAAATTATTCATTTATGTTATGGTTTACGTTTTATTTATTCCCGGAAAAAATATTCTATAAGATTCTTCAATAATCACAATACCGCCGTATAGGGATAGTGCTTCGTAATCGGGACCACAACCAAGGTTAGCGTCAAACATGAACAATTTTGGCAACTACGTAGCTGCAAGTTTGTGAGAGTTAACAGCAATGGTTACAACATTGGGGTTAATAATACGCCTAAAGACACTCTCTAAAATATGCCAATTGACCAGATTATGGAATTTTACCAAAGCTCAGCATAGCAGTGCCTCCTGTTGAGTCATTAAAACCAAAATTTTATCAGCAAAGTTTTTTATAATAAGCATCTTACGTATAGAATTTGATGCAATTCCATCCCATAGATGCTGAGATATAGTTATCACGGATACCCTAAGAAATACAGTATAGCAGCATCACCTGTTGAGCGATATACACCAAATCTAATCAATACTAACTTAGTAAAGGTCTAACTTCGTATGAATTTGGTGAAATTACATGCATTACTTCTTGAGTTAATGCGACCAGAGAATTTATGTAATACACCGACAGGCGCCAGACAGACATTTTCGAAAAATAATCACATCATATTCAGGGCATCTTCAAATTTGTAAATTCATCAAAAACAGGAAAGGGATGATTTTCATGAACCTAATACTTTGTCCTTACACTGCAAAAAAAAATTGTTGATTTTACAGTATTATACTGTAAAATCAACAATTTTTTTTTTGCAGTGTAAGGACAAAGTATTATATTGATGTCACGAAGTTATCGATCCCTGAGAGTCATGATGTAAGGAAATTAAGAGGCCACCGTTTGGTGACCATTCAGTGACCATTTTTAACGACTGTGATGTAAAACTGACTGGCTATGCTTTTGGGGAAGATATTGAGTTGATTAAGGTATTGTGTCTCGATTTCAACTACTACAAATAATTCAATGTAAAATTTACAGATCCAGTCCTGATCAACCAGCAGATGTCCATCGTAATGTTCAAGAGATTGCTTTGACACACCTTGGTCTGGAGCGCAAGTTTCGACTGTGGCATGGCAAGGACTACGTGAACTTCATAAACAAGGACTTCGAGAACTTGCATCAACCTTATTCAGGTAATAAAAAGTTAGTAAAAAACATTTTTGTAACAAAATTTTGCAATGTTAAATGTAGTGCTCCTATGAATTGGTTGGTTGTAGATGCTATGGTCCATTTTTACACCCAATGGGTTCAAACTCGCCAAATAAGAAACGCACTCCTAATCACTCAAAAAGGGCTTCCTGGTAAATTGGTATTTTCTGTATTAACATTTTAAATTTTTTATCCGAGCAGGCGCGTAACACATTTCTTTTGCGCATAGTAGTTGTGTCATTATAGGCGGGGAGGCGACCGTATGAAACCCTATGTCAGCGTTTCTTAAACTTTGTGATCTCGCGGACCCCCTTTTGATGTGATATGCATTTCGTGGACCCCCAACAATATTTTTTTTAATGTATGATAAGAAATTATTTTAACGTATACACCATATTTATTTTTCATTATAGATATTCTATATTTCTTTAAAGGTGTTAGAAAAATCAGTTATATTTATACAAGAAAAATAATAATAGCAAATATACAAGATAAATAATAACAAGAAAATAATTATAATTTACATTTTAAGACAGTTAAAATATAGATAGTAATATTTGCTATGAGAAGTATGCTGCTTATCTTTTGCTACTGGATGTGCAGCATCTCGTTCAATGTAAGACTGTTCAACATGCCGTCGAGTTCTACAATTGTTCTTTGTAATTTTCTTGTATGAAACTGTTGAAATATATGAATAGCGCTGCACTTGTTGTGTAAGTAGGAATGGATTCGCAAAACAAAAAATCGTCACAAATCTTACCACCAAATTCATAATGAAAGAAAACTCTCAAATTTACAGTATTAGAAATGTCTAAACTCTCATCTAGTTGCAATGCGTAATAAGGGCTGATTATTTACATGTAGAATCTATCGCTTCTTAATATTTTCACACATATTTCACCTTTGGAGCATTGAAAAGTCTCCCCAAAAGCATTTGGAGTTTTATGCTTATTAATGATCTAGACTTGCAAAGTTCTAGTCTTACAAATCCCCCCTCCTCTGGAGCTACAGAAATTTCTCCCGAAGAAAAAAAAATCTAAATTGAACATTGAGCTTGAGGACCCCCGGCTGTAAGCTCAAGGACCCCCAGGGGTTCGCGGACCACAGTTTAAGAAACGCGTCCCTATGTTATCAGATACAAGAAAAAAATTATATATTTTATGTAAGAGTAGAAATAGGAGAATCTAATGATCCGGTAAACCGATAGGGAATTGATGCTTAAGTCAAAAATTAATACCACTTCCAGTGTATTTTTAGAGGCTTATGCTAAGTTATGTAATACAAGAATAACAATATCGTAAATGTTGGCTTCATTTAGTCCTATAATAATATCCCGATTTGCCTTGCGCAACCGGTGGCAAACACGGGGCAGAAGTATTTTTATCGTAATTATTTTTAGGATTTACCTATGTTATTGAATACAAGAATAATTTGTATTTTAAAATTCAGTTTAAATAGTCTTATTACAGAAAAACGAGGTCTGCCAACGTTCAGCTGTAGCTAGGCCTTTGGTATAGAATAATTTATAAAGTGTGTAAAAGTAGCATTTTGCATAGATTTTATAGAAGAACGGAAAGAACGTCATTCGGAAAGCTCTACGTCACTTTCTTGATACCAAGGATGATGTGGAATGTTTGTAGAAATCTAACCCTTTAAACATTTAATTATTCGAAAATTAAGTATGTTAATACACTTTTTAAACTTTTCATTAGAAAATGAGATGAGTATTTTATCCTTAGAGCAAAGGAAACACTTTTGCATTTTTATTCATTCGTTCAAAAATATAGAATTTTTTTTTTTTATGTCGTAATGATTTTCTATGGGAATTCAGACAATTGTAAAATTTTACTATTCATTAAAAAGAAAGACACATTTGGATGATTTATTTAAATGTTAAATTATGAATGCTAAAATTCTTCAATGGGGGTCTTAAATTATTCCGATTAGTTTGAAACTTTGTCAATACATATATCAAACATTCTAAATTACCTATATATTTTTTGATGGAACACTGTGCATCTGTTCTAAAAATACAAAGCATTTTAACGTTTCAATTTTATATTTTTATTAATCAAAAGTAATTATTTTTTCTCTTTTACTTCACCAGTTGCCTATCAACAAACAACTTTTCTTGCTGTGGAAATTCAAGTTTGTGTTCAGCGTTAGATTTCTACAAGCATTTCACATTATCCTTGTTTTAGGTAGCTTTCAATACAAAAAAGTATAAAGCTACCTATTGCAGCCGTTCGGCGGAAAGCAGTTCCGGAAAATTTCGATATATTTTCACCGATCATGACCCCCAGACCCCAAAACCACCCTCCGTTCAAATGTTGATTTATATATATATATATCTCCATATATATATATATATATATCTGACCTATGTCATACGATAACGCTCGTATTTATAAATCAATTTTGATGAAACTAATTGTGTGTATTAAGCTCTCACCAATGTCTCGACCGAGTTCGTTGGACAGCTTGGTCCGCCATTTTGTTTCAAGATGGCGGCCAATTAAAAATTTAAAACTAAAATAAATATACAAAAAAGTTAAAAATTCAAATTTATTTTTTAATTCAGTGTTAGGCCTTGAAACGAGGATTCCAGAGCATTTTTGTTTTACCTCTATCTTAAAAAACGGCTGAGCTAGAGCAGTTTGAAATTCTAGGGTGGCTGACATTTTGAAACAAGACAGCACATTACAAAAATTTTCATTGTTGTAATAATTTTCCCAATCAAACGCATAAAACTATATATTCATATCCGTTAGCGCCAAATTCTCGCCAAACTTGGCGACATTTGGCGAAATATCGCCAAATTTGGCGACCAAAATAAGTCTTCATAAATGAAGCCAATTTGGCTATTGCTCAATAATTTGGCGAATTTCTTATTCAAATTCAGTATTAACGAATCTTTTGTAAACGTTTTATTTGCATTTTAACTTGCTGTTTTCGTGTAACATTAGCTAAAATTTTAAAACGAAGATATAGGAAAGCTACGTTTTCCTCCCGGTACAGGCCGGAAGGACTTTTTACACCTCCCCCTGAATACTAGGTCTGCGCTCTGATACAAAAATAGCAGCTGTCGTAGCCGGATTTTTTTTCAGCGTTTGCACGGTCCCTTGAATTTGAATACCAATCATTTCTAAAAGTTTTCTCTGCCTTATTTTTCTGATATTAAATAAGATAAAGAAAACTTTCCAAATTCAAGGTATCGTACAAACACTAAAAAAAAAAAAAAAAAAAAAAAAAAAAAATCCGCCTACGATAGCCACCATTTTTGTGTCAGCGCGTAGGCCTAGTATTCAGGGGGCGGTGGTTGTTAAGAAAATGAAGCAAGACTTTCCTAATGACGTAGTTTTCTTCGGTGAAATAGATGCAAAATTATATGAACGCATGCTATATAAATTGTTCTGCCAAATGTCTAGCCACGATTAAGCGTTAGTAAACCTCGATTTTCGTAATAAGAATATTTAAACTTAATTTTGAAATACAAATTATTCTTGTATTCGATAACATAGGTAAACCTTAAAAATAATTACGATAAAAATATTTTTTCCACGTGTTTGCCACCGGTTGCTACAAGGTAGACAGGTATATGATTATAATACTTAGATGAAGACAACATTTTCCATAGTTTGTTATTCTTGCATAACTTAGGATAAGCCTCTAAAAATACACCAGAAGTGTAATCAACTTTTGACTTGTGCACCACTTCACTTTCGGAAGACCTGGATCATTAGATACCCTATTTCTTACTCTTACACAAGTAATATAATTTTTTTTTAAGGTTAATTCCTACTTTTTAATCATAAATATATAAAATAAACCCGTGCAGCATTAATGTTCCACATTATCTTTATTGAACATTATTTTATAATCATCGTTGCTGTATTTTATTTCTGTGGCATCACTCATTTGAGATAAATCTTTCATTTCATTTATGAAAACAATGGGAGGAATTTTTTTCTCCCATTTAAAACTAAAATTAATTAATTAAATTTAACTAATGAATTAATATTTGAAAAAACTGTATTAACATAAAGTGTCATCCACTACAAGTTTTAAAAAAAATATTTGAACTTGAGTGGAAACTTGAGTAGAAAATAATTTATTAACGATTGAAAATTTGAACAAGATATATATAGAGAGAGTGTGAGCTAATAGTAGGAATTTAATAATATATATATATATATATTCTTGTATCTGATAATATAGGGTTTCATAAGATCACCTCCTGGACAATTACTAATGCTAGATATTTCATAACAAGAGTAAAAGACATGTTACAACTGCAATTATCCATATGATAAATAAAAATTGAATTTGGATTTCGGTGCCGTTTGTGCGAACAAAGTTTCGAAAAAAATCCCATTTGTCATAAAATCTGCGACAAGAACGTTTGATCGCTGAAGATTAAGCATTTTTATGCTTGAATAATTTTGATGATGGTAAAAAAAATTTCGTATTCCTAAAATAGTAAACGTTATTCCTGTTGGTATTTTAAAATTTATAAATACAGTTGCTGTTTAGCAAATTGTAGAATATTATCTTCTAATAAATCACGGAAAAGTTAAATAACTATGACCAGGACCATAGTTAGGACACGTGCATTTTGTTACCAGTATTCCAAATTAGTAATCTTTGCCTTATTTAATCCTAGAATTATCCAATTAAATAAGACAAACATTATTATTCAGAAATATTGGTAACAAAATGCGCTTGTTGCACGTGTCCTAAATACGGCTCTGTTTTCGACACATTAGGTAACTTCAACAATTTGATATACTTTAAAAATGAAGGTTTATAGATTAAACTTTAGGAAGAGTAAACGTAACGTTATATTGCGTAATTTTCCGGTTCTCTTGAAATTTCCAAGTGAGCTCGAAAGGACATGTCTGAAATGGAGCAAAATGTTATAAAACAGGAGTACATGAAAAGGGGCATTTGTAAATTAACTGTAGATTACAAGTACTGACATTTTTAAATTTTTGAAAGTAAATAATTTTCATATGCACATTAAATAACTTTATATATAAAAAAAAAACTGAAAGTGTTCATGCCCAGGACACAGGACAGGTCCAAACCTTACAAATTTGCTTTCATGTTAAAACCTTCAGTTAATGTAATACATATTTAAATATAAACCCAGCATTTTTTATATTTTTTGCGATATTATTGAACTTGTTTGACGCGAGCTTATATGTAACGGGAATCCTGTTTTAATGAGTAGAAGGGGGAAAAAAGGATCGGTCTGATATAAAAATACACTGTAAGAATCTCGATTGTAGTTTTTTCCAGGTTATTGGCAGCTAATGGGTAGCTCATTTGTTATTTAGGTAACTTTTTTTTCACATCTATTATTAATTACAATCAGGCACTAGCCCCTGCTCGCTGGCGGTCGTTTATCTCTGGAAACATGCTTTAAGCATAACGACAATTCGTTGACTAAATGCGAGATTGAAGAATGACGATATCTATCACTGGTTAGTTGACGATTATTTTGAAAATAACACAGTTGGCTTTCTCAATGTCGTTGCTATATAATTGGATTTGCAGCTTGAGAGCTATAATACTGTCTATGAAAAACGCTCGTCTTCTCTCTAATATCAAATATAAAAATTTTCACCCACGAAATAGAATGAAAGTTCCGTCGATTTTCCTAGATTAATTTCCAAAGCGATTGCCAGTAAACAGCAAATATTTTAAAACCAAGAATCTTGATCAGAATGTGTATGAATCGTTTGTGCCATCTGAAATAACAACCTGTGCAAATTCTGAGAAAATTACGTCATTTTGACGAAACAATAATAATTGTTTCACAAATTTAAATCATAGATATAGGAACTTATCGATGTTATATTATAGAGTTATATTACTACATATATGATTGAAATACGCCTTTTCTGCTAACTATAGCATCATTTTCATCTGTGAAAGCTTTTCCCAGATATGTAATAGAACCTCTTTATTACAAAGAAATGTAAAATTCATTTACAAAATTGGACACTTGTTATAACTACGTAGAAATGATGTAATTTTCAGAAAATTTTTATTCCGTGCTTACCAAAGATCTTTAAATAAATAGTATTTATTTACGTTCAGAAGTAAAAGTCAGTGAATATGACGCCTTGTTGCACAATCATACTAAAATATTTTCTTTTCATGGATAAAAATGATCTTTTCTTTTGAAAAATGCTTTTTTTTTTTTTTTGACATCGGAACCTTTTTGCCGTTTTGAGATCACAAATTACTTACTTTACTCTAACAAGGGGACCGCCAAACATGATGCGCACAGATTTTGATGATTTTAAAGTATGTTGTAGGGGTCATACCCCTAACTATTCAGGTCAAAGGTTTCCTTCAAATGGGCTTTAGTTTTCGAGAAATTTCGGGTTAAAGTTCAGTATGCATTTCAAATAACCATTAGTTCGCAATCTTGAACAAGAACTCCGTGGTGCTGAGGTATCGCGCGCGTTTTGAAAGCGGGCGATGAGGGTTCTGTCCTCGCTAGTGGCTTTTTTTAATAAATTTTATATATTTGTTGCGTTATAAGTTTTATGCAGAATTATGAATTCTGCATCGTTGAACTTTTTGATATTTTCCTAATAAATTCCATTTTCAAATTTTTTGTAAAAATTTACATTTTTTTTTTGAAGTTTTCGAGTTTTAAAATTAATATTTTTATTGACGAAATTCCAAACTAATTTATGTCTAGATTTTGTTTAATTTTTTTATTATTTACCCTTTATATTTTAATAACCGTTCTAAAATAATACTTTTTTTTTAACTTTATGAAATTTTAAATGAAAATTTATCATTTTTTATAATTTATACAAAATATTTTTTATCTCAAATCTTCTAAAGGTATTTATGATTAGGTAATTCCAAGAGCATATCTTGAAAGGAGTAATAAAATATTAAAGAGTAACGCTTACATCCAAATTTTAGCCTATTATATATATATATATATATATATATATATATATATATTATGCTATTTAAATAAATTTAACTGTAAAGTTCAAGCTCAACATAATTTTTTGATTTGCACAAATAAAAAACAATATATTACAATTAATTTTTTTATCATTCTAACAAGTCGATGCCATACAGAAAAATTCAACTAGAAATGAAAAATCGTTTGTAAATTACAATACATATAAAAAATATCTGAAAAAAAAATCGTCTGCAATGACTTTTATGGTAATATCAGAATAAATAAAATTTTCTTTTTATACATTTCGTTTGGCTTCTTTTGCAGACAATTATAACGTTTGAAATAATTTCTTTTGCAACTTTTAATGCATTTTTAAATATACTTATCACAATTTAAATATTTAAAGAAGATATAATCTCATCAAAAAGTCACCTGTAAAAAATGCAGCCAAGTCTCGTAACTCATTTACCGTAAAAAGTACTGAGATCGTATAAAGCCAAGTTTAACTATCTTATTAACTCTGAAATTTTCATTCACAAATCACTCCTAGTCTCTACATCTTTAGTTAATTATTATTTTGTGACTTGGCAATTACGTAGCACGAGAATGTGATGTATATAGTTAGTCTTAATCAAATAATACTATAACATATGAAGGTGTAATAACTTCCCTGTGCGTATATAATTTGCTTTAGTTAAATTATCCCATCCCATCCCATAACATAGTAAGGTGTAATAACTTCCCTGTGCTGCGTAATTGCCAAGTCACAAAATAATAATTAACTAAAGATGTAGAGACTAGGAGTGATTTTGTGAATGAAAATTTCAGAGTTAATAAGATAGTTAAACTTGGCTTTATACGATCTCAGTACTTTTTACGGTAAATGAGTTACGAGACTTGGCTGCATTTTTTACAGGTGACTTTTTGATGAGATTTCACTTCTTTTTGTAAGTAACCCTCCTTTTCTTGATTTTGGGTTCTTTTTGGAGATCATCCACTGATTTTCGCTAAGCCCACACTCTGTCTCTATTATTTACAGGTATCAAAAAACTAAAGCTTTAGTTTCGCTTGCAAAGTATTGTAGATAAAAAGAGATTTCAGGTTCCTAGGCAAGCACTAAATTATGGGAGGGGGAGTGTCAAAAGTACTCTCAATTGCTTCCAGGATAGGCGCTATGCATCTGAGATATAACTCGCAGCCCTAGATACTTGATATTTAACATAAAAGAACTTTTTAGTATAAAAAGAAAGCCAAAATTAAAATTTCCGGAAATTTCCAATAAATCAAACTATATTCCTTTTTTCGATGGTTTATTTTCGTTTTTTTTTTAGACTTTTTTGTATTATTTACGGATTTTTTAATTTTTCCTTACTTTGTGTACAAAACCCTGCCTTTCTGCCAAATGTCAAGCTTCTAGGACTACAAAATCGAATTATTTTCAAATTTTCGACTTTTTATAAATTTATTGATTTTCCGATTTTAATTCTAAGTTACCTGATTGTCATGCCAATATAGTATTACTTAATCCGTCTTCTTAGGATCATTTAGGTTCAATTTAGAGATAAATCAAGTGAATCTTAGAGTCACCATGATTTTATTTATAAAGGACTATTAAGCCATAACCAGCCAGTAATGTCGGGAGGGTAGGGGGAGCTGTGAAAATTTTTGTGGGGCTAACATCATTTAACAATCCATATTTCATATGTGAAGTAAATAGAGTACAACATGTGAAAGGAAACAAACCTGTCTATAAAGAAATCGCCTATATCGTAGCCAGTCTATAGCGGAACTTTTCTATAACGAAATTCGTAAACGAAAGAAAAGAAAACCATAATCCGGGGGAAATAACATAAAACAATTAGGGGCGTTGTACTAGCTAATAGGACAATTATCTTATAACTAATGTTTCTAGCAGTACAAAATGAAATTGTTTTCGAATTTTCGATTTCTTACACATATTTCGATTTTTCGATTTTATTTTCGAATTTTTTAATTGTTCCTTTTATTGAATAGTAAATACTACCTTTACACCAAGTTTTAAGTTTCTAAGACTACAAGATAAAAAAAAAAATTTTGATTTTTTCGCATTTTTTTTTATAATTTTCTGGATTTTATAATTTTTTCTTATTTTGTATCCTTTATTACAAATTTTAAGTTTCTAGAGCTACAAAATCGAATTATTTTAAAATTTCCGATCTTTTTCGAGTTTTTTATTCTATTTTCGATTTTATTGTGTTTTAATTTTTCCTTTTTCTGTATCTTAAACAATAAGTTTACGCCGAATTTTAAATTCTAAAGCTGCAAAATCAAATTTTTTTCAATTTTCAAATTTTCGAATTTTTTTTCGAATTTTACAGATTTTTTATTTATTTCTTTTTTTGTATCCTAAATACTAACTTTATTCCAAATTTTAAGTTTCTAGCTTTACAAAATCGAATTATTTTCAAATTTTCGTTTTTTTTTCGTTTTTTTAATTTTTTTTCAATTTTTGTTGTGTTTTTAATTTTTTCAATTTCTCTCTTTTTCTTTCTTTCTTTCTATTTTGTTTTTTTAAATTTTCGATTTTTTTTTTTAATTATCCATATTTTTTAATGTTTCCTTATTTAGTATCTTAAATATTACCTTTATTCCAAATTTCAAGTTTCTAGCGCTATGAAATCAAATTATTTTCAAAATTTCCTTATTTTTCGATTTCTTTCGATTTTTTTATTTTATTTTCGAATTTTATTGCGTTTTTATTTTAACTTATTCTGAATCCTAAACACTATCTTTACCGCGAATTTTAAGTTTCTAAGGCCAAAAGATCAAATTATTTAAAAAAATTTCAAATTTTTTCGAATTTTTCGATTTTTTGATTTTTTTCAAGTTTTTTCGATTTTTTAATTTTTCCTTATTTTGCATCCTAAATACTACCTTTATTCCGAATTCCAAGTTTCTAGCGCAACAAAATTGGATTATTTGAAATTTTTCGATTTTTCGATTTTATTTTCAATTTTTTTTTGTGTGTTTTTGATGTTTTCTTTTTCTGAATTCTAAACACTACCTTCACACCAAATTTTAAGTTTTTAAGACTACAAGATCGTGTTATTTTCAAATTTCAATTTTGTTCGATTTTTTTGAATTTTCGAATGTTTTTTTTTTTTTTTTAATTTTCCGAATTTTATATTTTTTCCTTTCTTTGTATCCGAAATGCTAGCTTTATTACAAATTTTCAGTTTCTGTGGCTGTGGGATATACCCAATCTTTTTGATGACGCGAGAGTGACAAAAAATCGAAACTTTGAGTTCATATAGCGTCTGCACTAATTTATGGGTATTTTTGAATTATCCATATTTTTGAATTTTTCCTTATTTAGTATCTTAAATATTACCTTTATTCCAAATTTCAAGTTTCTAGCGCTATGAAATCGAATTATTTTCAAATTTTCCTTATTTTTCGATTTTTCCGATTTTTTTGTTTTATTTTCGAATTTTATTTGGTTTTTTATTTTAACGTATTCTGAATCTTAAACACTATCTTTACTGCGAATTTTAAGTTTCTAAGGCTAAAATATCAAATTATTTTAATTTTTTCAATTTTTTTCGAATTTTTCGAATTTTTGAATTTTTTTTTCGAATTTTCCGGAATTTTTAATTTTTTCTTATTTTGCATCCTAAATACTACCTTTATTCCGAATTCCAAGTTTCTAGCGCAACAAAATCGGATTATTTGAAATTTTTCGATATTTTTCGATTTTCGATTTTTTCAATTTTGCTTTCGATTTTTTCGGTGTTTTTGATGTATTCTTTTTTTGGATGATAAACACTACCTTCACACCGAATCTTAAGTTCCTAAGACTACAAGATCGTATTATTTTCAATTTTCAATTTTGATGGAATTTGTTGAATTTTCGAATGTTTTTTTTTTCGAATTTTCCGGATTTTATAATTTTTTCCTTTCTTTGTATCCTAGACACTACCTTTTTTCCAAATGTCAAGTTTCTAGGGCTACGGGATCTACCCAATCTTTTTGATGACGCGTTAACGAGTGAGTGAGTGAGTGACAAAAAATCGAATGTTTGAGTTCATATATCGTCTGAACTAGAAAAGATAGAAAGTTTTAATTTTAAATTTTGGTCCTGTGTGCCAAATACTCTAGAAAAACGAAGTTTCAAATTTTTGGGATACTCCAGCGCGGAGATATGAGGGGGTCAAAAGTGCCCTGAGTTGCTTCCAGAAAAGTACGCTGTCCTCTCTCGACTTGGCGGAGGCACTGCCGTGCCTCCAGATCTAAAACAAACTATCCCCATCCTGTGGGATTTGTTTTTCAATGTTTTACTTTATTTAATGCAAAACATAGATTGCATCCGACAACTCATAAAAAAGTCCTCCGGCCTGTACCGGCAGGAAAAGGTAGCTTTCCTATATCTTCGTTTTAAAATTTTAGCTAATGTTACTCGAAAACAGCAAGTTAAAATGCAAAGAAACCGTTTACAAAAGATTCGTTTACACTGAATTTGAATAAGAAATTCGCCAAATTATTGAGCTATAGCCAAGTTGGCTTCATTTATGAAGACTTATTTTTGTCACCAAATTTGGCGAGATTTCGCCAATTGTCGCCAAGTTTGGCGAGAATTTGGCGCTAATGGATATGAATATATAGTTTTATGCATATGATTGGGAAAATGATTACAACAATGAAAGAAAATAATTTGCGAGAAATCGCGTTCACTAAAACTTGTAAATTTATATTAAAATCATTAAAATTACAGACATTAGAATACACTTTCATAAAACATTAAAAACATATTAAAATTGGACGTTTCGGATTTACATGGAAAATCCCTCTTCAACAACAACATTTCACTTAGCGTAAATCATAGTTCAAAAATATCAACAAATAGAAAATGCAACGTATCAAAATTTCGAAGTCAAAGTTACAGTTATAATAACACGGAGTATTCATTCGGGATTGCACCTGCTTGACCATTATTGACCATAAATTTATCGTTGGTTTTTTGTAATGTGCTGTTTTGTTTCAAAATGTCAGCCACCCTAGAATTTCAAACTGCTCTATCTCAGCCAATTTTTAAGATAGAGGTAAAACAAAAAATGCTCTGGAATCCTTGTATCAAGTCCTAACACCTAATTAAAAAATAAACTTGATTTTTAAACTTTTTTGTATATTTATTTTAGTTTTAAAATTTTCCGTGGCCGCCATCTTGAAACAAGATGGCGGACCAAGCTGGCCAACGAACTCGGTCGAGGCATTGGTGAGATTAATACACACAATTAGTTTCATCCAAACTAATTTATAAATACGAGCGTTATCGTATCAAATTATTTTCATTTTTTCAATTTTTTTCGAATTTTTTTATTTTTTTTTCGAATTTTCTGGATTTTTTTAATTTTCCTTTTTCTGTATTCTAAATACTACCTTTATTCCTAATTTGAATTTTCTAGCGCAACAAAATCGGATTGTCTTCAAATTTTCGGTTTTTTTCAATTTCTTCGATTTTTTCAATTTTGCTTTCGATTTTTTTGGTGTTTTTGATGTTTTCTTTTTCTGGATGTTAAACACTACCTTCACACCAAATCTTAACTTTCCAAGACTACAAGATCGTATTATTTTCAATTTTCAATTTTGATGGAATTTGTTGAATTTTCGAATGTTTTTTTTTCGAATTTTCTGGATTTTATAATTTTTCCTTTCTTTGTATCCTAAACACTACCTTTTTTCCAAATGTCAAGTTTCTGGGGCTACGGGATCTACCCAATCTTTTTGATGACGCGTGAACGAGTGAGTAAGAAGTGACAAAAAATCGAATGTTTGAGTTCATATATCGCCTGAACTAGAAAAGACAGAAAGTTGTAATTTTAAATTTTGGTCCTGTGGGCCAAATACTCTCTATAATTGAAGTTTAAAATTTTTGGGATACTCCAGCGCGGAGATATGGGGGGGTCAAAAGTGCCCTGAGTTGCTTCCAGAAAAGTATGCTTACGGCTGTCCTCTGTCGACTTGGCGGAGGCACTGCCGTGCCTCCAGATATGTTAATTTATACATTCTTCCAATATTGTTAAAACAATTAACGCAAAGAATATGTAACGATGATTTTTAATACGGAATTTGTTTAGAATATTTTTGCGATATGTATCACACAATTAGTTCCATATTTAATAAACTAAAAATGTCAATGTCGGTGATGATAACTATTTTAGTATTTCAGCAGTTAACATATTTCAATATACAGTGAAACTTCCATTTAACGAAGTCTCATCGTTACACTTAAAAACTTCGTAATGAAGAAAATTCGTTAAATAGAAATCAAGTTAAATTCATGAAATTTTTTTTTCAGATATGACAAACAGAGCTGTTTGATTCAGAAGCATTTGATTCAGTTTCAATTATGAAGCCGTCTTTTACGAAACAGTTGTGTAACGGTCATTGAAATCACGTCACATTCCCAAGCTATGGCTCAAGCTTTCATCAGCTCTGATACAAACGTTCTAAAAATAACGTTTTCACTACATTGTCTTTTTTCGATAATGTACTTCAAGAATTTTTATTATTTCTTAGCCTAATGGTTGAAGTTTAGAAGTTAAACACACATAGTAGAACACAAATAACTTTGATGTTTTTCGATTTGGATTTTGAAGCACATTCTTGTGGATGTACAAAGCAATGGTCTATCAGCAATGGAAGGTCAGAATGGTAACTGTCTAACTCTAATTGGCATTTTTTGCTTCAATGTATCTGACGCCATTGCGTCACTGCATCTTCTATATCTATATCATTGAACGTAAAAAGGGAATTTTGACTTCCCCCAATTGTCAGCGCTGGGTCTCGGTGTGGGAGAGAAATGATAACAAGTGTTTCTCTTAGTGTGAAAAAAAATTGTTTTATTTAGCACCAAGCAGAATGGAAATTATTTAAATGTGTTTATTTTCTTACATTCCGCTGAAATAAATTCGCATATCTATCGCAACAGCAAACTCTTAGTTTGAATTCTGTACAGTTTGAATTCTGTAAGTACAAAAGTGGAATAATCTTCGTTATAAAGAATATATTTTTCGTAATATGGAGATTAATTTACATGCTAATGGGGTTCAAAGTCAAAGTTCTGCAGAAAATTTCGTTAAGTAGAAAACTTCGTTAAATAGGGACTTCGTTAAAGGGAAGTTCCACTGTATTTAGAACAAATCAAATATTAAAAGGATATATTATTTTGTTATTTTTTTCTTAATCTTTAAAAAATTTTTAAATAGAAAATGCAAATAAAAATAAATGCATTATTTCATAAATACGATAAATGTATAAGTAAATACATATGTATATGTAAACAATAATCGTTTTAAAAAGACATAAATTAGTTTGGATTTTCGTCAACAGAAATATTAAAATAAAAATTGCTCAAAAACTATAAATTTTCACGAAAAATTCGAAAATGTAAATGGAATTAGTACGAAAATATCAAAAAGTTCAAAGATGCAGAATTCATAATTCTGCATAAAACTTATAACGCAACAAATATATAAAATGTATTAAAAAAGTTAAAGAAGTCACTAGAGAGGACAGAACCCCCATCTCCCGCTCTCAAATCGCGAGCGCAACCTCAGCACCACGGAGTTCTTGTTCAAGACTGCGAACTAATGGGTATTTGAAATGCATACTGAACTTCAACCCGAAATTTCTCGAAAACTAAAGCCCATTTGAAGGAAACCTTTGACCTGAATAATTAGGGGTATGACCTCTACAACATATTTTAAAATCATCAAAATCTGAGCGCATCATGTTTGGCGGTCCCCTTGTAAGTAAATAAGTAAATGATAGTAACTTTCTAAATAAGTAATCTGTGTCAGAGATAGGTCAAACTTTAATATTGTAATCCTTCTAGCAAAACGTTTGAACTTTATGAATGCTAATACAATGTTTCTTTTAAATATGACATCATTTTTACTGAGTGAAAGCATGCGTCCGATTAGTGAATTGTGATCATGCAAGTTCAATTTGTTTTATAGAATTACATGCTGTTTTATTTTTTTATACACATTTTTCTTAATGTTTCAGATATGATTGATCGGAACACCACTCCCCGAATGCCCTGGCATGACGTTGGAATCTATACTCAAGGTTTAGTTGCACGTGACATAGCAAGACACTTTATTCTTCGCTGGAATCATGCTAAAGTGAGTAATCAGTGTCTGAATAGGCTCCAAGAGGCATTCCTTTTTAAAACCCCTTGCATTCATTCCGATTGATGATTTTCATCTCCTACTTCACTTTCGAATTAGAAAAATTTCAGAGGCTCATACAGTGGTTGTCATTAATTTTTCAGCAAATATGTTTGGGCCAACTCTTAAACAATGTAAACATAAAGCACCAAAAGTAAAGTAACTTTGGCTAAACAAGCCAAAATTTAAATTGAACCCGATATTACGGGTAATTAACTTCTCATGCATTAGTCGCCGCTGTCGATGAGATGGTACAGTCCAGACCTGTCGTCTTGTGATTTTCACATCTTCGCACCACTTAAGAAGGCACTCCGAGGACAACGGTTTTTGGACGACGAAGTGAAGGATAGGATACGAACATTCTTACGAGATCAGCCCCAAGAGTTCTACGCCTTGGGATATCGACCTTCTGGTGACACGATACGATGGGACAAATGCCTTAACAAATACGGTGATTATTTTTAGAGTTGTAATAAAATACTTACTTCTACATTCTGTGTCCACTTTTCCTTTGGGCACCCCTTATATATGATGGGACAAAACCAAGGACGTAGACAAGACAGAAATATGAATTATTAAAAATATTATAAAAGGAAACATTTTTCTGTTTTTGAAACAAATATCACATAAATTTTCGGTAAAAGTATGATTTTTTTCTGAAATGTTTATGTTTTTTTTTATACTATTTTTCAGTAGCACAATGAGAAAAACATATTTTGAATTGCTTTTCGCAGTTTTACTTCATGAGACTGGCTTTAACGTAGTAATGTTAGAAAATATTGTATAATCCATTTCATGATCATGTTATTTTCTTGAAATTCTTCTTGGTGCTATCTTTAAACCACTATAATTCAAGCTTTTTATTTTTACAGGAAGAAAAATGCCCAAAGGACAATTCGAAACCTTACCTGATGCCAAAATGTTATTCAACGCTTGTTGATATAGCACCTAATGTACTTCAGGAAACTGTAGGAACACTTTATAGAGCTGAGTGCCAGGTAATAAATTTTATGTAACTGGTTTCATATTTATCTTCAGGGAAAACGAAAACTCTTTCCTACACAATTATAATCAAAATATGATACCAAAATAAAATAATATTTATTAAAAAAACATGATTTTCTTAATGTCATTAAAAATAGAAAATATTTTTTTCAATCAAAAATATGGAGGCCAAGACAAAAATAAAAAAAGCATGAGATGCTGATTGAAATAATTTAAGTAAATTGGAATTTTAATCATATTTTCATCAACTCAAATAATCACATTTCATAATATTTCGTCAAAAACAACTTGTTTTCAGAATTTCCTTTTAGTGCTAATAATAATACGAAATCATTGATTATATATTACTGTTTTGCACAATGAATTACTGCTACGTTTGAAAACACCAGCTATCTATAGCTGCGGAACAAATTTTTTGTTTAAGGGATCAGGATCAGGTCCCTTTAAATTCAGGTACCTTAATCGATGAAATAAATGAATATTCTTTAATTTACTAATACTGAAATTAATAGTTCATCAATTTATCACTGACAATGTATGGTCGCGAAGCTCGTAGACCCTATTATAGTGAGGGTGCCTGTTTGATTGTCGTCTTCACGGCTTATAGACGCGAAGTGCACAGACCCCGTTATAGTGACTATCGTTTAAACGATTTATGGACGAGAATGGACGGGGACCCGTTAGTGTGATTGCCGTATATAGTTTAGAATATTTCATTTTTTATTTACTTTACGCGGAAATCCTCGCAAGGTTAGCAAGGCAGGTCTACTAGTTTACGATATTTGAAATAAAACCACATGCAAAATTTTGCGTTTGGAAAAAAGTTATGGTGAAAAAGAACTTCAACTATTGCGGTATATGGCATAATAAATGTTGTTTTTTGGATAGTAGTCCATTTTAGTTTGGAACTAGTTGACTAAGTATTAAAAAGAATAATAATAAAATGAAACTCACTAGGGCGAATTATGTAAATGTTATCCCGCTTGCAGTAAATCAGTTCTTGAAAAAATATGCATATATTTATAACACAAACTTAATAAAAATTAAGCATTAAAAACAAAATAGTAAAAGAATATAGTCTTTCAAGTATTTCTTTAAAGTTTTGTATAAATGGATTTAATAATTCTTTAACTCACGAGTGTTAAAACCTTTGCCTTTTGGCATTTCAAAGATGTCAAATGCAGTGTTGAATTCAGACACTTTTCTCCGGGAGGGATTTCTGTGGCTCCGGAGGGGGGGGGGGAAATTCCACTTTTTGACCATTGAAAGCATAAAATTTCAAATCTTCCGGGGGGGGACATTCCCCCCGGGCCACCCCCTGGATTCAACACTGGTCAAATGCAAGCTACAATGTCGCATGCAAAAAACACACAAGCAAATTTTGCGAAAACCTAACTAGCTTCAGAGAATAGAAAAGTTGCATTCTTTTTGCACATAATTTTCTATAGTTCTACATAAACATTTTACGGGTCGAGTTAAGAACTATATGTATGTTTTTATTTTTATTTTTTCATATTTCGCCTTTAGTTTAAATACAGGATCATTCATAATTCCCTCCGGGGTTTCGAAACGTTATAGTAAAAAAACGAAAACGAATATGAAAAAAAGAAACATATGAAATTATTTTGAAACTATTCAAGTTTTACTTACATACATTACAGGTGTTATATGTGTGAACCCTTGGTCACACGGCATACATCCATGCGATAGTCCAGTTCCTGCCATACTCCGTTTCTTTAAATCTGAATCAGTGGTGTCAGTTCAACGGGCCTTTCGTAATAAATATCGAAAACAGGGACCAACTGACAAAACAATTCATGTGTGGTACCGGAAATTTAAAGAAACGGAGTATGGCAGGAACTGGACTATCGCATGGATGTATGCCGTGTGACCAAGGGTTCACGCATAGAACACCTGTAATGTATGTAAGTAAAACTTGAATAGTTTCGGAATAATTTCATATGTTTCTTTTTTTCATATTCGTCTTCGTTTTTTTACTATAACGTTTCGAAACCCCGGAGGGAATTATGAATGACCCTGTATATCGATCATTAAAGTGGCGGTAATTTTTTCTATATGATTTTTACGATGTCCTTTAAACGAAACCTTCTAATTATTCTCTCTACATTGGATTCAAAAATGGAAAATAGAGATGTGTAAATTAAAATACTACTATATAAAGTAGCAAGATATTTTGAAACATTTACTTTCAAATTAATATTTTTAAAATCTTAAACATACACTAGATGGAACCCGTCGAAACGTGACGGAAAAAAATACTATAACAATATCAGTAAAATAAGTTTCTTTATTATTTAAGTAGGGCTTCGTATGAAACAGTCTTTCAAATATTTTATTTTACAAAATCGCCCCCCCCCCCCCAGTGAAATGCTATTTCCGATGCAAATTCCAAATGAACACTCCGTAAACAAATGTGTAATGCAAATCAGTTTGACATTACCACCATATTCCCCACGACAAAAAAAAAAAAAAAAAAAAAAAAAAAAAAGGTCATGGACCTATAAATTATCATACAAATAGTCTTATCATAAAGTATCATACAAATTTCCTACTTTCATCTCATATTCAGTAAATAAAAGGACAAAGTATAAGCACCCCCCCCCCCCCCCCACCCTCCCTCTGTGATAATGCAATCGAATGAGCTCCTATGCGCATATGTATTGCATCTGCCCAAAGGCACCGTTGAAATTCGACGTTAAAAAAAGTTTTACAATGTTTAAATTAAAAGTTTTAAAATGCCCTCTTTAATCATTGTTCGTTTCAAATCCATATCTTCTAAAACGCATCCATTGTTTTAAGCTAATCAATTTTTATGTAAAAATGAAGAATTTTTGTTAAAAATAATAAATTAATATGCAGATGAGGGAGAATTTTAATGTTTTCAATTGTAATTTATTTGTATGGTTTCTTCTATCCCTTTACATAATCAGGATGATTATTCCTTTTCCATCACAGTCGGTCTCTTACACAGTTAAATATCCAATGGATCTTTAAAAAAGTAATAAATAACAGTTCCTAGCATATTCTGATTCAACATATACATCAATGAATTCAACATATCAATTTTATGTTAATCATAAACTAAAAATAGTTTTTTTTTTCTTTTGACAGATTTTATATTAGCGCCAAAATACTCTATCTTATGGATAATCTGATCTTATGATTTATCAGGTTTTTATTATTTTTTTTTTCCACTTTTCATGAAGGTTAGGGATACCTATTTTCAATTGTTGCAACTTTCCAAGGGGCTATTTAACATTATTAAAACAAACGGATGGTCATTGTTGAGATAGAATTGAAAAATATTTCATGCTTGAAAATTATTTAAAAAGTCGTTAAATTAAGCGGCAGATTTCAAATAAATTTCAATCGAAAGTTAATTTTTTTTTCTAATTGAGGATGTAAGAATTGAAATTGTAAAATGTAGTAAAAAAAATTAAATTTTTAGTATTTAGAAGTGATGTAATCGCGATGAAAGCTAAAGCGATAGTGCCGTTTGTTGTCACAACCGTTATACATTTCTAAATATTGCCACTGTGTTTTGGTTGGCGTCCAAAAGTAGACTACCATTTTTTGACATCGAAAGAAAATTTCACAGTGAAAGAAATAAGACTTTGCCGCTAATAAGGAACTGTTAAATGAACTTATAACAAACCTACCAAAATAATTCCTATAAAATATTAGCCTTACATTGTTTATTCTAGCTAAAAATACAATCATTATTTCAAGTTTTTTTTTTCCTGAAATTCTTTACTTTTATGAATTTTTTTTATTAAAAAAGGAAATTTTAATAATTTAAATCCTATAATTCCTATAACTTAATCCTATAATTAAAAAAAAAAGTAATTGGTAACATGTAATCAAGGTATGCAATCAAGATGAAGCAACCAATAAAGGCTCCAGTTCTAATCTTTAAAATTATAAATTGAAATATCAGTTAATATTACGCCATGTTGACACAATCATATAAATTTTTCTTTTCAGTTTTATCAATGTTAAAATGCATTTCAAGCTAAGCATAACGTCATTTTCACCGGTACAAACTTTTCACACGTACATTTATGCTTAAGCACCATGCATACAAATAAAAATATATTTTGCATTTAATTGTAATGAAAAAAATGGCATCAACAAAGTTATAATGCTTAATGATAAAATGAACCCAATGGACAATATTTCCGTGACGTCACAGTAAATATGAATTTTTATTTGCTTATAAAACACACGGATAAATATTGTTGTGAGCTCGGGGTTCGAAAGGACTGATGCCAATATATAAGAACAATAAAAAAGCTTTATTCACTATAAACAGTGCAATACGATCACAAATATCTTCTGAAAATTACAAGATATTCAGTAATCTTCAAATCCAATAAAAGCGCAGCAAAATTTCACACAGAAACAATGCGTTCAATACGACGTATCAAGGACAAAATCGATCCGAGAAACACAGTTCTCAATGCAAAGCCTCTCGTATGAATTCAATCGCAGTTGACAGACAACTAACTAACTGAACTGATGGAGGTCCTTATATAGGTTTCAGAGATCTTTCCAGATTATTCCAGAGCCTGCAGATGCTATAAATTACCAGAAAGTGCTTTAACTTTCGATAGAGAACACAAGCAAGAAAGGATCCCAATGTATAGGTATAAGGGGGGTGTGGTTGCACAAAAAGTCGCCAAATCCGTCGCCAACTTGGCGACATTTGGCGATATATCGCCAAATTTGGCGACAAAAATAAGTCGCCAAAACCATCGCCAACTTGGCGATAAACCCATTCCTTGGCGATTTTTCCATAGACTACATTTTAAAAACGATGAGGGTGTAAGGTTGTTTTTCTTGCAAAGCACCTGAGGCCTTTAGCATTGAGTTACATGATGCTCAATAGGAAATACATTAATAATACTGCAATTTTCACAATAATAAAATAAATTTAAACAAATGGAATATTTACAGATATATACAAAATTCATAACATTGCCCCCCTCTCAAGAACTGCACGTCCCGGGCAGTTCAACCTTTGATCGGAAAGCAAACCCGTTACCAACAAATGCTATACTATTCAAAACACATTCATAATGCTGAATTATACAAAATATACACTTATTTAAAAATAAAATAAAATTAAAGCATAGACATTATTACATACAAGTATTTAAATAATAATAACAATAATAATGATAATGCTAAGCAAAATAAATAATTACATTAATTTATATACAAGACCATGGTCATACTAATTTACATTATTTACATTACACTATTCACAATAAATGAACTAAGTACTATGGCCATAGTATGGAGCCAGCCTGTCGTAATGAACGACTCTAGGCTTCGAACTTGGTGACTTTCGGATCCGAATTACGACATCGTTCAGTCTGTTTAGGACTGTATAAGGACCGTCCCAGTGCGACTGCAGTTTGGGAGAAAGTCCTTTACGTCGAGTCGGATTATAAAACCAAACCTTGTCACCTTCTTTGAATTGATGTCCCGTGGCTTTCGTGTCGTACCTGGTCTTCATCTTCTCCGTCTGTATATTGATCCGCTCTCGAGCCAAGTTGTGGACGTCTTCAAATCGTGCCTGGAGATTCTGCACGTATCCCTCTGGCGATGAAGGCGCATCTGGAGGGCGACCAAAAATCAGATCACAAGGTAGACGAAGATCACGACCGAAAAGCATCTGAGACGGGGAATAGCCGGTTGTTTCATGGACGGCGCTGCGATAGGCGAGAAGAAACAAGGGAAGTTTTTGGTCCCAGTCTTGTTGGTTTCTTGAGACTAGCAGTGAGAGATTGTTAAGGATGGTACGATTAAATCTCTCAACCATGCCATCCGATTGTGGATGTAAAGGCGTCGTCCTAGTTTTGTCCATTCCGAGAAGTTGACAGAGACCCTCAATCACAGCAGAGATGAAATTTCTCCCCTGGTCAGAATGCATTTGAAGGGGGACTCCATACCTTGATATCCACTGGTGTACCAAGGCATCCGCAACCGTAGAAGCTTCTTGATCAGGGATGGCATAAACTTCAGGCCATTTCGTGAAGTAGTCCATGACAACAAGGAGGTATTTGTTGCCATCAGCACTTCTTGGCAGAGGGCCTAGGATGTCAAGGGCGATGCGTTCGAAAGGTGCTCCTACATTGTAGAGATGTAGTCTTCCTCGGCTACGTTTCTTTGGTCCTTTTCGAGCTGCACATGCATCGCAAGATTTGCACCATCGTTCGACGTCAGCTCTCGCTTTTCCCCAGAAGAAGCGCTCTCGGACTCTATGTAATGTTTTCATGACTCCAAAATGGCCACCAGTGGGACTGCCATGTAATTCTTTGAGGACCTCTGGTATTCGGGATCGAGGAAGTACCATCTGCCACCGAGATGTCTTCCCATCTTCCGATTCGAATTTTCGGAACAGGACACCATTCCTGACGTGGAGAGAGTTCCAAAGAGCCCAATATTGCTTTGTCGTAGGACTGTAAGTCGAGATGTCTTTCCAACTGGGCTTCGTGCTAGAAGATTCTAATAACTCCAAGATTGGTTTGATCTCAGAGTCTGCCATTTGATCTTCTCGAATCTTCTCATCACTCCAGGGATCTGGTGGCGTCAATAGTGAAGTCTTCGTCTGGCGTATGACATATTCGGGATTATACTTGCTCTCCGCTCTGGAACAATAGCGACAGCTCTCGGGACACGGTCTTCTTGATAGGGCATCGGCGTTTCCATGCGATGAGCCTTTGCGATGCCTGATGTCAAAGTCGTATTCCTGGAGTCGTTGTATCCATCTGGCTACTTGGCCCTCTGGGTTCTTAAAATTCATCAGCCATGTTAGGGATGCGTGATCAGTACGAAGGAGAAATTTCCTGCCATAGAGATAGTGATGGAAGTGTTCTATGGCTTTTACTATAGCTAATAACTCCTTACGAGTGACGCAATAATTTCGCTCTGGTTTCGACAAACATTTGCTCCAGTATGCTACGACTCGTTCTTGGCCATCTATTTCTTGGGAAAGTACAGCACCGACACTTTCATGACTAGCATCCGTGTCCACAATGAATTGTTTGTCGGGGTGTGGATAGGTTAGGACTGGAGAGGATGTGAGAGCTTCTTTCAGCTGCTGGAAGGAATTCTCACATTCTTGTGTCCATAGAAACTTCTGCTTGCTTTCAGTGAGCCTATGCAAGGGTCTTGCGATGTTGGAGAACCCTTGTACAAACTTTCTGTAATAAGTGCATAGTCCCAGAAAGCTTCGCAACTGATGGACATTTTCCGGACGCTTCCAGTTCTTTACTGCGGACACTTTTTCAGGATCTGTTCGAACACCTTCAGCTGAGATGATGTGTCCTAAATAGTTTACTTCTCGTTGGAAGAACTTGCATTTCAAAGGGTTCAGCTTCAAATTCGCCGCTCTTAGCTTCGTTAACACTTTTCGAATATTTTCTAGATGTTCTTCAAACGTGCGGCCACCAATGATGACGTCATCTAGGTAGATGAGACAAGCTTCAAAAGTCAGGCCTTTTAACACTGTCTCCATGAGGCGCTCGAACGTTGCTGGTGCATTGCAGAGCCCGAACGGCATAACTTTAAATTGCCAAAGTCCTTGTCCAGTAGTAAATGCGGTCTTCTCTTTGTCATCAGGATGGATCTCTACTTGCCAATATCCACTCTTCAAATCCAGCGTGGAAAACCATTTATGTCCTGAAAGAGTATCTAGCGTGTCGTCTATTCTTGGTAGAGGATAGCTGTCCTTCTTCGTGATATCGTTAAGTTTGCGATAATCCACACAAAATCTTGTGGAGCCATCTTTCTTTCGGACCAACACGATGGGAGAGGCCCACGGACTTGATGACGGTTCGATGATGTCACTATCCTGCATCTGTTGTAAGAGCTTAGACACCTCTTCTTGTTTAGCGAACGGCAAACGTCTGGGATGCTGTTTAATCGGTGGATGGCCGGCAGTATCAATTCTATGCCGTGTCAGTGAAGTGCGACCAATATCACTCTCGTTTTGAGAAAACACATCCTTAAATTCCTGGAACAGTCTTTCTGCGGCATGTCTCTGTTCAGGAGATAAATTTTCATTTCGTCCAATTTCAGGTGTTAAACTTGTAGGCGGCTCCGACAACATCAAGCTCGGGTCTTTGCAAACACAGGTGACTGGAGCACAGGTTGCAAGCACCTCACCCTTCTGGATAATTCTAGATTTTTCACTTACATTCGCCATCCTCACGGGTATCACATCTCTCGACAGATCTACCAGCGCTGATGCTATTAGCACTCCTTTTGGGCTCTTCTCAGGATATCCAACCAAGCCACATTGAAAACTACCTTCGTTCTCAGTTAATCCAGGTATCATCATTTCGGTCCGAGGAGGGATGATAACATCTGCCTTGGCTGTGATCCGTTGAATAGACCCGGACTCATTTCCAAGTTTGAAAATAGTGACATCTTCTTGCGCAGAGCGTAACTCATTCTTCTTAAAATCCAGTGTAAATCCATGATCTTTTAAAAAGTCCAGTCCGAGTATGAAAGGGTCTGAAATATCGGCCACGTAGACTGTATGGCGATAAGCGGCGTTCCCAAACTTTATTTTCAGTGTCATTCTTCCATGTATATCGATCTTATCTCCGGTCACAGTTTGAAGAATAACACGCGGCGGGGTCCAGAAGAGTTTTTCTTTCAGCCGCTGAGCTAGATCTTTCCGAATGATGGTCACATTGGCTCCTGTATCGATGATCATATTACAGGGCAAATCATTCACACTTCCGAGTAGAAAAACTCCGTTCTCGCCGCAACTTCTTGCAGAAATTTCACATACTTGAAAATGGGGCTTCTCAAAATCTGGCAACCTCCGCCCCGCAAGATGGCCATTAATCAGTTTTCCTGCTCCTCCTTTAGCGGGAGAGATATTACCTTCGGTGCTGGGTCGTCTTGGGCAGTCGATTTGGATATGGCCTTCCCCACCACATTTCCAGCACTTGATCTTCCTGTAAGGTTTGTTGGCCATTAAGGAGTTCATCTTTCTCATTATGTCATTCATCTGCTGCTGTAAGCGCTCCACAGCTCTATCCGACGTCTCAGGCAGGTTGGCTGCTCGCACAAAGTGTCGATCTTTCCTAGTAGCTTGCTTGGCTGCCTCGAATTTCAGAGCGTAAACCAAAGCCCCTTTTAAATCATTGAGATCTGCAATCCGGAGTGCTGTCTGGATCTCAGAGTCACGCACACCATCGATAAAATGTTGCAGAGCCAAGCTTTCTCTAATTTCAGTCGGGCAGTCAGGATAAGCAAGATGGGAAAGTCTCTCGACATCCGTAGCAAGCTCTTGCAGGGATTCAGTGGATTTCTGCTGTCGAGATTTGAGCTGGAGTCTGCTATATTCCTTCATGCATTTCTCGCCAAAGCGCAATTCTAAGGCACTGACGAGCGTTTCAAAATCCAGCGGTTCATTTGCAGGCAAAGTCTGTAAGACGTCGGCAGCATCAGCTCGTAGAGAAGCAGCTAACTGGCAAGCCTTTGTCTGGGAATCCCATCCATTGGCGTCCGCTACGATCCCAAATTGTGTCTTAAAAACTGGCCAGGAGGATTTGCCGTCATAGGTCGAAAGTTTAATAAAGGCCCGAGGAAGCATATCTGGATACTTGAAATCTTCGGAAAAGTTTACGGCAGTTATCTTCTGTTTCTTGATTTTTTCCAAATCTTTTTTTACATTCTCTATGCTTTCTTCAACGGTCTTGGCGATCTTTTGAACTTTTTCTTCTACTCTTTCTTCTACGGTTTTCGCTGTCATTTGAATTTCTTCTACCTTTCCTTCTATTTCTTGAAATCTTCCTTCAACTTTGTCTTCCACGCCGTCAATTCTGTCATTTAAAGATGTTATCTTATCCTCTATTAAGTCTTTCAACTCTCCAAGGTTGGTTGACATATCCTTTTTCATTTCATCTTTTAAGTCGCCAAGGTTGGCAGTCATTTTCTCGTCTATCGCTGATATTTCCTTCTTCATTTCTTCCGACATTTCCTTCATTTCAGCCTGGTTCGCAGTCATTTTCTCATCTATCGCTGACATTTCCTTCTTCATTTCAGCCTGGTTCGCAGTCATTTTCTCATCTATCGCTGACATTTCCTTCTTCATTTCTTCCGACATTTCCTTCATTTCAGCCTGATTCTCAGTCATTTCCTTCTTCATTTCTTCTTTCAACTCAGCAAGGTTGGCAATCATTTTCTCATCCATCTCCCCTAATTTCTCCAATAATTTAGTCAGTTGCGCCTCCATTGCTCTGGTGATCGGCATTCAACCCCACTCCTGACACCAAATGTTGTGAGCTCGGGGTTCGAAAGGACTGATGCCAATATATAAGAACAATAAAAAAGCTTTATTCACTATAAACAGTGCAATACGATCACAAATATCTTCTGAAAATTACAAGATATTCAGTAATCTTCAAATCCAATAAAAGCGCAGCAAAATTTCACACAGAAACAATGCGTTCAATACGACGTATCAAGGACAAAATCGATCCGAGAAACACAGTTCTCAATGCAAAGCCTCTCGTATGAATTCAATCGCAGTTGACAGACAACTAACTAACTGAACTGATGGAGGTGCTTATATAGGTTTCAGAGATCTTTCCAGATTATTCCAGAGCCTTCAGATGCTAGAAATTACCAGAAAGTGCTTTAACTTTCGATAGAGAACACAAGCAAGAAAGGATCCCAATGTATAGGTATAAGGGGGGTGTGGTTGCACAAAAAGTCGCCAAATCCGTCGCCAACTTGGCGACATTTGGCGATATATCGCCAAATTTGGCGACAAAAATAAGTCGCCAAAACCATCGCCAACTTGGCGATAAACCCATTCCTTGGCGATTTTTCCATAGACTACATTTTAAAAACGATGAGGGTGTAAGGTTGTTTTTCTTGCAAAGCACCTGAGGCCTTTAGCATTGAGTTACATGATGCTCAATAGGAAATACATTAATAATACTGCAATTTTCACAATAATAAAATAAATTTAAACAAATGGAATATTTACAGATATATACAAAATTCATAACAATATTTTTATCGAAATACTTAAACATTTTAATTATATTTTAACTTACAAATTAAAAAATTCGGCTTAAAAGTCACGTGCTTTTAATATTTAATATTTATTTTTTATGCTCGCAATCATTGAGTTCAAAAAATAAACTCTGTACGTCGCAACAGTGGGCGTTAATCCGATTGCCGACTTTATGACGTCATAAGCAGAAGTAAAATTTTAATTTAAGATTACGGCTAATTAATTAAATTTTCGAACAAACGAATGTACGATAACAAATCTGTGACCAAATATCTTTCAGTTAAAAAAAAAAAATGATGTAATTTGATGTAGTAGTTTGTTCTCCCGGATTGTCGAAACAAAACGCTTAGCGTTTTAAATATATAGATATGACTTAAGTTGAAAACTTGTAAATTTAAATGAAAATAATTTTTTTAACACAAAACCACAAACTTTATGCTTATACCTGTTTTTTTTTTTTTGCAGAACACTGGAAAACAATTTAAATGCAATCTTTTTTTTACCCTCATTGAAAGCTAATCTTCCATTTGCAGGCCAACGTTACCTATTGGGAACATGGGAGTTTAACAAATTATAGCAAGTACATTTCTTATTTCTTGTGGGTTTTTTTAATGCAATAAATCATCTGAAGAACATATATTCAATTGTAGAAGTGTGGCATCTTTTCTTGTATGAATTTTTAGCACTTTCCAACCTAGTTGAAAAGTGCTTACGACTTCGGTTTGTCTGCCGTATGGCCATCTGCCGTCTGCCGTCTGGCCGTCTGCCGTCTGCTGTCTGCCGTCTGTCCGTGCTCTAACTCCCGTAAATATGCTCGGATTGCTCTGCAATTTTTATATGTTATTGTCTTTATCTATAGCATCTTCCGTATTGCAACGGAAGTGTGTAGCACTGATAGTTTTTTTACAGGAACACTCAAAAGAATTCCGTTACATTGCGGTCTATGGGGATAATCATTCGCGGTTTATTTAAATAATGTTTCACTATTGTAAACGCATTGAAATTTATATATATCACTAAAGTGCATTAGAAGAAGATTAATATGGAATAGGGTGTGCATAGCACTTATAGTTACTTTACAGGGACAGTCAAAGGAATTCCGTTACATTACGTCTATGGAGAAAAATCGTCTGCGGTTTATTTAAATAATGTTTCACTATTTTAAACGCATTGAAATTTATATATATTACTAAGGTGCATTACAAGAGGCTTACTACAGAATAGTGTGTGTATAGCAGTCATCGTTCATTTACAGGGACACACAAAAGAATTCTCTACTGTCTGTTAACAATAATTCCTGGAAGTGCGTTTTAAGTTACTGAACGCGATTTTAATTTTAACTCGCTTTTTGTCTATTATGCGGTATGTATAAATTCTGTAGATCCTACACAGGGCAGCACAAAAGTTCGCGAACACATTTCCGTTTACTGACAGAAACTCCAGAAGGATAATTTTAAACTGTGCTACGCGTTTCCTAACTAAACTAAAATTTAGCATCCTATGTAGTATATATACAAATCTATAGATCCTATACAGGGCTGAATAAAAGTATTCGGATATTTTTCCGAATATTGTATCTGTTGGAAATTTCTGAAATTATGTTTTTAAATATGTTATGCGTTTTCCAAATTGTTTACTTAGATGTTATCTTTTAGCTTATTAAACGGTATGTTTTGTAAAATTATTTTGGAAGCGTTGGAAACTGCTACATAATCTATGCTTGTAAAGAAATGTATCAGTACAATTATAATACCGGGTGCGTCATAAATTCGTGCAAGCTTTAAAAATTCATAATAAAAGAAGTAATGCTCGGAAAAAATTTCGGTTTGCGTGAGTATGATCAGAAGGTTTTTGGATTTTTTTTTCATGTATAATAAAAAAATATTCCAAAAGTAACCAATAGAGGGCGCTCACACGTCATACTGAGATGTTTTATGCAAATCAGGTAAACACAAGCAGTCATACTAAATTGAGTATCCCATTCAATGAAATAGGGCTTTTTGGCGCCTTAAGTTATTTCTCCGTGCGAAACTTTCGCAATTGGATTCACCATTCGAAAATTTCGCAAAAGTGGATTCACCATTCGAAAATTTCGCAAAAGTGGATTCACCGTTCTTGTTTAACCGCCAGCGCTCGATCTGGTAACGATAGCATACTGCCGAGATCGAATGACGAAATCATTTCCAGCCAGGTATTTTATTGCGAGCCTGATTTGCATAAAACGCCTCAGTATGACGTGTGAGCGCACTCTATAGGCTACTTTTGGAATCATTTTTTATTATACATGGAAAAAAATCCAAAATCATTCTTATCATACTCGCGTAAACCGAAAAATTTTCCGAGCATTACTTTTTTTATTATGAATTTTTAAAGTTTGCACGAAATTATGACGCACCCGGTATATGCTGTATTAAATAATTATTAATGAATTACCATTTTTCAGTTAGATGATCCCAATTAAAAACGTTTGTCTTTAAAATGTTAATGGCCTCTTATGTTCAGCTCAACCTCAAAGACTGCATATTGATTTTTTACAACACTCTGATGCAAGGAAATATAATATTTGGTTTTATTGAAGAAACGGCGAACTTGCACATTTTATTTTTGTTCCAGCACAATATATATAAACAAACCTCATGAAGTCCAATAATGCTTATGAAATACAGCAGTAGATAAGCAAAGCCCTTTCTTTTAAACAAAGTTGAAAAGTGCTTATGACTTCGGTTTGTCTGGCCGTCTAGCCGTGCTCTAATTCACGTATATATTCTCGGATTGCAATGTAATTGATCAATATTATTGAGGTTTCAATTGCATTTGAGTATTGAAAATGTGAAGTGTATAGCATTTATAGTTCATTTACAGGGACACTCAAAAGCCGTTACAGTATGGTCTATGGGGGAAAAGTCGTTTGCAGTGCATTTCAATGATGTTACATTATTTCAAACATATTGAAATTGATATACGTCATTGAGGTGTACTACAAGATACTTACTATAGAATAAGATATGCATAGCATTTATCGTTCATTTACAGGGACACACCAAAGACTTCGGTTACAGTACTGTTTATGAGCAATAATTGCTGGAATTTCGTTTTCAATTGTGGTGTGCGTTTTTAAATTTAACTAATTTTTTTAATATTACTTGATGCGTATGAATTCTATATATGATATTCAGGGCAGCACAAAAGAATTCGAGTACATTTTCGCTTATTGGTGGAAATTGCTGAAGGGAAATTTTCTACTGTGTTATGCGTTTTCTAAATTAGCTAAATTTTTGCATACTATGTAGTATATATATATACAAATCTACGGATCATATATAAAGTTGCACAAAAGAATTCGAATATTTTTCCGACTGTAGATGGTAATTCCTGAAATTGGGTTTTCAAATATGTTATAAGTCTTCGAAATATTTCAGTTAGATATCATCTTTCGCCTTATTAAAGGGTAAGTTTTGTTACAGTATTCTGAATATGTTGGAAAATGTTTCATAATATATGCTTGACGCTCGATTTTTCTTTTTTGTTTCAATATCCAGTTAATAAATCTGCTTTTGACTTTTTTTTTTTTTTTTTTTTTTTTTTTTTATTGCTGCTTTGCACGAGAGAAAATTTTCTCAAAGAAAATTTCTTTTGGATCAAACAGAAACATGCACATTTTTTCCTAAACTTTTTAATTTTGTGTTCAAAGTTTAAATTAACACAAAAAAACTATTTAATATCTTAATGATTTTCTAGTGTTTTTAAAACCTTACACTATTAGAGTCGTTTTGTAATATATGCAAGACTTTTAAAAATTCAGCATTATATGTTTTGAATAAAGCCTTCTAAATCTATTTTAAGTGCAAAATATGTTTTTTAACAATTTAAAAATAACTTAGGGGAAAGTTTAGCACCTAGTTGTATGTTGCATTCTGAAATATTTATCATTTACAAAGGATGGGAATTATCACTTTACTAAACAGCGTACAACCAACAGAGTGAAAAAATATCTAGAAAGGGGTTCGATCCCGTCTCCCTTGGTATAGCGCACCAAGTGCTTTACCAATTAAGCCATCCGGACGACATCCAGTCTAGGATTCTCTCACTCTTATATGGCTAGGCTACAACCTTGCAGCACAAGATGTAACGTCAATCATGAGCACATGAGACATTGTACGCTGTTTAGTAAAGTGATAATTCACATCCTTTGTATTTCAGTAATTTACAGCGTAATTTCAACTCTGCTGAAAAATTAATTAGCATATAAATATTCACCTATGCAGGGTTTGATTTATCTCATGTATGCTACTAGGAGTTGTGTTCATGATTGACTTTCCATCTTGTACTGCAAGGTTGTAGCCTAGCTATATAAGAGTGAGAGAATCCTAGACTGGATGTCGTCCGGATGGCTTAATTGGTAAAGCACTTCATGCGCTATACCAAAAGATCCGGGATCGAACCCCGGTGTGAACATTCTGTTGGTTGTACGCTGTTTAGTAAAGTGATAATTCACATCCTTTGTATTTCAGTAAATTACAGCTCTGCTTAAAAAATAGTTAGTATATATTTATCATTTATTTATTCATTGTAGGTGTTGCGTAGTTTGTGTGAATGGTCTGGTGGTATATCAAATGTAGAAAGCTCTATTCATAATGCATACCTGACCGTTATCCGAGAGGCTAAAGAATTTATTTATATCGAAGTGAGTATTTTTCTAATAAAATAAAATAAATAATTAAAATAAAATAAAATTACTCAGTATATCTACTGCATGATTTTATAAGAGAACTCTTGAGTGAAAAAAAAAAAAAGAAGCTTTTATCTACTCATGTTTAATTTCAAAGATTTGTTTTAAAAACATAATACTCGTATTTATTCATTTTCATTATTTATTACATTTACATGAAGGAGAATTTTTTTCACAGCGTTTAAATATTTTTCTTAAAAAAGGATCAACTTTTTCATATAAAAGTGTAACATAAACATTTACAAAATAGAAGATATTCTTTTCTAAAACAAATTACGAATTTAATTAGGCGAAAATTCGCAAGCTAAAATAAATATTTTAAAAATATAATAAATTTAACAGCACTGTCTTTAACTAATGAGCCAGTGGAACCCCGCTCATGGTCTCAAATCTTCTGGGAACGACGGAATAGTGAAGTTTTAGTTTTAAAGTACTTATACAGTAAACTTTGTCTAAGGCGGTATCTATCGACAGCGAGAAAATTTTCCGTCGTAGATAGTATTCCGTCGTAGACAGAATAGTGTATTGAAAATCCTTTTGCGCTATCAGTGGCGGTGCCAGGATTTTTCTCTGGAAGGTGAAGAGGGGGGGGGGGTCCAGAATTTGTCTTGAGGTTATATATACAGTGTAAAACCTGCTAAGACGAAATCGCAAAAGAGTGGCTAAAACTTCCGTTTTAGACAAGTTTCTGTCTTAGCAGGTGTAATTTTATGTCTAGCTAGACCAAGGCATTATCTGTTTACGAAAGGATTCCTGGATTCGATCTAAGGCAGGTTCCGTTTTTACAAGTTTTGTTTTATTTATATACATATACATATTTATGTTAAATGTACAAAAAATCTATCTATAACAGAATCCTGTCTTAAACGGAAACTTTTCATTGTTCCGGAAAGATTACCATACAATAATACCTGGCAAGACAGAAACCTGCCTAAAATGAAATATTTTTCCGGTCCTTTGCATTTTTACTAGTTTTATTATATATATATACAGTAAAACCTGTGAAAATTAATATTACAAAATTTAAAATTTGTTCCGCCAAGGTTAACATTAGTCTATATAATTTTTCCTTTTAATAAAATTCCATATATTATACCGGCTTATTAAATTAAAACCTATTCTGAAACTAGTCTATCATTCTTCATATGTAAAGGTATAAGATCTTAATACACCTAATAATATTTATTCCAAATTGCTTAAATCTAAAAATGGCATAAACTACTTATTTTCCTTAAATAAAATACTTTTATTATTTAAATCCTTCTAAATTCTTTACTTAATTTGCTAAAATGTCATAAACCTAAATTATCCCGTTCTAAAAAACCTATTTATTTAAATTCATTCTTTTAATAAAATATCAAAATGTTTCTTATAATATTTCAATGCTTTAATATTCTAATTTTATTCCGCATCAATAAATTCATTTATTTTTCTTTTCTGTTCTGCGCTAAAACATCGTCTGGAATCTATTTTAAGCAACACTCTCGACTCAGAGCGCCTTATTTGTTTACATGATATGTACCTGGGTCGAGGCTTTAGAATGTTCCGAAAGCTTTATCCCGCCAGGAAGTCAATTTACTTTAAAATTAATACACCGGAACTGTTAAATAAGTCCCTCTTAAATCGTTTATGATTGGTGTAGAGGAATCAGCTGACTTATTTGGCCCTTTGCGCGTGATAAAAATAAGAACGCAATCGCAGCAAAATCATGTAGACGGACACGAGAACTAGCGTGAGATAGACAGAAAATCGAAGTTGTTTTTTCGGAGAGTTCGAAATATTATTCGAAGCTTTTTAAGACCTCATAATGTAGAGATTTTTTTGAAACCCCGACTGCCAAATAACGATGATTAAATAACCATTTAGATCGACTTGCTACAGCATTTCTCCTGGGTGATTTTTGAGTATGTAAATAAACATTGTTTTCAAAATTCGACTGCTTACTTATGGAGTCCATACATTTTCGTCGTAATTACTGAGTGACGAACATAGGATTATCACGACATTATAAGACTATATATATGTTTTTTTGTTACATTTAAGTTTAAATGAGTCTAACAAATAATACGGAAAATAAATTTAAGAATTTTTATAATTTTCTGCTGCAAGCAGGAATTTAGAGAAATGCTGGATAACTAAACTAAAGCTAAACTGAAATGTTACGTTCTAAAAAAAAAGAAATATCTATTGTAAATACTTTGCTACAAATCAATTTGAAGTCAAAATTGTAATTAGACTTTTTGTGAATGTAAAGCACAATAATTAGAATCCAAAACGCTCGTAAAATTAATATATAAATGGGGTTTTGATGGTGCTTCAAGCCAAAGCATGTGTAAACAAAAATTTGATGAGGAATGCTCCTTTCAATCAGATAGTTCAATTTTTATGACAAGTTTTGTACCTATTAGACTATTATGTGGTTCTGAAGTTATTTGGCAAGACCAAATTCCATCCTTCACTAAATATTGTCGGCTTGTTAGGTTCTAATTTGTGGGCGAGAATAATGATATATTAAAAAAGAAATATCAGCGAATGGGAGAAGTAATAAAAAACTTAAAGTCTACAGCATATAAAAATATGGCCTTTGATTGCGAGATGTATTTAACCATGATTAATGGAAAATTTATTACTGCAATTTCAAATACATCATCATTTCAACATGTTCTATCTGTGGTGTACCTTCGCACATGAATAACAATGATAAAATTGTTAAATGAAGTGTAAACACATCCTTATGCAGCTTTGGTGTCTCCAGTCTCCATGTAAAAATGCGGTCTGTGGTGTATTTGCTTCATATTTCTTACAATCTAAATAATAAAATAAAGTTTTGCTCTGTGTGTGTGTGTGTGTGTCTGTCTGTCTGTTGGCGATGGCTAGCAAAATCTAGCCGACCTAGAAGCCTGAAAACTTAGGTGTGGATAGTCCAAGGTCGGACCATGTGCACCTGAGTCCCAGAATTTTAATATTTTGATAATTACTCAATATATTAATTAGAATATCATTAAACATCGCATCGAAAATTCCATCTTTTAAATCAAAATGGATAAAGAAAACAACTGTTGTTATGGATTTACAAGCGGAAATGAACGAATTCGAAATTATTTTACTAATTAGCAAATTAAAAAAAAACTAATTAAGATATCAATTTGAAAATTTTTGAGCATATGTAAAAAAAATTCTGCATCCGACTATGCGATTTTTGAAAAATTCGGCAGGTAATTTTTCTTAATTTATGCAAAAAAACTGCCAAAAATCTGCCGGCGCCAGTGAAAAAAATCCGAGAAAGTTTCAGACAGGGATCTGCTTTCATTAAAAACTGAACTACAAAGAGATCTGTTTCTCTGGCCGATCCCTCCATTTAGTTTGCGAAAATGAAAGGAAATAATTGCCAATTTTTACTAATGAACAAAAATTTAGATAACTAATTAAGATATATATCTGAAATTGAGGATGGGAAGTGTTGTCATATGCCGGCTATTTTAGTGTAGCGTCTTCGCTATGTTCTAATTATCAGAAAAATGTAATTCTTTTTTTAATGGTCGCGTTAATGCAGGTGAAGGTGGTTTTCTTGAACAAATTATTCGTTATATTTGCGGGTATGGAGAGGAAGGGGTTAACGCCTTGCTCTGAGATTATTATTATCTCGGGCCCGGGCAACGCCGGGCGGGTAGCTAGTCTATCATAAAACCAAAAGAAGGAAAAAGAAGAACCAAGGAGAAAAATACAAAGAGAATTCAGAAAAATTAGGTTTGCCAATTGATGTCGTCAAACAGGGAAGTAGTTAGACACAAGATCCGAGATCATATATGTATAAACGCAGGTGCTTGCAATAGTCAACTGTAAACGTGAAAATTAATATTTCTTTATTGCTTTTTCAAAACTGAAACTGAAACTGAACTGTGCCAAATTTTAGGTAATTCAAATGAGGCGGATTCATTGCAAATGTTCACGTTACGCATATTGATTCACGGACAATAGACGGGAAATAAAGCCTTGTTGGATAAATTATTTTACTATTTTTAAAATCAATTTTTAAAGTCTGGGTTCTATATAGTCTTGCCAATTCTGTAGTTCTTTTGTCATATTTGATATCTGCCACATGCTCTTTTAATCTTGTTTTAAACTTTCTAGAGGTCATTCCTATATAATATTGCAATGTTCCATCTGCTCTTGTGAACGGGATTTCATAAACCCCTATAGTTGATATGGCTCTATTGGGTCTATTTTCTTACAAACTACGCTTTTTAATTTTATGGATGGTTTTGCGATAAGATATATGTTAAATTTGCTAAGTGTATATTTCAATCTGTCAAATAACCCAGGGATATAATGTAAAGTTAGGTAACTTTGAATTTTGTTTATTGAAGTTTTTCTTCTCCTTCTTCTCCATACTCGTAATTACTTTATTAATAGTGCTTTCTTTATAACCGTTGTCTCTTGCTATTTCATGTATTTTATTTATTTCACTGGTTAACTGATCTGGAGTTCAAACTGTAAAGGCTCTCTTAATAAAATGCCTAAATGTCGAAACTTTGCATGAAAAAGGTGCTTGAGCATTATATGGGATAATGGATTGATTGACTATAGGTTTTCTATATACTGGATAAATTATTTTACTATTTTTAAAATCAATTTTTAAAGTCCCGGTTCTATGTAGTCTTGCCAGTGCTATAGTTCTTCTGTCATATTTGATATCTGCCATATGCTCTTTTAATCTTGTTTTAAACTTTCTAGTGGTCATTCCTATATAATATTGTATTGTTCCATCTTGGATTCTTTTTATTATCCATCAAGGCTTTATTTCCCACCTATTATCCGTGAATCAATAGAAATCTAAATGCGCGTAATGTGAACATTTGCAATGAATCCGCCTCATTTGAATTACCTAAAATTTGGCACGAGGTACTCTTCAGTTTTAAAAATGCAATCCTCTTTAATAAAAAGCTATGCGTCGCTGACGACTGGGATTTTCGATAATCGTTGCCACAGATTAATCTCGGAAAATGAAACATTTGAAGTTAGTGAAAAAATTAATAGCTCGAAAAGTATTTGTCAGAAAATTGTTAGACAAACTGCGTTAGAAAGGTAAAAAATTGTATTTTTCGCGATATAAATTTGAAATCTAATAATTGTGCCGTTTTTCAAATATTGAATTTCAAAAATTACCAAATGTCACAATGGAGTACTATAGCGAAATCTTCACGCGTAAAAAGATAATGATAACGGCCATATGTCCTGATGTATACTGGCTATAGCACGAGTCACAAATTATAGTAGCCTTACTATTCTGTTAAAATATAAAAGTGAATTATGATGCCACGAGTGCATGATTTTTATTTAATTTTAATTGTTTGAGTGCAACGAAGACTCATACACAGCGCAGTATTACTTTGCCCCATATATAGCTACGATGGATATTAAAATCTTTCGTCAAGCATAACTCAAAAAATATTTAACGGATTTCGTTCAAATTTTTACAGCAGGTACTTATAAAGGTGACAACGACGTCTATTTATTACCAAGAATAAATGCCAAACCGTTTGGAAATTATATTAAAAAAATAGATAAAAAAGCACAATTAAAGTACATACGTCACGAAAATTTTGTGCGTACGTCATTTTCACCAGCGGGAGATTTTCGTAGACAATCGGAATTGAAAAGTTCATGGAGTACATGGAGCAAAAAAATATGCACGCACTAATATTCAGCAGAATAAAATATATTTCAATTTAGTAGAAATCGAAAATTAATCTGGATTTTTTTCTGTTTGAAAGAAAAACCCCGCAATAACTTGGTAGACTTGGTATTAGAGATTTGGCGCAAATCTCAGCAATAGCAGCTTTTTTTTATTTCGTGTGTGTAAATTAAAAAAAAAATCTTTGGTGTTTAAATAAAACGTTTCGATTTATGACATTATTTCTTTTTTTTTCTCTTTTTAGCATTTTAAATGGGATTAAGGAAAGGCATGTATTTTAAATGAAATGAGTGAAAGGTTTATATTTAAATGAAATGAATTCATATGAAAATGTTATAGGAAAAATATTTGGCGATTTATCAACTGCGCCAGGATAACATAAAAGTACCAATATATCAAACGGTATGTAGTATGTGAAATGAAACGATTATAGTCACCCATCGTAGAAGAAAAAAAGGTACTTTTCGGTTAGCCGGGCGCCAGTGATATATGTACATATATGAATACATATGTATATACATATACACATATTTACGTATACATATATATACATATATGTATGTATATTTATACATATATATGTATATACATATGTATTTATATCTGTACACATATCACTGGCGCCCGGCTAACCGAAAAGTACCGAAAAAACCTAATATTCTGCATTCAGAGGGAAAAATCCATCTCCTGTGCCGTAAGATTTGGAGAGTTCTTTTTTGGTGATAAGTTTTTCGATGTGATTGTTGGGATCTGCAGGATTTGGCTTACTTTTTCTAAATCTTATTTTTTTTTGCAGATGTAGTATTATGTAAATATAATTTTTTTGCACATATTTTTCTATTTTGTATATATATATATATATTAAATTGTAATGACATTTGGAAAAGAGATTTTTAGCTTTTTATCTGTGCCTTCGGAAATATTAAAAAATAAAAAAAGATTTACATATATCAAGCGTATAATATTATGTTTTGCATCTTTATACGGACCACTTCCCCATTTTTAGATTTTAAATGCTATTTATTATTTACTAGCCGTTTATTAATTGTTTACAATTTACCACCCTGACAATAACAATTATTTATCACAAAAATGCCTCTTAGGTTTGTTAAATAAGCTTGTTTATGTATTTTCATTACTTATTAAAATATCGAATATGGCGATAAAATTTTATTTTAGCATCGTGCTTAAATTTTTAAGATGGGGCAAAAACATGCTTTAATAAACGTATGTTTGTAAATATTTGAAAAACATGTTTTACCGCTCTCTTGAAAAATTTTGTAAGATGCTAAAACTACCTTTTGGCACCATTTAAAATTTTTTTCGCCAACCGACATTGGATACGAAACTTTTCCTCATTCAGATACACAGGCAAGGATGGTCTCAAACAAGAGTAAAGCTAGCAACAATATTGTTTTAACTCTATAAGAGTTACAATGATGATATTAAATGCTTCGATTGGCTTTGGGCCCAATTACGAAAGTTTCTCCTAAAAAAAAACTGTAGAAGGAGTCTTTTACATTTGTTTCAAATGAAGCTCGGTCTACAAGGTATTAGTTAATAATACAAGCAACACTAATGGGATGGAGGCAAAAGTTTTAATTTAAATGTATATATTTAAAACCCTGAGAATAATGATAGATTTTCTAATCTTCAGAAATCGAGTCTACAGTCAAAGTTAGCGAGAAACAAAAAAAATATATATTAGCAACAATATGGTACTTCAAAAAAACTTTCACAAAATAGACTTCATTGCATCAAATCGTATTAACTAAAATACGCCAATTGGCAATGGACCCAATTACGGAAAATTACGTAATATGTTTAAGAATCTCCACATTAGCGAATATATTGCAACTGATAAGCAAACGGTCATGAAGCATAAATGTTTAAATGGGTTAAGCGGTTTTTGTCAAGAAAGATGAAATACATAACAACACAAAATATGCAAAATGCTACCATGATGGTAAAAGTTCTTGATTTGTCTATTAGAATCTTTCGGTTTGGCGAAGGATTAAAAGAAAAAAATATATATATGAAAAAAAGTAACATGTTACAATGCTTAACATGCATTCAAGGGAGACCAAACTGGTCGCCAGTGGCGGCTAGTAATAATAAATAACAATAAATGAATAAAATAATCTTATTGGATAGAGATTTCCGTCAAGTTTTACCTGTCATTTTTAGAGTTTCAAGACCGCTAACAGTTTCAAGTTGCATAAAGAAGCATAGACTTTGTGTTCTCAATTTTACATTTAGAAACTTACAGAGAATATGCGCACCCTTCAAACAGGTCAGCAAGGTGTCTGTTACAGGTTGGTGAATGTCGAAGTGGGGAAACTATTAAGTTGCCCTCAATTTGCTATCCAGATATACAAGATTAAGTGCAGCAACTTTTCAGTGACATCAGTTTTAAGACAGTGACACCTGAAAAGATTAAATGAAGAGCCATACTAACTGCGACAAACAATTTGTCAATTGAAATTAATGATCGTGTTTTACAATAAACCAGGTGTTGAAACGTGTTTTACCAGGAACTAAAAGGGTTTAAGAAAGCACTGACATCATCATAAGGGATGGTCCGCAAGATCAACTTGCATATACTGAGAAATTTGCAAATGCTTTAACACCAACTGGAAGGCCACTTCCTAAACTGAAATTAACGCTAAGAGCTATCATAACGTTACTAAGAAATTTAGTACTTTCTAAAGGTCTGTGGCAATGGTACAAGACTTATGTTAGTAACTTGCAGAATAATGTTATTGAAACAAAAAAAAAATTTCCAATATTAATCAAAATTTATTCTCCACTCGAATACCACTTATTCCATCAGACAATAATATTCCTTTTACATTTAAGGGTGTAAAATTTATTATCCGATTAGCTTTTTCAATTATTATAAATAATGCCCAAGGTCAAACTTTTGAAAGAGATTGCTTGGATTTGTCAAATCCAGTTTTTAGGTAATGGTCAGCTGTATGTATGTCTTTCAAGAGTTAGATCTTTTGATTCTGGTAACTGTAGTATCTCTGAGCTCTGAAATTTACAATTGTGTATATAAAGAAGGTTTCGATGTTGAAAATTCAAAATATAAAACTATTTTGATAATTATGAATGGTGTAGATAATTTAATATATGTATTACACTTTTTTAATTTTAAAGAGTATCCAGTAACTATTGTGTGCATGCAAAGGTTTTTATATGCATGGTGCTGAAAACATTACCTCTGTTTTCATATTTCTAAATGGCGTCCGTATCTTATGATGTGTATATTATTTCAAAGTACCCAGAGTTTTAAGTGAAGAAGTTTTTATGCATAGTATTTATACATATAATGCTGAAATTCGTATTCTAATATGCATATATTTAAAAGAGTATACACTAGAGCGCAGATGCTCTGCGCGGGATCGACTAGTAATTTAATAAGAGTGCACAACAGAATGTTTTTTTTCTTTTGTGGCAACCCGTTATTGTAGTTATAATCTATGCCGTGGTGCATGATTTTACGTTGTGTTATTAAATGTTTGACTTTAAATATCTTTTTTTTTTTTTTTTTTTAATGTGTCTTTGTTGGTATTTTGCTTAGAACCAGTTCTTCATTAGTCAACCTCTTGGAAGTAGCAGCGTTTTTAATGGAATTGCCGACGCTCTCTTCAATCGAATTTTGAGAGCACATCGGTAAGTGTAATACAGTTTATAGAAATGAATCATAATTTTTAGTCATCTGTGAAAAACTTCTTTCATGGAGAAATTTTATTCATACAGTTAATTAAGTCAAAAATATGCAATTTTTAAATTTGTGTACAATTATACATTAGTCTTCCCTAATCTATATATTATCACATCATTTGTATTTTTATATTGATTTTAATAACATACAAATTTATAAAAGTATAAATTATTCAGTGTGTGGAATTATACGTTTTTTTATAAATAGAAAAATTAAATGCTATCGGATGCTACCCGAACGCTATCGAATAAAATCCTTCTAGCCCTGTGGTTAGTATGTTGGCCTATAATCATATCTTTAATATAAAAATTTCATTTTTCAAGAAAATAAATTTTATAAATATGCTCATTGTCATTCCTATTCAAATATCTGGCAATTTTGAAACAAAATTATACACAATTGAATCCATTTGGACACTACACTGTTAACTAGTATTTTAAAAACACAAATTGCACAAATTGTGCTTATTAGTTGCTGAAATCAGTGTAAAAATTGTTTTAAACTCATAAAAGAGCTAAATTCCTACATGTTTCGGCTTTAAACTTAAAGCCATCATCGGGGAAGAGGAACAACACAAACGACTACTGATCTTTTAATTTTCGACACGAGAAAATAATGATCTGATAATGATGACGGTGATCTTTTAATTTTCTCGTGTCGAAAATTAAAAGATCAGTAGTCGTTTGTGTTGTTCCTCTTCCCCGATGATGGCTTTAAGTTTAAAGCCGAAACATGTAGGAATTTAGCTCTTTTATGAGTTTAAAACAATTTTTACACTGATTTTAGCAACTAATAAGCACAATTTGTGCAATTTGTGTTTTCAAAATTATACACTTTGTCATTTTTTTTTTTTTTTTTTTTTTTTTTTTTTTAATGGAAAACGTGTATACCTGAAACCCTACTTGAAAAAGAATTTTTTAGTCAATTTGACCCGCAACCACAAGAAAAAAAAAAGAAAGAAAATTCATGCGTCAAGCATGGATTACGAAACACTTTCAAACACATTCAGAATACTGCAACAAAACTTCACCGTTTAATAAGGTGAAAGATTGTGTCTAAACCGTATTCAGCAGATCATGTGCATTTGCATTTATAAATCATGACATTTAAAGCTTACGCTGTGAAATGTCGTCATACTTAAAATGAAAAATCCAGTTTTATTTAAAACCTTAACTGTTTTATTACGCTTACACAAAGTGGTTTTCACAAACCCAAGTCTCAAGTAATTTCTCTAAATTTTAATGTCCATAATACCTTTTCATCAGATTTTTCTTTCTTTCTTTTTCTTCTTTTTTAGAGGAAGAACAGCGAACAATGATATTTTATTAAATTAAAAGCGCCTTTAATGATTATTTTTCTCACCGAGTCTATTTCATAAAGTCATATTTATCTCAAAATGTCTATCGAATTTCTATATTTGCAGCCAATTTTTTTCTATTTATTAATTATTATTATTATTATTATTTTGTCTTTTTAAAACAGAGCAAATTAGATTACCTTGGTTCGTAGGGGGCATAGTCCTCTGGTTCTCTAAACAATAATAAAACACAGGCAATTTATAGTATTTTTAAACAAGATACAGAAAACGAGGAGAGAAACGGAAAACACAATATTAAGTGAAACAAAGACGAATTGTAATTCATAATGAAATTGCAAGGTTAACTGCATAAATATTTGTACATCAATATTCCTCCAACACAGATGTGATGGGCCACCAGAGACTTCAATTAAGGCGTTATACCTATCTGCAAACTTTCAAAACATGCATCTTTTATTGCATTTTCTGAAAGTACAATTAATAAAGAATATTCAGTTACATTTTCTAGTCGACCTGATAAAAATTAAGAAAGTTACGCCGCTTTAATTTACTTTGTTCAATCATACATAAATCATAACTCCAATAATTAAACGTGATTATCTCAAAACTAATGTTTTTAAAGTCTGCGATCAGGATAACTTGAACAAATCTCAAAATTTTTAACAACAGTATTATCTGCGTATAATCGTTTCTATTGGCTATTTGACGATTTTCCCTTTATATATATATATATATATATATATATATATATATATATATATATATATATATATATACAATCAAAGTTTAAAAAAATATTGTGAAAATTGGTACCTTAACTTTGAACGGCCGCCATTTTGTTCAAATCAATTTTTCCAGAAAACGAAAGGTTACTCTCTAGTTTTAAGTGTTCGGAGTAAAGACATTATGCTTTTTATAATTTCAGATAGCATTTGACAGAGTTACGGTGAACACCGTGGACGGCTACCAGAACGACACCATCTCCCGGAAGCGGGTCTGCTGGGGACACCCGATTTTATTTCGTCATTACAAAAATCAATTTATTTTCTTTAAAATGCAATAAACAAAATACAAAAAGGGCTTTTCAAATATCTTGTTTCACTTTCCTGAAAAAAAAATTCCCGAAAATTCACTTTTAAAAAAAAACTTTGCAGGTAGGTATAATCCAATGAAAAAATATTCATTCTAACCCATTTAGAGTCACTCCTTCTAAAAATACAGATGCATTGCAGCCTACTTAAGAACTCTTATAGAAAAACGTTCTCCATGCTCTGACAAGTAAAATACTAAAAATTCCATTTCACTGCGACCAAAACTTACCGAGTTATAATAACTTGAGTTTCATGAATTTTCAGCGTTTTCTGGCATTAAAAACGTCCACTTCGGGGCCAGAAAACGCCAAATAGTGATAAAATCCAATGCATTATTATTATTATTATTATTATTATTATTATTATTATTATTATTATTATTATTATTATTCAGTGTATTTTGAAAGTTTTGGTTGTACAAAAATGGGATTTATACTGTTTAACTTGTTAGAGCAAGGAGTAAGTTTTTCTAAATGTAACTAATCGAATCCATGGACCGTATAAAAATTTTAATTTCATAACTTAAAAAAAAAAAAAAAAAAACTATTTTTACGTAAATTGTTTTTGATATGTCGAAGAACAACATTTGAAACATTTTCGCAATTTGAACCTTAAGAAGAAATATTTTATATACATGTGTTTTTTGAATGTGATTATGTGTATATGTATTTTATATACATGTGTTTTTTGAATGTGTATTATGTGTATATGTATTTTGTATACATGTGTTTGAATACATGTGTTTTTTGAACAAAGAAATATGTGTGTTATATTCTTACTATACTTAAGTTACCCTTCTAGGTAAATTAAGATGTGTTAAAAAATAAAGAAAACATTTTAGAGGTTTATTAATAAAAATTTAACAGGAATAAGTCTAGGATAAGCAACACACACTAACACTTGGCTTCTTCTACAGCCATTTTGAGAACATTCCCATCATATCTCATGGGTCTTCTTGTATACTTGCGTGGTATGTCTGGAAAATAGCAACTTCTAGATTAGTTTATAAGTTTGGTTCTAGATTTAGACCGTATACCCAAATTACCCACATTTTAAAAATTATAATTATATATACTAAGCATTGCTATTTAATATTAAACTTTTAAGTTAAACAGAGAGGCAACAAACCGTAAAAACAGCTTGCAGTATGAAGCCGGTTATCGCTCAAACCATTAGGTCCAAGATCTGTGTTCATTGGTCGGAGAGGCTGCACGTGGAACAAGGACTGGATTCATTGGACGGGGAGAGGTTTTCAAAGCAAGCTTCCAGTTGTTTGGGCCGACAGTAGGGTTAGATTTTCAGCGTCACGCCAGGCATAAACATATCATCTCTATTTATTCTCTGAACTCTGTGCATACAAATACTGTAAGTTATCGTTGCCAATTTCTGAAATCAAATACATAAATGATGTCACATACACAAAAAAATTCTAAAAATCGCATAAAACAAATCGCGAAAAATTCAAAAATCGCTATTCAAATTGCAATCAGCTGATGGCTTTTTCATCCGCCAATCACAATTGCCCAGTTGACTTACAGCTGTGCCTACAATTCTCTCAGCTACCAATCACAACTGTCCTCCAAAGGTGTTTGACTTCCAATAGACGATTTATGACGTCATTTGAAACAAAAAATGCTGCAAAACATGATAAAACGACAAAAAACGCATAAAAAATTAAATTAAAAAATATATAAATCAAAAAATCTAAATCGGGATAATTAATAACCCGCCCTTCCTTTTTAAAATCATGATTTTTTTTTTATCTGTAAAGAATTATCAACTCTCTCCAAGCTAAAAAGAGACAAAAATGACGATTTTGAGCATAACTGAGGCCGAAATGGAAGCAACCAATGAACCATTCAAGCATTCTGGGGAAAATTTCTTATTGTCGAAGGAAAAAAATCGCCAAACATTCAAAAATCGCTGTACGATTTTCCAAAAAACTTTATTGAAAAGAGGACAAAATTTACTATATTGGGTTAAAAGATTGGAACCGGATTCTAGTTACTAATCTGGAAAAATCGCATCAAAACATGAAAAAACGCTAAAATCGCATAAAAATTTAATAAAAATGAAATAAAAAAAAATCTATTTAAAAATTCTAAAATCGGGCTTCGAGGTACAAAACTACATACATAGAAGTACCTTCCCACCTAATTTTGTAGCTCTGTGTGCAGCGGTCTCTTCAGAACACAGCGTACAGACACCCACACGCACTCACACATTAACTTCTTTCTTTATTATTATAGATTTGCATTACTTCTGAGTATTTTATTAATTGGTTTGTCTTACCTTACTTTTTAAAGCGAAAGACAAGATTTTCGTGTGTTCGTCATTCTTCCATTGCTCCCTGCTTTTGAAGGAGAAATTGGTACTGGTACGGGTATCCTAATACAAGCAATTACTCACTGGAATTATAAGTCTATGTGCCGAGGTACCAGCTCCCTCTATGACAGACTTACCAAGACGGGTGAGACTCAATCGTTTTACGTTAATCTCTTGTTAATTTATACCTATATTAAAGTTTTTTGAAGAAAAGAAACGAGGGTAACACTTTTGTAGTCGACATACAAAGTGTAAAGCGCACTAAGCTGAATTAAGAGGATTCGTAACTGAAGCGCAGCAGGTTAGATTGTGTGTATGAAATCAGAAAACGTATCATACCACAGTTGAAAGTATAGCTCTTAAAATAATGCCTAATGAAAAAAATAGATAACGACGTAGAAAAAAGTAGAAAAATAAAATACCGCTGAAGTTTTCAACAGATTGTGTGAGCGACTGAAGTTCGTGAAGTTTTATTTCAAAAATGTTATACAAATTTATTTTAAATTTAAAAGATTCTGTAACTTTAAGCATTTTGGAATCAATGACATCTTCGAACTATTTTCAACAAGTCCCGGTGATCGATGAATAATTATGGCATATTGCTGGAATGATCTAGAATCAATCTAAAATTCAGTTACTTAATTTTATAATCCTCCCAGGCATCTTGTTAGACTATACTTATACTGCCTAATACTTGTGATCGTATTAGGCCGTAGGATCGTATTAGTCAGAGTTTATAAAGTTAATGAACATTACAGTTAACCTAAAAATAATAAAAAGAATATCGCGTTGTGTATTTTCGTTAAAACTCTAACGTGTGAGATATTAAAATTAGTTGAATTCCTTACAAGAATTAACATTAAAATTAAATTTAAGCAGCAAAATTAGGCCTTGAGAAATAAACACATGATGCAAGCAAAAAGAAAGAGAGCAAATTTTAAATTCAATATTTACAAATTTATTTACAATTATATGTATATTTATATATATATTTACATACAAAACTCAATAACATTAGATCTATTTTCTTTACATCGTTTTAAGTCAATTAGTAACTAAATTATTTGGTTCAAATTCATTTCTTAATTTTACACATTTTAATATATTCATATTTGAATCATTCATTTTTTAATCTCGCTGTTATTTTTTTACTTTCAACATAACAATTATAACAATACAAACATTTCTCAGATTCTTAAAAGTAAAATATACTCCGTTGAGAACTTTAACATCAAATATACCTTTGGGAAAACATACCCCGCTTCAACACAGTTAAAACAATTCTTAAAATAAATCACTCGAATAATAATAAGTGAAAATACCTTACAAACGGATGAGGGCCTGTCCGCCAGTCTCGACATCTTTAAGATACTGTCATCCTCAGGGCAGTCGGAGGTTCCACTCACTGAGTACACATATCATTAATATTGATTTAATCACGGGCCGTTCCGGCCAAAACATCAATTAAAATTTTATTTTAAAATCTCTATTGACATAGGGTGTATACTAACATCACCGAATAACGAGCATAGTAAAATACTATATACTCGAAAAGAAGCTCTACGAGCATCTTATAGCAAAGATCTGAAAAGCCTACGGAAAGTTATTTTCAAAGCTTTCTAAAGGTGACTGTGCATTACAAGTCAACTCCACATGATCTCTCTGAACAAGCAAATTAATCTATCTCTAGAAAGCTAAGTAATAATATATATATTCTACATGGTAATAAGATGAACATCATATTTAAAACTTTATTATGGGGCACTGAAAACATCCCCCACTTCACGTTAGTGGTAGCAAATCACATAAGACTCTGAGTAAACGCAGGGTGACTTTCCCCACTATCGTAAATCTGGGGCTATCAAACTGTCAACCCCATTATATTTTTGATTTTTACTCTCTCAATCTCGGCGACGACACACAAAAAAAAAAAGCTTTTCTCAATACACAGGATTCCCATAAGAACATATGACAAATTAATAAACACAATCAAAATATTTACCAATTATAAAAAAAATATACCCATATAATATAAGTGATTTGTAATAATTGTACGTGGAAATAATATATCTATCTGTATTATTTTCGGGGATATTCACCATTAAAAGTTCAATCTCATTATTTCCTCGTTATACTTAAAGATGATGTGAGGGGAATTTGAAAAAGATGAATTATCCTCAGCACATATGCCAAAAACACAGGATCGCCCATAGGTTTTGCATTAGAACTTTGACCTTTAATTACTCGGGCCAACAAATCGAATTTTAAAAATCGGGCCATGTTATTACCTTTGTCTTATTAAGATTTCCGTTTGTGGTACTTTATATTATAATTGAGAAATTGCCATGAAATCGCGTTCATTTCATTGTCATATTGAAGTGCATACATATTACTGGGAAAAAACTGGGCACCAAAGAAAAACCTGCACCTGAATTCTCTAATCCCCTAACATCTACCTAAGCGCTAACTACTGCTAATTTAAATCGTACACTATCTGGTCAGAGCTAATATAATTAACGTTAATTTTAAACATTAATATGAAATGACATCGCGCTGTGATTAATTTTTTGAGGAAGCCCCGACTTATGAGAATAAAAGTTTTTTTTTAGAATTAAATAAGATAAACTAAGAGTTACAAGATTAAAATTCTAATCGCAGTAAATTGGCCTGAAAGAGAAAAACCTTAAAATTTAAGGAATTCATGATGCAAAATAAAGAGGCAAATTTTAAGTTAGGAAAATAATATAATTTATTTACATATTTACAAAAACAAAATTAATTAAAACTTTACTACACCAAAATAACCCATTGGTTATATGATCCATCATCAATCTTAAAATTTAGATAACGTTTGTTTTTTAAAATTACAGATTACAATCGAGTTATAAATTCAAAATCAATTAATGAATTCATTTAAATTCGATTATTAATTCCATGCATAAAACTTTGCAAGAGTTCCATACTATACTCAGGTAACATAAAATAAAAGACAAAGCACATATACATGAAAGTCATGACTTGAACATAAATAGGAAAATGATAACTTGGTTTAGGTCGTACCGTCATCAACTTTCAATTCGGATGGAAAAGGTCCTTCGTTGCTGATACATCGATGCAGTAATCAACTGCGTGCAACTCTTTATAAAATTATTCATTAATACCACGGCATTAATCTATACAATACCGGTCGGGCTCAAGTTATCATCAATTGACATTAGCCGAAGAACAACACAAGAGAGCTGATAAAGACTTATAACAACACGTCATCTGATGGCTGCAGGCAGGCTTCTCTCGTGGTGTTCTGCAGTCTATATTTGTAGTGATCAAAATTGTAGAAACCTTTTTAAAAAGGTGTATTTTTGAAGTTTGATGATTCATTACACCATTTTTTCTTTAAGTAATGCCATAAAATTATACACCAATGAAAAGATAATTTAATAAAGAATGTAATACAACAAATTTAATGAAGGGATGTTTATTAGAACAGAGAAGCAAAGTGAAAGCTATCGAAAAAATGAGATACATAAAAATTATTCACAATGTCAGTTAATACTTAGTTGGGCAACCTTTACTCTTAATTACGACCTTACAACGCCTTCCCACGGAGTGAACCAAGTCTTTTAGTTCTGAAGCTATTATAAGATGATACCAAGATTGAAGTATTCCTTCTATTAATTTGGATTTTATTGCTGACTTATTGGCTTTTGCTGCTTCTAAGCAACAAATGTCTTTAGTCGGCTCCTGGATTTTCAATTGAGTTAAGCTCTGGGTTATACCCGGACCATTCCAACACTGGAGCATGATTATCTTGAAACTACTTTTTGAACACTTTAGCAACATGACATGGATCTGAATCCTGTTGAAATATAAATGCTTCATTATCTTGGAAAGGATCACGTGCGGAAAGCTTCAGTTGGGATTGAAGTTTTTCATTTATGTATTTTTGGGCATTCATATTCCCATTAATCACACAAATTCTGTCCACACCTTGTGATGTCATACAACCCCATATCATAACACTGACTGTATGCTTCACGGTGTGTGTAATACAATTACGATGGAAATCTTCTCCGATTCTTTTCCTTACGTATTTTATGCCATCACTACTAAATCAGAAGATTTTGGTCTCGTTAGACCAAATAACACTGTCCCATTGCTTCGTTGTCCAGTCAACATAAGTTTTAGCCCAGTTTAATCTTTTCAACTTTTGTTGTAGAGATAAAAATGACTCTTATCGTGGAATCCTAGCATTTAAACTAAATCCTTAGTCGTTTCACTCAACATCACATTGGCTTGTGCCATTTTATCTTGCATACATCCAGATGATTTTCTTCTATCACATATGCACAGTCTCTTAATTCTTCTAGCATCACTTGCTGTTGTACACATTTTCCTGCCTTTACCAGTTTAGTTTTTAGTGATAGTCTCCTTATACCGCTTCAAAAATTTAGAAATGCCACCTTCGGTTACACCACCAATTTGCTTTCAAATCTATCGATAACTGTAACCTTTTTCACTTAATTGCACTATTTTACATCGCTTTCTAGATGACCAGTCAACGCTTTGTGCCACTTCTTTAATTTTCTTATATTTTAATCACAACTCTAATATCAATCACATAAAGCACTTACAAATGTCTTCCTCACAGCTCCAAAGCTAGGTGTTCAGCTAGGTGTTGATGAGTTAGTCAGGCGATCTCTGTTTATATAACAGTATAGACGAGCAGGGAAGACCGAGCTATGCTCGGTCAAAATTAAATTTGAGTTCAAATATCATGACCCATGACCAAAATGACCTATTTTAAGATGAGCTATTTTAAGATAAAATAGCTCGACCCCTAATGACCCACTAATTGAATTTTCTCGAACATGTGACCTAGCCCAACAGTCTTCTCGTGCCCGAGAACCATAGGATGCAAAACTTAGTGTAAATAGTCTGAGCAGTTTTTAAGATAAAATAGCTTGACCAATAATGACCCATGACCAAAATGACACACTAATTGAATTTTCTCGAACATGGGACCTAGCTCAACAGTCTTTTCGTGTCCAAAAACCGTAGGATGCAAAATTTAGTGTAAATAGTCTCAGCCGTTTTTAAGATAAAATAGCTTGACCCCTAATGACCCATGACCAAAATGACCCACTAATTGAATTTTCTCGAACATGTGACCTAGCCCAACAGTCTTCTCGTGCCCGAAAACCATAGGATGCAAAACTTAGTGTAAATAGTCTGAGCAGTTTTTAAGAAAGATAAAATAGCTTGACCCATAATGACCCATGACAAAAATTACCCACTAATTGAATTTTCTCGAACATGTGACCTAGCCCAACAGTCTTCTCGTGCCCGAAAACCATGGATGCAAAATTTAGTGTAAGTAGTCTGAGCCGCTTTTTAGATAAAACAGCTTGACCCATAATGACCCATGACCAAAATGACCCACTAATCAAATTTTCTCGAACATGTGACCTGGCCCAAAGATTTTCTCGTGCCCGAAAATCGTAGGATACAAAATTTAATCAAAATCGTTAGAGCCGTTTTTTAGATAAAATTAATTTGACCCGCGTTGACCCAAAAATGACCCACTAATCGAAAGTTCTCGAACATGTGACCCAGCCCAATAGCCTTCTCGTGCCCGAAAAGGGTCGGATACAAAATTTCGTCAAAATCGTTTGAACCGTTTTTTAGATACAATTAGCTTGACTATGACCCAAAATGACCCACTAATCGAATTTTCTCGAACATGTGACCTAGCCCAATCGTTTTCTGGTGCCTCAAAACGGTAGGATGCAAAATTTCGTCAAAATCGTTAGAGCCGTTTTTAATATAAAATTTGCATAATCACACACACACAAGATTTGCTCGTATTAGAATATATGATAAAAATGTCAAAGAGTTTAGACAATAAAGTTTTTTTTTTTTTTTTTTTTTTTTTTTAAAGTTTAAATGTATTTGATGGTAGCTGATAAAAAGAAAGAGAGAGAACAGAGAACGCTTCTTGCAAGACCTTTTTACTTAGACTTTTTTTACAAATATAAAGTCATTCAACACTTATTTTAGGTATGTTTAAGGCTATTATCACGGGCCCGGGCAACGCGGGGAGAGTCAGCTAGTAGTCTGTAAAAATTTGAAAAGAAACAAAAATGCTAATTTCCATGTACGGATATTGAAATTCTGCCTAATCTTACTATGAGTTGCCAATTTAGAAAGGTTATGTTAAAGTGCTATTACACAAAGCGTCATCAGATAGCCGCTATCTTCGGGCGACACCATGTTAAAGCTATAGCTTCCATTATAGAAAAGAAGAGTCAAGCGACTTTTTTTTTTTTGTCGGAGCAATTTTGTCGCCTCTACAAGTATATCGCGTGGAACAGCCAATCAAATGCATGAAAATCTGACGAAGGAAAAGACTTTTCCTGGAACATAAAGAAGTGACAAATGTCTTCCTCGCAGCTCCAAAACATTACAACAGTTGTATCCTACTGTTATCTTATTGACTCATTTCCAAAACAGGATGACACCTGATTGGTTGTCTAAATACTCATGCTCATTATCTACATTCAAATAAAGGAAAGTTACTTCATGTTAACCTAAGTAATTTGTGTATGTTTTTTTTTTTGTTTGTTTGTTTATCTGTCTGTAACTTTTGATTAAATACTAATAATAATCATTACATTCTTGATTAAATTATTTTTCCACTGATCTATAGTTTTATGGTATTACTTAAACAGAAAGTGGTGTTATGAGCCATCAAACCTTAAAAATACACCTTTTAAAAACGTGTTTTTAAAATTAGCCAATGTACTCACTAATGATAAATGTGCCTCAATTTGAGAATGTTGAAATAGCAAAACTTTAGCAAATGTTATTGGTAATTATTCATTTTTGTGCTTCGAGTATTTCTTCAATGCTAATGTTTCTATTTTAATGAAATCTGACATGTTATTGTAGCTCTTGTGCAACTTCTGAAAAAGATTTTTTTATATCTGATCTATCATGAATGATACACTCTGAAATATGAAAAGCCTTCAAGGGACAACTGCCCCTAGACTCCTCCAAATACCGCCCTGGTGGAAATTGCAATAAAACACTATGGTTAAGAACAGCATGATTGAAACATTTTGAAGCTGTAATTTATTTGTGATACTCAAATTGTTCATGTCGACCGAAAATCGTTCGTTTCTGCCAGAGCATTTACGAAATTGCACCAACTGACATTCGCACTTTTCGCTTTCGGTTTAAACTGTTCATTCTTATGGTTTTATTTTCTACTAAAACGGCGAAGCTGGCAACCTTTCTAATTAACTCTTTTCCCACATCTCCATTATCTTTGAGATATGATCGCTAAGTTTCGCATTCGCCACTGGCGAACGCTGCAGATGGCCTCATTTTGTGGTGTATATTCACTTAAACACAACTTTTATAACTATAGATACATTTGTTCACAAATTAAATGACAGCTTAATTTATGTACTTTCCAACCTGTATATAAAATTACTTGAAAGGTACGTTTAAAGTGTTTTCTTTTTTGTTTTTTTAACACTTTCAAACCCAGTTGAAAAGTGTTTATGACTTCAGTTTGTCTCCGTCTGTCCGTGCTCTAACTCCCGTAAATATGCTCGTATTGCCCTGCAATTTTTATGTGTTATTGTCGTTATCTATAGCATGTTCCCTATTTCAACTTTAAAAAACTATAAGTGCTACACACTTCATGAAGTGTGTAGCACTTATAGTTTTTTTTACAGGGACACTCAAAAGAATTCCGTTACATTACGGTCTATGGGGGAAAATCATTTGCGGTTTATTTTAATGATGTTACAGAATTTCAAACACATTGTAATTGATATATATCACTAAGGTGCATTACAAGAAGCTGAATATGGAATAGGGTGTGCATAGCACTTACAGTTACTTTACAGGGACAGTCAAAAGAATTCCGTTACATTACATCTATGAAGAAAAATAGTTTGCGGTTTAATTAAATAATGTTTTACTATTTTAAACGCATTGAAATTTATATATATCACTAAGGTGCATTACAAGAGGCTTACTACAGAATATTGTGTGTATAGCAGTCATCGTTCATTTACAGAGACACAAAAAAGAATTCTCTACTGTCTGTTAACAATAATTCCTGGAAGTGCGTTTTAAGTTGCTGAACGCGATTTTAAATTTAACTCACTTTTTGTCTATTACTTGGTGTGTATAAATTCTGTAGATCATATACAGGGCAGCACAAAAGTTCGCAAATACATTTCCGTTTATTGACAGAAACTCCAGAAGGAGAATTTTAAACTGTGCTACGCGTTTCCTAACTAAACTAAAATTTAGCATCCTATGTAGTATATATACAAATCTATAGATCATACACAGGGCTGAATAAAAGTATTCGGATATTTTTCCGAATATTGTATATGTTAGGAATTCCTGAAATTACGTTTTGAAATATGTTATGCGTTTTCCAAATTGTTTACTTAGATGTTATCTTTCAGCTTATTAAATGGTAATGATTTGTAAAATTATTTTGGAAGCGTTGGAAAGTGTTACATAATCTATGCTTGACGCATGATTTTTCGTTCTTGTTATTATTTATTTTTTTTTTGATGGAGACATTTAAAAAGAGAGAGATGAAAGGGGCTACTGCACTCGGTCTTTCGTACTTTTGAAATCGAATTATCGTATCTACTCACGTATTTTTTACCTCAGTGTATTGAAAGATATTGTAAAATAATGACAATAATGATAATAAAGTAAAATATAAATAAAACTTTTGTGTATTTTTTGCATAAAGAATGTAATTTAATTGGAATGACTGAATGAAATTTGATACTTATGTGAGGCATAATGATTATAATTTTGAAATTCTATTTTAAACGCTCCATTTAATTTAGTGGGTCGAAAGGGAAAATATTGAATTGCCTTTTCCCACTTTTTTTTTTCACCTCACTTTTTGTATAGACAGAGCACATAAAAGTTATACAAAATTGTATTTTTTCTGAACTCTGGTATACTATTGCGAAAATGTTAGGATGATATCTTAAATATTGACTATTTTAAGGATTGAGTAGGACTTATTTTTACAGCGCGTCTTATTTTTCAAGTAGAGCTTATTTTCGGAGTAGGTCGTATATTATTACAGGCATTCTGAGAAATCATGCTACAGCTTATCCCCTGATTAGGTCTTATTTTATAAAAACATGCAAATAAGACATAATATGTCACACAGGAAACACATTAGCTGTTTTCTAAACTTTTTTAAACCGTTTGTCCTGTTCTTTACAAGTCACGTAGTCACAAAAGAATTTTTTTATACCATATAAAAACACGAGTTTTTTTTTATTATTATTATTTTGTAGCTTCATGAGTATTCTTGATTTAAAAAAAAAAATCTCAGGTGAAGTGAAGATCGTGACTGCGATATTCTGATTATCATTAGAGATCCTGATCTCGTTGGATACAGACTATGTTTACGCGAGTCTGTGTGGCAGCATGAGTCTTAATTTCCAATGATAACAAAATCAGAAAACTTATTTCAAAGAATTTTAGCGAACAAATCATTGAAAAAATAAGTATATAAATCCACAATATTTTCAGGACACTTTTTTGGCTATTCTAAGCAGTGTTGAATTTAGACGTTTTCTTCGGGATGAACTTTTGAAGCTTGGAGGAAGGGGAAGGGGGGGATAACCTCATCCACCCGGACCACGCCCTGAATTCATCACAGATTCCAAATTTACATTATTCAATATTATTTTGATTTTATTTTAAGATCGATAAGATATTTTTTCTTTTAATCCTCTAGCCATTGACATAGAAAGTATTAAACGTAATTTCTATTATGTGTTTCTACTTTATGCCTTTTATTTATTTTGTAATATCATTACAGTAGGGGATCCATCGAAGTACATCGGCTTTTATGGTTTAAGGACACATGGTATCTTAGCAAACAAAGCAGTAAGTTTGTATATAATTTTATTAAACATATCGCACATTTCTTTAAATTAATTTAATATACGGCTGGAAGTACAGGATGGTCCATAATTAACTCAGCAAGCCTTTACGTTTATAAATTTACGTCAAATTAAAATTAAAATGCACAAATTATTTACTGTTTGCTAATAATAACAGTAATAGTAATACCTACTAATAGTTTAATTACTATTAATGATCATTTGAAGCCTTAACTTAACTGGACAAATTACATTTAATGATTTCTTCAACACTGTTTTGGAGATTTAAATTTCCTGCTACAGACAAGACTAAGGTATTGGTGGTCCGGATTATATCCTTCCTATTTTTTTAACCCAAATACTAGTTAACCTTCCTGCATTTTCAATGTTAAGCATCTGATAAAATCCCAGGTATCTCGAACTGGGTTATATCACAAAGCCTGATTATAGCAATGGCAAGGGCAAACGAGACAGCTGTCCTTCAGCCCCACTTCTAAGGAGGAAACTAAACACCAAAATCAGCTTTTAAAATTTTAAACAAGTAAGTAAAAAATGCAACTACAAATATGTCATAGGACTGCCAATTGAATTTTGCTCCGGGGTCCCAATGTAGGAGTCGGACCCTGATCATTTAATTACATAACGTCTTCCAGTGTGTTTTTTTGTTTTGTTTTGTTTTCGAAAATTTTGATGTTGATTATCCACATAAATTATAATTAACTAGCAAGCTACGCCCGCTACGCTGGTCAATTTCTCTTAACGCACCTTTAATCAAGTGAAATATTGACTTTGAATTTGACCTTGTATTTTAAAACCCTATGGATCTTTACTTGGAATGTCCTTCTGCATTTCTGAAAACGATACGAACGCTATTGCGTTATTACATTTTTAATGTGTTAGACAAAATTTCGGCTGTTAAGGACAAATTAGGCCAATTCTCTGTAGACTGTATTATGGAATAGGTCAGCATTTAAAAAAATGAATAATTGTGTTAAATTATGGTGTCTATGGGGTTTACATTATGGTGTCTATGGGGAAAAATAATTTCCTTTGGATTCAAATTGGGTTTGAATTAAGTTACAATTTACAATACTAAAAAATTAATGAAATTGATATGCCTTACTGAGGTGGACAAAAATATGGTACTCGTCGAGAATTGAATAAAAATCATGCACTCGCGACATAATAATTCACTTTTATATTTTAACGGAATAATAAGGCTACTATAATTTGTGACTTGTGAACTTGTGCTATAGTCAGTATATATACGTCAGGACACAATGCCGTTATCATTATCTTTTTATGCGTGAAGAATTCGCTATGGTACTCCATTGTAAAATTTGGTAATTTTTGAAATTCAATATTTGAAAAACGGCATAATCATTAGATTTGAAATTTATATCAAGAAAAATACAATTTTTTACCTTTCTAATGCAGTTTGTCTAACAATTTTCTGACAAATACTTTTCGAGCTATTAATTTTTTCAGTAACTTCAAATGTTTTATTTTCAGAGATTAATCTGTGGCAACGATTAGCAAAAATCCCAGTCGTCAGCAACACATACCTTTTTATAAAGAGGATTACGTTGAAGACTTGTAAAGTCGTTAATTGCTATGGAGCCATTTTCACCAATTTCAGCCAGATTTTAAAAAATTATAATAGTACAGTAAACGAATTGAAATATAATAAAAAATAATTATTGCATGTCTATAAATTTATTTAGTTAAAAGCTAAAAAATAATTTAGATAATTTTTTTATTCCCATAATATTTTTTTTAATGGAAGTCGAATCATTCATTCTCAAAAAACTGCACAAAATGTTCAACCCCCAATAATAAAACAAAATATTGTTATTTCGATCGTTTTCAACACTATCCAATATAATATAGTTCTAATATAATAAGTGCTTATGATTTCGGTTCATCTGTCAGGCCGTTTTTCTACACTCTAATTTTCTTAAATATACGGATTACCATTAAATTGACGTATGTTATTGAGTTTTGCTAGAGCCCATTCACTATTAAAAATGGAGTGTGTAGCATTTATAATTCATGTACGCATCACACAAAAAAAGTTAGACTGTGCTCTATGAAAGAAAATTGTTTTCAGTGCATTTTAATGATATTAAGCTATTTCAAGCATAACGAGACTTAAATGCATTACTGAGGTGCACTAAACATGCGTTCTATATAATACGGTGTATGTAGCATTTATCGTTCATTTATATGGGCACATAAAAGAATTCGGTTACATTACTGTCTATGAGTTATAATTGCTGGAAATGTGTTTCCGGTTGTGTTATGCATTTTTAATCTTAGTACATTGCTTGATGCATATAAATTCTATAGTTCATAATATACAGGGCAGCACAAAAGAATTCGTATGTATTACCGTCTATGAGCATATTATCCATTTTTGAGCTGAACTATATTTTAGTGTACTATGAGATGCTTGTAAAATATAAATAAATTCATACACAAGGTTACAAAAAAGGATTTGAGTACATTCCCTTGTCCTCTATGGATGCTAATTTCTGGAAGTACGTTTTTAGTTATGTTATGCATTTTCCAGCTGAAATAAATTTTAGCACACTGTGTGATGTGTGTAAATATTTATAGATCGTATACGGGGCTGCATAATACCTTACTGACTACGGGAGGGAGGTAATTGCTGAAAGGTGGTTTTTACTGATTTTCTTTTATAATATCAAAATATGAAGTTTCGTAACAATATTCTGGTAGTGTTGGAAAGTATTTCATAATTTATGCGCCATGCGTTATTTTTCTGTCGTATAATTCTAACCAATTCGCATATTTTGCATCTTCTTTTGACATACATTTTGTAAATATAAAGACATTGTTTCAAAAGTTAACCTTTCGTTGGCCGCGCTACACTGCAAAAAATTATTGTAGATTTTACAGTATAAAACTGGCACCCCAGCTGCCAGTATTATACCGTAAAATTAACAGTATTAAACAGTAAAATAAGCAGTAATACGCTGCCGCGCAAGTAATACAGTAATTACCGCGTATTACTGCTTGCGCGGCAGCGTATTACTGCTTATTTTACTGTTTAATACTGTTAATTTTACGGTATAATACTGGCAGCTGGAGTGCCAGTTTTATACTGTAAAATCTACAATAATTTTTTGCAGTGTATGAGCATTTCTCTCATGCTAGATTGAACAAGGGTACATTTAATTTAGAAATAGCTTTGGGTTTACCTTGTTTTTTGTTTTTTAAGTATAAATTATTTTGTATTTCCTCTAAAGGAAGATTTTATAATTATTTTCATTATGGGCCCACTTCTTATACGGTCGAAGACGGTAGTGTGAGAGAAACGCTCACAAGAGACCAAGACACGACCAATGATTGGTTAAGAAGTTATGTTTTTTTGTTTTCAGCATAAAAAATAATCAGATTTTATGAAATTGTTTTTACATATATGACAAACTAGAAAAAAGTACGTTTTTGCATAAAAAAACACATATTTTGAACTTTCAAAAACCATATTTTCATTATTTTTTTATTGAAAAATGCACCTTTTGGAATCGCATTTCCTCAATGCTGCGAGGCATGTTAACATTCTGCGGTAACCAGGATTTTTCTGACTAGTTTCACTTAAAATCAATGAAACAACAACAGCGAAAACCATGCATAAGGCATAAATTTTAAAGTAGCTTCCAACAGTAATAGAATATTATTAAGAAATTTCATTTTTTATGCTATGAAATGAGATATCTAAATCAGCAATTTAAAAAACACATCTATGTGCTTGGTTTTATGATGAAATTTATCCGATTCTGCGAGTTTTATTGCAGATTGATTGTCATCCATTAACGTTATCGGGCAGTGCTGTGGCATGTCCAGTTCGTTTAGTAAATTTATTAGCCACGATATTTCTTGCGCTGCACTCACAGCAGATATGAATTCTGATTCAGCTGAAGACATGACATGGCTAGGCATTTTTGACGCTTAGATGACCATAGTATCGGATTGGAGCCCAGTAGAAACACATTTCCTGATGTAGATTTCCTATCAAGTGGGTCGTTTGCCCAATCAGAGTCTGTGTATGCCCTCAAGACAGGTTCTTCAAAATTAGTATATGTTAACTTTAGATCGATAGCAGTTTTTAAATATCTAATGGTTCTTTTAACAGCTTCCCAGTCTTTTGCTCTGGGATGTTCATTTCTTCGACACAGGATATTAACGGCTGCACTAATATCCGATCTGGATACAGTCGAGATATAAAGTAGTGCGCCGACCGCCTGTCTGGAGGCACGGCAGTGCCTCCGCCAAGTCTTGAGAGGACAGCCGTAAGCATACTTTTCTGGAAGCAACTCAGGGCACTTTTGACCCCCCCATATCTCCGCGCTGGAGTATCCCAAAAATTTTAAACTTCAATTATAGAGAGTATTTGGCCCACAGGACCAAAATTTAAAATTACAACTTTCTGTCTTTTCTAGTTCAGGCGATATATGAACTCAAACATTCGATTTTTTGTCACTTCTTACTCACTCGTTCACGCGTCATCAAAAAGATTGGGTAGATCCCGTAGCCCCAGAAACTTGACATTTGGAAAAAAGGTAGTGTTTAGGATACAAAGAAAGGAAAAATTATAAAATCCAGAAAATTCGAAAAAAAAAACATTCGAAAATTCAACAAATTCCATCAAAATTGAAAATTGAAAATAACACGATCTTGTAGTCTTGGAAACTTAAGATTTGGTGTGAAGGTAGTGTTTAACATCCAGAAAAAGAAAACATCAAAAACACCAAAAAAATCGAAAGCAAAATTGAAAAAATCGAAGAAATTGAAAAAAACCGAAAATTTGAAGACAATCCAATTTTGTTGCGCTAGAAAATTCAAATTAGGAATAAAGGTAGTATTTAGGATACAGAAAAAGGAAAATTAAAAAAATCCAGAAAATTCGAAAAAAAAATAAAAAAATTCGAAAAAAATTGAAAAAATGAAAATAATTTGATACGATAACGCTCGTATTTATAAATTAATTTGGACGAAACTAATTGTGTGTATTAAGCTCACCAATGCCTCGACCGAGTTCGTTGGCCAGCTTGGTCCGCCATCTTGTTTCAAGATGGCGGCCACGGAAAATTTTAAAACTAAAATAAATGTACAAAAAAGTTAAAAAATCAAGTTTATGTTTTAATTAGGTGTTAGGACTTGATACAAGGATTCCAGAGCATTTTTTGTTTTACCTCTATCTTAAAAATTGGCTGAGATAGAGCAGTTTAAAATTCTAGGGTGGCTGACATTTTGAAACAAAACAGCACATTACAAAAAAACAACGATAAATTTATGGTCAATAATGGTCAAGCAAATGCAATCCCGAATGAATACTCCGTGTCATTATAACTGTAACTTTGACTTCGAAATTTTGATACGTTGCATTTTCTATTTGTTGATATTTTTGAACTATGATTTACGCTAAGTGAAACGTTGTTGTTGAAGAGGGATTTTCCATGTAAATCCGAAACGTCCAATTTTAATATGTTTTTAATGTTTTATGAAAGTGTATTGTAATGTCTGTAATTTTAATGATTTTAATATAAATTTATAAGTTTTAGTGAACGCGATTTCTCGCAAATTATTTTCTTTCATTGTTGTAATCATTTTCCCAATCATACGCATAAAACTATATATTCATATCCATTAGCGCCAAATTCTCGCCAAACTTGGCGACAATTGGCAAAATCTCGCCAAATTTGGCGACAAAAATAAGTCTTCACTATGAAGCCAACTTGGCTATAGCTCAATAATTTGGCGAATTTCTTATTCAAATTCAGTGTAAACGAATCTTTTGTAAACGGTTTCTTTGCATTTTAACTTGCTGTTTTCGAGTAAGATTAGCTAAAATTTTAAAACGAAGATATAGGAAAGCTACCTTTTCCTGCTGGTACAGGCCGGAGGACTTTTTTATGAGTTGTCGGATGCAATCTATGTTTTGCATTAAATAAAGTAAAACATTGAAAAACAAATCCCACAGGATGGGGATAGTTTGTTTTAGATAGATTTTAAGATAATTGTCCTATTAGCTAGTACACCTTCCGTTATTGTTTTGTGTTATTTTCCCCGGATTATGCTTTTCTTTTCTTTTGTTTACGAATTTTGTAATACAAAAGTTCCGCTATAGACTGGCTACGTTATAGACCTTTTTTTTATAGACAGGTTCATTTTCTTTCACAGGCTTTACTCTATTTAATTTATATATGAAATATTTGTTGTTAAAAGATGTTGGTCGCACAAAAATTTTCACATCTCTCCCTCCCTCCCGACATTACTGGTTGGTTATGGCTTGATAGTCCTTTCTAAATAAAATCATGGTGATTCTAAGATTCTCTTGATTTATCTCTAAATTGAACATAAACGATCCTAAGAAAACGGATCAATGAATTACTATATTGGCATGAGGAAATTTAGTTGCAGAAAAATGGAGCATATAGATAACATTAAGTCTAATAGGAAAACCACAGCCTTGGCAAGACTGTATTAACAAGAAACCATCCAAATACATTTTTATGAAAGTAATATAATTTTCCCCCTCGAATCTATACAAACCATGTATTATAAGAAAAACCGGTACTTCTCTATTATCCCGTCGACCACTTTTCATAACAAAAAACATCGCCAAACTGTAAGATTAAACGCCAAAAATGCAGTCCCATTTACTTGATGTCAGAAGCATTACACGTGTTTGTTATTTCATCAAGTGCTTTTTAATTCGACATTTGCGTGTATTTTTCATTATGTTTTACTGATTTATTAGTTATTTCCTTAATTAAAATAACAATTGTGTCCTTAAATTCTTACATTATATTTATTTATTTATTTTGATACTATAATGGCAAAGTTCTCCCGTTTATTTGGCGTTACAGTTTGGCGATAGCTTTTTGTTATGAAAAGTGGTCGACGGGATAATAGAGAAGTACCGAAAAACCATAGAGTTTGTAACACGTAAAAATACAATGTGTAAACGATAAACATAATTTAATTTATGAAAATTGTGGCTCGATGTACTCCATGGTTACAAATATGGAAATAAACATCCAAGTACAAATAAAAAATAACGTGCGTAGTTTTAATCAGTATGTGAAAAATTAAATGATATCGTTTCAAATAATAACTTCATTAGACCGTGCAATTATATAATCTAGAGGCACGGCAGTGCCTCCGCCATTTGACCCCCCCCCCCCCCCATATCTCCGCGCTGGAGTATTCAAAAAATTTGAAACTTCGTTTTTCTAGAGTATTTGGCACACAGGACCAAAATTTAAAATTACAACTTTCTGTCTTTTCTAGTTCAGACGATATATGAACTCAAACATTCGATTTTTTGTCACTCACTCACTCGTTCACGCGTCATCAAAAAGATTAGGTAGATCCCGTAGTCCTAGAAACTTGACATTTGGAAAAACGGTAATGTTTAGGATACAAAGAAAGGAAAAATTATAAAATACGGAAAATTCGAAAAAAAAAAACATTCGAAAATTCAGCAAATTCCATCAAAATTGAAAATTGAAAATAATACGATCTTGTAGTCTTAGAAACTTAAGATTCGGTGTGAAGGTAGTGTTTAGTATCCAGAAAAAGAAAACATCAAAAACACCACAAAAATCGAAAGCAAAATTGAAAAAATCGAAAAATCGAAAATTTTCAAATAATCCGATTTTGTTGCGCTAGAAACTTGGAACTCGGAATAAAGGAAGTATTTAGGATGCAAAATAAGGAAAAATTAAAAATTCCGAAAAATTCGAAAAAAAAATTCAAAAATTCGAAAAATTCGCAAAAAATTAAAATAATTAAAATAATTTGATTGTTTAGCCTTAGAAGCTTAAAATTCGCATTAAAGATGGTGTTTAGGATTCAGAATAAGTTAAAATAAAAAACGCAATAAAATTCGAAAATAAAATAAAAAAATCGAAAAAATCGAAAAATAAGGAAATTTTGAAAATAATTCGATTTTATAGCGCTAGAAACTTGAAATTTGGAATAAAGGTAATATTTAAGATACTAAATAAAGAAAAATTAAAAAATATGGATAATTAAACAAATACCCATAAATTAGTGCAGACGATATATGAACTCAAAGTTTCGATTTTTTGTCACTCACACACTCACTCCATCTCGCGTCATCAAAAAGAATGGGTAGATCCCGCAGCCACAGAAACTTAAAATTTGGAATAAAGCTAGTGTTTCGGATACAAAGAAAGAAAAAATTTTAAAATCCGGAAAAAAAAAAACATTCGAAAATTCAAAAAAAATCGAACAAAATTGAAAATTGAAAATAACACGATCTTGTAGTCTTAAAAACTTAAAATTTGGTTTGAAGGTAGTGTTTAGAATTCAGAAAAATAAAACGTCAAAAACACAATTTTTTTTTATAAATAAAATCGAAAAATCGATAAAAATCGAAAAATTTCAAATAATTCAATTTTGTAGCGCTAGAAACTTGGAATTCGGAATAAAGGTAGTATTTAGGATGCAAAATAAGGAAAAATTAAGAAATCCAGAAAATTCGAAAAAAAAAATCAAAAATTCGAAAAATTCGAAAAAATTAAAAAAAAAAATTAGAATAATTTGATCTTTTAGCCTTAGAAACTTAAAATTCGCGGTAAAGATAGTGTTTAGGATTCAGAATAAGTTATAATAAAAACGCAATAAAATTGGAAAATAAAATAAAAAAATCGAAAAATAAGGATATTTTGAAAATAATTCGATTTCATATAGCGCTAGAAACTTGAAATTTGGAATAAAGGTAATATTTAAGATACTAAATAAGGAAACATTAAAAAATATGGATAATTCAAAAAAAAAAAATCGAAAATTTAAAAAAATAAAATAAATAAATAAAAAATAGAAAGAAAGAAAGAAAAGGAGATAAATTGAAAATAATATGATCTCGTAGTCTTAGAAACTGAAAATTTGCTGTAAAGATAGTGTTTAGGATTCAGAAAAAGAAAAAATTAAAAACACAACAAAAATTGAAAATAAAATCAAAAAATCGAAAAAAAAAACGAAAATTTTAAAATAATTCGATTTTGTAAAGCTAGAAACTTAAAATTTGGATTAAAGGTAGTATTTAGGATACAAAAAAAGAAATAAATAAAAAATCTGTAAAATTCGAAAAAAAAAATTAGAAAAATTGAAAAAAATTCGATTTTGTAGCTTTAGAACTTAAAATTCGGCGAAAACTTATTGTTTAGGATAGAGAAAAAGGAAACATTAAATCACAATAAATTCGAAAATAGAATAAAAAACTCGAAAATAATCGGAAATTTCAAAATAATTCGATTTTGTAGCGCTAGAAACTTGAAATTTGCAATAAAGATACAAAATAAGAAAAAATTAAAAAATCCAGAAAATTATAAAAAAAAAATTCGAAAAAAAAAAATTGAAAATAATTTTATCTTGTAGTCTTAGAAACTTAAAACTTGGTCTAAAGGTAGTATTTACTATTCAATAAAAGGAACAATTAAAATATTCGTTAAATTCGAAAATAAAATCGAAAAATCGAAATACCTTTAAGAAATCGAAAATTCGAAAACAATTTGATTTTGTACTGCTAGAAACATTAGTTTTAAGATAATTGTCCTATTAGCTAGTACAACGCCCCTAATTATTTTATGTTATTTCTCCCGGATTATGGTTTTCTTTTCTTTCGTTTACGAATTTCGTTATAGAAAAGTTCCGCTATAGACTGGCTACGATATAGGCGATTTCTTTATAGACAGGTTTGTTTTCTTTCACAGGTTGTACTCTATTTACTTCACGTATGAAATATGGATTGTTAAATGATGTTAGCCCAACAAAAATTTTCACAGCCCCCCCCCCCCCCCCCCCCGATATTACTGGCTGGTTATGGCTTGATAGTCCTTTCTAAATAAAATCATGGTGACTCTAAGATTCACTTGATTTATCTCTAAATTTTACCTAAATGATCCTAAGAAGACGGATCAAATAATTACTATATTGGCATGACAATCAGGTAACTAGAATTAAAATCGAAAAATCAATAAATTTATAAAAAGTCGAAAATTTGAAAATAATTCGATTTTATAGTCCTAGAAGCTTGACATTTGGCAGAAAGGCAGGATTTAGTACACAAAGTAAGGAAAAATTAAAAAATCCGTAAATAATAAAAAAAAGACTAAAAAAAAAAAAAAACGAAAAAAAAACATCGAAAAAAGGAATATAGTTTGATTTATTGGAAATTTCCGGAAATTTTAATTTTGGCTTTCTTTTTATACTAAAAAGTTCTTTTATGTTAAATATCAAGTATCTAGGGCTGCGAGTAACATCTCAGATGGATAGCACCTATCCTGGAAGCAATTGAGACACTCCCCCTCCCATAACTTAGTGCTTGCCTAGGAACCTGAAATCTCTTTTTATCTACAGTACTTTGCAAACGAAACTAAAGCTTCAAATTTTTTATACCTGTAAATAATAGGGACAGAGTGTGGGCTTAGCGAAAATCAGTGGATGATCTCCAAAAAGAACCCAAAATCAAGAAAAGCAGGATTACTTACAAAAAGAAGTGAAATCTCATCAAAAAGTCACCTGTAAAAAAAGCAGCCAAGTCTCGTAACTCATTTACCGTAAAAAGTACTGAGATCGTATAAAGCCAAGTTTAACTATCTTATTAACTCTGAAATTTTCATTCACAAATCACTCCTAGTCTCTACATCTTTAGTTAATTATTATTTTGTGACTTGGCAATTACGCAGCACAGGAAAGTTATTACACCTTACTATGTCATGGGATGGGATGGGATAATTTAACTAAAGCAAATTATATACGCACAGGGAAGTTATTACACTTTAATATGTTATAGTATTATTTGATTAAGACTAACTATATACAACACATTCTCGTGCTACGTAATTGCCAAGTCACAAAATAATAATTAACTAAAGATGTAGAGACTAGGAGTGATTTGTGAATGAAAATTTCAGAGTTAATAAGATAGTTAAACTTGGCTTTATACGATCTCAGTACTTTTTACGGTAAATGAGTTACGAGACTTGGCTGCTTTTTTTACAGGTGACTTTTTGATGAGATCTATAGTTTACATCATCCGGTAAGAGATTTTCATCATCGGTTAATTTAACAAATCCGGGTTCCATAGGTGTATCTGTTGGCTTTGAATTTTCCAAACCATATTTGATTATTAATTCATGAATTTTGTTTATTTGGTCTAGGGTCATAGTTTTTTGATTAGGTCGATTAATGTTTATGCCTAGATAATACTTAGCATCACCTAAATCCGTGACAGGGTATTCTTTCTTTAACTGACATATAAGTTTATCAATGTTTTGACTTTCTCCTGCAATGAGGAGATCAACGACATAAATAATTACATAAATTGTTTTGTTATTTGTGGTTCGTTTATACAAGCATTTGTCTATCGAGCTTTGGTGAAAATCTAATTTTGACAACGAATCGGGTACCTTTAAATTCCAAGCTCTCGCTGCTTGTTTCAAACCATACAGCGCCTGTTTAAGCTTGCAAACTTTGTGTTCCTTTCCGGGAGCTACATACCCTTCGGGTTGACGCATGTATACTTCCTCTTTTAATTCCCCATGTAAGAAAGCCATCTTGATGTCGATGTGCCTAAATTTTCAGTTTTTATGCAAGGCCTTTGCCAAAAAGCTTCTTATCGTAGTATGAGACGCAACGGGTCCGAAAGTCTCGTAGTAGTCAATTCCATATTTCTGAGAGAATCCTTTAGCCACTAACCTTGCCTTGTACTTTTCTATTTGACCCTAACTGTTTCTCTGCCCCCTGTTGTACTTCGATTTAAACGCCCATTTACTTCCAATTACTTCGATTTAAACGCCCATTTACTTACAATTACTTTTGTCCCTGGTGGGGCCTCAACTAATTCCCAAGTACAGTTTTCTTTAAGTGAATTTATATCGTCTAACGTAGCATTTATCCATTTTTCCTTTTCCAGGAGATTTTGCATTTTTAATAAGTCATCCCAGCATTTTGGCTTATTTATCCTAACGTCATTTATTAAAAATGCGAATCTATCAGGGGGTACCCCTCTGTTAGATCTGTTCGACCTACGTGGTAAATTCTGTGGGGTGCCTGTTAAGTTTGTGTTCGCATCCTGATCTTGCATTTCATTTTCGGTGCTATTATTTTCCTCATTAATTAGTTGTAATTTTGGTTTCGGATTATTCTCGCTTTGTTATTTTTTTATTTTCATTTGACTCATTATTTTTAACTGAGTCATTATTCTTATCCTCTAACAATTTTTAACACTCTTACAAAATTTTAACAAAATTTCATCAATTTTACTTGAATTAACAAAATCTGTTTTTTTAATTTTACCATAATTTTGTAATTTAAATTTGTAATTTATATAAGATTTAAATTGTTGTGTAGTAGCCATAACTCTCTCACGTAACTTGGTTTATTTGACTTATATAGCTATATAATTAAAGGATTAACATAATTTTTGGATAATTAAAACTTTTTTAATTGGCACGAACCAAGGTAGTTTTAAAAATCCCCTATCCCATGTATTACTTTCTTCTATCTTTACAAGAAGAAAGTATTGGAGTCATGGAAATTTTCAATATCTGGTTTTCGACGGATTTTAGAAGGTCCTGAACACGATTTGACTGTTTTTAGAAAATGACTGTCTATGACTCTGTCTGTCTGTATGTGACAAAAATTTTGTGGGCACTCTATTTCAAGAACTAATGCACGGAATTTAATAAAACTTTATATTCAGTTACTTCCTGATATAAATTGGTGCTGATTAGTTTTTGGCGTAAATAGCGCAACACGTGGCACTGCTATGTTGCAATTTTCGCGATTTCTCAAGAACTAATGCACTGATTTACATCAAATAGCAGATTGAGTTAGACCTTGACATAAATAGAAGCTGATTACGTTTTGGTGTAAATAACCCAACAGGTGGCGCTACTCTGCTACTTTTCTCATGATTTTCACTATAAATAAATCTCAAGAACTAATGCACAGATTAATTTTTAATTCATTTTCAGCAGTGATTTACGCCTGTAATTCTTAAATAATAACCAGTGAATTTTTATCCTGCTTTTTTTCAAGCGTAAACTGACAGAGTGAAAAATGTCCCAAACCGGGAATCGAACCCGGGTCCTCAGAATAGCGCTCTGAGGCCCCAGCATACGGAAACACAGATAATTTTTAATTAATTTTCTGCATTGAATTCGCCAGTAATCCTTGAATAATAACCAGTAAATTTTTATCCTGCTTTTTACAGGCGTAATTCACTGCTGAAAATGAATTAAAATTAACAATATATTGCCATATGCTGGGCTTTGTATTTTCGTCTCATGTTTGCCGCAGAAATTTGCATGCTCATCCAAGTCCTGTTTACCGAATAGTCCCAGGTAGCCCGTGCTTACCCAAAGAGTACAAAGGTACCCCCAAATTTATTTTTAAAAATAACTTTTTCCAAAAAAAAAAAAAAAAAAAAAAATCAATCAGGGCATTTTTCATTACGAAATTTTTATCTAAGAAGCTCGCTCTTTCTAAATTGTTGTTTACTCGAAATTTTGATGGTAGAATTTCAAATTGTTGCAGCATACCAAAAATGGATTTAGTAAATAACAAAGCAATTGGTAGAGGGGGGGGGGGCCCAGAGTAACGTCGGGCTCCCCCTACTTTTATGTCTTAAGAGGGCCCTGTGCTCACCATGACATTTCCAGCTTGTGCTGCGATGGCAGCCGATCTGACATATATGAAACAAATTTTAAATTTTTCGCCATTGGCCTCATCAAAGCTATAATTCTGTTTAAATCCCATTATTCTAAATTATTTTCTCGTTCTAATATTTAGATTGTCAAAATTCCGCCTAGCTAAAAATGCTTTATTCTAAATTCATTCTCTTAAAAAATGGCTCTAAATGCTGTTCTATTAAAATTACACACTTTTTATTTCATTAAATAAACGATAAATTTAAGTTGAGACTAGAAATATGTAATAAACGAATAAACCGATTTTCTTCCTAAAATTGTTTTTTAGCTTATATATTTACCTAGTCGCTAACTGACGCCTTTTTTAGTTTTTTAATTAGTCTGTTTTTTTTTTTTTTTTTTTTTTTTATAAACGAAATAGTACGAGCCTTTTTGTTGAAAAGTGATACATGAAGTTTGATAGTCCGCCATTTTGTTAAAAATGCAAAATTTGAAAAACCATCGTTCAAGGACTTAGACAATTATATATATATATATATATATATATTAATGTAATTTTTAACACTTTTCAACATAGTCGAAAAGTGTTTATGAATTCGGTTTGTCTGCGGCCGTACTCTAATTCTCGTAAATATACTCGGATTGCCATGTAATTTTTATATGTTATTGAGGTTGACTATAGAATGTTAGTTATTGAAAATGAAATTTTTAACATTTATAATTTGTTTACAGGGACACACAAAATAAATCCGTTGCAATTTGGTCTATTAGGAAAAATCTTTGTGATTAATTTGATTGATGTTACGATATTTCAAACATAATGAGGTTGATATGCATCACTGAGGTGGGGGATTAGAAAATGTTTTCTCAGGAGAATAGAATAAGTAGCATTATAGTTTGTTTACGGAGTCGCACAAAAGAATTCCATTACATTATGATCTATGGGGGAAAACCCATTTTCGGTGCATTTTAATGATGTTATATTACCTCAAACATAATGAAATTGATATGAATGTATGGGGTGCTGTAAAACATGCTTTCTACAGAATATGGAGTGCAAAATATTTATTATTCATTTACAGGGTCACACAAAAGAATTGGGTTACAGGACTGCCTATGATCGATAATTGTTGGAGGTACGTTTCACCCTGTGGTATGCATTTATAAACTTATCTAATTTTTAGTGTATTAAGTGGTATGTATAAATTCTATAGATGATATGCAGGGCTTGTTGAAATGTGTAACCCTGAAAGAACAATTAAAAACTTTTAATCTCATTTTTAAACAAGAAATTCTCCTCAGCTGGGTTTCGTAATGTACGTGTGAAATAAAATGCTTATTTGTGGTTTCTACACGCCTTCGTCTACATGTAGTACTATGATCGTCTATACACTGTTGTTTCCTGCTCAAACTTTGGACTTCCTCGATGTTTTCTTTTTCAGTTCGTGTTTAACTGGCCTTGCTGTAAGAGCTTTTAAAATGCTCTCCGAGAAGAGATTATATTTCTCTCGGTATACACATTGTAATTTTTATAATAGTCAAGATATAAATTCTAGTTTTCCTAGCAAAACTCACTGGAATATTTTAACAAGGAATTTACACTAATATACGTATTTATACGACACTAATAATATTTTTTATTTCTTCAAGTAGAAACATTCCATGTTTTTAGTGCCGGTGATGAATAATCTTGTTACGGTGAATGAAGTTCGCGCAACCATAGAACGAATAAGAAGGATCGGGATTATGGAGGGTCTCTGCGCTACTAAGAACAGGTAAGTAATTATTTATATCTGGTTTTAATTTTGAAATTGGCAATTATTGAATTAGATAAGCAGCACACGCGATATACTCTATATTTTTTTACAATAGATTATGATGAACTGAATGTGTTCTAAAATTTTTACTTGAGTGTGAATTTATAAATATTGTGCTTATATAAATATTTTGCTACACTTATATAAATAAAGGAATGAAGTGTAAGCAACAGCAATATTTTAAGTAAAGAAAATAATACCACTGAATTATTTTGTTGAATTATCGAACATTTATATTATATAAGATTTTTGTTATCTATATAATAATAAAAATGAGTATACTAAAAGATACTGTCATAGAAAAATTAAACTCGAACAATTATGATACACCCAGAGAAAAGTTTTGTTGAATCAACAAAAATTTGGTTGGCCCAACAAAACTTTCCATTTAAATATGGGTCAATGGAAATTTTGTTTGAATCAACAAGAAAATATTGTTGATTTTTTTGCAGTTCCACCAAAAAATTTTGTATCATCAATAAAAAAATGTTTTGTTAATTCAAGTAAAAATGGTTCAATTTTACCTGAATTAACAAAATTCCTTTGTTGAAAGTTTTCTCAAAATAAATATAATTATCTGTTACTTTGAGTTCTTTTCAGTTTCGGTAACAAAAACTTTTGTTTAAAGAACAATTGTTTTGTGTAATTTTAAGAATTTTCTTTGTTTTAACAACAAAAGGTTTTTGTTACAGAAACAATTATAATATTTACTTTAAAATTATTTTTTGTATTAGAACCAATCTAAACTTAACTATTTTTTAATTCATTTTCAGCAGTGAATTACGCTTGTAATACTTGAAAAATAACAAGTGAATCTTTATCCAGCTTTTTTCAAGCGTAAACCGACAGATTGAACAATGTCCCAAGCCGGGAATAGAACCCGGGTCCTCAGAATAACGATCCGAGCCTCTACCACTGAGCTACAATGAACGACATCCAAACTCGAAACTTCTCACTCTTATATATGTCGGATCGGTTGTCACCGCAGCACAAGATGGAAATGTCATCATGAGCACAGGGCCCTCTTAAGACATAAAAGTGGGGGAAGTCCGACGTTACTCTGGGGCCCCCCTCTACCAATTGCTTTGTTATTTAATAAATCCATTTTTGGTATGCTGCAACAATTTGAAATTTTACCATCAAAATTTCGAGTAAACAATAAGAAGATAAAAATTTCGTAAGGAAAAAATGCATTTTTTACCCTGATTGATTTTTTTTTTTTTTTTTTTTTGTAAAAAGTTATTTTGAAAAATAAATTTGGGGGTACCTTTGTATTTCTTTGGGTAAGCACGGGCTTCCCGGGACTATTCGGTAAACAGGCCCTGCATGAGCATACAAACTTCTGCGGCAAACATGAGACGAAAATACAAAGCCCAGCATACGGCAACATATAGTTAATTTTTATTCATTTTCAGCAGTGAATTACGCCTGTAAAAAGCAGGATAAAAATTCACTGGTTATTATTCAAGGATTACAGGCGAATTCACTGCAGACAATTAATTATAAATCAATTGTGTTGCCGTATGCTAGGGCCTCAGAGCGCTATTCTTAGGACCCGGGTACGATTCCCGGCTTGGGACATTTTTCACTCTGTCAGTTTACGCTTGAAAAAAAGCAGGATAAAAATTCACTGGTTATTATTTAAGAATTACAGGCGTAAATCACTGCTGAAAATGAATTAAAAATTAATCCGTGCATTAGTTCTTGAGATTTATTTATAGTGAAAATCATGAAAAAAGTAGCACAATAGCGCCACCTGTTGGGCTATTTACACCAAAACGTAATCAGCTTCTATTTATGTCAAGGTCTAACTCAATCTGTAGTTTGATGTAAATCAGTGCATTAGTTCTTGAGAAATCGCGAAAATTGCAACATAGCAGCGCCACGTGTTGCGCTATTTACGCCAAAAACTAATCAGCACCAATTTATATCAGGAAGTAACTGAATATAGTTTTATTAAATTCCGTGCATTAGTTCTTGAAATAGAGCGCCCACAAAACTTTTGTCACATACACACAGACAGAGTCATAGACAGTCATTTTCTAAAAACAGTCAAATCGTGTTCAGGACCTTCTAAAATCCGTCGAAAACCAGAAGTTGAAAATTTTCATGACTCCAATACTTTTTTCTTGTAAAGATAGAAGAAAGTAATAAATGGAATAGGGGATTTTGAAACTACCTTGGTCCGGGCCAATTAAAAAAGTTTTAATTATCCAAAAATTATGTTAATCCTTTAATTATATAGCTATATAAGTCAAATAAACCAAGTTACGTGAGAGAGTTATGGCTACTACACAACAATTTAAATTTTGTATAAATTACAAATTCAAATTACAAAATTATGGTAAAATTAAAAAAAAAAACAGATTTTGTTAATTCAAGTAAAATTGATGAAATTTTGTTAAAATTTTGTAAGAGTGTTAACAATATTTTTTTGTCAATGCAACAAAACCAACTTTTTACTTCAACTAAAAATTTTGCTTGAAACAACCAAAATGTACTCAACAAAACATGTTTTGTTGTTTTAATCAATTCCTTTTTCTGAGTGCATGTCACCTTAAAAAAAAAAAAAAAGGCTGAGTTAATTACGGTGCACTCTGTATATTTATCTTCACAAGAGTACTGATCTAGAGTTAACTTTTGCAGGTAACCGAACTAATTTATGTTCACAGTAAGATGCTGATAGCCGACGATCAAGTGGCGATCATCGGATCTGCAAACATCAACGACCGCAGCTTATTAGGAAGGAGAGACTCAGAAATAGCGGTCATTGTGAGAGACACAAATTTTCTAGATGAGCCTCGTGGAGCAGGACAATTCTGTTATTCTCTAAGGACGGCCCTTTTTAGGTATTGTTTATCACAATGTGAAAGAAAACATGGGAATTTTCGTCAATATCACCTGTGCAAGACAGTTTTGAAACATGTCATATACACTATGTCCCAATGTCCCAAAAAATGATTGAAACGCGCTTTAAATTTTTACCTGTTGGAAGTACGTAGGCAGTGTAAATTTCAAATGCGTTCAAAATAAGCTAGGGCTTGATTATATTGACGAAAAAATTCTACCATTAATTTTTAAAACCGTGCAAATTGAACACTTTTTCAATTTGCATTGCCTACGCTGAAAAAAAAAAAATTGTTGATTTTACGGTATAATACTGGTATTCCAGCTGCCAGTATTATACCGTAAAATCAACAATCTTTTTTCCAGTGTATATACGCATCTCCCACAAGTAAAAAATTAAAGTGCATTCTAATTGGGGCAACCTGCATACTATTTCTGATGTTTGTCAGTATCGATTCTAAAACATCCGATATTAGAATTTGGCAATCGATTCTTATTGTGATCGATGCTGTTTTATATGGTGTCGATGCTTATCGATACTCGATTTTTCCAGAATCGCCCATCAACATGAAACTGAATGAGGTATTTTAAGCAAAACTTTCTGGCGGACCCTTCAGGCCTAACAAATAATTGCGTAATCATGAGACAACAATTAAGATAAAACAAATTTATTTTAAATCTGTAATAAGAAGGTAAATTCAGTGGAGCAGGGAAACTATCTCAACGATGATCATCTTTAAAGAGCAGGTACTAAAGATAACGAAAGAGGGGGTGGAGATAACCCCAAGAAATTCTCTAAGTTCTAAAGCTACTTCAAACAATATAGCTACTCTAATCGTATTCCTGAGCTTAAGGTGGTTCAGAAATTCCCTGCTCAACAACATGAATTTTTTGGACACATTTTCTGACTCACTTTTAAATGTAAAGGCATAAAATTGGCAATACTGACTATTGAATCGATTTGAAATCGAAATGAGTTTTCCATTTTTTGATAAATTACTTTTCAAGTTATAAGCGATTCTTGTCACATGACGACAAGTTTTTGCCCTTTCTCGTGTTGCCGCGTTGGTAATTTGGTTCAAAATGGTGACTTTGACAGTATTTTCTGCCTATACCAAAAAATGAAGAACGTCTTTCGATTACATATTTTTTGAATAAGAACACTGTCGATTTCATACGTTTTCTAACAAAAATGAAGTCAGAAATGTGTCAGAAAGTATTTTTTTTTTTTTAAATTATTATTTGAGAACAGCTTTAAGAAAAAAGCTATCTAAAATATCAGTACTAGCTCTGAAAACACTATATATAATAGCACTCGAAAATACGTCAATGTCACTTAATTGAGGGAATCCCGGGGATTGCAATACGCTGTATTTTGAAGTAATTACTTCAACACCTTACCAAAAGGCAAACTGCTGAACAGCAGAACCCATTTTCACTCTCAATCGAAGACAACTGACACAGCTACCGACAGGAAGCTTGAAAAAAGCTCGCAGTACCACGAGATACAGGACCCGGCAAAATCCGCTGGATCGTACAACCCATGTTCTTGATAGTTTGTGAGAACTACAGCAAATAAATGCTTCTTCTATTTTATTCTTAAAATTCAGTTTAAATACTTCATGACAGTAAAAAAAAGGTAGATAAAGATTGTCCTACCTGATGATTCCGCGAAGGTGTGCTAAGTATAATCCAGTTTGTCAATAAATCCAAATGAATATTTAATCACTTTTTCATATCACTGATGAGAATGAAACACAATATCTTTTCTAAATAAAGTATGGCTTCAGGATATATTTTCTAAGTTAATTATTTAATTACTGTTAAAGAGAAAAAAAAATAATTTACATTGTTAAATTTACATCACACTATAAAAGTTAAAACATTTATTTTAAGAGAAGTGTTCAGCAGTTCTGCATTTGAAAAAAGTTACTTAGAGACTAAAGTATTTAGTTTCTTGGATAAGAAACACACAGTCAAGTTTACGTCATATAGCCTTGAACTCTTGAGGTTACACGTGTAAGTTCTTTAACGAGAATCTCACATAAACAGAAAAAGTACTTTGTCAGCACACGTGTTTCGTTTCACCAGCTTGAAATAGGATGGATGAATAGTCAGGCTCACGATAATAGATGAAATGTTTATATCAGAAATCACTTTCCTAACACCCCTGCTTGATTTCTGAAGTATAAATGTTCTTGAGATTTAAATCTGTTCTGTGTTTTGTAAAGTCAGGTTTGGGAAGGGGCTTCGTTAGAATGTCAGCTGTCATAGTTTTGGTTGGGCAATACTGTAGATTAATTATTCCCTTTTCCTTAAGATCTTTTATGCTGTTATATTTGATGTCAATGTGTTTTGTTTTTGAATGATGTTTATAATTTTTAACCATGTTTATACACGCTTGATTATCTTCGAATAAAGTTATGAGCAAATTTTGTTGTACATCAAGGTCCTTTAGAAGATTGATTATCCAAACTGTCTCTTGTGCTGAAGTTGCTGCTGAGATGTATTCAGCCTCAGCGGATGATAAGGCAACTGAATTTTGTTTCTTAGTTGACCAGGAAATTGCTGTTTTTCCTAATTTACATAAATTTCCCGTTGTTGATTTACGGTCATTTTTATCCCCTGCCCAATCGGAGTCAGCATATGTTGTTAGTATTGGCTCATTTTCTTTACTAATAATTAGTTTTAGTTCTTGTGTTGTTTTTAAATATCTAATAACCCGCTTTACTGCGTTCCAATCCTTTTCTCTGGGTTTTTCGTTTCTACGACTCAAAATGTTCACAGCGGCGGCTATGTCTGGTCTGGTTATTGTAGCTATATATAACAATGTTCCTATAGCTTGCCGATATTTACTGTTATTAGAAAGTAAATTTTCCTCATCAATTATGTTTAAGTACCCGGGTTCCATCGGAGTATCACAGGGTTTCGCTTCCTTTAAATCGAATTTTTCGATCAGTTCTTTTATTTTGTTTCTTTGATCAAGTGCGAAATTTCCTTCTTTACTTCTTTTTATGTTTATCCCCAGATAATAATTTACAAGTACTAAATTTTTGTTCATATTCCTTTTTTAGTTGTTCTATTATTTCATTTATTTCTTTAGTTTCCCCTGAAATTAACAAATCATCAACATACATAATGATATATGTTGTATTATTCTTTAATTTTCGTGTGAAGAGGCATGGATCGGAGGTGCTTTGCACAAAACCAAGTTTAGTTAAACTTTCTTCTAATTTAATGTTCCATGCTCGTGCGGATTGCTTCAATCCGTAAATTGATTTTTTTAGTTTGCAAATTTTATTTTCCTCTCCCGGTATTACATGCCCTTCTGGTTGTGACATATAAACTTCCTCATCTAAATTTCCATGGAGGAATGCAGTTTTGATGTCTATATGATTTACATCAAGATTTTTATACGCTGCACATGCTAGAAAAGCTCTTATTGTTGTATACGTTACTACTGGAGCGAAGGTTTCAAAATAATCGCTTCCGTATTTTTGAGAAAAACCTTTGGCTACAAGACACTGTTGGTTCAACAATTTCTTTTTGATTAGCAATATAAGGGAATCTATCGGGCGGAACTCCCCTATTTGATCGTTGAGATCTTCTAGGTTCGTTTTCGTTTAAATTTTCCTCATTGTCTGTTTGTTTATCTTCCTGCATGTCTATAAAGAATTTTGAGGAATCTCCCCCTGCTTTTTCAGGTTGTTTCTGAACTTCTAATTCTTCTCTCATATCAATGGATTTTTTTTTCGTTTTCATTTGAATTAGAGTTTTCTATAAATTTAACAGTTCTTGTTCTTATTACTTTATTATTGCCAATGTAGATCCTATATCCTTTTGATCTATTATCATAACCGATAAATGTTCCTTTTATTGCTTTATCATCGAGTTTTCCTCTTTGGGATTTATCGATATAAGCAGAAGCTTTGCAGCCAAACACTTTTATGTTTGATAAATCCGTTTTTTTGTTTGTCCATAGCTGGTATGGAGTTGAATTGTGAGATTTTGTTGGTAATCTGTTTATAAGATACACAGCTGTATTTAAAGCTTCGGCCCAAAATTTATTTGGAAGCTGGGCTTCCGATAATAGGCACCTTGTCATTTCGACTAAAGTCCTATTCTTTCTTTCCGAAACACCATTCTGAGGTGCACAATGCGGAATAGTGAACTGGTGATGAATACCTTCATATTTTAAGAATTTTTCTAATTCTTCGCTAGTGTATTCACCCCCATTGTCTGATCGGATTTCTTTAACTGTGCGACCGAATTTATTTTTCGTTATGGCTACATATTCTTTCACTTTGGTAACTACCTCACTTTTTTTCGATAAAAGAAATACCATAGTAAACCTACTAAAATCATCTGTGAATGTGAGAAAATATTTCTTCCCTCCTATGCTTTCTGTTTGCATCGGACCACATACATCCGTATGCACCAGATCAATCGCCTTCTTAGCTTTGTTCTCACTCTGTTTTGGATACGGTGCATTTGTTAGTTTTCCCTTTATACAACTCTCACAAATTATGTCATGTTTGCAATTTTGAATTTCTAAACCTATTGCTAAATTGTTGGATAAGAGTTGTTTAATTGAATTAACATTTCTATGACCAAATCTCTTATGCCAAAGCTCAATGCAGTTTTTATTCTTGCATTGTTCAGCAAAATTGACATAGATTTCTTGCTTAGGTTTATATAGGTCAATTTCATATATATTTTCTCTCTTTTTTCCTTCTAAGAGAGTTTTTCCATTATAGGATAAGTTACAGGTGTTATTTTCAAACATGAATTCATAACCATACTTTGTGGCTTTCGTAACCGACATTAAATTTGATTGAATATCTGGGACATATAAAACGTCCTTTAAAGTTATGTCATTTGATTGTGTCCGTAATTTTATTGTACTTGTCCCGTGCGATTCTAGTGTTGTTCCGTTTGCTATCGTGACAGTATTTTTGTTGTTATTGTCAATGTCAACAAATACATTTATGTCATTACAAATGTGTGAACGGCTTCCAGAATCAACAATCCAAGTAGATTTAGATTCATTATGTGCGATTAATGATAATTGCTTTTGAGACATTGTTTTTTCGTTTTGATTTTCTTCGCTTTTACTCTCTTGAATTTGTGTGTTTGTTTCTGCTTTTGTTTCCGGAGTAAAATCACTTGCTTCAAAGCATAAAGACGAATTTTGTCTGTATTTTTCATTTGTTTGGTTCTAAGAGTTTTTATTCTTAAGAAATCAACAATTTTGTCGGACATGGTTTTTTCTTTTGCAATTCGTGCAAAAAAGGTTTTGTTCTCTTTTTGGATATGCCCTAGTGTTTTGTTTTTGTTTATTAAAGGTTTTGTATACATTTTCATGCGATGAATTGGAGCTTTCTTGTCTCCTTTGAAATTCATCTTTAAGTTTTCCTTTTATAAATTCCGAATTTAATTCGGTCTCTGATCAGGCCTCTAATGCCGTGATCAGAGTATCATAGCTAGGTGGAAGGGAGCACAACAAAAGTGCAGATAGATGAGAGTCCTTAATCTCTTCTCCTATTGCTTTTAACCTATCAGCGGTTTCTAATATTTTAACTATATGGTCGTTCATATTACCATTTTCAGCTAGTTTTATACTATACAATTTTCTCAGTAAATATAATTTACTAGATAAGTTAGCGCGTTCATGTATTGTTTTTAATGCTAGCCATGTAGCTTTAGCTGATGTTTCGTTTTTTATGTAAATTAGTTGGGAGTCTTCTAAGCTCAAATTTATAATAGCCCTGGCTTTATTGTCTCTCTTCGTCCAATCGCCTGTTAAGGGGTTTGGCGGATCATCAGTTATCTGGTTGATTAAATCCTCTTTCATTAATAACATTTCTAATTTAAACTTCCAAACAGCGTAATTATTGGAGTTCAGTTTATCAATGTTACACATTTCTTTCATATTTGAAGCCATGATGTTGTATTTTTATTAATTTTTTACTAATACTTTGATAGTTTCTATTAATCTTGAAAACAATAGTTTATTATTTAAAATATAGTTATTGATTTTATTTCTTTTCTTTTTCTCATTAGAGAGCGGTTTTGCCGTGTTCAAACCTCCGTCTCATGATCTGATAGTTTGTGAGAACTACGGCAAATAAATGCTTCTTCTATTTTATTCTTAAAATTCACTTTAAATACTTCATGACAGTAAAAGAAAGGTAGATAAAGATTGCCCTACCTGATGATTCCGCGAAGGTGTGCTAAGTATAATCCAGTTTGTCAATAAATCCAAATGAATATTTAATAACTTTTTCATATCACTGATGAGAATGAAACACAATATCTTTTCTAAATAAAGTACGACTTCAGGATATATTTTCTAAGTTAATTATTTAATTACTGTTAAAGAGAAAAAAAATTAATTTACATTGTTAAATTTACATCACACTATAAAAGTTAAAACATTTATTTTAAGAGAAGTGTTCAGCAGTTCTGCATTTGAAAAAAGTTACTTAGAGACTAAAGTATTTAGTTTCTTGGATAAGAAACACACAGTCAAGTTTACGTCATATAGCCTTGAACTCTTGAGGTTACACGTGTAAGTTCTTTAACGAGAATCTCACATAAACAGAAAAAGTACTTTGTCAGCACACGTGTTTCGTTTCACCAGCTTGAAATCGGATGGATGAATAGTCAGGCTCACGATAATAGATGAAATGTTTATATCAGAAATCACTTTCCTAACAGCTCTGACACCACAAACTCTAAAAACACGCTAATTTGATTAACTCTAAAATGATTACGGAAGGTTGAATTATAATTAAGCGACCAGTGGCGATCTGCAGTAATCGGGTTTCCATTCATTTTCCTTTCATTGAGGTATTTTAAGGCCGAATCAACTGTTGTCGAAAGAGCTAACAACTGTTTTCGTGATTGATTAAATAACATCAATTGAACGTTAGAAAATCAACTTGTGTAAAATGGCTAAGTAAACAATGTCGATACATCGGGTTTATAATGATATTTTTAAAAAATTGGGTATTTATCAGTTATCCCGTCGACCGCTATCCAAAACAGAAAAAACTAGTCGTTGGGGGCCACCGTAATACTTACCCATCATGGAGATGCATAATGTAAAATATTAAAATAAAAATGTGTAAACTACTTATAAAATGCATTGCAATTCAAATAAAATCGTGGCTTGATGACGTCACAAACTTTAAAGGCTCGATTACTGAATTGCTTGAAAGAGGTTTTTCCTTATAACTCCAAAAATAATAATCCTATTAACTAGCGGTTTATTGCATCTGATTAAGCGTCAAATTTCCAATTAAAATATATCTTTGAAGTGAAATTTGGATGAAATACAGGGTCATGAAAAATCGAAGAGTGTGGAAAATAGGATTCCAAATATCTCGGCAACTAATTATCCGATCGACTTCATGCTTTATTCAAAATTTATGTTTTTTTATTGTCTTTTATATTCATTTCTTAATATAAACAATTTCGAAAATTTTTATATACCTTTCATCAGAACGAATATTTCGAGAGTCCGAAAAAAATTGTTCCGGTTAATCGAGGTTATTGAAATGAAATAGGCTTCTTCCCATTATTACATACTAAGTACATACCAAATTGCAAGTCTCTATCTCAATTTTTTCGGGAGATAGAGCGTTTACAGACACACACACACACAGACACACAGACGGACGGCAAATTTTTTTTTCTAAAAATATGTTTTACGGAATCTCCAGTGTCTGAAACGTGTAAATCCGTCAAAAATTTTTTTTCGATTTTCAAAACGATTACAAGACTTACCCTATACTACGTATGATGGGTAAGTAAAAACTGTCGCCAAAATATAAAGGGAAAGGGAAAAGTGCGTTACCGTGGCGTGACATTCAATTGACATCAGATGCGTTCCACGTGTTTGTTATGTCATCGAGAGATTTTTATTCGACATTTATCTGCATTTTTAAACATATTTTACCCATTTATTAGTTATTTCAGTAATTTAGAAAATAATAACGACCTTAAATGGCGCCCCATGATATTAAAATAGAAAAAGGCGTTGAAAAAATGTTGCTATGCATAGTTACGCACAACAGATGCGTTTCAACTGACGTGATGAGCACTTATCCATCAGCCGAGGGGGATAATTAAGAAAAATATTGTAAATAAATAAATATTTAAGATTACTTTTTTTTTCACTTTTCATTAATTTATTATATATTTTATTGTTTAAAGTTACTGATAGTTGACACTTTAGTAAGTGGGGCTTTAGATTCCAATGGCAACATTATTCCATTGGTTTTCTGGGGCATTAGAGTTGGCGAATAATTTGGCAATATTTTTTTTAACTAAAAAGTTGTCAATGGTATAATGGAGAAGCACCGAAAATTGTTTTTAGTAAGACGTTTTAAATGTATCGTTTCCAATATGACGTAATTTTCAAAGTTTTCTTCCTATTATTAAACTTAAAAATATTTAATTGAAGCAAAATATTTTTATTTACGCTGTTTTAAAATTTGCAATAATAGGTAAAATATTTTGTCGAAATAAATTAATATCTCGTGTAAATATATTTTTATATTGAAACTGTTTGGAATATTGTTATTTGAGCATTTTAAATATGACGTAAGTTTCCCTATTTAATACTTTGAACGCGTAATAATTTAATTATTTCTTTTTTTAATATTCACATGCAAGTATATTTTTTACTACGCAATTTTCTTCAATTACTGTTTTTAACTCGTAATCATTTAATTATATTTTTAAAGTTTTATTTCTGTTTTTGATAGTCACGTGTAAATACCTTTTTAATTGAAAGGGAATATTATTATGTACGCTATTTTACAAATTGGCAATAATTCAAATGAATTCTGCCTTTTAGTTGAATATTTTTATCCCTTAATGAGTGGGTTTTTAAGGTTTTAATTAATACCTTGCGTTAATGAAGACATTTTCAAAATTTTATGATTTTCAGCGTGACAGAGGTATTCAGATGAAAGTACACAAAATTTCAAGTCTCTAACTTTTATAGTTTCTGAGAACCGACTCTGTGACGAACAGACAGAGAAGCGAGACGAATAGGATTTCGTGAGATGAACGAAACCCTAAAAATGACAGAACAGATGCGGCTCATTCAAGCACAAGTATTAGAAACTGGACAACACGTTCACACCAAAAACTCATCCATGTAATCCTAGAATACCTTCATACAGGGAATAGCCTGGCACTACGGTACAACTTTCGTAAGTCTAGCTCGTTTCTTGTAACCAGTGCCGGATTAAGCAATCTAGATGTCATTAGGCAACTCAAATCTAGAGGCCCTCTTTCCCATTTCCGACTTTGAAAACCCAGAGTTTACCTTACAATGATTTTAGCTTAATTGTAATGTATCAAATTTCCAAGTAGCATATTATCACGAAATAGAATAATTATTGTAACTGGAATATTCATTTACATTGTTTGAACATTCATATGAGATACTTCTTTTAGAAAATATTGTTAGAGTAAAAAGTACATACACACACATCTCTATCATCCATCTAAAAATATTGTAAACTTCAAGAGGGTAGAGATTTGATAAATATTAAATTTCGATTTTTACATACATTTAGGTAGCTTTCAATACAAAAAAGTATAAAGCTACCTATTGCAGCCGTTCGGAGGAAAGCAATTCCGGAAAATGTTGGTATATTTTCACCGATCATGACCCCCAGACCCCAACACCACCCTCCGTTCAAATGTTGATTTATATATATATATATATATATATATATATATATCTGACCTATGTCATACGATAACGCCCGTATTTATAAATCGATTTTGATGAAACTAATTGTGTGTATTAAGGTCACTAATGTCTCGACCGAGTTCGTTGGCCAGCTTTGTCCGCCATCTTGTTTCAAGATGGCGGCCATTTAAAAATTTAAAACTAAAATAAATGTACAAAAAAGTTAAAAATTCAAATTTATTTTATACTTACGTGTTAGGCCTTGATACAAGGATTCCGGAGCATTTTTTGTTTTACCTCTATCTTAAAAAACGGCTGAGATACAGCAGTTTGAAATTCTAGGGTGGCAGACATTTTGAAACAAGATAGCACATTACAAAATTCCAACGATTAATTTATAAGTTTTAGTGAACGCGACTTCTCGCTAATTATTATCTTTCATTGTTGTAATCATTTTCCCAATCATACGCATAAAACTATATATTCGTATCTGTTAGCGCCAAATTATCGCCAAACGTGGCGACATTTGGCGAAATATCGCCAAATTTGGCGAGGTTTTCATAAATGAAGCCAATTTGGCTACAGCTCAATAATTTGGCGAATTTCTTATTCAAATTCAGTATTAACGAATCTTTTGTAAACGGTTTCTTTGCATTTTTGCTTGCTGTTTTCAAGTAACATTAGCTAAAACTTTAAAACGAAGATATAGGAAAGCTACCTTTTCCTCCCGGTACAGGCCGGAAGGACTTTTTTCTTATAGAACCTAACATAAGTGGGAAATCAGATGCGTTTGAATTTCTCAAGCCACGAGACCAGAGACAATTGCGTACTCTGCCTATTGAGTAATCTGATACTGACCGTAACCGATGCACTTTTTACGTTTTTTTTTATTTTCGGAGATTCAGAAACCTCTTGATTTATTATTATATCCTTTATTGTTAAAATTATAACATTCATTATTAGTAAAATGTTATTCATTATCTACTTTTTTTTTAAAAAAACCTTTTCAGGGAACATCTGGGCTTGATGCAGCAAACGAATGCTGATATTGACTTACGTTATCCCAATAACCATAACTTTTTTCACAATGTCTGGAACAAGATTGCCGCATCGAATACTACAATTTACGAGAAGGTATGTTGCTATTGATAAGGTAAATGATTCTTTCAATCAAAGAAATAACTTTGGTATACAGGGTATCCCAAAAAGATTGAAACGCGCTTTTAATTTTCTAAAGGTTTTATTAGGTAAGGCAAATTTCAAAAGTATTCAAAATACGGTAAGTAATTAAGATTACGTTCAGGAAATAGTTCTGCCATTAATTTTTAAAAAATTATGCTTTTTAAATTTTCATACGATCTCCTGGGTCTTATAAGTTACGTACATTGTAAATAACATTGTAATAATTTTTCTTATATCATATTTAAAAAAAATTATTATTAATAAAAATGAGCAGGACTGTTTATAAATACATGTTATATTATTTAGATTATAAATACATATTAAATAATGGTTATTATTATTTGGAACTGTATAAAATTTACGATTCTTTACTTTATTTTAGTTTCCTTATAATTTTGACCAGGGGTGTAAATGCAGTTGCACTAGCTGAAACATGAATGAAAACACGTTTCACATTTTGGAAATACTATATCATACTACCCTACAGTTTTCGATGGTTTCAGTTTGCTTACTGTAGCTCACAAAAGGCTCAGAATTTGAAATTAATACTAGTCTGAGGTGGTAAATATACTTCAATAACAATGTATATATCTCTAAAATACTTTATCGTGCTTTTTCCTAATAGCTTTTTATTTCATTTTCATTTTTCACGTGGAAATCTTTCAATAGAAAATTAATTATTGTAGAAAGAATTTTACTGTGGATTTTTAATTGTTGGCAACTGCTATAACGAAAAATGTTTGGTTATTGTTTAAAGCGCTCTAATCATATTTCAGAGCTACTGGCTATTTCAGTTTCAAAATAATCCGATCAATCCAAAATGAATCCCAGGGCCTGGGATTCATTCGAGGCCTTCCTATACTATGAAAAAAAAAATGTCTTTAGAGTACCGATATAAATAAATATAAATACATATTTACATAAATATTTTTTTTTGTTTTTAATGTTATCCTACTCTAAAAGTACAAAATATTGATTTCAATCAGTACAAGGTCAAAATAGATTTAAAATAACAGCTTTACAAATAATGTATACCAAATTTGGAAACCTCAATGTCAGAGGCCCCAAAGCCATGACCTACCTTGTCTCAATCTTTAACCAAGCCCTGTTTAAAAAAAAATAGCTCTGATTGTTCACAAAATGGAAAGAGTCGACAAAGATAAAATAAAGACTCCTTTTATTGATATATTGATTAATCGAAGACTAGGACTAGATTAAGAAGAACGTATGAATGTTTCCACAACTTTGCCCTAGAACTAAATAAATACAATACGAAAAGAACACATTTTAGTGTAATAAATTTAGTGTAACAACCACGGAATAAATATTAGGAAAAAAACAAGAAAGAAAAAACATGCGTTAAGCATAGATTATGAAACACTTTTTAACATATTCAGGATACTGTAATAAAACTTCACCGTTTAATAAATATAAAAGTAAAAATAGTTTTTTAACACTTTTTTTTATAAGCATTCAATGTTTATCTTAGAAATCACGCCTATTTTCATGGCTGCAATTCATGTTGTCCCCAAAACATTCCGTTACAATACATTAATTTGGCGTGGGCCAGATTATGGAAAATTTATGCTTGGAAGAATGCGGAACAAATGAATTAATTTTAAAATGATAATTTTTCCTCTTAAAAAAAATAAATAATAAAAAAAAATAGTAATAATAATAATAATATGGCAACAGGAAAGAAAAAAAAAACATTGTTTAAACTATCTATTCAGGATTTCTAAATTGTTTTTCCAACATATAATTATAATTTAATGAATATTACTTTAAACTATTAAGTGATATTTGAAATATATTTGGCAACAAAATCTGATTAATAGTTTCAGTTGTAATATATGTTTTTAGATTTAACTTTTTCTTTCTTTTTTTTTTCAGATTACTTGTTCTATACAAATTCCAAAAATCATATACAGGGTTGCACAAAAGAATTCGTTTCCGTTTATTGATGCTGAAAAAGAATTTTCAACAGTGTTGTGTGTTTCCTAATTGAACTAAGTTTTAGCATATTAAATATATATCCAAATCTATAAATCATATACAGGGCTTCACAAAATAATTTGAATATTTTTTTCTGACTATAGATGTAATTACTGAAATTGGGTTTTCAAATGTGTTATATATTTTTCAAATAATTTACTTAACTATTACCTTTCCTTTCACCTTATTTAAACTGAGAAGTTTTTGTTACACTATTCTAAATGTGTTACAATATTCTGAAGGTGTTGGGTTTTCATAATCTATGCTTCAGGCTTGACGCGTAGTTTTTTTTATTATTATTATAATTAAAATATATAGTAAATACACATAAAATGCCATAAAATTGTCTAAAATGCAAACTTTTAACATTTTGGATGCAGCATGTTCAATCATCATATCTATACTATTATATAAAGAGGAAACGGTGACTGACTGACTGACTGACTGACTCATCAACGCCCAGAAGAAACTACTAAAGTCAGGGTCACGAAATTTGGACTGTGGACTGCTGTTATTGCCTAGGCAAACAATAAGAAGGGACTTTTGAAACTCCCCCCCCCCCAAGGGGGTTAAAGGGGGGTTCGAATGTCTTAGGTCATTTCGCCATATCTCAGCAGCAGTTATAGGTATTAGGAGCGCAAAAATCAGGAAAACAAATCTACTAAAAAATTATTAAACATGTATTTCAGCGACTGTAGAAATTCCCCTCCCGGAGGGGTTTAAAGGGGGGTCGAATGTTTTAGGTCATTTTGCCGTATCTCAGCAGCAATTTTAGTTAAGAGCGCAAAAATCAGGAAAACAAATCTACTAAAAACAGGATTAAACATGTATTTCAGTGATTTTGGAAATAACCCCCTCACCCCGAAGGGGTTAAAGGAGGGTGGTCGAATCTTTTAGGTCATTTCGCCATATCTCAGCAGCAGTTATAGGTAGGAGCGCGAAAATCAGCAAAACAAATCTACTAAAGAATTATTAAACATGTATTTCAGCGATTTTAGAAATTCTCCTTCCGGAGGGGGTTAAAGGGGGGGTCGAATGTTTTAGGTTATTTCGCTATATCTCAGCAGCAGTTATAGGTAGGAGCGCAAAAATCAGGAAACGAATCTACTAAAAAAATGATTAAACGCGTATTTCAACGATTTTAGAAATCCCACCCCCCTGAAGGTGGTTAAAGGGGGTGGTTGAATGTTTTAGGTCATTTCGCCATATCTCAGCTTTTATGTAGGAGGGCGAAATTAATTAAAACAAATCTACTAAAAAATTGATTAAACACGTATTTCGGCGATTTTGGAAATTTCCCCCTGAAGGTGGTTAAAGGGGTATTCAAAAGTTTTGGGTCATTTCGCCATATCTCAGCAGCAGATTTAGGTAGGAGCGTGAAATTCAGGAAAACACATATAGTTGCTATGTCCTTCCATGGACCGAGTATTATTTATTAGTTTCAATATGTACATAAACAGAAAAAATTATCACATTTTTACAAGCTTTTAATTACAGTTCAAAATTTCTAAGTACTGCAATTTTGTCTCATTTCACTTTTATCCAATTTAGAAAAACTTTTTTAAAGTACCTACATTTCTGTACCCTACATTGTAGTCAACACATTGTCTACCCGTGCAACGCCGTGACGGGCCGCTAGTATATTATAAAACATGAGGCCCTGGAAGTGTCTTTCTATATGTACAGGCTAATTTCAAAAACTAAACTGGGGGGATATTTTTTCTGGTTTACACTATTGGATAGGCCGTTTTCCCGGGCTTATTTTTATGTATAATATGATATAAATTATTTTTTACAGAAAATTTTGGCATTTTTTCCTTATCCGTGAGCAAATGTTGCCAATCGATTTTTTAGGTGCGTTCGTAATTATATAAATACAAGCGGCCCTCCTTCGCTTTGCTTCGGGTTAACCTTGAAAACCTTCATCTCTTTGTGTTTTCTGTAGACCTTTTTAATGTGTACAATAATTAGTACATTATTTTGATAAATCTTGTAGGGTTCAGCCTGCGTTTGCAATGTATAAGCGGAAAAAATGAAATTATTTACGACATCACATTAAAAACCTCAAAAATAACAGTATTTCTCCACTATTTAATGGATGTTATTATACATATAAACCTTCCTCTTGAATCACTCTATCTATTTAAAAAAAAACCGCATCAAAATCCGTTGCGTAGTTTTAAAGATTTAAGCGTACATAGGGATATAGGGACAGAAAAAGCGACTTAAACCTCAAAAATAACAGTATTTCTCCACTATTTAATGGATGTTATTATACATATAAACCTTCCTCTTGAATCACTCTATCTATTAAAAAAAACCGCATCAAAATCCGTTGCGTAGTTTTAAAGATTTAAGCGTACATAGGGATATAGGGACAGAAAAAGCGACTTAAACCTCAAAAATAACAGTATTTCACCACTATTTAATGGATGTTATTATACATATAAACCTTCCTCTTGAATCACTCTATCTATTAAAAAAAACCGCATCAAAATCCGTTGCGTAGTAGTAAAGATTTAAGCGTACATAGGGATATAGGGACAGAAAAAGCGACTTAAACCTCAAAAATAACAGTATTTCTCCACTATTTAATGGATGTTATTATACATATAAACCTTCCTCTTGAATCACTCTATCTATTAAAAAACAACCGCATCAAAATCCGTTGCGTAGTTTTAAAGATTTAAGCGTACATAGGGATATAGGGACAGAAAAAGCGACTTAAACCTCAAAAATAACAGTATTTCTCCACTATTTAATGGATGTTATTATACATATAAACCTTCCTCTTGAATCACTCTATCTATTAAAAAAAACCGCATCAAAATCCGTTGCGTAGTTTTAAAGATTTAAGCGTACATAGGGATATAGGGACAGAAAAAGCGACTTAAACCTCAAAAATAACAGTATTTCACCACTATTTAATGGATGTTATTATACATATAAACCTTCCTCTTGAATCACTCTATCTATTAAAAAAAACCGCATCAAAATCCGTTGCGTAGTAGTAAAGATTTAAGCGTACATAGGGATATAGGGACAGAAAAAGCGACTTAAACCTCAAAAATAACAGTATTTCTCCACTATTTAATGGATGTTATTATACATATAAACCTTCCTCTTGAATCACTCTATCTATTAAAAAACAACCGCATCAAAATCCGTTGCGTAGTTTTAAAGATTTAAGCGTACATAGGGATATAGGGACAGAAAAAGCGACTTAAACCTCAAAAATAACAGTATTTCTCCACTATTTAATGGATGTTATTATACATATAAACCTTCCTCTTGAATCACTCTATTAAAAAAAACCGCATCAAAATCCGTTGCGTAGTTTTAAAGATTTAAGCGTACATAGGGATATAGGGACAGAAAAAGCGACTTAAACCTAAAAAATAACAGTATTTCTCCACTATTTAATGGATGTTATTATACATATAAACCTTCCTCTTGAATCACTCTATCTATTAAAAAAAACCGCATCAAAATCCGTTGCGTAGTTTTAAAGATTTAAGCGTACATAGGGATATAGGGACAGAAAAAGCGACTTAAACCTAAAAAATAACAGTATTTCTCCACTATTTAATGGATGTTATTATACATATAAACCTTCCTCTTGAATCACTCTATCTATTAAATAAAAACCGCATCAAAATCCGTTGCGTAGTTTTAAAGATTTAAGCGTACATAGGGATATAGGGACAGAAAAAGCGACTTAAACCTCAAAAATAACAGTATTTCTCCACTATTCAATGGATGTTATTATACATATAAACCTTCCTCTTGAATCACTCTATCTATTAAAAAAAACCGCATCAAAATCCGTTGCGTAGTTTTAAAAATTTAAGCGTACATAGGGATATAGGGACAGAAAAAGCGACTTAAACCTAAAAAATAACAGTATTTCTCCACTATTTAATGGATGTTATTATACATATAAACCTTCCTCTTGAATCACTGTATCTATTAAAAAAAACCGCATCAAAATCCGTTGCGTAGTTTTAAAGATTTAAGCGTACATAGGGATATAGGGACAGAAAAAGCGACTTAAACCTCAAAAATAACAGTATTTCTCCACTATTTAATGGATGTTATTATACATATAAACCTTCCTCTTGAATCACTCTATCTATTAAAAAAAACCGCATCAAAATCCGTTGCGTAGTTTTAAAGATTTAAGCGTACATAGGGATATAGGGACAGAAAAAGCGACTTAAACCTCAAAAATAACAGTATTTCTCCACTATTTAATGGATGTTATTATACATATAAACCTTCCTCTTGAATCACTCTATCTATTAAAAAAAACCGCATCAAAATCCGTTGCGTAGTTTTAAAGATTTAAGCGTACATAGGGATATAGGGACAGAAAAAGCGACTTAAACCTCAAAAATAACAGTATTTCTCCACTATTTAATGGATGTTATTATACATATAAACCTTCCTCTTGAATCACTCTATCTATTAAAAAAAACCGCATCAAAATCCGTTGCGTAGTTTTAAAGATTTAAGCGTACATAGGGATATAGGGACAGAAAAAGCGACTTAAACCTCAAAAATAACAGTATTTCTCCACTATTTAATGGATGTTATTATACATATAAACCTTCCTCTTGAATCACTCTATCTATTAAAAAAAAACCGCATCTAAATCCGTTGCGTAGTTTTAAAGATTTAAGCGTACATAGGGATATAGGGACAGAAAAAGCGACTTAAACCTAAAAAATAACAGTATTTCTCCACTATTTAATGGATGTTATTATACATATAAACCTTCCTCTTGAATCACTCTATCTATTAAAAAAAACCGCATCAAAATCCGTTGCGTAGTTTTAAAGATTTAAGCGTACATAGGGATATAGGGACAGAAAAAGCGACTTAAACCTCAAAAATAACAGTATTTCTCCACTATTTAATGGATGTTATTATACATATAAACCTTCCTCTTGAATCACTCTATCTATTAAATAAAAACCGCATCAAAATCCGTTGCGTAGTTTTAAAGATTTAAGCGTACATAGGGATATAGGGACAGAAAAAGCGACTTAAACCTCAAAAATAACAGTATTTCTCCACTATTTAATGGATGTTATTATACATATAAACCTTCCTCTTGAATCACTCTATCTATTAAAAAAAACCGCATCAAAATCCGTTGCGTAGTTTTAAAGATTTAAGCGTACATAGGGATATAGGGACAGAAAAAGCGACTTAAACCTCAAAAATAACAGTATTTCTCCACTATTTAATGGATGTTATTATACATATAAACCTTCCTCTTGAATCACTCTATCTATTAAATAAAAACCGCATCAAAATCCGTTGCGTAGTTTTAAAGATTTAAGCGTACATAGGGATATAGGGACAGAAAAAGCGACTTAAACCTCAAAAATAACAGTATTTCTCCACTATTTAATGGATGTTATTATACATATAAACCTTCCTCTTGAATCACTCTATCTATTAAATAAAAACCGCATCAAAATCCGTTGCGTAGTTTTAAAGATTTAAGCGTACATAGGGATATAGGGACAGAAAAAGCGACTTAAACCTCAAAAATAACAGTATTTCTCCACTATTTAATGGATGTTATTATACATATAAACCTTCCTCTTGAATCACTCTATCTATTAAAAAAAACCGCATCAAAATCCGTTGCGTAGTTTTAAAGATTTAAGCGTACATAGGGATATAGGGACAGAAAAAGCGACTTAAACCTCAAAAATAACAGTATTTCTCCACTATTTAATGGATGTTATTATACATATAAACCTTCCTCTTGAATCACTGTATCTATTAAAAAAAACCGCATCAAAATCCGTTGCGTAGTTTTAAAGATTTAAGAGTACATAGGGATATACGGACAGAAAAAGCGACTTAAACCTAAAAAATAACAGTATTTCTCCACTATTTAATGGATGTTATTATACATATAAACCTTCCTCTTGAATCACTCTATCTATTAAAAAAAACCGCATCAAATTCCGTTGCGTAGTTTTAAAGATTTAAGCGTACATAGGGATATAGGGACAGAAAAAGCGACTTAAACCTAAAAAATAACAGTATTTCTCCACTATTTAATGGATGTTATTATACATATAAACCTTCCTCTTGAATCACTCTATCTATTAAATAAAAACCGCATCAAAATCCGTTGCGTAGTTTTAAAGATTTAAGCGTACATAGGGATATAGGGACAGAAAAAGCGACTTAAACCTCAAAAATAACAGTATTTCTCCACTATTTAATGGATGTTATTATACATATAAACCTTCCTCTTGAATCACTCTATCTATTAAAAAAAACCGCATCAAAATCCGTTGCGTAGTTTTAAAGATTTAATCGTACATAGGGATATAGGGACAGAAAAAGCGACTTAAACCTAAAAAATAACAGTATTTCTCCACTATTTAATGGATGTTATTATACATATAAACCTTCCTCTTGAATCACTCTATCTATTAAAAAAAACCGCATCAAAATCCGTTGCGTAGTTTTAAAGATTTAAGCGTACATAGGGATATAGGGACAGAAAAAGCGACATAAACCTCAAAAATAACAGTATTTCTCCACTATTTAATGGATGTTATTATACATATAAACCTTCCTCTTGAATCACTATATCTATTAAAAAAAACCGCATCAAAATCCGTTGCGTAGTTTTAAAGATTTAAGCGTACGTAGGGATATAGGGACAGAAAAAGCGACTTAAACCTCAAAAATAACAGTATTTCTCCACTATTTAATGGATGTTATTATACATATAAACCTTCCTCTTGAATCACTCTATCTATTAAAAAAAACCGCATCAAAATCCGTTGCGTAGTTTTAAAGATTTAAGCGTACATAGGGATATAGGGACAGAAAAAGCGACTTAAACCTCAAAAATAACAGTATTTCTCCACTATTTAATGGATGTTATTATACATATAAACCTTCCTCTTGAATCACTCTATCTATTAAAAAAAACCGCATCAAAATCCGTTGCGTAGTTTTAAAGATTTAAGCGTACATAGGGATATAGGGACAGAAAAAGCGACTTAAACCTCAAAAATAACAGTATTTCTCCACTATTCAATGGATGTTATTATACATATAAACCTTCCTCTTGAATCACTCTATCTATTAAAAAAAACCGCATCAAAATCCGTTGCGTAGTTTTAAAAATTTAAGCGTACATAGGGATATAGGGACAGAAAAAGCGACTTAAACCTAAAAAATAACAGTATTTCTCCACTATTTAATGGATGTTATTATACATATAAACCTTCCTCTTGAATCACTGTATCTATTAAAAAAAACCGCATCAAAATCCGTTGCGTAGTTTTAAAGATTTAAGCGTACATAGGGATATAGGGACAGAAAAAGCGACTTAAACCTCAAAAATAACAGTATTTCTCCACTATTTAATGGATGTTATTATACATATAAACCTTCCTCTTGAATCACTCTATCTATTAAAAAAAACCGCATCAAAATCCGTTGCGTAGTTTTAAAGATTTAAGCGTACATAGGGATATAGGGACAGAAAAAGCGACTTAAACCTCAAAAATAACAGTATTTCTCCACTATTTAATGGATGTTATTATACATATAAACCTTCCTCTTGAATCACTCTATCTATTAAAAAAAACCGCATCAAAATCCGTTGCGTAGTTTTAAAGATTTAAGCGTACATAGGGATATAGGGACAGAAAAAGCGACTTAAACCTCAAAAATAACAGTATTTCTCCACTATTTAATGGATGTTATTATACATATAAACCTTCCTCTTGAATCACTCTATCTATTAAAAAAAACCGCATCAAAATCCGTTGCGTAGTTTTAAAGATTTAAGCGTACATAGGGATATAGGGACAGAAAAAGCGACTTAAACCTCAAAAATAACAGTATTTCTCCACTATTTAATGGATGTTATTATACATATAAACCTTCCTCTTGAATCACTCTATCTATTAAAAAAAACCGCATCTAAATCCGTTGCGTAGTTTTAAAGATTTAAGCGTACATAGGGATATAGGGACAGAAAAAGCGACTTAAACCTAAAAAATAACAGTATTTCTCCACTATTTAATGGATGTTATTATACATATAAACCTTCCTCTTGAATCACTCTATCTATTAAAAAAAACCGCATCAAAATCCGTTGCGTAGTTTTAAAGATTTAAGCGTACATAGGGATATAGGGACAGAAAAAGCGACTTAAACCTCAAAAATAACAGTATTTCTCCACTATTTAATGGATGTTATTATACATATAAACCTTCCTCTTGAATCACTCTATCTATTAAATAAAAACCGCATCAAAATCCGTTGCGTAGTTTTAAAGATTTAAGCGTACATAGGGATATAGGGACAGAAAAAGCGACTTAAACCTCAAAAATAACAGTATTTCTCCACTATTTAATGGATGTTATTATACATATAAACCTTCCTCTTGAATCACTCTATCTATTAAAAAAAACCGCATCAAAATCCGTTGCGTAGTTTTAAAGATTTAAGCGTACATAGGGATATAGGGACAGAAAAAGCGACTTAAACCTCAAAAATAACAGTATTTCTCCACTATTTAATGGATGTTATTATACATATAAACCTTCCTCTTGAATCACTCTATCTATTAAATAAAAACCGCATCAAAATCCGTTGCGTAGTTTTAAAGATTTAAGCGTACATAGGGATATAGGGACAGAAAAAGCGACTTAAACCTCAAAAATAACAGTATTTCTCCACTATTTAATGGATGTTATTATACATATAAACCTTCCTCTTGAATCACTCTATCTATTAAATAAAAACCGCATCAAAATCCGTTGCGTAGTTTTAAAGATTTAAGCGTACATAGGGATATAGGGACAGAAAAAGCGACTTAAACCTCAAAAATAACAGTATTTCTCCACTATTTAATGGATGTTATTATACATATAAACCTTCCTCTTGAATCACTCTATCTATTAAAAAAAACCGCATCAAAATCCGTTGCGTAGTTTTAAAGATTTAAGCGTACATAGGGATATAGGGACAGAAAAAGCGACTTAAACCTCAAAAATAACAGTATTTCTCCACTATTTAATGGATGTTATTATACATATAAACCTTCCTCTTGAATCACTGTATCTATTAAAAAAAACCGCATCAAAATCCGTTGCGTAGTTTTAAAGATTTAAGAGTACATAGGGATATACGGACAGAAAAAGCGACTTAAACCTAAAAAATAACAGTATTTCTCCACTATTTAATGGATGTTATTATACATATAAACCTTCCTCTTGAATCACTCTATCTATTAAATAAAAACCGCATCAAAATCCGTTGCGTAGTTTTAAAGATTTAAGCGTACATAGGGATATAGGGACAGAAAAAGCGACTTAAACCTCAAAAATAACAGTATTTCTCCACTATTTAATGGATGTTATTATACATATAAACCTTCCTCTTGAATCACTCTATCTATTAAAAAAAACCGCATCAAAATCCGTTGCGTAGTTTTAAAGATTGAATCGTACATAGGGATATAGGGACAGAAAAAGCGACTTAAACCTAAAAAATAACAGTATTTCTCCACTATTTAATGGATGTTATTATACATATAAACCTTCCTCTTGAATCACTCTATCTATTAAAAAAAACCGCATCAAAATCCGTTGCGTAGTTTTAAAGATTTAAGCGTACATAGGGATATAGGGACAGAAAAAGCGACATAAACCTAAAAAATAACAGTATTTCTCCACTATTTAATGGATGTTATTATACATATAAACCTTCCTCTTGAATCACTCTATCTATTAAAAAAAACCGCATCAAAATCCGTTGCGTAGTTTTAAAGATTTAAGCGTACATAGGGATATAGGGACAGAAAAAGCGACTTAAACCTCAAAAATAACAGTATTTCTCCACTATTTAATGGATGTTATTATACATATAAACCTTCCTCTTGAATCACTCTATCTATTAAAAAAAACCGCATCAAAATCCGTTGCGTAGTTTTAAAGATTTAAGCGTACATAGGGATATAGGGACAGAAAAAGCGACTTAAACCTCAAAAATAACAGTATTTCTCCACTATTTAATGGATGTTATTATACATATAAACCTTCCTCTTGAATCACTCTATCTATTAAAAAAAACCGCATCAAAATCCGTTGCGTAGTTTTAAAGATTTAAGCGTACATAGGGATATAGGGACAGAAAAAGCGACTTAAACCTCAAAAATAACAGTATTTCTCCACTATTTAATGGATGTTATTATACATATAAACCTTCCTCTTGAATCACTCTATCTATTAAAAAAAACCGCATCAAAATCCGTTGCGTAGTTTTAAAGATTTAAGCGTACATAGGGATGTAGGGACAGAAAAAGCGACTTAAACCTAAAAAATAACAGTATTTCTCCACTATTTAATGGATGTTATTATACATATAAACCTTCCTCTTGAATCACTCTATCTATTAAAAAAAACCGCATCAAAATCCGTTGCGTAGTTTTAAAGATTTAAGCGTACATAGGGATATAGGGACAGAAAAAGCGACTTAAACCTAAAAAATAACAGTATTTCTCCACTATTTAATGGATGTTATTATACATATAAACCTTCCTCTTGAATCACTCTATCTATTAAATAAAAACCGCATCAAAATCCGTTGCGTAGTTTTAAAGATTTAAGCGTACATAGGGATATAGGGACAGAAAAAGCGACTTAAACCTCAAAAATAACAGTATTTCTCCACTATTTAATGGATGTTATTATACATATAAACCTTCCTCTTGAATCACTCTATCTATTAAAAAAAACCGCATCAAAATCCGTTGCGTAGTTTTAAAGATTTAAGCGTACATAGGGATATAGGGACAGAAAAAGCGACTTAAACCTCAAAAATAACAGTATTTCTCCACTATTTAATGGATGTTATTATACATATAAACCTTCCTCTTGAATCACTGTATCTATTAAAAAAAACCGCATCAAAATCCGTTGCGTAGTTTTAAAGATTTAAGCGTACATAGGGATATAGGGACAGAAAAAGCGACTTAAACCTAAAAAATAACAGTATTTCTCCACTATTTAATGGATGTTATTATACATATAAACCTTCCTCTTGAATCACTCTATCTATTAAAAAAAACCGCATCAAAATCCGTTGCGTAGTTTTAAAGATTTAAGCGTACATAGGGATATAGGGACAGAAAAAGCGACTTAAACCTCAAAAATAACAGTATTTCTCCACTATTTAATGGATGTTATTATACATATAAACCTTCCTCTTGAATCACTCTATCTATTAAATAAAAACCGCATCAAAATCCGTTGCGTAGTTTTAAAGATTTAAGCGTACATAGGGATATAGGGACAGAAAAAGCGACTTAAACCTCAAAAATAACAGTATTTCTCCACTATTTAATGGATGTTATTATACATATAAACCTTCCTCTTGAATCACTCTATCTATTAAAAAAAACCGCATCAAAATCCGTTGCGTAGTTTTAAAGATTTAAGCGTACATAGGGATATAGGGACAGAAAAAGCGACTTAAACCTCAAAAATAACAGTATTTCTCCACTATTTAATGGATGTTATTATACATATAAACCTTCCTCTTGAATCACTGTATCTATTAAAAAAAACCGCATCAAAATCCGTTGCGTAGTTTTAAAGATTTAAGAGTACATAGGGATATACGGACAGAAAAAGCGACTTAAACCTAAAAAATAACAGTATTTCTCCACTATTTAATGGATGTTATTATACATATAAACCTTCCTCTTGAATCACTCTATCTATTAAAAAAAACCGCATCAAATTCCGTTGCGTAGTTTTAAAGATTTAAGCGTACATAGGGATATAGGGACAGAAAAAGCGACTTAAACCTAAAAAATAACAGTATTTCTCCACTATTTAATGGATGTTATTATACATATAAACCTTCCTCTTGAATCACTCTATCTATTAAATAAAAACCGCATCAAAATCCGTTGCGTAGTTTTAAAGATTTAAGCGTACATAGGGATATAGGGACAGAAAAAGCGACTTAAACCTCAAAAATAACAGTATTTCTCCACTATTTAATGGATGTTATTATACATATAAACCTTCCTCTTGAATCACTCTATCTATTAAAAAAAACCGCATCAAAATCCGTTGCGTAGTTTTAAAGATTTAATCGTACATAGGGATATAGGGACAGAAAAAGCGACTTAAACCTAAAAAATAACAGTATTTCTCCACTATTCAATGGATGTTATTATACATATAAACCTTCCTCTTGAATCACTCTATCTATTAAAAAAAACCGCATCAAAATCCGTTGCGTAGTTTTAAAGATTTAAGCGTACATAGGGATATAGGGACAGAAAAAGCGACATAAACCTCAAAAATAACAGTATTTCTCCACTATTTAATGGATGTTATTATACATATAAACCTTCCTCTTGAATCACTCTATCTATTAAAAAAAACCGCATCAAAATCCGTTGCGTAGTTTTAAAGATTTAAGCGTACATAGGGATATAGGGACAGAAAAAGCGACTTAAACCTCAAAAATAACAGTATTTCTCCACTATTTAATGGATGTTATTATACATATAAACCTTCCTCTTGAATCACTCTATCTATTAAAAAAAACCGCATCAAAATCCGTTGCGTAGTTTTAAAGATTTAAGCGTACATAGGGATATAGGGACAGAAAAAGCGACTTAAACCTCAAAAATAACAGTATTTCTCCACTATTTAATGGATGTTATTATACATATAAACCTTCCTCTTGAATCACTCTATCTATTAAAAAAAACCGCATCAAAATCCGTTGCGTAGTTTTAAAGATTTAAGCGTACATAGGGATATAGGGACAGAAAAAGCGACTTAAACCTCAAAAATAACAGTATTTCTCCACTATTCAATGGATGTTATTATACATATAAACCTTCCTCTTGAATCACTCTATCTATTAAAAAAAACCGCATCAAAATCCGTTGCGTAGTTTTAAAAATTTAAGCGTACATAGGGATATAGGGACAGAAAAAGCGACTTAAACCTAAAAAATAACAGTATTTCTCCACTATTTAATGGATGTTATTATACATATAAACCTTCCTCTTGAATCACTGTATCTATTAAAAAAAACCGCATCAAAATCCGTTGCGTAGTTTTAAAGATTTAAGCGTACATAGGGATATAGGGACAGAAAAAGCGACTTAAACCTCAAAAATAACAGTATTTCTCCACTATTTAATGGATGTTATTATACATATAAACCTTCCTCTTGAATCACTCTATCTATTAAAAAAAACCGCATCAAAATCCGTTGCGTAGTTTTAAAGATTTAAGCGTACATAGGGATATAGGGACAGAAAAAGCGACTTAAACCTCAAAAATAACAGTATTTCTCCACTATTTAATGGATGTTATTATACATATAAACCTTCCTCTTGAATCACTCTATCTATTAAAAAAAACCGCATCAAAATCCGTTGCGTAGTTTTAAAGATTTAAGCGTACATAGGGATATAGGGACAGAAAAAGCGACTTAAACCTCAAAAATAACAGTATTTCTCCACTATTTAATGGATGTTATTATACATATAAACCTTCCTCTTGAATCACTCTATCTATTAAAAAAAACCGCATCAAAATCCGTTGCGTAGTTTTAAAGATTTAAGCGTACATAGGGATATAGGGACAGAAAAAGCGACTTAAACCTCAAAAATAACAGTATTTCTCCACTATTTAATGGATGTTATTATACATATAAACCTTCCTCTTGAATCACTCTATCTATTAAAAAAAAACCGCATCTAAATCCGTTGCGTAGTTTTAAAGATTTAAGCGTACATAGGGATATAGGGACAGAAAAAGCGACTTAAACCTAAAAAATAACAGTATTTCTCCACTATTTAATGGATGTTATTATACATATAAACCTTCCTCTTGAATCACTCTATCTATTAAAAAAAACCGCATCAAAATCCGTTGCGTAGTTTTAAAGATTTAAGCGTACATAGGGATATAGGGACAGAAAAAGCGACTTAAACCTCAAAAATAACAGTATTTCTCCACTATTTAATGGATGTTATTATACATATAAACCTTCCTCTTGAATCACTCTATCTATTAAATAAAAACCGCATCAAAATCCGTTGCGTAGTTTTAAAGATTTAAGCGTACATAGGGATATAGGGACAGAAAAAGCGACTTAAACCTCAAAAATAACAGTATTTCTCCACTATTTAATGGATGTTATTATACATATAAACCTTCCTCTTGAATCACTCTATCTATTAAAAAAAACCGCATCAAAATCCGTTGCGTAGTTTTAAAGATTTAAGCGTACATAGGGATATAGGGACAGAAAAAGCGACTTAAACCTCAAAAATAACAGTATTTCTCCACTATTTAATGGATGTTATTATACATATAAACCTTCCTCTTGAATCACTCTATCTATTAAATAAAAACCGCATCAAAATCCGTTGCGTAGTTTTAAAGATTTAAGCGTACATAGGGATATAGGGACAGAAAAAGCGACTTAAACCTCAAAAATAACAGTATTTCTCCACTATTTAATGGATGTTATTATACATATAAACCTTCCTCTTGAATCACTCTATCTATTAAATAAAAACCGCATCAAAATCCGTTGCGTAGTTTTAAAGATTTAAGCGTACATAGGGATATAGGGACAGAAAAAGCGACTTAAACCTCAAAAATAACAGTATTTCTCCACTATTTAATGGATGTTATTATACATATAAACCTTCCTCTTGAATCACTCTATCTATTAAAAAAAACCGCATCAAAATCCGTTGCGTAGTTTTAAAGATTTAAGCGTACATAGGGATATAGGGACAGAAAAAGCGACTTAAACCTCAAAAATAACAGTATTTCTCCACTATTTAATGGATGTTATTATACATATAAACCTTCCTCTTGAATCACTGTATCTATTAAAAAAAACCGCATCAAAATCCGTTGCGTAGTTTTAAAGATTTAAGAGTACATAGGGATATACGGACAGAAAAAGCGACTTAAACCTAAAAAATAACAGTATTTCTCCACTATTTAATGGATGTTATTATACATATAAACCTTCCTCTTGAATCACTCTATCTATTAAATAAAAACCGCATCAAAATCCGTTGCGTAGTTTTAAAGATTTAAGCGTACATAGGGATATAGGGACAGAAAAAGCGACTTAAACCTCAAAAATAACAGTATTTCTCCACTATTTAAGGGATGTTATTATACATATAAACCTTCCTCTTGAATCACTCTATCTATTAAAAAAAACCGCATCAAAATCCGTTGCGTAGTTTTAAAGATTTAATCGTACATAGGGATATAGGGACAGAAAAAGCGACTTAAACCTAAAAAATAACAGTATTTCTCCACTATTTAATGGATGTTATTATACATATAAACCTTCCTCTTGAATCACTCTATCTATTAAAAAAAACCGCATCAAAATCCGTTGCGTAGTTTTAAAGATTTAAGCGTACATAGGGATATAGGGACAGAAAAAGCGACATAAACCTAAAAAATAACAGTATTTCTCCACTATTTAATGGATGTTATTATACATATAAACCTTCCTCTTGAATCACTCTATCTATTAAAAAAAACCGCATCAAAATCCGTTGCGTAGTTTTAAAGATTTAAGCGTACATAGGGATATAGGGACAGAAAAAGCGACTTAAACCTCAAAAATAACAGTATTTCTCCACTATTTAATGGATGTTATTATACATATAAACCTTCCTCTTGAATCACTCTATCTATTAAAAAAAACCGCATCAAAATCCGTTGCGTAGTTTTAAAGATTTAAGCGTACATAGGGATATAGGGACAGAAAAAGCGACTTAAACCTCAAAAATAACAGTATTTCTCCACTATTTAATGGATGTTATTATACATATAAACCTTCCTCTTGAATCACTCTATCTATTAAAAAAAACCGCATCAAAATCCGTTGCGTAGTTTTAAAGATTTAAGCGTACATAGGGATATAGGGACAGAAAAAGCGACTTAAACCTCAAAAATAACAGTATTTCTCCACTATTTAATGGATGTTATTATACATATAAACCTTCCTCTTGAATCACTGTATCTATTAAAAAAAACCGCATCAAAATCCGTTGCGTAGTTTTAAAGATTTAAGAGTACATAGGGATATACGGACAGAAAAAGCGACTTAAACCTAAAAAATAACAGTATTTCTCCACTATTTAATGGATGTTATTATACATATAAACCTTCCTCTTGAATCACTCTATCTATTAAATAAAAACCGCATCAAAATCCGTTGCGTAGTTTTAAAGATTTAAGCGTACATAGGGATATAGGGACAGAAAAAGCGACTTAAACCTCAAAAATAACAGTATTTCTCCACTATTTAAGGGATGTTATTATACATATAAACCTTCCTCTTGAATCACTCTATCTATTAAAAAAAACCGCATCAAAATCCGTTGCGTAGTTTTAAAGATTTAATCGTACATAGGGATATAGGGACAGAAAAAGCGACTTAAACCTAAAAAATAACAGTATTTCTCCACTATTTAATGGATGTTATTATACATATAAACCTTCCTCTTGAATCACTCTATCTATTAAAAAAAACCGCATCAAAATCCGTTGCGTAGTTTTAAAGATTTAAGCGTACATAGGGATATAGGGACAGAAAAAGCGACATAAACCTAAAAAATAACAGTATTTCTCCACTATTTAATGGATGTTATTATACATATAAACCTTTCTCTTGAATCACTCTATCTATTAAAAAAAACCGCATCAAAATCCGTTGCGTAGTTTTAAAGATTTAAGCGTACATAGGGATATAGGGACAGAAAAAGCGACTTAAACCTCAAAAATAACAGTATTTCTCCACTATTTAATGGATGTTATTATACATATAAACCTTCCTCTTGAATCACTCTATCTATTAAAAAAAACCGCATCAAAATCCGTTGCGTAGTTTTAAAGATTTAAGCGTACATAGGGATATAGGGACAGAAAAAGCGACTTAAACCTCAAAAATAACAGTATTTCTCCACTATTTAATGGATGTTATTATACATATAAACCTTCCTCTTGAATCACTCTATCTATTAAAAAAAACCGCATCAAAATCCGTTGCGTAGTTTTAAAGATTTAAGCGTACATAGGGATATAGGGACAGAAAAAGCGACTTAAACCTCAAAAATAACAGTATTTCTCCACTATTTAATGGATGTTATTATACATATAAACCTTCCTCTTGAATCACTCTATCTATTAAAAAAAAACCGCATCAAAATCCGTTGCGTAGTTTTAAAGATTTAAGCGTACATAGGGATGTAGGGACAGAAAAAGCGACTTAAACCTAAAAAATAACAGTATTTCTCCACTATTTAATGGATGTTATTATACATATAAACCTTCCTCTTGAATCACTCTATCTATTAAAAAAAACCGCATCAAAATCCGTTGCGTAGTTTTAAAGATTTAAGCGTACATAGGGATATAGGGACAGAAAAAGCGACTTAAACCTAAAAAATAACAGTATTTCTCCACTATTTAATGGATGTTATTATACATATAAACCTTCCTCTTGAATCACTCTATCTATTAAATAAAAACCGCATCAAAATCCGTTGCGTAGTTTTAAAGATTTAAGCGTACATAGGGATATAGGGACAGAAAAAGCGACTTAAACCTCAAAAATAACAGTATTTCTCCACTATTTAATGGATGTTATTATACATATAAACCTTCCTCTTGAATCACTCTATCTATTAAAAAAAACCGCATCAAAATCCGTTGCGTAGTTTTAAAGATTTAAGCGTACATAGGGATATAGGGACAGAAAAAGCGACTTAAACCTCAAAAATAACAGTATTTCTCCACTATTTAATGGATGTTATTATACATATAAACCTTCCTCTTGAATCACTGTATCTATTAAAAAAAACCGCATCAAAATCCGTTGCGTAGTTTTAAAGATTTAAACGTACATAGGGATATAGGGACAGAAAAAGCGACTTAAACCTAAAAAATAACAGTATTTCTCCACTATTTAATGGATGTTATTATACATATAAACCTTCCTCTTGAATCACTCTATCTATTAAAAAAAACCGCATCAAAATCCGTTGCGTAGTTTTAAAGATTTAAGCGTACATAGGGATATAGGGACAGAAAAAGCGACTTAAACCTAAAAAATAACAGTATTTCTCCACTATTTAATGGATGTTATTATACATATAAACCTTCCTCTTGAATCACTCTATCTATTAAAAAAAACCGCATCAAAATCCGTTGCGTAGTTTTAAAGATTTAATCGTACATAGGGATATAGGGACAGAAAAAGCGACTTAAACCTAAAAAATAACAGTATTTCTCCACTATTTAATGGATGTTATTATACATATAAACCTTCCTCTTGAATCACTCTATCTATTAAAAAAAACCGCATCAAAATCCGTTGCGTAGTTTTAAAAATTTAAGCGTACATAGGGATATAGGGACAGAAAAAGCGACTTAAACCTAAAAAATAACAGTATTTCTCCACTATTTAATGGATGTTATTATACATATAAACCTTCCTCTTGAATCACTGTATCTATTAAAAAAAACCGCATCAAAATCCGTTGCGTAGTTTTAAAGATTTAAGCGTACATAGGGATATAGGGACAGAAAAAGCGACTTAAACCTAAAAAATAACAGTATTTCTCCACTATTTAATGGATGTTATTATACATATAAACCTTCCTCTTGAATCACTCTATCTATTAAAAAAAACCGCATCAAAATCCGTTGCGTAGTTTTAAAAATTTAAGCGTACATAGGGATATAGGGACAGAAAAAGCGACTTAAACCTAAAAAATAACAGTATTTCTCCACTATTTAATGGATGTTATTATACATATAAACCTTCCTCTTGAATCACTGTATCTATTAAAAAAACCGCATCAAAATCCGTTGCGTAGTTTTAAAGATTTAAGCGTACATAGGGATATAGGGACAGAAAAAGCGACTTAAACCTAAAAAATAACAGTATTTCTCCACTATTTAATGGATGTTATTATACATATAAACCTTCCTCTTGAATCACTCTATCTATTAAATAAAAACCGCATCAAAATCCGTTGCGTAGTTTTAAAGATTTAAGCGTACATAGGGATATAGGGACAGAAAAAGCGACTTAAACCTCAAAAATAACAGTATTTCTCCACTATTTAATGGATGTTATTATACATATAAACCTTCCTCTTGAATCACTCTATCTATTAAAAAAAACCGCATCAAAATCCGTTGCGTAGTTTTAAAGATTTAAGCGTACATAGGGATATAGGGACAGAAAAAGCGACTTAAACCTAAAAAATAACAGTATTTCTCCACTATTTAATGGATGTTATTATACATATAAACCTTCCTCTTGAATCACTCTATCTATTAAATAAAAACCGCATCAAAATCCGTTGCGTAGTTTTAAAGATTTAAGCGTACATAGGGATATAGGGACAGAAAAAGCGACTTAAACCTCAAAAATAACAGTATTTCTCCACTATTTAATGGATGTTATTATACATATAAACCTTCCTCTTGAATCACTCTATCTATTAAAAAAAACCGCATCAAAATCCGTTGCGTAGTTTTAAAGATTTAAGCGTACATAGGGATATAGGGACAGAAAAAGCGACTTAAACCTAAAAAATAACAGTATTTCTCCACTATTTAATGGATGTTATTATACATATAAACCTTCCTCTTGAATCACTCTATCTATTAAAAAAAACCGCATCAAAATCCGTTGCGTAGTTTTAAAAATTTAAGCGTACATAGGGATATAGGGACAGAAAAAGCGACTTAAACCTAAAAAATAACAGTATTTCTCCACTATTTAATGGATGTTATTATACATATAAACCTTCCTCTTGAATCACTGTATCTATTAAAAAAACCGCATCAAAATCCGTTGCGTAGTTTTAAAGATTTAAGCGTACATAGGGATATAGGGACAGAAAAAGCGACTTAAACCTAAAAAATAACAGTATTTCTCCACTATTTAATGGATGTTATTATACATATAAACCTTCCTCTTGAATCACTCTATCTATTAAAAAAAACCGCATCAAAATCCGTTGCGTAGTTTTAAAAATTTAAGCGTACATAGGGATATAGGGACAGAAAAAGCGACTTAAACCTAAAAAATAACAGTATTTCTCCACTATTTAATGGATGTTATTATACATATAAACCTTCCTCTTGAATCACTGTATCTATTAAAAAAAACCGCATCAAAATCCGTTGCGTAGTTTTAAAGATTTAAGCGTACATAGGGATATAGGGACAGAAAAAGCGACTTAAACCTAAAAAAAGCAGTATTTCCCCACTATTTAATGGATGTTATTATACATATAAACCTTCCTCTTGAATCACTCTATCTATTAAATAAAAACCGCATCAAAATCCGTTGCGTAGTTTTAAAGATTTAAGCGTACATAGGGATATAGGGACAGAAAAAGCGACTTAAACCTCAAAAATAACAGTATTTCTCCACTATTTAATGGATGTTATTATACATATAAACCTTCCTCTTGAATCACTCTATCTATTAAAAAAAACCGCATCAAAATCCGTTGCGTAGTTTTAAAGATTTAAGCGTACATAGGGATATAGGGACAGAAAAAACGACTTAAACCTAAAAAATAACAGTATTTCTCCACTATTTAATGAATGTTATTATACATATAAACCTTCCTCTTGAATCACTCTATCTATTAAATAAAAACCGCATCAAAATCCGTTGCGTAGTTTTAAAGATTTAAGCGTACATAGGGATATAGGGACAGAAAAAGCGACTTAAACCTCAAAAATAACAGTATTTCTCCACTATTTAATGGATGTTATTATACATATAAACCTTCCTCTTGAATCACTCTATCTATTAAAAAAAACCGCATCAAAATCCGTTGCGTAGTTTTAAAGATTTAAGCGTACATAGGGATATAGGGACAGAAAAAGCGACTTAAACCTAAAAAATAACAGTATTTCTCCACTATTTAATGGATGTTATTATACATATAAAACTTCCTCTTGAATCACTCTATCTATTAAAAAAAACCGCATCAAAATCCGTTGCGTAGTTTTAAAAATTTAAGCGTACATAAGGATATAGGGACAGAAAAAGCGACTTAAACCTAAAAAATAACAGTATTTCTCCACTATTTAATGGATGTTATTATACATATAAACCTTCCTCTTGAATCACTGTATCTATTAAAAAAAACCGCATCAAAATCCGTTGCGTAGTTTTAAAGATTTAAGCGTACATAGGGATATAGGGACAGAAAAAGCGACTTAAACCTAAAAAATAACAGTATTTCTCCACTATTTAATGGATGTTATTATACATATAAACCTTCCTCTTGAATCACTCTATCTATTAAAAAAAACCGCATCAAAATCCGTTGCGTAGTTTTAAAAATTTAAGCGTACATAGGGATATAGGGACAGAAAAAGCGACTTAAACCTAAAAAATAACAGTATTTCTCCACTATTTAATGGATGTTATTATACATATAAACCTTCCTCTTGAATCACTGTATCTATTAAAAAAAACCGCATCAAAATCCGTTGCGTAGTTTTAAAGATTTAAGCGTACATAGGGATATAGGGACAGAAAAAGCGACTTAAACCTCAAAAATAACAGTATTTCTCCACTATTTAATGGATGTTATTATACATATAAACCTTCCTCTTGAATCACTCTATCTATTAAAAAAAACCGCATCAAAATCCGTTTCGTAGTTTTAAAGATTTAAGCGTACATAGGGATATAGGGACAGAAAAAGCGACTTAAACCTAAAAAATAACAGTATTTCTCCACTATTTAATGGATGTTATTATACATATAAATCTTCCTCTTGAATCACTCTATCTATTAAAAAAAACCGCATCAAAATCCGTTGCGTAGTTTTAAAAATTTAAGCGTACATAGGGATATAGGGACAGAAAAAGCGACTTAAACCTAAAAAATAACAGTATTTCTCCACTATTTAATGGATGTTATTATACATATAAACCTTCCTCTTGAATCACTGTATCTATTAAAAAAAACCGCATCAAAATCCGTTGCGTAGTTTTAAAGATTTAAGCGTACATAGGGATATAGGGACAGAAAAAGCGACTTAAACCTCAAAAATAACAGTATTTCTCCACTATTTAATGGATGTTATTATACATATAAACCTTCCTCTTGAATCACTCTATCTATTAAAAAAAACCGCATCAAAATCCGTTGCGTAGTTTTAAAGATTTAAGCGTACATAGGGATATAGGGACAGAAAAAGCGACTTTGTTTTATACTATGTTAAGACGTAGCACCTATGGTCGTCGTCTGGTCCGTCCGTCTGTCTGTCCGTCCACATATAACAGCGCAAAAACTACCCAACCGAATGGTTTGAAATTTAATATATATTATCGTTGCAGAATTTTGTAGCGTCATTTCAAACTTTATGAAAATCGAATCAAAACATAAAAATATGTTAATAAAAGTTTTCTTTATTCTATTAAATCCTATCGTACGTAATCTATATAATAAAAGTGCAAGTCACATGACGGAGAAAAACAAATACGGGCAAACCACTTCTTTTTTCATATGCCAGATGGCATTTTTATTCAAGATTAGTTTTTCGAATAAAATTGCATAAAAGTTACATTTTTAGAAAGATCGTTGAAAAAGAATGTTTGCTTGAGAGATGAGTCACATTCAAAAATGTATAGATCCTGAGATAACTTCAGAGGAAATTGAGTTAACAGCCGACTATCTCAATCATTAGAGTAAAATAAACACAGGAGATTCGTTCATTATGAGTGATAAAAGCATTGAACCATAGAGGTAATCATTCGCAAAGCAAGATCTCCATGGGGAGTTTTACAGGCTTTCTGGTGCAGAAAAGAAAATTCGCATTTGTAAACATGGCATACGTAATAAGAAAAAAAAGCATGCTCATTTCGCTCATAGCAGACGATATAATTCATTTCACTGAAATACTAAGGATGATTTTTTTTTAAAAAAGCATGCTCATTTCGCTCATAGCAGACGATATAATTCATTTCACCGAAATAATAAGGATGATTTACATTTGTTTACATTGCGAAACTAGTTATAAAACGAACGCACCTCATATGTCACGTTTAACGTACAATTTCTAACTTATTTCATTTTGGCGACAACATACTACGCTAGCCTTCTTCAAAGAATTGAAACGGATAATCAATTAGGAAAATCATAAACACACTCGAAAAACAAACCAAAAACATATTTTACTCGTTTTATTTATAATGCGATAAACAAACACCTGTTTTAGTGCTAAATACTGCTGTAAAACAAAAACATTTAATGTAAACATGAAGGCAATGTTTACAGTTTACAATATGCAAAAGTTTGTAATGTCAATGAAGGCGTTTGAAACAATATTTGGCGATGTAACATTTGCGCATGGATAAGGAAAAATGTATCTGAAATTTTGATTATAAAATTTGAATGACGGCATTTTCTTTTTAAGTTTTCAGGTTTCATGTTTCATTTTTTCAAAATCTTTTAAGTTTCATTTTAAATATGGCCTCACTTTCACCGATAGAAACATTAACTGTTTCAGGAATTATGATCTAAAGATTATTCTTAGGGAGATTTTTGTAATTATGCATTATTATTATTTCCATAAATGTCACGATCTACACTAATAAAAGAAAGTTTCGCTCTCCCTCTCTGTGTGCGTGAGTGTGTGTCTGTCTGCGATGGCTAGCAAAATCTACCGCACGTAAAAGTCTGAAAATTTGGGTGATGATAGTACAAGGCAAGTCCTGATGTACCTGAGGCACAGATTTTTAATTTTTTGATAATTAGGAGATATAAATTAAAAACAAAAAAAAAAAGCTATCTTTTTTTTTTTTTTTTTTTTTTTTTTCAAAGATTGGCAGAAGCGCGCGCGTGACCAGAACCTGATTTTCGAACGAAAAGGAAATAACTAAATACTGGCGCTTTTTGAACTTTTGTTTTAACCTCTATCGGCCAAACTGTTCAGGATACGGAAAAACGGAAGAAATATTCTTAAAATTCGTACTTTTAGGTCTTAAAAGCCGCAATCATTTCGAAAAAGAATAGTTGTTAACCCTTCTAAAGATTTCTTTTTAAAAAGGGCCGTTTTCGCGTTTGAAGTTTCCTCGCTTACGGAAACGCTCTCCCAGGTCGCAATTTTAAATGTATTGACAGACAAAATATATGTTCTTAAAGCTGAGACCTTTTAGGTAGCTTTCAATACAAAAAAGTCCTTCCGGCCTGTACCGGGAGGAAAAGGTAGCTTTCCTATATCTTCGTTTTAAAATTTTAGCTAATGTTACACGAAAACAGCAAGTTAAAATGCAAAGAAACGTTTACAAAAGATACGTTAATACTGAATTTGAATAAGAATTTCGCCAAATTATTGAGCAATAGCCAACTTGGCTTCATTTATAAAGACTTATTTTGGTCGCCAAATTTGGCGATATTTCGCCAAATGTCACAAACTTTGCCAGTTTTGTCGCCAATTTTGCCAATTTTGTCTCCAATGTCGCCAATTTTGGCTCTAACGGATATGAATATATAGTTTTATGCGTATGATTGGGAAAATTATTACAACAATGAAAGAAAATAATTTGCGAGTAATCACGTTAATGTGCTGTTTTGTTTCAAAATGTCAGCCACCCTAGAATGTCAAACTGCTCTATCTCAGCCATTTTTTAAGATAGAGGTAAACCAAAAAATGCTCTGGAATCCTTGTACCAAGGCCTAACACGTAATTAAAAAATAAATTTGAATTTTTAAATTTTTTGTATATTTATTTTAGATTTTAAGTTAATTTAAATCTTTAAATGGCCGCCATCTTGAAACAAGATGGCGGATCAAGCTGGCCAACGAACTCGGTCGAGACATTAGTGACCTTAATACACACAATTAGTTTCATCAAAATCGATTCATAAATACGGGCGTTATCGTATGACATAGGTCAGATATATATCTACCCTATATATATAAAATCCTAATGAAACGAATTTGTGAAACGATTTTATGAAACGAATTTATGAAACGATTTTATGAAACGACTGATTAAATGACTGATTATGTTTCAGGGCTATTTTTAATAAAATATTAAACGCTTGATGGTGAAATTAATACAAATTGTCCATAAAAATCCGCGGATGTCAAAACTGGTAATAGAATTTTGAAATTGGAATTAGATTTCGAGATATTAATTTTTTTCTAATTTTAATGACATTTCTGTAATGATGGCAACTAATTACTCAGTTTTTTTGTGACAAAAAAGGGAAAAAAATTGAAAAGGATCCCGTTAGGGATTATTGACTTCTTTTTATTCGTCATTTTCAAATTGAAATTGAATTTATCTTTTATTTCAATCGATAATGAAGACAAGATTGTGATTAAATTATGTTTTTCAGGAAAATTTGAAAAAAAAATCACATTTCTATTGTCAAGATTGAATCGTCTGTCAGCATTTAATATAATTTATAAACTGAAAATATTTTGAATAAATTCGTCCAAATGACGTCAATTATGTAAATGCAAAAGAAAGGGGGGAAAAGGAATTATTAGTAATTATTATTTATTGATATCATTTTGTTATTTTTTTTTAAATTTAATTAAACGAATTTATAAAATCACTAATTCGGATATTTGAAACGGATATATAAAATAACAATTGCCCTACTGAACGGAAGGAAAATAAAATATCCTGCTTGGTTTTTTTTCGAAAAGACCCCTATAATAGAAAAGCACCAAAAGTTCATTGGGTTTGTTTTCATAACTTTTGGCAACAAATCTATGTATATTAACGAATCTATCCCTTTTTGAAGCTCGAATTACGCCAAACCTAGAAGCAAAGGATCCTATACTGGAAAAGTACCCGATTTTCTTATGGACAATATTCAAGTGACATAACATGGTGTAAAATTATCGCGGATAACAAATTTGTTTAAATATCTCATCAATTGATGACGAATAAATGAAGGCATGCATGCACAAAATATTTAATTAATTTTGTATGATAAATAATTATTAGAAAATTCGTATATACATATTAATTAAAATAAATAATTTACATATTTAAAATAACATGAAAATATGCATGATGGTGCACTAAAATAGAGAGAAAATTATAACATGTTACTGAAAATGTCTATAACATAGTACTTTTCAATACCGTGGTTCTTAATGTTATTCACAAGCAGATGGAATTTTTCTCATCCTTAAACGCAAAGGAAGAATAGAATACAGATTGTTGTTATAAAAGTCCGAGAAGTAGCCACAATTTAAACCTAACCATTTTATACAAGTTGGTTTTCAAGTTGTAATTGATTTTACTTATCAATCCCAAAAAAGTCGGCAGTTGTCGCAACAGCTGTGTATGAGGCCATGATAATCAAAAAATGCCCCATTAAAACGTTAAAAGCATGGCAACCCAATTACAGATTTACTAATATTTTTAAAATAAAGCACGCTGTCATGTTTTTAGAGGCCTCGAAGTCTGAGCGGGGGTTGGCGAGCGTAGCTCGCAGGGGGTAGACCCCCTAGTATATATATATATATATATGGATATATCTATATATATAAATCAACATTTGAACGGAGGGTGGTTTTGGGGTCTGGGGGGTCATGATCGGTGAAAATATATCGAAATTTTCCGGAACTGCTTTCCTCCGAACGGCTGCAATAGGTAGCTTTATACTTTTTTGTATTGAAAGCTACCTAAAAGTATAAAGCTACCTATTGCAGCCGTTCGGAGGAAAGCAGTTCCGGAAAATTTCGATATATTTTCACCGATCATGACCCCCAGACCCCAAAACCACTCTCCGTTCAAATGTTGATTATATATATATATATATATATATATATATATATATATATATATATATATATATATATATATATATATATATATATATATATATAATTATAATATCTACGAATTTCAAAAAACATATCAAGTTCTTCTTAAATCTCGAAAGAGATAATTAATGATACTGTGAAGACGGAATACCACATAGCTAATATTTAACTAGTGCAATCATAATATTACCATAGCTTATGCTTCAATGGTAATTGGCCAAAAATACTTAAAACATTAAGAAAATTTAAAAGAGAGAGTGAAAGATAAAAAAAAATATATATAATTTGGAGTTGCTATCATTTGAATAAAAATGGATTAAGAAATGAAATATGAACCATATACAATGGAAAATTTGACAACAAGAGAAGAAATATGGAAAAAAAACACATGTAGATATAATCGTCAGCCTGGATGTACCCACATGTGTTTTTAAAAAATAATTCATTATTTCATAATTCTACTGGCATATATGCTAAGATCAGTAGAATCACCCAAGTATAATGAATTATTACCAGAATACAATGAGAAATAATAAAATGTGAAATAAAATCCGTAAAGAATAGATAAAATATTTTACTCATAGTAATTATCCATAAAACCCAATACAACACAATACTAAATTATTACCAGATAACAATTTAAATTTTAAAAATGGAAAAATCCTTAAAGAATAGATAAAATTTTAAAATTGGAAATAAATAAACTGTAAAGGGTAGATAAAATATTTTACTCACAATTATTATCCAAAAATCTTAACAATCACAATGTTTTCATGATCCCAACACGTCCACATGGCGATAATCATGAAATAGTCATACGTGATTATGATAGTGAAGTTGAGAGAAATTATTAGAAAGTTAAGTTGAGAGTACATTTTTTTAAATAACATCTTAAGTATTACACCATAACACAATTTTATTTAAACACACACTAATTTATTTTTGTGATATACACTTAAAAACAAATTTATATTTGTTAAAATACAAATTTTCCATTTAATTTTAATCTTTAAAAGTAAAATTAATACACAAGCGTTAAGCGCCCTCTATATATAATTTAAAATTACTATTAACAATATTATTAGCATTTATATGACATGTAAAGTGCTACCCTCTATTGGAATTATTCAAAATTAAGTTTGAGTTATATATTAATTATATTAGATTTAATATAATATATAAATATTATAAAATATTATTATCATTATAGTTTTACATTAAAATCGTACAAACTCCTATTATATCAATAAATTTACACATAATTAATTTTATCTTACATAGTATTTCATAGATTCTTAACAACAGTATATATTATGTAAAAGAGATGTTTCTTTTAATACAAAGTGCTGGTGCTGCCATCTATGTTAAACTACTTATATATATTATAGAATTTATAAAAAAAATTAATCTTTTTATATACTGCTACAAATAATTAAATGAATACTGATTTAATACAAATTTCTACCTTCTATCTACCTATATATCGAATAGTATTTACCAAAAATAGTTAAGATATCATACATGTATATATTAGTTAATGAATTATAACATCCTAATAGAAAAAAAAAAATATATATATATATATATATATATATATATATAGAGAGAGAGAGAGAGAGAGAGAGAGAAATTAAAAAAGATAGAGATTGATTTAAATAAAAATAAACTATATATATACCTATATATTACATATAGTGATGTTTGTGATTTATGGTCAACAATGTCATCCATGTAAAATTTTATGTGTTTTTGTATAAGTGATTTTTACAGTATTTTTGACATTTTTACAGTATTTTTATATTTTATAGACATTTTTAACGTATCAATATAAACACTTAATAAAAAGTGATCGACTAACTCACAATTACAGTAACTATATAAAGTGTAATAATGTAAAACCAACTTAAGAATTGTTCTTATATGTTATATGTTATAATTTATAAGTATTAAAAACTGAACACCAGTATCACTTAAAAAATAGGTGATCGGCAACGCACAATCACAGAACAATATAAAGTGTATATAATGTTCAATCATTTAATTATTGTCCTAATATGTTTTAATTTTATTGATGTATGTTTAATTGTAAATTGCTATATCATTTGCTATATGTTATCTCACACTAAAACAATAATATTACATACCATGTTTATATTTATATGATGTAATAATTGTTATTTAAAAGAGTTTATGATTGAATTTATCAAAAAAATAGGATACCCATTTTTTTGTGCATGATCACGAATAAATCTAATATTTTTGTTTTTATTATTATCTGAGCATAGGTATTTTATACGATGAAGATAATTTATAATTATATTTTTATAAACTGATTTATGTAAACAAGAAGCAAAATTGGTAAAAATATTTACTTTAAATGGAAAATCAATTCTTTTATCATAAATATCAAAACTTAATTTATAATTATCATTAATTTTAATTTTTAAGTCAAGAAAATTTATATTATTATTAATCAAATCATTTTCACTTAATTTAAGCTGATTAGGATAAAAATTGAGTGGTGATGTACAATTTTTATCATTGAAATAAAAAATGATAATGTCATCAATATAGCGATAAAATGCATAATCATTGTTTGGACCAATATTTCTTTCATAATAATATAAATAAAGGTCAGACAATATACTAGAAGCGGTCCCACCCTGCGGAATTCCCTGGCATTGTTTATAAATAATATTGTCAAATATGATGTAATTATTATGCAATGTAAAATTTAGTAAAGTTTTAAAATAATTAACGGAAATATGATCTTTTAATTTTAATTGAGATTTAAATTCTTTAAATAATATACACATTGTTTTATGTAAGTCTTTTATATCAATGTTATTAAATAAATCATTAAAATCCAATGTTTTTATGAATTTTACCGGATTGATATTATGTATTTTATTAATAAGTTGAAAACTGTTTTTTAGGCAATGTTGGTTATTATGTTTTCTCGTTATATCATAAATCTGCTTTAAAATATTAAGTAGTAAATTGCTTGCATTATTATTATATGTGTTACACCCGATGGTAACTGTGCGAAATTTAATTGGATTTTTATGAAATTTTGGAATTATAACAAGATAAGGATAATTTAAATTATTACATTTGATTTTTAGTAATTTATGATAATTTAATAATTTTCTATTATTAATTTCAATATTTAATTTAGTTTTATTAAAAATATTACTTGTGTTAATTGCATTGTGAATTAACACCTTATAGTACTCTTTACAGATGATAGCATAATTATTTGGAGATTTATCTACATAAGTAATTATAAATTTGTTTTGTAATTCTGATATATGTTTATTTACATTTTTAAAAGCTGCATGTGTAATATATTGATAATTTTTTATAATTTCATTTTTTAATTTATCTATAACAGAAAATCTCCATTCACTAAAATACTCGATTGGTTTATTGTAATCAATAGCAATTTTATATATAAATAAATCAATATCTTGAATAAACTGCAATATTATAGATTTGATATTACACCTATATGGAAGGCGAAATTTTGTTCCATTATGCATTAATTTTTGTAAAATAGGTTGTTCTATAATATTAAGATCACCAGTAATGATATGACCATGTGTTGTATTTATGTACTTTTGAAATTTTGGGTCATTACAATAACATGGGTAATTATTTGAAGAGACCATTTGTTTTGCAAAAGAATTGTAATTAAAAATTTTGCGTCCAAGTGTGCGATTATATTTATATGCCTTGTGAATGGTAATTTTTTTTTTTTTTTTTTTTTTTTTTTTTTTTTTTTTTTTGGAAAATTATTTGTAGTGTTGTTTATGATATTGTGTAAATTGATATTATTAAATACATGATTGGAAAAATTTATAATTAGTTGTGTATTATTAGTTTTATATTTAGGTTTATTAGAAAGACATATATTTAATAGATTTGCTCTATAATGAAGAATATCAAAAAAGATATCACAAAAATGTGGAGAATATTTATTCTTATTAAATACCTTGAAATATTGGTTTAGATATTTCTTTTTAATACTAAAAACATGTTTTCTGATAGCAAGCCAACAATAATCATTACAAAATTTTGCCTCAAGATCATCAAGCTCCTGTTGTATCACAATATCATCAATGTATTTTTTGTTATTATGTTTACCTCTACCATGTCTTGAAGTTTTTATTATGTTTGAAATATTTAATCCTGAATAAAGATTTTTATAATTTTCATATTTAGTTAAAGCTGAAAATACAGGATGTGATTTTTTGTATACTAATTGATTTAATCCATAAGGATAGGTAGTATTATAATGTCTTATATATTTAGATTCTAGAAAAAGTCGTTCAGTAAAATTTTTTTGTATTTTAAGTATTTTAATAGTAATATTTTGAAAATCATGATTTTTGAAATGAGTATATTCAATATTATGAGTGGTTTGAAATTTAGATTTTTTAAATTTATCAATATGAGAACGATGTAAATTTAGCCGCTTATGTAATTTTTGACAAGACTGTCCAATATATTCCATATTACACGAATTGCATTTCAATGAATAGATTACATTGTATGCTTTACAAAATTTTACCAAATTAAGATTGTGATTATTTGAAATCTGGGACTTATCAGCTAAAGGACATGTAAGGCAACGCTTAGATTCACATTCTCGAAAACATAGTACAGGCTTGGGACAATAGAATAGGTTATCTGATAACGATCCAGGAAGATCCCTAATAATCTTCCTGTACCGAGCATTAGTCCTGGATCCACCAAGGCCTAAATTGCCAGTATCTAACATTTTGCTTATAACTGCCATATTATTTGAAAGCAATAAAAATTGCAAGAGATACATATAAAAGATATAATTATAACATATATTAATAAATTTAGTTTAAAACAACCTTATTTTTATAAAGTACTTGAATAACCATAAAAGAAAAAATAATAATAAGATTAATAATTGTTTTATACTTGATTAAATATAATAAAACTATTTACATATATACAAAAAGTCCCATTAAGCAATCTAACATCAAAAGACAACAATATAAAATCCCCTAGCAGTCACAATTCAATACAAAATTAATGTTGGCAAAAAAAAAGAAAAAAAAAAAAGAATAACCTCAATAAGATGTTATAAAGATGCATTTGAGAATTCAATAGATGAACAATTGATACCAAGAAATAATAGTAATTTTATATAATTATTATTATTAAATTATTACCAAATACAACATTAAAAGCGCAATGCAGCTATAATAACTATGTATCCCAAACAGAAGTTAATCAAAGTGATTTATGAGCCAATAGGCTAAATTATGGTATCATATAAAAAATCAATAATTTCTTCTAGATAATTATTGAAAAAAAATTGAAAAAAATATATGTAAAAACCATTCCAACCAATTTGCGCAATGCAGCATAATTTTATAGAATGTTAAATAATTATAATATCTACGAATTTCAAAAAACATTATTTATAAATCAATTTTGATGAAACTAATTGTGTGTATTAAGCTCACCAATGTCTCGACCGAGTTCGTTGGCCAGCTTGGTCCGCCATTTTGTTTCAAGATGGCGGCCAATTAAAAAATTAAAACTAAAATAAATGTACAAAAAAGTTAAAAATTCAAATTTATTTTTTAATTTAGTGTTAGGCCTTGAAACGAGGATTCCAGAGCATTTTTTGTTTTACCTCTATCTTAAAAAACGGCTGAGATAGAGCAGTTTGAAATTCTAGGGTGGCTGACATTTTGAAACAAGACAGCACATTACAAAAATTTTCATTGTTGTAATAATTTTCCCAATCAAACGCATAAAACTATATATTCATATCCGTTAGCGCCAAACTCTCGCCGAACTTGGCGACATTTGGCGAAATATCGCCAAATTTGGCGACCAAAATAAGTCTTCATAAATGAAGCCATTTTGGCTATTGCTCAATAATTTGGCGAATTTCTTATACAAATTCAGTATTAACGAATCTTTTGTAAACGTTTTATTTGCATTTTAAGTTGCTGTTTTCGTGTAACATTAGCTAAAATTTTAAAACGAAGATATAGGAAAGCTACCTTTTCCTCCCGGTACAGGCCGGAAGGACTTTTTCTTTTCGACTCTGGAAATTGTTTTTAAAAATACCGATTTTAACCTTTTAAAAATTATTAGGGACCACAGGTCATTTCGTTCTTTCCGGAGACGATATTTTTTCTATGCTAAAAGCATACTAAACGACCGTATTTCAACAAAATCTTTATAGAGCATCTCAGAAGACCCAATTTACACCACCTCCAAAAAATTCAAGATGTTTGGGCGAGTATAAGTAAATTAAAAACAAGTGGATAAGTGTGATCGAAGATCGCACAAAGGGTTTCGTTTAATATTCATTTCAAAACACTTTATCATTTCTTTAATAAATCCAAATAAATTTCATTTTCCAGAAAAAAAGTCATGATTTTATAAAGTAAAAATTGACCGGTCTATTTTTTCGTGTTTTCGAATACCTAAACCAGCCCGATAGCGGGCAAAGCCCGCTATTATATTCTGTCATAATAATATCTGTCATGCGGACTAAATGCGATATTTAAAAAAAAAATAGTTTATATAAAATAGATATTTAAACCTATTGCGTAATCCTCTGTAATCCAGGTCTTACTGCCAAATTGCGTATTTTAGAAAGTGAGACTTTTTGTAACAGTTTTTTAAAAGTATCTACATTGATTTTAAACTATATTTGTTGCTAGCAAACGCCCATGTTTGGAGCTAACCTTGCCCGCAGATTACGGAAGATTAGTTATTTTATATTTTACTAGCTGTTACTCATGACGTCGTTCACGTAACATTAAAAGAAAAATAAATGCATTAATTAAAGAAAACGTTTCACCCCCGATAATTAGAAATATATCTAACTCTCTTTATAACAAACTCCGTATTTTCGAATATCTGAACATGCCCGATAGCGGGCGAAGCCCGCTATTATACTCTGTCATAATAATATCTGTCATGTGGACTAAATGCGATATTAAAAAAATATATATTTCAAAATTAAACATGTTGTACACCTTCAAAATGTTAAAATATGCGAATATTTCCATAATCGGGTTTTTATCATGATTCAATACGTTCCTCAAACTCATATATTTACTATTCTCTATTACTCATATTGATACTCGCTTTGTATTATTCTCAAACATTTGAAAATCCGTTAACCCTCTAAGCGTTTTGCCCGTATTTTTCCGTTTCCCAAAATCAACTTAAATCGGCTCTAGATACAAATATATTTTTTTTTAATTTTACTTTAAGATATATATAAAATAAAGAGATATGAAACATAATTTTAGAAACAAACGGGGAAAGAAAATTTAAATTATTTTAAGTTTTACAAATATTTTTATGAAAATGCAGGAAAGCCCTCAAGACGCTCAGAGGGTTAAACTTCCAATATGACGTCTGATTAATTGTCATTTTAATTCTCTAATGACGTGATATTAATCTGCTTTCTGTACATACACATACTCATACTCCTTGTATTATTGAAAAATCACTGAAAATTTCCGTTTTATTACCAATATGACGTCATATTAATCTTTTTTTTTTTTTTTAATTGGTGAAACTTTTTATTTCATTTTCATTTTTCACGTGGAAATCTTTCAATAGAAAATTAATTATTGTAGAAAGAATTTTATTGTGGATTTTTAATTGTTGGCAACTGCTATAACGAAAAACGCTTAACTTTAATAGGAAAAGGCTGTTAGAATTTTTGTTTTTCATCTCTATTTATTCAAATAATACAATTTCAAATTTTAATATTTTGAGCTTCATAGTAGGTATTTAGCTATAACTACACAAATTTTCATGCATGTAAGTTATACAGTTTCTGAGAACGGCTCTGTGACGGACAGACAACGGAGCTGGAGTAATAGGGCTTCGTGAAATGAACAAAACCCTAAAAATAAATAAAATCTGAGAAATTTTTGATGAAAATGGGAAAGTTTTTAAACGCGGCTTCGGCTTATGTTTTCACTACAAAATATGCATTTTTTTTTCACAAAATTTTTAAGAGGGCTTTGCTGCAGTTATATTTATAACCAATTACAATTTCAGAGAGTTGGGGCGATAAGAACTTTTTGTTGTTATGTTAAAAAACCCACCGCGAAAAGAAAAAAAAAAAAAAAAAAAAAGAGAGAGAGAAGAAAACATGTTTTTTTTCAACAAGATATCAATATTTTTTTCACGAGATTTTTGCACGGGCTGTGAAACCATTATATTTCTAACCGATAAAAATTACACTTACTTTTAAAGAATGAAAAAGTCAGGGAAGTTCTTACGGTTGAAGCTAAATGGCATTGAACCTAAATGGCATATAAGTACAAGATCGAGGCATGATATATAGAAAATAAAGATTTGTGAAAATTTTATAAAACTTCATTATTGTTATTAAACAATTAACAAATAATCGCGATTTCTGTAAAAAAAAAAAGGTCTTGGCAGATATTGCATGTATCACTCAAAGTCCCACAGATATGCTCCGGAACGTTTAAATCAGTAATTTGGATGCCGAAGCAACGCGTTAGTGCATGCGACGGTTATTAAGCCTATTTTGGCGATTGCTTATGTTCTGTGTTTGACGGCGTTCTTGATCCAATCTATTTCAATTTTCTCTTCTTAATTTGGCTTGTTCTTCCCTTTCAAGCATTCGCCGAGATATTTTACGGGCATTTCTAATGACGTTTTGAAGCTCCATAATTGCAGTGAAAGAAATTGTAGCGAAAGAGTGAAACGTTAATAAACCCGATTTACCTCGGCCTAAATCCTGCCAAATGACTTTTACACATTAACCAATGAGATGCGTTTCATTCGGGCGATGCCATTAAACAATTAACAAATAATCGCGATTTCTGTGCCACGTACGATAGCGTAATATATATATAGATAATTGAAGCTTAATTTACAAAATAGTTTTTATAAAACTGTTTCTTAATGAACAATAGTTGTTCTCAAACTGAAGTATACATATACTGATAAAGAGGTTTTGCAAAACCTCGAAACAGCTATATACTTGATTTTTAGTGTCATTTGTGTCTTTTATTACGTTGTTATATTCTTTTTTTTTTTTTCGTCTACTATTATTCTTCCTCAGAAGTCTAATGATGATTATTTCTTTTAGGTATTTCGCTGTTTACCGACGAACAATGTGACAACCTTTGCTGTTTTAAAAAAATATTTAGTCGATTGTAGTCTTGCTAAGGTTGATCCTGTTGCTGCTCTAGAGAAACTAAAAGGCTGTCAAGGCTATCTGGTGCAATTTCCACTTCATTTTCTTTGCGATGAAAGGCTCCAGCCATACCCAAGCGAAAAAGAATATTACCTGCCGTGTTCAATATTTACTTGAAATATGAAAAATGTATCTTTATACAGAATGTCCATAACATTTTTATAATAAAAATTTCTTGTAAAGAAAGTATTTTCTTTCTTAAGGCGGTATTCAAAAAAAATATTTTTCCACGCTCAACAACTCAAAATTTTGAGACACATTCTCAGACTCATTTTTAAAAGTAACAACAGGAAACTTGGCAGCGTGATTTATAAAGACATCTATAAGGGCCCCATGTTTTTATTTTTCGTTCAATTAATTAGAAATTGATTTACAGACAATTATTAAAAAAAGTACGATCATTTTTCTTGTTTCAAGCGCTATCGCGTTGGGAAATTCGGTTCAAAATGTCCACTTTGACAGCATTTTTTAAAAATATATTCTGCCTTTATGAAAAAATCGAGACAGTGGGGACATTATAAAGTTTCTGAATAAGAGAACCTGCCAATTGGATGCATTTTAGAGCAAAAATGAATTTACAAATGTGTCTCAAAATAAGCAGTTTGGATTTGAATACACCCTTAACCCATATCGTACCAAGCATTGAAAGAAATATTATTTTTAAATAAAATCTTAAATATATGCTTCATTAAGCCTATGTATACACACAAAATCAAAAAACTTACCAATTTTTTATTAGCTTGATTGGTACAGGCTGTCCTAAAAATAGGACAATTGTATAATCCACTGCTATTCATTATTAGATGAATGGAATGGGACAAAACATCTTAAGCATAGTCCGACGTTACATTTTTTACATATTGTGGTTGGTTTTCCTGTACAAGGTTTTAGCTGGCATCTTCTTTGTCGGTTTTCTGGGTGTTTTATCAACACATGCTCATTCTGAATCCTTAAAAAATCTGCATTACTCTGTTGACGACACAATTTTCTGTAAGATGGTTTTCTTGGAATAGAAATCCCCAAATAGGCAACTGTTATGTGCCTTCGAAAATCAAGCAGGCTCAGACTATTTTCTCCAAATAACTGATTGAGCTTCCATGAAGCAACAAGCGCTGTTTCAAATGCATTAACAAATAATGGCCAATACCATTTTTTCCCTTGAATTGAAGTAAAGTAAGATGCTGCATGATTATCAAACAAGTCAACTCCATTTTTGTATTTATTGTAGGATGTAATGCACGCAGGTATCTTTACCTGTTTTTTACCACCTTTTACTCTTCTTTCTACTGTTGAGATACTTTTTGTTTCTTCGAAATTAGTGATTACAGAAACAACCCGATTGTCATTCCACCGAACTGCGGCTATTTTGTTCCTTGTATTGAATCTGCTGTCAGAAAATCCACGTTCCAATTTCGACATTGCTTTTGAAGACATAAGTGGACACTTAGAGATTCTATTTTCTCTAACAGTACCTGTAACGAAGAAGTTCTTGGTTTCCAGAATGGATAGCAGTTCATGGGAAGTAAAGAAATTATCCATGTAAATTTTATGTATCTCAGGATTTGCAATTATTGACAGCAAGTTCTGGACAACTGTGTGAGATAATGGCTCATTCACTTTTTTCTGACATGGTTGATTCTTTTTAACCTTTGGATTTTTTTTCTTTTGCCCTTCTAGAGTTTTCATAGCTTGGCATTTGGATGTTGATGGTATATTGTCGATAGATGCAGGTTCTGTTTTATTCTGCTTTGCACCTTGGTACGGTATAATATAATACGGGAATCCGTTGAAAGAAGTTAGCATCCATAATTTATATCCAAATTTGACTGGTTTTCCTTTTATATACATCTTACAGCCATGTTTTCCAAAGTATCTAACCATTCTTTCATCAATACTTAAAAATTCCGAAAATACTCCAAATTGTTGAAGACCTTCATTTAACAGATTATAAAGTGGCCTCACTTTAAAATAGCGATCATTCCGATCAAGTCGCAAGTTATCGTTAAAATGAAGATATTTCTTTATTTCGTAATATCTGTTCCTTGACATCGATTTACTTACAAGTAAAGTTCCAGTGTCGGGTGCATTTTCCCAGTACATTTTCTCTTGAGGTAAAATATGATAACCGCTATAGAAAAGAATTGCTAAAAATTGTTTAATTTTATCCATGCTTATTTCAAAACCATGATTATTATTTTGTCTGGAATATTTAATTGATTCTTCAACCGTCAGCTCAATCATTTTCAAACAGATCATTTCAAAAAGTTCAATAGGAGATTTACCAGCCACATTATCTTTAACTCTTTGAAGTCTCTCATGAGGAAATGCTTTTGGAGCACGTTCGAACTTAGGTTCGCATTTTTCCCATTTCGGATTTACAGAAATGTTTTCATTTCTATTTGGAACTAAAATTTCAATCGTTCCTGCAACCTCTGTAGAATCTACTTCATCACACATGATTTTTTCTACTTTCCTTACAGATGAATCATCAATGTCCTCTGTGTCACTCATTAAATCAGGATCTGGAGGTACAATAACTAATTCATTGTCATTGTCTTCAAAATCACTATCATCTAAACTCCACAAAAAGTCCAAGGCTTCCTGCGTAGTTAAAAATTTACGAGACATTTTTAAGCATTAGGATCTAAGTAGTTTCCGAAACGAAGCAAAGAGAAACGACGTACACAATAATTTCACAATGCAATTTTTTTTACTTTCTTACACGGGGAATCCCCTCACACAAACCAGTCTGACACGTGACCACGCAGGGCACGTGTACCTAACACCTGCAGACACACGTGATCTGCAGGTGTTAGAGAAACTATTTAAAGATTATCCGTACAAATGTTTGGAATATCACAGAGAAGAATGGATTATTCCCATTACTTAATGTAGGGATTATGTATCAGTGGATTATACCATCGTCCTATTTTTAGGACAGTATGAAATATAAGGAAAATAGACCATTTAGATATATCTTTTTAATATATCTTTTTTATCTGTAGAAAAGTATAGAATATTACCTCAATAAATTTATAAAACCGTTATTTTTAATAGTAAAATCTTTTAAGAAATAATGTATTGAATATGTAAGAAATAAATCTTCAAAAAATCACCATTTTGAAAAATTAAAAAAAAATATTTAACATTAATTTAAACTAACAATAAGAGCAGAGATATACTTAACAGACTTTTAAAAATATATCGCCTTTAATTTGAATTAAAATACTCAAAAGAATTTATATAAAGGCCATTCATACATGGTGTCCTATTTTTAGGACGATGGTGAAATATGGGTTAAACGTTGGATTAGAAACTTTGAATGACCCTGTAAACTTTTACGTCTACCAAATAGCAACATCGTTCCTTTTGGCAACATCGTTCCTTTTAGAGTATCGGTCCATCCGGAATCGTTCACCGAAAGGAACGAGTTCTTTGGAGTCGTTCCTTTCGTAATCGTTCCAAAAAAAGGAACGATTCCGAAAAAAAAGGAACGATTCCAAAAAAAAAAGGAACGATTCCGAAAAAAAGGAATGATTCCGATAAAAGGAACAATTCCGAGAAAAAGTAACGATTCCGAGAAAAAGTAACGATTCCGAAAAAAAGGAATGATTCCGATAAAAGGAACAATTCCGAGAAAAAGTAACGATTCCGAGAAAAAGTAACGATTCCGAAAACAAAAGTTTTCGAGAAAAAGAAGCGCTTCCGAGATAAAAAAGAACAATTTCAAGATAAAAGGGATAATTTTGAGAAAAAAGGAACGAATCCAGAAGCATTAGAACGAACATGAAATCCATAATATTAATAATACTAATTTATTTTCTTACGTATTCGGCCATTTTCTTACGCATCCATCCACCTTATTTTTAAATTTTTTGAACAGATGATTTCGTTTTCAAGAGCTCATTTCATTGATGAGTGTGTACAATTAATTAGCAATTATTTCTAATTACCATAATACAAGTACTCCCTGACTTTATGGTTTATTATGGCATTAAACTCAATTCCTCTTGAAAATTTACCTCTGGATGACCTTTCATTTACCGCTATAGTTTATCAAACAAATTTTATTGTAGCTGTTTGTTTTGCCCACCAGGGTGGCGACCCATTCGATTTTTAGTGTAATCGGGTTTCCTCTCGCGAAAATATATCGCTGAATGACCCTCCATTTATACTATTAATTATTTTATGCAGGAATCTTTATTCTAGTACTGATGTTTGCCACTAGGGTTTACGCAATTTTAAGCCTTATAATTAAATCCCTCTTCAAATTCCACCCCAATATAGGTAACCAACCATTCGTTTACATTCAGTCCTCGGAACCGGCCGTTTTCAGAGTCACTCCATTTCAGTACGATTATTCGGAAATCGGTCATTTTCTCAGTCTGCCCATTTCTAAACAATTCCCAGGACTATATCCTTTTAGTATTAAGTTCATGCGTGAATAGAATCTTTTATAAAATTAAATTCAGATACCTGTCGATTTTGGAAAACATAATTGATTAAACGAAGTATATTTGAGAGTCTTAACATATAACAATATCCTTTCTAACGGCATCATCAATGCACAGCCGAAAACGAAATGCCTGCACCTGAAATCGTAAAACTTTAGTTGTTACTTCCTGTTATGACATAAAAATCCATTAAAAAGGTGTTTTCTGAAGTTCAACTTTTAGGTGATTGAAAGTTTTTGAAAAGGTATACCAGTATATTTAAATTTAGAAATTGCACATAATTAGAACTGTAGAAATTGAGATAAGAAACAAAATCATAACTATATAGCTCAATACGTTTCAATAACTTAACTAACTTTCGTCAACTTTATAAATTAATACAAATACGACTTCAAATATACAAAATAAATAAGAAAATACAAAATACGATACTCTTTAAAAAGATTTTATTTCAAAAATAGGAATATATAAAATTTGTTGATTTGGTGAAATCCTAAAATAATCCGCAACAAAAAAGTAAGCTAAAATGTTAGTAGAACAAACAATTAAATCGATTTATTTTTTAATAATTTTTGTTTAATAAAAATTACTGCTATATAATTCCAAAACTCTCTTAAACTTGCAATATATAGAGAAAACTCACGATAAAGTCTGAAATACTGAATCATTTTGAACCTGAACCTAATTGGGACAGTAAATTGATCTGCCAGTATCTTCGATGGGTTCGTTAATCAAGTTATAGTTCGTTTACAGGCACACAAAAGCAAAAAACATTCAAAGCATGTCATCACGATAACATCCGAAATATATTGAGCAAATTTAAACCGAATTAGGACAGTATATTGTTCTTGCAAGTATCTTGGAAGAATTCGTTAATCAAGCATTGTTTTGTTTCCCCTATGTGGTCACCTAATGATAAAGACCAGCCCTGTTGAAAGCAGAGAATAAAATGAACGAATATGTTTTTATTTTAGGTTACCTGATTACAAGTATTTTTTGTTCAAATTTTGTTATTTGTTTTTTGTACCGAAAGAAGAATCAAATCCTATTCTGGCGCCCCCTTCTACACTGGCGCCCGAGACATATGCCCCCTTTGCTCCCCCGTAGTTTTAGCACTGCAAATATCTGTTAGCCACCACCATCGTAACAGCCATTAATCCGGGAACTGATTTCGGGAGTTGCGAGTATCAATCCCGATCGTGGAATCGCGATTGTCACAAGAAATTATTATGAAAAACGATTTTTGTCTTGCTTTTATTTTCGTTGTATTAAAACAAAGTCAAAGATATTTAACTTCTAATTATTTAGCAAGAAATAGAAATAAAATGACAAAATTTAAAAAAAAAACTATACAAAATCACAACTTGCATTCTTTAGCAATCAATAATTAAAAAGAAATAAGGATAATAGTGCTGCTCCATTTTTTATTTTTTTATTTATTTTTTATTATTTTTTTGGAGCAAAATATAAAAATGTCTATTAATCTGTATACACGTACACGATTATACAATTATATTAGCACTAGAATCGGTTAAAAAAAAAGCAGAAACAAAAGAAAAGAAAAAAACATAAATGTCTTTACTGTAAATTATGTTTTACTATATATTATTACTATATACATATATTATAAAACTAGTTTAGTGTAATCTTAACATAAATCTATTAAACAGAAAAAGCATTAAAATGCGCAGCTTTACATATATGTCACAATGTTGGAAACTGTCTGAGAATCTAACACATGGGCTGATAAGTTTCCGGTCTGGCACACAGATGGCGTTGCAATCGCCGAACCGATGTTTTTTTAGTAAATACTAACCTTTAAAAGGTAGTAGAAAAAATGCCATGACGATTCGCCGTGTGGATAAAACGTTAGAGTGGTTTTAGTTGAACGACTTTGTTGATAAACAAAAAAATGGATAACAAGAATTTCAAGAATTGTTATTTGATGGGGAAAAAATACCGTTCAAACAAAAGCTTGACTAGATAAGCGTTATTCGGACACTGCACCAGGTAAATCAACCATTATTGACTGGTTTGCTGAATTTAAACACGGCCGTACGGACACCAGTGATGCACCATGCAAAAGAGGTGGTTACTCCGGAAAACATAAAAAAAGTCCACAAAATCGTTTTGGTGAACCGTAAAGTGAAGTTGCAGGAGATAGCTCAGACTCTGAAGATATCCAAGGAACGTATAGGTTTTATTTTGAATGAACATTTGTCTATGAAAAAGCTGTTGTCAAAGTGGCTGCCGCGCGTGTTGACTTTTGACCAAAAACAACAACGAGTTCTGAGCACTGTTTGGAGCTTTTTCGTTATAAAATTATGTTATTTATTATTAAATTATTATTATTAATCATTTATTAAATTATTATTATAAAATTATTATTAAATTATTTTTAAAATTATTATTATTAAATTATTATTATAAATTATTATTTTTAAATTATTATTATTATTATTAAATTATTATTATTTATTATTAAAGTTATGTTATTTATTAAAGTTATAAAGTTATAAAGTCATAAAGCTTTGTTAAAAAGTTGTGTTTTCTTTATTAGACCGGGAACTTATCAGCCCATGTGTTATATGTAGCACGTAATTTTTCTTTCCCGTTTTCATACTCAAAACGGCCATAAGGGTAGCGAACAGCGGTTAAATTATTTGAATCCCACCACTGTTACTGTTATATTATTATTATTATTATTATTAGACATTATGTTTTTTTTTAAATCTTTATTATATGATTTTTTAAAATAGGATTAAAAACGTTTTACAAAAATTCTTTGTTCAAATAGGTTTTCCTTTATGTATCCACTGTAAGTTGATTAAAACTTTCTACGAGAGTTCCGAGATCTTTTGAATCATCTTTTTCAGGAGAGAAAAATAAGACCCCAAACTGAGGAAACAGAGTAGTACTCGAGCGCTCTTAAATGCTATTATTCTTCTTTTGACAAAGAGGATCCTCAAATTGAAATTATGCTTGATGAAAGCATATAAAACAGTGAAATATACACGAAAGTGCGTAATCATACAATTATTAAAATTGATCGAAAATCAGTTCTTTCAGATCAAAAAATCAGTTATTATTAACTGATTAAAATGCAAATGTTTAGGGCATAGCGATGCATTTCTTATATTATTCAAAACTGTTTCTAATCAAATTAAATATATATGTCGTAGGCTAATTGGGAAATCCGGCTCTTTGCAAAGAGCCGGTCTAATTGGAGAATCATCTTACCTTTTCCCAATCAGCCTGCTATTTTTCCGGCCTATTGCAAAAAGCCTAGACAGCGTTAGACTAATTGGACTATGGTCATTTGTTTCTCAATCCGCCTGATAATTTTTAGGCTTATTGCAAAGAGCCTAGATAGCATTAGGTTAATTGAAAAATGGCCATGCCTATATAGAAAATGACTAGCTCTTTGTCAATATATGGTGTTATACCCAACTCGAACCTGGAAATTCCATTCAAAGTCGACCCGCACCCGACAGAAAAAATCCCATCGAACGGTAACCCGATCCTAAAAGGACAAAATAAATTCCTTTGAGTCGCAACCCGACCCGAACCAGAAAACTGAAGTTAACCCGAAACCCGAGCAGAACCCGACAAAAAAATCCATCGCTCCGTAACACGACACGAACCACATAAAAAAAATCCATTGAACAGTAACCCGATCCGAACCGGAGAAAATAAATTTCTTTATATCACAACCCGATCCGAACCGAAAAATTGAAGTTAACCCGAAAGGCGATCCGAACCAGACAAATAAAAATCCATCGATACGTAACCTGATCCGAACCCAACAAAATAATTTCCGTCGTCCCGCAACCCGATCCGAACCAGAAAATCGTTGTTAACCCAAAACGCGACCCAATCAAAAAAAAATCCTATCGAATCGTAACCTGATCCGAACTTGACAAAATAATTTCCGTCGTCATGTGTCTCGACCCGAAACTGAAAATTGAAGTTAACACGAAATCCGACCAGAACCCGACAAAAAAATCCATTGAACAGTAATCCGATCCGAACCCGACAAAATAAATTCCTCCGTCCCGTAACACCACCCGAACCTGAAAATTGAATTTAACCCGAAAGCCGACCCGAACCAGACAAATAAAAATCCATCGATCCTTAACCCGATCCGAACCTGACAAAATAATTTCCGTCGTCATGCAACCCGACCCGAACCTGAAAATTGAAGTTAACTCGAAACTCGACCCGAACCCAACAAATAATCCGAACCGTAACCCAATCCGAACCCGAAAAAATAATTCCTTCACCTCGCAACCCGAGACGAACCTGAAAATGTAAGTTTACCCAGAACCAACCCGAACCTGAAAATTTAATTTAACCCGAAACCTAAAAACCGCAAATTATTTTGTCAGGTAAGGATCGGATTGCTTATCGATGGATTTTTATTCGTCTGGTTCGGGTCGGATTTCGGGTTAACTTGAATTTTCTGGTTTGGAACGGGTTGTGACACGGAGGAATTTATTTTGTCGGGTTCAGATCGGGTTACGGTTCGATGGATATTTTGTCGGGTTCAGGTCGAATTTCGGGTTAACTTCAATGTTCTGGTTCGTATCGGTTTACGTATCGATAGATTTTTATTTGTCTGGTTCGGGTTAACTTCAATTTTCAGGTTCGGTTCAGGTTGCGAGATGAAGAAATTTATTTTGTCGAGTTCGGATCGGGTTACTGTTTAATGGATTTTTTTTGTCTGGTTCGGGTCGGGTTTTGGGCGATGGTAATTTTTTGTCGGGTTTGCGTCGGGTTTTGGGTTAACTTAAATTTTCAGGTGTGGGTCGGAATTCGGGTTAACTTGAAATTTAAGCTTCGATTCCGGTTGCGTGGCGGCGAAATTCATTTTCTCGGGTTCGGAACGAGTTACGGTTCGATGGATTATTTTGTCGGGTTCGGTTCAGATTTCGGGTTAAGTTCAATTTTCTGGTTCGGATCACGTTGCGTGACGACAAAAATTATTTTGTCGAGTTCGCATCGGGTTACGTATCAACGGAATTTGTCTGGTTCGGGTCGCCTTTCGGCTTAAATTTAATTTTCAGGTTCGGGTGGTGTTGCGAGACAAACGAATTTATTTTGTAGGGTTCGGATCGGGATACTGTTCAATGGATTTTTTTTTCTGGTTCTGGTTGGTTTCGAGGCAATGGTACTTTTTTGCCGGGTTTGCATCGGGTTTCAGGTTAACTTAAATTTTCAGGTTTGGGTCGGGATTCGGGTTAATTTCAATTTTCAGGTTCGGGTGGGTCGGGTTTCGGGTTAACATGAAATTTCAGGTTCCGATCGGGTTGCGTTGCGACGGAATTAATTTTGTCGGACTCGGATCAGGTTACGGTTCGATGGATTTTTTTGTCGGGTTTCGAGTTAACTTCAATTTCCATTTTCGGGTCGGAATGCATGACAACGGAAATTATTTTGTCGTGTTCGGATCGGGTTACGGTTCAATGGAATTTTTTTTCTTGTTCGGGTCGGGTTTCGGGTTAACTACAATTTTCTGGTTTGGATCGGGTTGCGTGACGACGAAAATTATTTTGTCGGGTTCGGATTGGGTTACGTATCGATGGATTTTTATTTGTCTGGTTCGGGTTGGCTTTCGGGTTGGCTTTCGGGTTAACTTCAATTTTCCGGTTCGGGTCGCGAGATGAAGAAATTTATTTTGTCGGGTTCGGATCGGGTTACTGTTCAATGGATTTTTTTTATCTGGTTCGGGTCGGGTTATGGGCGATGGTAATTTTCTATCGGGTTTGGGTCGGGTTTCGGGTTAACTTAAATTTTCAGGTTCGGGTCGGGTTTCAGGTTAACTTAAATTTTCAGGTTCGGGTCGGGTTTCGAGTTAACTTGAAATTTAAGCTTCGGTTCGGGTTGCGTTGCGATGGATTTTATTTTGTCGGGTTCGGATCGGGTTACGGTTCGATGGATTTTTTTTTTTTTGTCGGGTTCTGGTCGGATTTCGAGTTAACTTCAATTATCAGGTTCGGGTCGGGTTGCATGACGACGAAAATTATTTTGTCGTTTTCGGACCGGGTTACGGTTTGATGGAATTTTTTTCCTGGTTCGGGTCGGGTTTCGGGTTAATTTCGATTTTCAGGTTCGGGTCGGGTTGCGACACGAAGGAATTTATTTTGTTGAGTTCGGATCGGGTTACGGTTCGATGGAATTTTTATGTGTTGTTCGGGTTGGGTTACTGGTTAACTTCGAATTTTTAGGTTCGGGTCGGGTTGCGACATGAAGGAATTTATTTTGTCAGGTTCGGATCGATGGATTTTTTTGTCCGGTTTCGGGTTAACTTCAGTTTTCTGGTTCGGGACGGGTTGCGACTCGAAGGAATTTATTTTGTCCTTTTAGGATCGGGTTTTGGTTCGATAAAATTTTTCTGTCGTATGCAAGTCGACTTCGAATGGAATTTATGGAATTTTCAGGTTCCAGTTGGGTACAACACCATATATTGACAAAGAGCTGGTCATTTTCTAATTCGTTCATCTCACGAAACCCTATTACTCCCGCTCCGTTGTCTGTCCGTCACAGAGCCATTCTCAGAAACTATGTAACTTAAAGAGTTGAAACTTTGCGTATATATAGCTGAATACCAGCTATGAAGCTCAAAATATTAAAATTTGAAAAAATCGTATTATTTTAATAAATAGAGATAAAAACAAAAATTCTAACAGCCTTTTCCTATTAAATTTAAACATTTTTCGATATAGCAGTTGCCAAAAATTAAAAATCCACAATGAAATTCTTTCTACAAAAATTAATTTCCTATGAACGATTTCCACGTGAAAAATGAAAATGAAATAAAAAGTTTCACCAATTGAAAAAATGATTAATATGAAATAAAATTGATTGACGTCATAGTGGTAATAAAACGGAAATTTTCAAAGCTTTCTCAATAATACAAGGAGTATGAGTACGTGTATGTACACAAAACAGATTAATATCACGTCATTAGAGAATTAAAAAGAAAATCTGACGTCATATTGGAAGTTTAACGAATTTTTCAAATGTTTGAGAATAATACAAAGCGAGTATCAATATGAGTAATAGAGAATAGTAAATATATGAGTTTGAGAAACATATTGAATCATGATAAAATCCGATTATGGAAATAATCGCATTTTTTAACATTTTGAAGGTGTACAACATGTTTAATTTTGAAATTATTTTTTTTAAATATCGCATTTAGTCCGCATGACAGATATTATTATGACAGAATATAATAGCGGGCTTCAACCGCTATCGGTCTGGTTTAGATATTCGAAAAAACGAAATAATAGACCGGTAAATTTTTACTTTATAAAAAACATGACTTTTTTTTTTTTTTTTTTGTTATTGTTGCTAAATGAAATTTATTTGGATTTATTAAAGAAAGGATAAAGTGTTTTGAAAGGAATATTAAACGAAACCCTTTGAGCGATCTTCGATCACACTTACCCACTTTTTCAATTTACCTAATGCTATCTAGGCTTTTTGCAATGGGCCTAAAAATTATCAGGCTGATTGAAAAATAAATGACCACATTCCAATTAGCCGTTGTCTATATAGCCAATTCCGTTGTCTATATTTCTTTTTCACCCACTCAATAACGCGACTTTTTAAAATATTGCAGCCATGAAGTGATTTGGAATCAAGTAGTACTTTTCATTTTTCGGAAAATGGATTAAATCTTCAGTTATATAAATGATTGTTTCCCCATTATTACCTTTTATCAGGCTGTCACGCCAATAAATTTGGTACAAAATGCCACCTTTCAAAGCAGTTTCTGGAAAATCATATCAATATTATTATAAAAAATTTGAAAATGCTATTCAATTTAAGTTTCTGGATAAAAGTACCAGCCAATTTCATGCAAATAAAAATGAATTCAGGAGTATGTCAGAAAGTAGCCAGTTTGGATTTTATATTAAGGATTGTTTAAAGATTACACTTGTAAATAAGATTATCATGACATCACCTTAAACTTTTTGGTCAATCAAATGTTAAATCCCCCTCTTCAAAGTTAATCCTATGGACTTGGAGTGCATTCTTTTTTTTTTTTTTTTTTATTTATCACCAGAAAAATAAAATTTTTAACTTCTGTTTTCAGTATGCTCTTTTTGAAGGATGTCTCTTTTTTTTTTTTGTTGACATAATTTTTCTAAAACATATGCTTAATTTTATTTGAAGTGTTAAAATCTCACTCACAGAATCTTACTTTGCTAAGATCCTAACACATGAAATATAAAATTAAGCATATACTTTAGAAATATTTTGTCAACGAAAAAACAAAAAGGCATCCTTCAATCCTTCAAAAAGAGCATACAGAAATCAGAAGTTAAAAATTTTAATTTTGTGGTGAGAAATTTAAAAAAAAAAAAAAAAAAAAAAAAAAAAGAATGCATTATTTGAGTTCTGACTGACCTTAAACATTGCATTTTCTTTCTGTAACTTACAATAAATGTTGATGCAATATTATACAATAATTACCTCTCTATTGAAAAAATGTTTCTAAATTGTTTGGCTATTTTGACTGAATCGATAACTGGGAATTTTATACAAATTATAGATTCTAAGGCAATTTATTACTTTGTGTGCTTTCTTTTTGAATAGGTTTTAGAAAACAAATCCTTTCATCATTACATTATCCCTTAGAAAAATTGGAAAGTAGATTATGACAACAAAAGTTTCGGGAAAAAAAAAAACCGATTTCTTTCAAGTAGATTGATTGGTGTATAAAATATTGACTTGCGCTTTAAAAATATCTGATATGCAGAATGGACGTTTATTCTAAGAGGCTGAATAAAGTCACGTGGTACCGGTAATTTACCCAAAGAACTTCGAACTGATAAGAAGGGAAGCTATTACTGTTTTATCCCATGAACAGTTTCGCTGACTAGCAGAGATTTACGTTACGTCTGCGGAGCCTTTTCTTCTTTACACTAGAAGTTCTTTGCTTTGACCACGTGATCGTGACGTAGATGGAATATCCTCCATTGATCAGTCCAACCTCAGTCCTTTCTTTGAACATGGATAACTCACACAGGTCAACCTCAAGCTCACGGACTAATTGTTATTCTAAAATATTCATCTTATTTCGCTTAAGTTTTATTTATAACTTTTCTTGCCGAAAGCAAGGAAACAAAATTATTAAGTTCTACGATCGCATATTGCACATATGCAGCTTTTGTATAACGATCTTTCACTTTATTGTATTGATATCAGTAACTGTCACAATGAGTTGGACAGAACAATTTAAACTTGGAACATTTTGCTCACTTTTCTTGAATATGGTTGCTACAGGTTTTAGATACTATCTGTGCAAATGCTTTCCGCAGCTTCAGAATACAGCAAAACGATTAAATACCCTTAAGTTTTTTAATGAGAAAAAAACAGAATTGCAGATTATTTGGTGGTTAGTAGTAAGTTTTGGAGTCTACTTATCTTTATTCGTATTTGCAATAATCTCAAGTATAAATAAGACGGAGAGTAACAATTACAGCCAGATGATGTTTGGATATAAGCCTGAACAGGCAACAACTGAAATTCGTGTGTATTGTATATACATATTTTTCTACACTTTCACACTTCTCATGCCTTTAAACACATTTACGATATTTTACGTCTCTGTCTGTTTAAACATTTGTGAAGCATTGAAATCTTACAAAAATTCTATGACTTCAAAATCTTTTCCAAAATTCAAAAGACTTCTCGAGAATTATTTAGTTGTGAAAAAAGGGATTTTAGAGACTGATAAAGACTTATCCTTCCTGGTATTTTTCGTCATTTTGATGAATGCCAGCGCATTACTATTTATGTACTACTTAATCGTATCACAAAATTTTTTTAAAAGCCTTGAGGGTCGTGTACCTTTGTTTATAATAGCTTCAAATAACATGATTTCTTTCCTAGCTGTATGTAGTGCAGCATCTGAAGTGTCAAAAGCGGCTACTGAAATTGCGGAAGAATCCAAGTATCTGCCGGAAAACGACAAGGAGTCTAATTTCACTCATTTATTATTCCTATTGAATGCAGATAAAGAAACGAGCATGACGGTACTTGGAATACCAATCAACACCAGTTTTGCTTTAGTTTGTCTCGGTACAATTCTAACTTACTTAATATTATTAAATGGCTTAGCAGATATTCACTAATAATGGATCACACGCACTGGACGGAGCTCGCAATGCTTATGGGGAATTACACATATTTGATTAGCTCTTGGTTAACGCTCGTGGGGAAAATCGGGACGCTGATAAGCTATACCAAAGAAAAGCACCATCATGACGTTGGAAGACGTCATAAATGCTTATCGTCCATTGCATGTGCCCCTCCCACTACCCCCTATTTGTTTTTACTTTCTTCTATCTACAAATAAGTATTAGATTCGTGAAAAATTTCGACGGATTTATACGTTTCATAAGGTCCTGAACACGATTTGACTGTTTTTAGAAAATGTCTGTCCTTGAGTCTGTCTGTATGTAACACAAATTTTGTGGTCGCTCTATCTGAAGAACTAATGCACAGAATTTAATAAAACTTCAGATTCAGTTAGACCTCGACATAAATTGGCACTGATTAGGTTTTGGTGTAATTCATCCAACAAATGGCGCTTTTATGTTGCATTTTTCCCGATTTCCGTGATAGCTTATTTGTCAAGAACTAATGGATGGGAATTTAATCCGTCTTAATATTTTGTTAGACCTTGGTATAAATAGACGCTGATTAGGTTTGAGTGTAAATCGTTCAACATGTCTTGCTGCTATGATGAATTTTCCCTATACCTATATTTGAAGAGCTAATGCATGGAAATTCATCAAACTTCATATTCTGATAGACCTTTACATAAATAGATTCTTATTAGGTTTGAGTGTATCCCCCCCCCCCCCCTCCCAAGAGGTGTCTTTGCTATGCTCTATTTTTTTACAATGCCCGGAATTTAATCAACCTCTAGATTCAGTTAGACCATGACACAAATTGGTATTGATTAGGTTTTGGTGTAAATCGCCCAACAGGTAACGCTGCCATACTGCATTTTTCACGATTTACGCGATAGCTTATATGTCCAGAGCTAATGCACGGGAATTTCATCAATCTTAATATTTTATTAGACCTTGACATAAATAGACGCTGATTAGGTTTGAGTGTAAATCGCCCAACAGGTGTTGCTATTATAATGGATTTTTCCGGATACCTATATTTGATGAGCTAATTTACGGAATTTCACCAAACTTCATACTCTGATAGACCTTGGCACAGATAGATCCTTATTAAGTTTGGGTGTATACCGCCCAACATGTGTTGGTGCAATGCTCTGTTTTTGACGGTTTCTTCGATAGCTATATCTCAAGAACGAATATATTGTCATTTTATTTCAGTTGCAAGACGATTTTATTCATATATAGAAGAGAATTTTGTGATAGCCACAACAAACTAGTTTTTTTGCTAAGTAACATTTCTTTCATTATTTGCCATTTGCAACATCACGAGTGTTAAATATACAGATAATGAAACTAGAGTAGAGAATCTACATATGTTTCAGAAAATGGTATGGAAACTAGGGGCGGATCAAGATGGTGGCATCTGGGGCTCGCCCCACATATATTTCCCATTTAATTTCTTAAAATTAAACCTATAAACTTTTATTTAAAGTACCAGCTACTTTAGTGCGCACCAGAAAAAATGTATCCGGCTCCTTCGAAGGCTGGGTGAAGATGTCACTAATCATCCTTCAGTGACCGAACCTAGGAGGATAGAAAAGAGAGTAGTAGACATATTAGTCTTAATTTATGGAAAGTTTTGAAGCCGACAAACGAGATCTTTCCCTCTCTCCTGTGTTGGTATATTTGACTTTGACCGATAGCAGTCCAATCAGCAGAGTCAAGACGTGGCTAAATATGGCGGACGCAGGAGGGGAGTAGGAACGGCTTCAGGTGACGTCATTTATGACTACTCCATCTATTGGATTCTCCTTGGACTGAGCGCATATTCTTCTGGGATGAAAGATGACACCAAGACACAAAGTGTCCATTTCGCGCAAACAGCAGTATGGGATTTTACACTCCGGCAAATCTTGTACCAGAAACCATGTAGTTATTTATGGCCGAACAATGCTACAAATGCGTTGAATTTGGCATGGCGTGTGCTCGCTGATCAAGTGTAGAAAACAACTATGTATTTTGGAAACTTGTAACCCTGTGTATCCTCAACAGGCGTGTTCTCAAGGAATTGGCGAGTTTTCCTCATCGGATCCAAAAAAAATTTTGACTCACGTCCGATTTTTCTTCAGTCGTGCTAAAAAATTGTATATTTATTTGCAAAAAAATAATGAATCTAATTACTTTAAAACTTTTCAATCAATGAAAAATTAATATTTCTTAGTTGAATTAATATACAAGTTCCTTTATAATTAAAAGTAACTTCTTTTCTTTAAATGGTGATTTTTTTTTCCTTTACTGATTTACGAGAAAAAAAAAAGTCAGTTGAATTTTATTTCATAATTTTTTACTCTGCGTTAAGACACAATTTGAACAATATAGATGAAATTAAATTATTTTAATTTTAATCCAATCGTCAGAATCTGCATACTTTTCAATTACAAAATAATTATAGTCTAAATCGACAAAAAAAATTAAAAGATTTAAATAATCAAATTAACTTAGTATACATATTTTTAAAAAATGTAGATTTTTCTTTTAAAGAATATTTTTGAAATGGTTTTATAATGAAAAACCTTTAATCAAACAATCACAAACTATGAATACCGTAAATGTAGATTTGGATCTAATAAATTTTAAAAATAATTTAAATATAATTAATTTATTTTATTAATTTAAAATAAATAATTATTTGAATTAAATAACAATTTAAAATGTTAGTTTAAATCGATTAATTGTAATACGGGAAAGTCGGGTAGCCGCAGACATTTCAATTTCTAAGAAATTCAAAGTGTTGCGTAAATAAAGAGTTATTGTAAATGACTGCCCTCTAGAGTCGAAACAAATACAGTTTAATTGCGACGTGGGTGCCGAGTAAGTTAGTCGTGAGTGAGTGTTTTGTTTTCGTCAATAAATTTTCGTATAAACGAGACAGAATGTATCATATACGGGGAAACATTTGAAGAAGACTGGATTCAGTGCCAGGAAGGCAAAGACTGCACCCATGAAGATTGTGTTTATATAGATGCATCGGATTTTTATTATAATTGTGATATTTGTATGGCCAAAAAACGGTTGGGACACCATTGATTAAATGTCCAGGACTACCCGCGCCGTCTCTTATGACGCCAAACAAAATAAGGCCAAACTATTTTCAGTATATTTCGTTAAATAATTCGATATTATTAGAAATGTTTAATTAAAATCATTAAAGAAGTTCGTAATTTTATTTTAAGTATAAAATAAAGACAGAAATTTCATTCATTTGTTTATTATTTGCAATTTATCCAAGTGCCGGGGGCTACCCGATCTTCCCCTAACTGTTTTATATTAATATTGAACCATGTTCATTACATACAGAAAACAAGAGATGTTACATGGTTGTACTGTGACATGCACATTCTGGATTATTACGAATTATTATTATTATTATCGGATAAGTTTATGTTATGAAATATTGAAATTGTAGTAAAAGAAATTTCATGTCATTATTTCTTTTCGAGTGATAATATATATTACTTTTTAAAAGTATTTTCCCTAATTTAAAAATAGCATAAACATATTTGCGACGCATCTTCCTAATGGCACATTTTATATATTCACCAGATTCAATAAATGAACTGTTCTTAATCATTTTTCTTATTGACTAAAAAATGAACTTTTTCAAAGTTACAACTTTCCTGCTTGACTGAAGTTTTCATAGTCTTGGAAATTCTATTTGTTAAATGTTTCAATAATCTAACATGTAAAATTCACCCACACAATAATTTTTAATGTAACAAAATATACAACTTACCCCATTTCTCTTTAAAATTCATTTAATTTTTGTGGGTCCCTCACCAATGAAATATTGTACAAGTCACAACTGTACTGTGGAAAGTAATTTTAACCATTTATGCAAACACGAGCTGGTCCGCCCGGCGTTGCCCGATCCCGTCAAAAAAAAAAAAAAAAAAAAAAAAAAAAATGTGAAATGCGAACACACTCTAAAAATCGCTGCACGAACCGTTCCTCTGGTAATTCTTTCGGAAATTAAAGATAGAGATAGACCCCGAAGCGAAAATAAATTCAATACCATTCCCTCAAATGTCTGGATCATTTGATTCAAAACGGGTCAGCTTTTGGTCAAAATTTAAAAAAAGTTACCGTCCGATTTTCACAAAATTTAAAATTTCGGAAATAGAAAAATAAACTACATACATACTGTGAGTTTCGAATCGATACTTACAATAATTTTCTTAATACTCGAGCATGAGTGAAAATGGAAATATTTCGTTGTCTGGATTTATCAAATCGGTAACTTTCTTTTGCGGTTTCGATAAAAATAGCCATTTTCGGCACACGCGCAAGGAAATCTTTCTGTTCTAAACAAATTTCTGACACGTGTCCCCGCTGCCTATGGTACCGTATAGTAGATGTGCTGCAAAATCTTTTAGTTCCAGTTTCCACCTCGAGGTGGAACTTTCTGTTCTAAATAAACCTCTTTCCAAACGAAACATCGGCACTCGTCCCCGCTGCTTACGGCACCGTATAGAAGGGGTGCTGTGCACGCGCGGAAAAATCTGTCAGTTCCACTTTCCACCACCAGGGGGTACAAAATCTATGTCTTAATTAGTTAATGTTAAGTTGAATGAACCAATTCCCGTTGAAATCGGACCCGTACAACCCGAGAAAATAAATCAGCCCCCTGGATATTAATATTTATAAATGGTGGTAACCAAGGGCTGAAAAAATTGTACCGGAGTTTATTTAGTACCTGAGAGACTTTGGAAGAATGTTAGAAAAGATTTCATTTGAATCGGACCAAGATTAAATGCAAAATATTTTAGTTTCACTTCCACCGTGTGGACGTCGAGGGCGTACTCTGTTTTAAAAATATCCTTTAAACATTTTTTTAAATATCCTATAAAATCTTTCCGATCGAAACTCCGGCACGTGTTCCCGCTGCTAAGACATCGTATAGCAGACGTGCTGCGCACGCGGTGCAAAAATATTTAGTTCCACTTTCTACCGCCAGGCAGCGTTAAATCTGTATCCTAATTAGTTCGTGTTAAGTTGGATGAGCTAATTCTCTTTGAAATTGGGCCCATAGAACCCGAGAAAATACCCTTCCCCCTGGTGATTAATCTTCAGAAATAGTGGTAACAAAGGGAGGCGAAAAATATACCAAAGTTTATCTAGTACTTGGGGGACCTGTCTGTTAGAAAAGATTTCATTTGAATCGGACTAATAATAAAAAAGTTCTGATTTGGAAGGAAGAGTGGGGGGAGGGAGTTTCGATCAGAGCATTATCGCCATATTTAAATTACAACCGAACACTCCCTCCCCTCAAAATTAAACCTATGACCTTTAACTTTAGAAATTATCATTAACTTTTGAAACAGAATGACGCTTTTTTTTAACATACAAATAATAAAGTACAATTAATTATCTTTGCCAATTTATGAAATCAAATACATAAATGATGTCACGTACATATGACGTCATTCGAAACAAAAAATGCTGCAAAACATGGAAAAACGCTTAAAAAATTACATTTTAAAAAAATAATCAAAAAATCCAAATCGAGATAATTTAATAACCCGCCCTTCCCTTTTAAAATTATGATTTTTTATCTGTAAAAAATTCTCTCTCTCAAAGCTAAAAAGAGAAAAAAAATGACGATTTTGAGTATAACTGAAGCCGAAATGGAAGCAACCAACGAACCAATCAAGGATTCTGGAGAAATTTTCTTAGTGTCAAAGGAAAAGAAAATCGCCAAAAATTTTAAAAAATGCTGTACGATTTTCGAATAAACATTATTGAAAAGAAGATAAAATTTACTATATTGCGCTAAAAGATTGAAACCGGATTCCTGTTACTAATGTGGAAAAATCGCAGCAAAACATGAAAAAATGCTAAAAATCGTATAAAAATTAATAGAAAATTAAATTCTATTCAAAAAATTAAATTCTATTCAATAAAAATCTATTCAAAAATTCCAAAATCGGGATTCGAGGTGCAAAACTACATAAAGAGAAGTACCTTCCCACCTAATTTTGTTGCTCTGCGTGCAGCTGTCTCTTCAGAACATACACTCACACACGAACTTCTTTATTATTATAGAAGATAATAAACATCAGAGATGCAAATATAGACATTTTGTGAATTTGCTGGAAATTACAAGTAAAATACAAATAAATCTAAACTCCGACTATTAATGATAACAACTAGTCATATTTCTCTTTTTTCTTCCCAATTCAGCAAAATATCAATATATTGAATTGACTGAATCCATATATGAATCTTGATTGTATCAATAAATTCAATTTAGAATACTTTGTAGCGGAACATAATTTTATTCAATACTAGCTGACCCGCCCCGCGTTCCCCGGGGCCGTGATAATAACAATCTGTTCTATACGAACATGACTGAAATCTGTAAGGCTTTCGAAATCAAGTCGACTGAGTCAATCCCCGTCGTAATCGGGCCCATAGAACCCGAGATTGGAAAGCGCACCCTGGAGGTAGAAAGTGCAACTAAAATATTTAAGGCTATAGATATCAAGTCGAATGAGCCAAACCCCCGACGTAATCGGGCTCACAGAATCAGAGATACTCCAGTGGTTCCACCTTTCACTGCCAGGAGGCGCAATCTGTTCTGGAAGAGGCCTTTTCAGAACACTCGACCCAACCAAATTTCCGAGTAGAATTGAAATTTAACCACGGGTAAACATTGCCAAAATAGCGGCAATCGCGAAAGTGGGTTACGTAAACGACCGGTTTCGAAAGGGTTAATGTAGATATTTTTTTTTAACCCAACGGTACATTTGGAAGAAAATGAACGTGTCTATGATCGGGTGTCTTCTGTTTGTCCGTATTCACATTTCCCGAGTGGATGCCGATTTTTAAACCTGGGTCGAAACTCGAAAATCGTGTGACAGTTTTAGAAACGATTTTTTCGGAGGGTTAAAATTAAAGTTTTTCGAAACGGATACCAGATTTTAAAAAACAAAGGAACGTAAATTAGGCGCGGTATTTTTAGTTTTTTGTATCTTGTTTATAAGCGCAGATTCAAATTTTTAAAGATAGGAGAAATCGTTAAAAATGCGAAATTGACATACGGCAAAAAACGTTTTCAAAAGGGCTAACGTTAATTTTCTTTAAAACTAAAGATTTTTGCCTGAACCCCATTGAACCTAGATGTCCTTAGGCTTTTTTTGTTTGGTTGGTTATTTTAGAGACCGATACGCGATTACATATCGCAGGAAATCGGAATTCGCAAAAGTGAATCCAGGGCGCGAATTTTTTTTGAAGGGTTAATATTCGTATCTTTGAAAAACGATTGCAGATGTCGAAAAGGGTACAAATGTAGATGTAGATATTGTCTGGTATTTTTACTTTTTCGTAACTTTCTCGGAACCGCCTGTGCGAATTTTTAAAAATCGGCAAAATCCCGAAACGGCGTACAGAAAATATACCTTTTCGAAGGGTTAACTTACGTATTTTTTAAAACCAAAGGTGGCTTTGAAAAGAATCAAAAAGGGCGAAATCAGATTTTTAATTTGGTGAACTCCATTTTTCCGTATCTCTTTCAGTCCGGCAGATGCGTGGCTTGAAAAACGGGAGAAACTAAAAAACATAAATTCGACGCTTCTTGATTTTTTTTTTTTTTTTTTTTAGGGTAAAATGGAAATTTTTTTCGAACCGACCGGATCGTTCGAGACGTAAAGTACGTTCTTCGAGAATATGTAGACGGTTTTACTGTATTTCCGGCCGTTCGCCCGTGGCGAATTTAGTAAAACCGAAAAAGAGACTGACTGACTATAGCTTTGTTTCTTCTCTTCACGGAAGATGCGGAAAATCTGAGCATGCGCGTCAATGAGATAAAACGACGATTAGTAAAGACAGTTTCAAGAGAATCTTGATTCGCTTTCCGTGGGCCAAGTTACCTGCGACATCCGTTATACAACGACGTAAAGCCATCTGCATCCGGCTGAACTAGAACTGAAGAACATAATCAAGAAATACGTCAACAATCAAAAATGGCCACTAGCAAGAATAATAGCAGACCACAATAATCAAATAGCAAGATGGAATGAATTTGATCACGCATCTGGACTTACGGCTGAATTTTTCTTAGCAATAGGATCCAGAGTTATAATACGTACCAATCTGTGGACAGAGAGAGGATTGGTAAACGGTGCACTTGGTATGGTTAAAGATATTGCCTACAGACCAGCTCTACGGCCTGCAGGCTGTAATGGTTAATGTTTATCATGAACCATTTCTAACTGAAAGACTTTTCCCTGTCACACCTATTTCCAAAATCTTGGAAATAAAAAAATTTCTCATGCTCCCGAACTTAGTTGCCTTTAACTGTATACGCTGTCACCATACACAAATCCCAGGGTTTAAACTTTTTCAAAATTTGCTGTGGACATTGGTCCAAAGGAGTTATCACTTGGAGCAATTTATGTCGCTTTTAGTAGAGTCCATCGTTTAGAGGATGTTCTCATTGAAGTGCCTTTTGCAAAGGATAGGCTCGACCAAATTAGAAGAATGGTGGCAATTTCTGATATATTAGCATTTGAGCATTACCTGAGACAACTGACAACAGTATAAACACTTGAAAATGAAGATTCAAAAGCTATTATTGAAAACTTACTTTTATCTATTAAACAGTAAACATAAAATTAAATATATATACAGGGTTCATACGCTTTTACCACAATTTTTTAATAGAATTTTTCTATTTAATATTTACATCATAGCAGAAATTGTAGACGCCTCGTTTACTTGCAGGATTTGTAATACGTTTCTGCATTTAAATAAGGCGAAAAATTCTATTAAAAAAAATGTGGTGGAAGCGTACGAACACTGATATACATATTTAAATATCATCTAAATATCATATGAGACTCAATGCTCCGACATTTCAGCCTGATTGATACTAATATACTTTTTCGTATATATTCATAGAGTTATAAAACAAAATGTGTCAGTGGTTTATCCATAAATTCAGAAATATAAAATTAATATCTTACAAGGAGATGTTTAGGGAACATTCAATTACTTACCAGGAAAATTATTTAGAATTTTTTAGTATAACTAGGGCGCTCTGCCCCCTACGAGCTGCGCTCGCCAACCCCCGTTCTGACACCGCGTGATTTAAAAACACTCTGATTTGATCATCTCTAAAACGATTACGGAAGATTGTATTATAATTAAACAACCAGTGGTGATCTGCTGTAACAGGGTTTCCATTCATTTTCCTTTCACTGACGGATTTTAAGGTCGCTGATGAAACAGATTACAACTGTAACTGTCACCAAAATATATGATTTAACGCCAAACGTGCATAATCGTGGCGTCGCGTCACTTTCAGTTGACATGCGTTAACACGAGTTAGTTTTTTCATCGGGGAATTTTTAATTCAACGCTTATTTGTCTTTTGATACTTCTCCATTATCCCGTCAATCAATTTTCATTAAAAAAAAAAAAAAAAAAAAAAAAAAAAAAAAAAAAAAACTATCGTTAAATTGTAACACCAAATAAACAAATAGAAGAATTTTGACATTGGAAAGGAAATATTATTTACGCTGTTTTAAAATTTGCAATAATAGGTAAAAGATATGTCGAAATAAATTGATCTCTCATGAAAATATAATTATTAATTGAAATTGTTTGGAAATATTGTTATTTGATCATTTTAAATGTGACGTAAATTTCCCTAGTTACTCGTATTTCTCTTTTTAACATTCACGCGCAAGTATATTTTTATTACGTCATTTTCTACATTTATTGCTTTTAACACGTGATCATTTAAATATTATTTTAAAGTTTTCTTTCTGTTTTTAATAGTCTCGTGTAAATACATTTCTTAATTGAAAGGGAATATTATTATGTGCGCTATTTTACAAATTGGCAACGGTTCAAATAATGGAATTTATGAAATATGAAATAAATCTTCGTCAAAATAATGAAAATTTTTGAATAAAAAATTGAAAAATAACCTCAAAAAATGAGTCAAATTGGAAAAAATAATTGCAGTCTGCACACCGCAACCTTGTAAACTATATCCTTACAAATTATGGTTAAATTCCTGTGCATAGTTTTCATTTCTATAAAACTTTTATAAGAAAATTAGTTTGACCAACTTTAATATTAAATATCTCTTAAAATAATTCTTCGATTTAAAAACTGTCTACTTCAGCGTGTTTATCGAACATTTCTTTATAAAACCACCAATTTTTAAATTTTTATTTGCAATAGTTTTCTGGATATTAGTCCAGAAAGACTTCAAGGCACAAAATCTTAATTGACAGCGGCGGCCGCGGTGGTTACTTTTTTTTAATATAGAGAGAAACAAACTTGCTTTATATGTAATAAAATACCTTTCTTTTCTGTGGATACTTTGACAACAGGAGACAGTTCTTTTCGCTGTCAAAAAATAGATTTTATCTATATCTCGAAAACTAATTATTGGAATGAGCTGTTCACTTACATACCTGTGTTTTTTACAACTATGGTTTGTTTTCTATGAAAATTAATATCGATCTTTTAATTCATAATTTTTTGAATTTATTAACATTTTTTTTATAATTCAAAATTTGTTTTTTAATTGAAAAATCTGAAATATCCTTGGGTCTATGCATTGTACCGCATTAAAAAAAAAAAAATAATAATCAATCAAATGATTTTTTAGGAAGACAATAAATAAAAATTTGTCATGTGAATTAACATTAGTATCACCTAACTGTATGAAGATTTAAGAAAAAGTATACAATCAATGCCTTTGTCGAGGCTATCTTGATCAAAGGAACCAGTGGCGCAGCCAAGGGGGGGGGTTTGGGGGTTAAACCCCCCCCCCTCCCCCCCCCAGAGCTAAAAAATTTACTATAATTGCCGCTTATATGAATCAAAACAACTAAAGTTAAAATTAAGTTTTTTGGCCTTTCCGTCTTGGCAGAATCCACCGCTTTCTTAAATCAAATTCTATACAACAATGTGATTCAATTAAACGGCGAAAATTCTACTTAAAACTGTGAAAGCGCATATTACACGCATAGGTTATGTCAAAACTTGATTTTTGGACTGCGTCACTTTGTCGAGACGTCTTATAGTAAAAGATGGGTCATATACTCTCACAGAGACGCTTTGAGTTATATAGTATACAGTGGTCTGTTTTTTAATTGCATTTCTGTCTTTGTTCCACGTTCGAAACAATAACAGATCATCGAATTCCGGAGAAAAAAAAAACATACACATTGTAAGTCTATCTCAGTTTCAAGTGGCTTTTTTTGCGTTTTTTGCTCTCAGTTATATCTAAGACCAAGCTATGTGCGTACCCAGGAAAAAAATCTTTGCAAAAGTAAGAATTTAAAAAAAGTACTTAAAGTTATAAAAAGCTATTTTTCGATTATGAGCAGATTTTTGCAATCGGTGTTTCTTTCGAATCATTTGTTTCGTAGGGGGTCCAGGGTTCGGAAAAACTACTTTTTGTTTGTAACGAACTACAACTACAACGACTTTTAAAAAAATGTAGTTAACTACAACTACAACTACTTATTTTTAAAAGTAGCGACTACAAACTACTTTCCAAAAGTAGTCACTACTTCGCTACTTTAGTAATCATCGCTAATTAAATACACCGCAAACGATTTTTCCCGATAGACCATAATGTAACAGAATTCTTTTGAACGTCTCTGTAAGCGAGATATAAATGCTACACATTTCATTTTCAATACTGAACATTCTATGGTAAACTTCAATAACATATAAAACTTTCATGGCAGTCGGAGTATATTTATGAGAGTTAGAGCACGGACAGACAAACAAAGCAAATTCATAGAACCTTTTTAATTATGCTGGAATTTTTTTTAAAAGAGGAAATTTGAAAACAAAAATTGTAATAATCTTACACATTTATGAGAGTGATGTAGCACAGTAGCGCTTAGAATCCTGCATCGGGTCGGGTTACCCGCTTTTACCCCGACCGGCCCGCCGTTCGGGTCGGCTATATTTTCCCGTTGCGGTTCGGGTTCGGGTCGGATTGACTTCAATTTTTTTGTTGCGGGTCGGGTTGGCTTTCATTCTTTCGGGTTCGGGTTGGCTTTTTGAATCTTGCGGGTCGGGTTCGGGTTGACCCGGTTTTTTAAAAGAATGTCCAAATATTTTTTCACATTAAAAGTCTATATAAACCGCAGACCACAGTTTCACAAAAGCAAAATGCGTGCCTGTCTGTTTTGTTAATCTTAGAATTCGTATCAGGAAGTTAATATAAACATACTTTTTCAACTACTGGTACGATAATGGTTATAACGAATGCTCCTGCACAGCTGAAACATTTCTGCTGAATAGTTACAATTCTAATTCTTGATACTTCTAATTTTGTTATGGCAAAAAACTGTGTGATCGACAGGAAGACAGGAAACGATTATTTAGCGTTTTGCTTCTTATAGTATTTCGTTATAAATGGAAGTTTTGAAACCGCAACTAATTTTAAACAAGTTGGAAATTGTACGTCAAACGTGACAAACGAGGTGCGTTCGTACTGTAGCTAGTTATATAAATATTCAGACCTAGATGATTTTTAATTCTGTGAAATGAATTATATCGTCTGCAGATTAATTTCTGTCATAAAATAAGTGTCTCGGTCGCTTGACGATGTAACATCCATCAGAAGCTCCTCTAACAAGAAAGCACCGATTTAAAAAAAAAAAAAAAAATTCAAATTTCTTAATAAATATTTTTATTAATATCTCCTAAAGTTTTGATTCGATTTTAATAAAATTTGAAATGTCTCGACAAAATTCTGCAAAGATAATATATCTTAAATCTCAAACCATTCGGTTGGGTAGTTTTTGCGTTGTTATATGCGGACGGACGGACGGACAGACGGACGAACCAAGCGACGACAATAGGTGCTACGTATTTATATAATTACGAACGCACCTAAAAAACATTTAAAGATTAGATTTTTAGTTTTATACCGTTTAGAGTCCTGCATCGGGTCGGTTTACCCGCACCCGACCCGACCCGGCTCTAGATTTTTTTGTTGTGGGTCGGATTCCGATCGGGTTGACTTCCACTTTTTTACTGTGGATCCGGTTGAATTTCATTATTTCGAGTTCGGATCGGTTTCGGGTGGATTTTGACTCTAGCGGGTAGGGGTCGGGTTGACCCGAATTTCAAAAGAATGTCCAAAATATTTTTTCAGGTTAAAAATCTATGTACAATAAGATCTCCATTCTGGTTTTTCTTCCAAAAGGCGGCCACCTCTATTTAGCGCCACTTTTTAATTCCTAAAATTTATATATTTGAAAACGCTTATATCTCTGAATAGTGGCCACCTCTAAATCTAGAAACACGTAACATGTGCAGAAGATTTTTTTTTTATATAGAAATAAAAACAACTTAAAATTTTTCTATTTATTTGTATGCTTGTGGGGGGGGGGGAGAAGAGTAAATTATGGGAAGTTAGGGGACAATTTAGATAGTTACTTATATATTATTATTAGGTAGAAACAAATGTGGACATTTTTTTTAAATAAAGAGTTTTAAATATTTGAAACTGTATGCTGGAGGAGGGGCAAAAAGGGAAGCGTAAATTTTGGGGACAAGGAAATAATTTTTATTTGTTGTCATTAGACAAATGAGTGAAAGATTTTATTTTTGTATAAAAATAAAGATTTAAAAATATTTTAAACTCCTTTGTATGCTACTATGGGGAAGCGTGAATTTGAGAGATTAGGGATAATTTAGAGGATTTATGTTTAGATAAATCCATTCTTTTTCTTTTTTTAATAAGGATTTTACATTTCTTTGCTTGCTGGGGGTGGGAGGCAAAAGGTAGAAGAAATTAGTCAGATAAATATTTAACATAGCCAGACGACTATATTTTGGTAAAAAAAAATCGTAGTCGTATAAAAATACATTATATTGAGAAGATTTCTATGGATTTAAATAACAGTACACGAAGTTTCTGACACCCAAACTGTGAAAATGACAGCTAATTTGTGACTGTGCCCGTCGTCTATGGAGAAATATATGACACTGCAAATGAGATTTGTCGCTGACGTTCGCAAATTGTTGCAGAGAACATATTTCGCACGAAAGAAACGAGTTATAATCATGTGATTTGAAGATTGGGACCTTTTTTCCTCCCTCCGAAAGTAGCGTCGATGCGCGCTACAACCTACTGATATTTTGTATCGCGCTACTCGCTACACTACACTTTTTTAATGTAGCGCGCTACACTACAAACTACTGGAAAAAGTAGCGGCTACTGTAGTATCGCTACTTGCAGCGCGCTACTTCCGAGTCCTGAGGGGGTCTGTACACAAATTTAAAGACTATATTTCATTTGTTGGTAATGTTGCAACGAACTCTTGCTTATGATGGAGATTCGTATATTTATCGTTAAAATTTTATAAATTAGTTGTGGTTCCTCTTTTAGCTATTTTTAATTCTATCGCGCTTCTAATATTGTAAACGCTGTTTAAATGAATCATAACCAACGTAATTGCGGAGAAAAGCATTATGATTTCATTCATTTAAAAGACTGATTCCATTAACCGATGATTTATATAACCGGCGACCATCTTTATTATAAACTCAAAACCCCCCCTAGAACCGAATTCTGGCTGCGCCACTGAAAGGAACTAAAAAAAGGGTGTCAATTGTGGGTGTTACCATTGGAAACTTCAAAGTCGGTACAATTTTTAATATGTAGAAAACCACTATTTCAAAATTTGTATTCAAATTCAAAAAGTAGACATAATTCCCTGTCGAACAGTACCTTTCGCATCTCTCTGTGGCAATTTGGAGATTAAAACGTATGGGAATGTTCTCTCTTTTTTAATGCCTGTGCATTATTACTATTTTACTGAAAAAAAATTGCCGCTCTGACATGACACAGTGATTTGAATGAAATCCCAGCCGATACAAATCTGACCTAAACCTTTACTAAAACACCCCCCCCCTCCTCACCAAAAAAAAAATTAAAAAATTAAAATAAATTAAATTAAAATTAAATAAATAAATAAATAAAAAGAAGAAAGAAAAATTGTAATCTTCAGTGCCACTGTCTATGTCATGTGAGCTTTTTCAAAAGATGATTGCATTGCAGGGAGTAGTGTTGCCAATTTAGTGAATTTTTTATTCAAAATATCTACAAGAATTTCTGAATGGTTACCTTCACTTTATTTAATCATGGAATGTCTGTCATTAAATATCAGTACAAAAACCCTTAACGGGTTAAAAGTTGTGACGCAGCCCTTTCTTTTGGCTCTGAGAATTTCAAATATGGGTCTTAAAAGTAACTAGATGGGCCCCGTCAAAACTTGACGCAAAAAAAAAAAAACTATAACAGTATCAGTAAAATAAGCTTCTTTATTATTTATGAAGGGTTGCGTATAAAACAGTCTTTCAAATATTTTTTTTCCCCAGTCAAATACAGTACTATTTCCGATGCAAACTCTAAACAAAAAATCCGTAAATAACTGTGTAATGCAAATCAGTTTGACATTACCACCATATTCCCCACGGCAAGAAAAAAAATTCATGGACCTATGAAGTATATACAAATAGTATATTCCTACGTTCATATCATATTCAGTAAATAACAGAACATAGTAAATAAAGCACACATCTCCCCCCCCCCCATGTGATAATGCAACCGAATGAGCTCCTATGCACATGTGCATTGCATCTGCCCAAAAGCACCGTCGAAATTCGACGTTAAAAAAGTTTTAAAATGATTAAATTAAAAGTTTGAAAATGTCCTCTTTAATCATTGTTCGTTTCAAATCCATATCTTCTAAAACGCATCCATTGTTTTAAGCTAATCAATTTTTATGCAAAGATTAAGAAGTTTTTACAGTAATAAATCTATCTGCAGATAGAGATTTTTAATGTTTTCAAGTGTAATTTATTTGTATGGTTTCTTCGGTTCCTTGACATAATCAGGATGATTATCCCTTTTCCATCACAGTCGGGGATATTTTTCCTCTTATACAGTTGGCAAATGTAAAAAAATAAAAAAATACAATTCCTAGCATATCCTGATATCTGATGGAACATATTCATCAACGAATTCAACATATCAATTTTATGTTCAACATAAACTAAAAATAGTCTTTTTTTTTTTCTGACAGATTTTTGTTTAGTGCCAAAACGTTCTATCTTATGGTTAATCTGATCTTATGATTTATCACATTTTTTTTTTAAAATTATTATTCACTTTTTATGATGGTTAGGGAAATCTATTTTCAGTTGTGGCAACTTTCCCAGGGGCTATTTTACATTATTGAAGTAAACTGGTGGTCATTGATAAGATAGAATTGAAAAAATTTTCATGCTTGAAAAATATTTAAAAAGTCATTAAATTAAGCGGCAGTTTTCAAATAAATTTCAATCGAAAGCTAATTTTTTTTCTAATTGATGATGTAAGAATTAAAATTGTAAAATGTAGTAAAAAATAGAAATTTGTAGTATTTCGAATTGATGTAAGCGCCATGAAAACTAAAGCGATAGCGCCTTTGTTGTCACAACTGTTGTACATTTCTAAAAAGTGCCAATGTATTTGGCTGGCGTCCAAAAGTAGAAAAACATTTTTTGACATCGAAAGAGAAATTCACAGTGAAAGAAATAGGACTTTGCGCTAATAAGGAACTGTTAAATGAACTTATAACAAACCTACCAAAATAATCATATATATATATATATATATATATATATATATATATATATTATTTCTCCTGTCAACATCCCTTTTTCGCAGAAAATACGAAACGCAGAACGATGAATGAGATAGCATATGAAAGGATTTTGAACAGGCTTCTGACATAGCACACTTAACGTTTCGTTAAAACATGTTTTTGATTAAAATTTGCTGAAAATTAAAAATTAAATCGGCATTGTTTTCTTAAAAGAAATGAAAGGTTTTCCTCAAATTATTGTTGCCAAAAAAATAAAATACCACATTATATGATGCTCAGCAATTATTATAAAAAACACCGCACGGGTTTATTTTATATTTATGATTAAAAAGCGACATTGAAATTGAAATGTTTAGATTTATATTTCTATGTCCCATGTTTTTCCCGAAGCGGATGACGTCATCCTCTAATGCAGTCAAAATATGATTGTTATTATTTTTTCTTTCTCTAGCGTGACTTTTGCAATATTGGATCAGTTTTTACTCTAACTTTGATGGAATAAATTAGATAATATTTTGGATTGACTAAAAACTAAATGTTGTTTGCAGATATTTTTATCCTTACTTTTTCTTTAGAAGTTTAAACCTGCATCTAATAAATATTACATATTGATAAAAAGTGGTACTTCTCTATTATCCCGTCGACCACTTTTCATAACAAAAAACTATCGTCAAATAAACGGGAGAACGTTGCCATTGGAATATCAAAATAAATAAATAAATAAAATATAAGAATTTAAGGACAATTCTTATTTTAATTAATAAAGTAACTAATAAATCAGTAAAACATAATGAAAAATACACGCAAATGTCGAATTAAAAACCACTTGAAGTAACAAACACGTATAATGCTTCTGACATCAAGTAAATGGGACTGCATTTTTGGCGTTTAAACTTACAGTTTGGCGATAGTTTTTTGTTATGAAAAGTGGTCGACGGGATAATAGAGAAGTACCTAAAAAATATTAGATTTCAGTGCGAAATCCTCGCACGGGCCCTCTGGTTCCTATGAAATATTAGTCTTACATTGTTTATTCTAGCTAAAAATACAATCATTATTTCAAGATTTTTTTCTACCATAACACTATTTTTAATAACTTTAAATTTCCTGAAATCCTTTACTTTTGTGATTTTTTTTATTAAAAAAGGAAATCTTCTATCCTATAATTAAAAAAAAAAAGCAATTGGTAACATGTAATGAAGGTAGAATCAAGAAATCAATGACGGTTCTAATTCTAATCTTTATAATTATGAATGCAAAAATCAGTAAAATTATGTCATGTTAACACAATCATACACATTTTTCTCTTTAGTTTTATCAATGTTAAAATGCACATCAAGCTAAGCATAACGTCATTTACACCGGCGCAAACTTTTCACACGTACTTCATATACCTTACATTAATGCTTAAACACCATGCACACAAATAAATATATTTTGTATTTAATTTTAATGAAAAAATGGCATCAACAAAGTTATAATGCATAATGATAAAATAAACCCAATGGACAATATTCCCGTGACGTCACAATAAATATGAATTTTTATTCGCTTATAAAACACGCGGATAAGTATTTTTACCGAAATTTAACTTGCAAATTAATAAATTCGGCTTTAAAACCGCGTGCTTTTAATATTTATTATTTCTCTTTTATTCAACCACAGAGTTTAGAAAATACACTCTGTGCTTCGCAACAGTAGGCGTTATCCGATTATGACGTCATTAGCAGAAGTAAAAGTTTAATTGAAAATTACGGTTAATTAATTAAATTTTCGAACAAACGAATGTACGATAACAAATCTGTGTCCAAATATCTTTCATTTAAAAAAAGAATGATGTAATTTGATGCAGTAGTTTGTTCTCACGGATTGTCGAAAAAAATCGCTTAGCGTTTTAAATATATAGATGATATCAAATTTGAGTGACGCTATGTTAATTTTTTTTAAATCGTCATTTTCTTTTTAGTTTTATTTATATTCACAGGTGCAATTATTATCTTAACATGAAAATACATATACAATTTATTCGCTAAAGCTTTTTCATTCAGATCTCTCAGGAATTCAAAATATGGGTTTTAAAAGAAATGATATCAAAATTTGAGTGACACCTTGACGTGAATTTAATAGGATTGTTTTAAATTTAAATTTAAATTATTTTTCGTTTCTCTTCTAAAGTATATTTACACATACAAACAATACTTTTAATTTTTCAATACACTGTTAAATATATTACTTTCACTGAGCCTATATTATGTATTGAAATGTATTTATTTCAATAGACTGATTCATGTTTTGTGCCACGGTATCCAAAATCATAAGTAAAATTTATGTAAATGATTATTTTGCGTCATAGTATCCAAACAAAGGAAAATGTATGCAAGTGGATACTATGACGCAAAATAATCATTTACATAATCATATCATATATTTTGTCAAACGGGCATGTAAAAATCATGAATTTTGTTTATCGATAGCATAAAAATCGCTAATTTCATCAAATGGATACATAAAAACCAAGAAATTCTTCGATTGGCACATAAAAATCATTAATTTCGTCAAACGGATGCATAAAAATCAAGAAATTCGTGAATCAGGCACATATAATTCATCAATCGGTGCATAAAAATTATGAATTTCATCGATTACGCACTAAAAAATCATGAATTTTGTAGAACAGACGCATAAAAATTACCAATTTGTAGAGTAGTCGCATAGAAATCACGAATTGATCAAGTGGGTGGTTAAAAATTACAAGTTCAACAATAAGGTGCATAAAAATCACAAATTTCATCAAACGTTTGCATAAAAATCAATAATTTTTGTCGATCGGGTTCAGAAAAATGAAATTTCGTCGATCGAGTATGAAAAAATCATGAATTTCGATGATCAAGTGCATAAAAATCATGAACTTTGTTGACCGGTGTGTAAAAATCATGAATTTTGTCGATTGGGTGTGTAAAAATGATGAGTTTCATTAATCAGGCACAGCAAAAACGAATTTTGTGGATCAGGGAGGGGGAAACCATAAATTTTGTCGAACACAGATGTAAAAATCATGAATTTCGTTTATCGGTGCATAAAATTCATGAATTTTGTCAAACAGACACTTATAGATCAAGAAATTTGTTGATCGGCATGTAAAAATCATTCATTTCATCCATCGGGCATGTAAAAATCATGAATTTAGTCGATCAGGCATGTAAAAATCACAAATTTTGTCAACGGGGCACATAAAAATCAAGAAATTTATTGATCAGCATGTAAAAATCAGAAATTTTGTTAAACGGGCACATAAAAATCACGAATTTCTTTAATCGGTGCATAAAAATCATAAATTTCGCCCATCTAGTGCAGTAAAATCATTAATTTCATCAATCAGGTTCAGAAAAATCAGTAGTTTCGTCGATGTGGCGAGGAAAAATCATGAATTTTGTCAAACGGACATGGGAAAAAAAGAAAATCCTGCATTTGCCGGGTTTTCTCCGTATTTTTAATCGCCAGTTTTTCAAGTTTTATCGTCGAGTGCCTATTTTCACCTTTACCCAAAAACGAATAACATCGAATTAAAAGAGGCAAGTTATTAACTATTTACGGGAAAAAAAACTTTAAAGGCCATGTACTACGCCAAGGTCTTAACTGGAGCGTAAAAATGAGGAAACGTGTTTCCTTACGGATGCTCAACTACTGTATAAAGCGTCGACAAAAAGGGGTGATAATCCCGTGAAAATGAACTATGAAAACTTCCAAAAATGGGTGTTGAAAAAACTTCTTCCAAATTTGCAACCGAATAGTGCCCTATATATAGACAATGCTCCACATCACATGCCTGTTGAAAACCGCACTCCTGCAAAGAATTCTAAAATAAAAGTTATGAGAGACTGGCTGAAAAACAACAAAATACACTGTGGCGAACAAATGCGAAAAGTAGAACTTTTCTCTCATAGAGAGTAATCGTCCAAAGAAAATAGTCTATAAAATTGATAATAAAATTCTAGTTTAGAAGGTATTATTTTTTTTAAAAAATTTTAAATGATAAAATTTTATCCGCCCTTCTAAATTGTTTGAAAATACAAGCTGCAATTTATAATAGATAAAATACTCCCTCCCCCAGGTATTTTGTTTATTTATTTATTGTTTTTTATTTATTTTGAATTGATGGTTCTCCATTTCAAAAGTTTCATTTAATTTGATACTTTGATGGTCTATAGTATATTGTGTATACTACTACTATGTATTGTGTACACAATATATATACAGTCGGACCTCTATTTAACGAAGTCGCTAAATCCCGAAAAAAAGTTCGTTATATGGAAAATTCGTTAAATAGAGATTCACTTTTAAAAATATTTTAAACAACATAAAACAGATTTTAAATTCATAAACACTAAATATTAAAAAAAAAGTATTTAATCTTATTTTTTTCTTATAATTAACATCGATTTGTTTTATTTATTTTACCCATCAAAAAGAAATCTGCAAGGAAAACAAAAATAAAACAAAACATTCTAGGGGAATACACTCTATTTTCAGTTCTAAGAAAATAGTTTTAAATTAAAATTAATGAATCATTGTCGCATTTATTATAACAAGCAATTTTAAGCATACATTACCACATGCGTCTTTAAATTTAATTACTGAAAAAGTATGGTAATTTTGTCTTAGTTTTTTGTTTGAAAAAGTGTTTTCTCTCATAATACGTCTCACATCTCTGCAATGCACCAAAAACTCCCTCAGGCGTATTGTATTCAAACTGTAATCCACGTCAGATTGTTTCAAATGATTTTATCATTTCATCATACGAAGGTTTGTTGATTTCTGCATCATGATCATTTCCATCTTCATCATTTTCATTTTCTTCGCGATTCATTGCTGGATTGTTTTTATTTTTTACACTGTCCAAAATATCCAATTCAGTTAGCGTTTCTGATGTCTCAACTTCGGAGTCAAGTGAAAGAAAATCCCCAGTCAGCACATCATCGTTAATTTCTTCTTTTTCTTTCAGCTGTATCCACGTTTTTTTAAGTTCTTTTAACCCTTTCCGGCACAGACAAAGTCTGTTCGTAAAATGAGAAATTGCTGACTGACACCGGAATTTACAGACGACTTTTTTAGAAAATATGAACTCCTTATTTTAAGCTTTCATTATAGAAACAAAATTTTATTAAAATATTCTTGGTGCCGTATGCAAGTTTGGAATTAAAATTAGGTGTGCCCGGGGTGGGACCACTGTGCCGGAAAGGGTTAAGGGAATATCGTCTTCGTCTTCCGTATTTACCGAATTTTCATTGCTGACAAAGAATCCAGCTTTGGCAAAACTGTTGCATATAGTACGATCTGTGACATCATAGTTCCATGCTTTTGAAATTTCTGATATGCTTTCCCGTAAATTGATCTTTGGCATAGATTGATTGGTCTCAAGTGCAGAGATAACTTTTCGCGCTATTCTCTTGCGATACTGTATTTTGAGGCTTTTGATCACTCCTTGATCCATTGGCTGCAGTTTTGATGTAGTGTTAGGTGGTAAGTAAAAAACTGTAACATTTTTCAGTTTTTGGTTGATTTCCTTCGGATGGGCGAGACAATTGTCAAAAACGAGAGCAATTTGGTGACACTCTGCAATCATACGTTTGTCCAACTTTTTAATCCATTTTTCACAAATTTCTGACTTTTTGTTAAAGTCATAATCAACCTCTAAAGATTTTATGCCTTTTAAACATCTTGGGTTCTTGTTTCTTCCGATAACTAATGGTTTCAATTTCTGGTCTGCAGTCATATTCGCACCTAACATGACAGTTATTCGTGCTTTACTTTTTTTTTCCACCAAATCATTTTTCCTTTTTAAATGTTATTGTCTTTTGAGGCAAACATTGAAAAAAATAAAGCAGTCTCATCCGCATTAAAGATGTTTTCTGGATTATAGTCTTTTAAAATTTTACTCAGTGTTCCTGTTATCCAATTTTCACTATCATTATCATCAACGTCTTTATTTTCAGCAGATATTACTTTTGTCGCAATTTCGTGTCTTTTCTTAAATTTTTCAAGCCACTCACTATGCTTCCTCGAAATTTGTTGTATCCCAATGCTTTCGCAAATTTTAGAACTTTCTCAATTATGAAAGGCCCAGATATCGGAAATTTTTATCTCTCATTGTGTGTATCCACTTCAAAGCTGCGTCATCCACATCTTCATAGACACATGTTTTTAAACGTTTTGAGCGTGAATTCGATGAATCATAATTTTGCAACTTATCACGATTGTTTATTATGGTTGATAAGCTATTTGGAGGAATACCAAATTTGAAAGCAATATCTTTTGTTTTTTCACTCCTTTATCCACCTGATCAAGAATTAATTTTTTTTTTTTTATACTCAAACACTTTCGCTTTGACATTTTCAAGTTATAAGAACCGAAATTACTAGCCCGACTAATCAAAAATCTAGATTGAAGGTGAAAGGGGGACATTGAAAGTCTGCATTACCTGGATGAAATGCAAAAAATGACGGCAATTTTACTACACTCAGTGAGTTAGGCACCTGGTAAAACCAATTCAAGGTCACTGATCATTATAAAATGAGCTAAAAGAAAGAACAAGTTGGAAATGTTCGGTAATATTTTGAGAAGGGAGAAAAAAAATTAGGTCACAGGAAAAAGTTCATTAAATAGAGAATGCAATTCGCTATTTGGAGGTTATTTTACAAAGAAATTTGCAAAATGTACTTGGTTCCAAGAAAAATTTCGCAAAATAGAGAAATTCGCAAAATAGAGGTTCGTTAAATAGAGGTTCGACTGTAGTATATATTGTGAAGCTTCATGCATGTTTTGCTGTTACTGTATATTAATTTTTCAAATTCATTTTTAATAAACTTATGCAAGTAAATAGTTTTAGAGCCCTATGTTGTTTTCAACATATTCAGACAATTTCAAACTTTGCACTCACCAACACTTAATTTATAAGATCTGACTATTAAAAAACATTGCGAAATAATTAACAGTGGTTTTCTCAAAAAAAATTTTTTTCTTTCTTCTATATGTTTTCAAAATACACCGCTGTACAAGAAACCATGCTGCAGTAAAATTTTAATTGTGTCAAAATTGTATAAAAACAACCCCTATGTAAAATATTGCTATTTATGTAAGTTGTAATCAAAAAATTAAATGTATTAGCAGCAGTTGAAATTTAATAAATTTTCAGAATTTACTTTGAAGAACAAAAACTTATTACAGTCAACAGTAAACAGTATTTTATACAAAAATTGGGAAAAGTTTAAGATGATTAAATTTGTGAAGAGTTAATTTTTGGTAGGAAAAGCTTTTGTGAAGTGTCCTGTTTTAATATGAAAAGAAATGTGAAATAACCTGTTTTAAAATGAAAAAAAATGTGAAGGATACTGTTTTAAGATAAAAAAAAATTGTGAAGGATCCTTTAAAGCTCTTCTTAATTCTTCTTAAACAGAGCCCTGTAATATACTTACTAAAGTTGTATTTTTTCTGCGATTTAAGCACATATAAGGTATTTCATACCTCTAAATTAGTAATTTTAAATGATTTTTAAAGTCACAGGTAAATGATAGAAAAATTGAAAAATAAAATAGTTATTTGTTTACTTTTCAAACTCTGTATTTAAAGTAAATAAGAACTTATTTATTCATTGTATAGTAATATTTTAGAGCTAAAAAAACCTATGTGGGTTAAAATGATATATTCTTAAGTTTTGCAAGCAAATAGCAAATTTTTTTACTGTATTTTTTAATAATTTTAGGTAGATTTCGTAAGAAATACTACCTATTACATTCTCACCTAAGTTGGAAATTTTGAAAAATTCTTGCAGATCTACGCCGATTATGACTCCCAGAACCCAAAACCACCCCCAGTTCAAAAGTTTATATATCTATCTATCTATCTATCTATGTCACTTTTTTCTGACCACGATAACTGGAAAAATTCTGCAGAAATCTCTTCCAAACTGATACATAAAATCAAGGGTCATAAAATCTCGGTCAAGTTCGTTAATGGGCAAAATCGAACCAAGGGGGGGGGGGGAATGAGGGGGCTTTTTGTGAAAACAGAAAAACCCTCATAATTTCTTTATTATTATACGTATCGAATCCGTTTAAAGTTATTATTACTTCTAGGAAGAGGGCCGAAAATTTATGTATGACAGATTTTTGATATAATTAAAAATGGCCCCAAGGGGGGAAAAAAGGGGGGGGGGGTTTAGAAGAAAAAAAATCATAGCTTCGTCAATTCACAAGATATCAAATCCGCATAAATTTATTATTAATCATTTTAGTATTATCTAAAACTTTTATATTGACAAGTTTTTTATAGGACCAACCGTTATAGCAAAAAAAAAATTAAAAACAAAAAAATCCCTACCGGCTCCGCCTGCAAACAACTTATTTTTCGAAGTAGGCGGTTCCAACTCCCGCATCTTTTCGAAACTGATACATAAAATCAAGGGGCATAAAATCTCGGTCAAGTTCGTTAATGGGCAAAATCGAACCAAAGGGGGGCGGGATGGGGGGGCTTTTTGTGAAAACAGAAAAAATCCCATAATTTCTTAATTATGATACGTATCGAATCCGTTTAAAGTTATTATTACTTCTAGGAACAGGGCCAAAAACTTATGTATGACAGATTTTTGATATAATTAAAAATTGCCTTAAGGGGGAGAGGGAAGGGCGGTTTAGAAGAAAAAAAGTCATAACTTCGTCAGTTCCCAAGATTTCAAATCCGCTTAAATTTATTATAAATCCTCTTAATATTATTTAAAACTTTTATATTGACACGTTTTTTATAGGATCAACCGTTATAGCAAAAAAAAATTAAAAGCAAAAAAATCCCTGCTGGCTCCGCCTGCAAACAAGTTATTTTTCGAAGTAGGCGGTTCCAACTCCAGCATCTTTTCGAAACTGATACATAAAATCAAGGGGCATAAAATCTCGGTCAAGTTCGTTAATGGGCAAAATAGAACCAAGGGGGGGGGGGGACTTTTTGTGAAAACAGAAAAAACCCCATAATTTCTTATTTATGATACGTATCGAATCCGTTTGAAGTTATTATTACTTCTAGGAGAAGGGCCGAAAATTTATGTATGACAGATTTTTGATATAATTAAAAATTGCATTAAGGGGGGGGGGGGGGGGGGGGGAGGGGGTTTTTAGAAGAAAAAAATTCATAATTTTGTCAATTCTCAATTCATAATTTTGTCAAGATTTCAAGTCCGCTTAATATTATTATAAATTTTATATATCCGAGATTTTATTATAAATCCTCTTAATATTATCTAAAACTTTTATATTGACATGTTTTTTATAGGACCAACTCTTATAGCCCAAAAAAAAAAAAAAAAATCTTTGCTGGCTCCGCATGCAAACAAGTTTGGTTTCGAAGTAGGCGGTTCCAACTGCAGCATCATCGCAAAAAGGTCATTTCTTCCGCAATTCCCGACAAACAAATGCCCCACGGTCTGCGTCTTCGAAATCTACCTGTGCCTGTAGGCCAAGCCGTCAGGGATTTTTTAATGTAACATTTGACATTAAAACAATATAGTGCTCGAAAACTATTTAACAAGCTTATTAAAAAATGAATGCGAAAAATTAATATAAAGTAAATGCAAAACATTCATGAAGATAGAAGTTTGTCACACAACTGTTTGTAAATGCAATGAGAAAAAAAAATAATAACAATGTAATAATACTGGCAATATAAATGCAATAAAGTAATGCAATGAGAAAAAAAAAAAAAAAAAAAAAAGCTATTTGTTTACTTTTTAAACTCTGGATTTAAAAGTAATTAAGAACTTATTTATCCATTGTATAACATAAAACACTTAATTCAAAACTAACTTTCTGCATTTTCTTTTACAAAATAACATAAAAGTAATATTTTAAAGCCATAAAAACATGTAACTGGCAGCTGCTCTGACAAAAACTAACTAAGCACCTTACCAAAACAAAAATTTTTAAAAGAACCATCAAGTCATGTAAAATAAAAAAACAATGAATAAATAAACGAAATACCTAATAGTAAGTATAATATCTTTGATTTTCTGTGCCTATCTTTTCTCCAATTGCTCAATCTCCATGTTGTATACTCTTGCTTCGCTAATTTGTGCTTCGCGCATTGATACGATAATAGTTGGTTGGTTGTCTTCGTTGCGAAAGAAACAAAGAAATGAAAAATATTTTATCATTAGAAAATGAAAGATTTATTATATTTAGCAGTAAAATTGAATACATGTAATTAAAAAATATTTCCTCATTTTGAAAAAGGAATCGAAATAATTTTTCGAATATATGCATGTTTAAAATCTGAAATTATTTCTTTGTAACAAAAAGAGAAAACATATAAACTCCAATTGAATTTAATACATTTGTTTTACATGTTTAGAGTACATAATTCATTGTTTTTGCATAAAAAAAAAAAATCTAAATAATTATCCCGATCAGAAACTTTATTGATATCAGAATCTTTAACGGCAACCATACATCCATTTTTAACTGTAATGACCAGCGGAAGAAGTGAGTGAACATTCCTATGCATTTGTACAGCTTGGCTTAAGAAAATAGTCCCATTTTTAAATCGGATTATATAAAAAACTAGAGTTTTCCTATTTAAGCGGATAGGGGGATTCGCTTCATCTAAAACCGATTAGTATCATATATTAATTTTTAAAAAATCCTTCGGGCGGATTTCGAGATAAGCCTTTGACACCATGACACCATTACATGCAGAGCGAAAAACTTCCCATTTTACTTAAAAATGGATTTCCAGATCTTAAAATCTACTGCATGTAGGCTTTTCGCTTTTCCTTTGAACTCAAACTAGGTGTATATATAGAGTGACGGAAATCTTCGGTTTTGGGCTTTCGGTTTTTGCTGCGTCACTCGAGAAACTACCGTCTCTCATGATAAAGCAAAATTACTATTTGAAATTTGTGGTAGACAAATAAAAAAATAAGCTAAATTTCAACATTAGAGTGAATAGGAGGGAATTAAGTACTTTGTAAGGAAAGGGCCTTGCAAAAATTTTTGCATCTAGCCTCACTTTCGCTAACGAAGGCTCTGCTGCCTAGTTTCGTACAACTATTTTTTAAAGTAAACTTTGTCTTATTTGATGACAGAAATTCTGTGATTCAATTAGATGATTACTATTGAAAAACACTGGCAGATTTGGCAAAAACACATTGACATGTGCAGTATGTCTTCCCAGTGGAAGTGGTTAAAATGCTTTACAATATATTACTCTTGATATAGATCCATAGATAAATGTAAGAAATAACAGCTTTTATACACATAAAAAACTTTTATTCAATTTCACAGTTCCATCAGAAAACTAGCATAAAATGGCAACAATGTTTTAAAAGCACATTCATTATTGCAAGATGGCACAATATATTGTTGACTTAAAACATTGCTTTAACTAGATTAACAAATATATACAACAAGAATACTGTGAAACCTATTCTAATTCTTTTAACAATAGAGTAAGTCATCATTTAATACTGATTTATAAAATTGAAAAACCCATAAAGGAAAAGTAAAAAAACTTGCAAAATGTATAAAGCAAATATATATATATATATATATAAGGAAATGTAATTTTCAAAGGTAGTAGTTTACTTTACCATCGACTATTTTCGATAAACAAACTCTGGTGCCCAACAATGTAATTAACACCAAAAATGGATTTGCATGATGTCAGAACATAGTTATAAGATCTTGCCTTGATTCTATGTAACCCAGGTTAATTTTTCACTACCCAATTTTTAAAGGTTTCAGATAAATGTGCAGATAATAACCAAACAGTGTTTAACTCAAATAATGACAAATAAGTCTAAAAAAAAATGGATTGTTCTTTATTTAATCAGAAAATTAACAAGTAAGAGATATAGCAAATTGTTCTTTTTCTCATTTAATCAATGTTAATTGTTTTCACCAGCTGAAAATAAACCCCATTGCAGTTCTCACAACTGAAGAATAACTTTGGAGTTGTTCCCTTTTTAATAGATTACTTGTCATAATTTTTCACACTGCATCGCCATTGTTTATTCTTTCTTAGATAAATTCTCATTGTGCCTATTGATGATTTTTTTTTTAATGGCAGAATCCCATAATTTTGAAAATAACTTCATTGTAAACTGTCCCGTAGATGGAAGGTCCCAAATCTTTAATATTTTTTTCAAAATGCAAGAGAAAAAAAAAAAAAGTTAACTTACATTCTTTAAAATGTATTAACTGTAACTTTTATTGTTTTATATTTTTAATTGTTTTTTGTGTTAACTGCAATTTTATGTCAGAACACTGATGTCCAATCCCAAGTATTACTGTAAGCTTGGATCTAAATTAAACACAATTATGCTTCTAGTAAATATTATACTTCTTTATATAATACTAGGGGGCCTACCCCCTGTGAGCTACGCTCGCCAACCCCCGCTCAGATTTAGAGGCCTCTAAAAACATGACAGCGTGCTTTATTTTATAAATATTGGTAAATCTGTAATTGGGTTGCCAGGCTTTTAACGTTTTAATGGGGCATTTTTTGATTATCATGGCCTCATACACAGCTGTTGCGACAACTGACGACTGTTTTCGGGAATGATAAGTAAAGTCAATTACAACGTGAAAACCAACTTGTATAAAATGGTTAGGTTTAAATTGTGGCTACCTCTCGGACTTTTATAACAACGATCTGTATTCTATTCTTCCTTTGCGTTTAAGGATGAGAAAAATTACATCTGCTTGTGAATAACATTAAGAACCACGGTATTGAAAAGTACTATGTTATAGACATTTTCAGTAACAGATTTTAATTTTCTCCCTATTTTAGTGCACCATCATGCATATTTTCATGTTATTTTAAATACGTAAATTATTTTTTTAATTAATATGTATATACGAATTTTCTAATAATTATTTATCATACAAAATTAATTAAATATTTTGTGCATGTATGCCTGCATTTATTCGGCATCAATTGATGAGATATTTAAACAAATTTGCTATCCCCGATAATTTTACACCATGTTATGTCACTTGAATATTGTCCATAAGAAAATCGGGTACTTTTCCATTATAGGATCCTTTGCTTTTAGGTTTGGCGTAATTCGAGCTTCAAAAAGGGATAGATTCGTTAATATACATAGATTTGTTGCCAAAAGTTATGAAAACAAACCCAATAAACTATTGGTGCTTTTCTATTATATGGGTCTTGACGCTTTTTTAAAAGGCTTGGCGGAAAAAACCAAGCAGGATAGAAAACGAAGCAGGATATTTTATTCTTCCGTTCAGTTGGGCAATTATTATTTTATATATTAGTTTCAAATATACAAATTAATGATTTTATAAAGTCGTTTAATTAAATTTTACAAAAAAATAACAAAATGATATCAATAAATAATAATTACTATTAATTCCTTTTCCTCCCTTTCTTTTGCATTTACCTAAATGGCGTCATTTGGACGAATTTATTCAAAACATTTTCAGTTTATAAATTAAATTAAATGCTGACAGACGATTGAATCCTGACGATAGAAATGTGATTTTTTTTTCAGATTTTACTGAAAAACATAATTTAATCACAATCTTGTCTTCATTATCGATTGAAATAAAAGATAAATCCAATTTCAATTTGAAAATGACGAATAAAAAGAAATCAATAATCCCTATCGGGATACTTTTCAATTTTTTCCCCTTTTTTGTCACAAAAAACTGAGTAATTAGTTGCCATCATTACAGAAATGTCATTAAAATTAGAAAAAAATTAATATCTCGAAAACTAATTCCAATTTCAAAATTCTATTACCAGTTTTGACATCCGCGGATTTTTATGAACAATTGGTATTAATTTCACCATCAAGCGTTTAATATTTTATTAAAAATAGCCCTGAAACATAATCAGTTGTTTAATCAGTCGTTTCATAAAATCGTTTCATAAAATCGTTTCACAAATTCGTTTCATTAGGATTTTATATATATAGGGTAGATTTCATAAGCACATAATTAACATGCATTTATGTCACATTCTACATTTAAAAAAAACTTGTTTATCCACAAAATAAGTAAAAATGGAATAAGTACATCATGTGTGACATGCAGCAATGCAATAGACAACAAATCTGATGTTATTATTCATTCATGTTATTTCACACTGTTTGGTGACAGGTTTTATTTACTGTAAATGGTCAATGGGAAAGTAGACAAGTACCTTTTCAAAATTTTAGATAAAAAGTACAATGTCAGTAACTCAGATTTCAGTAAACTGGATTGTTGAGAATTTGAATTTCTTTGATAACTTAAGGAGATTGCAGGAGTAGGTGCAGGAAAAAATTGTTTTCTACTGCCCGTACAAGATGGCGCACCATCTTGTACGGGCAGTAGAAAACGAGTTTCTCACAGGAAGCGATCGAGCTAGCCTTTTGCTCCACATTCAAGATCTCACCTACTGCCCGTGGGTTCCCAGGTTCGATCCTGGCTCCCGCACATACTCCTGCAAGATATATATATATTTTTTAGTTTTGTAAAACATTGGTCAAGAGATCATGGAAAGACAAGATTTGATAAAATGCACAAACCAGGAATGTGAGAAAACATGACAGAACAACTTAAAATGCATAACTATTTGGTGAATTTTTATTATTTTGCTTTAGAGAATCACTTTTAATGTAACTTTTTATCATTTTGACAGACACATTAAAAGGCAATCAATGCATAAAATGGTTTGTAAATAAAGAAAAAATTACATGGATTATTTACTTCCAGCTTATGAAGATGCAATTAAACTCTTTACAAAACTTACTTTATTTAGGGGGAGAGGGGGGGAGGGTGAATAGTGCAAAAAAAAAAAAAGAAAGGGAAATTGATGATTTGCGATCCCATAATTATAGAGGGTAAAGGATGGAAGGAGAACCAGACATTTTGAAGAGAAGAGACGTTTACATAATGAATTACACATTTAATGAGGCATCATTATTATCGACAATTAAGACAGAATTTATTTTAAAAAATAAATAAATAGATAGATAAATAGAAAATAAAGAATTTAAACATTGTGAGCTGAAGAAGTGGGAAAGAGGGAGGATGGAACTGACATTTCATGGAGGGTTTAGATTATGTGTTTACTAGCAGACCCTACTGGCTCCAGTCTAATGAGCGAAAATCAGCCTGAAACAAGCCTGCAGGCTGCTCCGGATTTGATCTTTGAGTCAGATCTGGCCCAAGCAGAAAATTTTCGAAACAAACAGAAAAAAAAACATGAAAAGAAAAAACTAATTTGTAAATTTAGATCATGGCGGATAAATCGTTAAAACAACAACCATGAAAGTAAATTTTTATTTAAATATGCATTCATTAAAAGCATGAAACAAAAAAACTTTCGAAAATAAAAGCCTAGATGACAGAGAAGGATGAACCTGTTTTCCCTTTTCTGTTCTCCCTATTTAAGGAAGTTCAGTGTCATAGCAACAGGCTTTAGCGATAAAAGGGTTAATCCAGTACACCCAATATAGCAGAATTTCTCCTTAGATCTTTGTTGGGATCATAAAAAATTTCATGTTCTCTTAATCTCTTAATTTTTTTTTTTTTTTTTTTTATATATATAAATTTAGGATGTATTTTACTTTATTTAATTATTTATTATTATTATTATTTATTTTTTTTTGGGGGGGGGGAGGGGGGGGAGTTCATATGGAGATATAAAATATAACATTGAGTGGAGGTATCAAATGGATATCAGCTGATAAAAAACAAAGTTTGTATGTTTTGCAAAATAGAGAACTTAAAAAAGTCACGAAATTTTTTTACAAAAATCGCTGTATGAATTCTGAATAAACTTTAATAAAAAAGAGGACAAAATTGACTATATTGGGCTAAAAGATTGAATTTGGATTATTGCTTTTATTGAGTGGTTCAAAATTACTGATGAACTTGAAAAGTCGGGTAAATACATAAATTTTTCCCTTCAATGAAAAATCCAAAATCTGAGGCTCAGGCACATCCAGACCTGTCTTTGTTTATTACAGAACCAAATTTGCAGACATCTATGTGTTATAGATTTCCCTAGCCATCGTGCACAAACACACAGACAGAAAGACAAAAGGAACTACTTAACTTTGCTCCTGTAAAGTATCAGACAGGCCAGAAATTAATTAAAAAAATAAATGGTACTGGGGGATAGAAAGGGGGATCAGGTTTTTTTTTTGGGGGGGGGGGGAAATAGGTGAATGATTACTTATTTGTTACTACAAAGCTATAAATAGAAATAAAGCATAAAATTTTCATAAATATAAAGAGTTTAACATGCTAAAAGACAGGTGTGAGACACTTTTCAAAGCAAGAACACATCTTATTCCTGCTTTCAAAGTAGTAGGTTGTCTTTATTGAGCCTGATAAAGAAAGAACGGGTTCAAAATGTGCTGTGCTTTTTCGTTTTTATGGTGTTTTTAAGAAAAATTTCCTTTTAATTATGTGGTAATTTTTTTTTTATATTACATTAAACCTACTGAAATATACATCACATATTGAACAATATTTACTCAACAATTTAAAAAGCAAATCAAAAACCCAGATAGGTCAAATCTAAAACAAATTGAATTATAGACACACTACTAAAATATTCCAAAATAACATGAAAATGTATGTATAAATTATATTTATTTCCTAACTAATATCAGAAATTTGTAAATACAAAACAAAAGAGAAAATCTACAGAAAAAATTTCTTCTCTTGTACACACTTTTTTTTTTGTACAAATATATACATTATGTGATACAGAAAACAGGAACTCAAAAATACTTAAAATCACAAATTCAATTAATTATGTGGTAATTGTAAACTACGCTAAGTTACTAATAACATATTTTGGCGAAAATCCAACAAAATCTGTCAGTTTGACAGGATTGAAACTGGTAGCTTTCAAAATAATTATGCAATTCAGAAAAATCAACTTTTAAAGTACAAAGTGCATTTAACTGCTAATATTTTAATATAGCATTATTTAAATTGATACATTACAAGGGATGAAGATTAATATATTTTTTTAATTTTACCTTTCAATGAAAAATGGCTTCAAAGTAACCAAATACATTTAATCTTTTTATTAATAAATTATTTAAGAAATCAGTATTTAAAATAATGAACACCAAAATTAACATTTGAAAATTTTCTAAATAAAAGTTATTTATTTTAATTAAAGAAATAATAAATTCCTTACATATTTTCTACTTTTTTATTTATTTATTTTTGGGGGAAGGGGGTATTATAAATAAAGAATATTTTATCTTGAGCCAATTTCTTTTGAAAACAATAAGGGGCAGAGAGGTGGCAAGAGATGAAAAATATGAACATAGTCACTGCTTAGGGTAAAAAAAAAAAGCTTTAGTGGTTCTCTCATTTAATGAACACAAATCTACATATATACAGTATGGAACCATTTATCCGGAATCCAGTTAACCGGAAAACCAGTTATCCAGAATGATATTTCCAACTGACTGATTTCAAAATCTTTCCAGAAAAAAGTGTCATGCAGTGCCAGTTTGACATGTGCATTGCTTGATACATTACTACATGCTACATGCATTGTACAACTGGATCAATATCTAGGATTTGAAATGAAAGCATTTTTAGTTAGATATTGAGCATTTTAAGTTTTATGCAGAATTATTGCTTCCAAGGCATTGCTTTCTTTCAAACTCTGATTAATCTTTGATCTTGATAGCATCTGAGCCTTAATCAGAGTAATCTAATAATTTGAAATCAGAAACAATGTTACAGCCACATATATTCTACAAACCTCATCAAATGGATGTTGCTTTAATGTCCAACCAGTTATCCAGAAAAACCAGTTATCCGGAATACATCTGGCCCCAACCATTCCGGATAAATGGTTCTATACTGTAGTTCAAAGGTTCTGGCTTTAGGAATTATCTCATCATATGCAAGAAACAAACATTAGTATCATTCTTTTGCTATCTATGCTTCAGTCCACGGGTGTTATTTTCACATAACATATAGTATATTATTTGTGAAACAAATATATAACAAAAACACTGTTATGGAGATGATTTTATAATGTTGCACATGTGTGACATTTCATGTGAAATTTTACATATCAATGTAGTATTTGAGGTTTTTGACGTGACGGTTTAAACCATGGTTTAAAACTGACCCATGTAGAAAACCTGCCAACCCTGAAATGAATCAATGAGAATTACAATTAATATATCCACTGATTTACAATATAAATATGATTTTGCTAATATTTTGTGTAGAATATATGTAAAATATAAAAGCAATTCTCATGGGTTGAGTACCATCTCAAGTCTGTGTTGAGTACTTGTACACAATGTGTAAATGAAATATTTACCAACTTTTGGCAACTGGATGAGTATGGGGCATCATGAATCTAATAACACTAAAATTAAAATAAATAAAAATTCACTACAAATAAATAAAACAGACTGTTGATGTCATTAAAGCAGTGAGAAAGGAATTTAAATGGGGAATTTAACAATTATATATAAAGATTATTTTCATGGAATTATAATATCACTCATGGAACAATGCATAAGAATACAACATTATGACTAGAAAAATTAAATAAACATAAAAACATTAAAATATCACTGGATGACTTCTGCAGCCTTTCGAATTTTATACAATGAACAAAAATGACTGATACAGTAAACAATGGATCAAAATCCAAAAATCAATTTTAACCCTTTTGGATGCAAAATTAAATAAAACTTTAATAAAACCTTTTAAAGTTTAAATTTGAGATTATTTGTGTTATAATTACACATAGGTAAAACAGTCTAATTATAAATGTAGTATTAAAGATGTATGATATGAAAATGAAAAAAAATAAGGATTTAATATTTATAAAAGAAATGTTATCAATTATTTGCTTTAGGACAGCAATTTCCAAACTTTATTGCTACACTAACCCCCTTAAAGTTTTGCATTTTTTGTGACCTACTTATGTAGGTGTATAGAGCCTTTTGTATAATGTATTCTAACAGGGGGGGGGGGGGAAACTTTGGCACAAATCATACACACAAGAAAAGTAACAGGTAGAGTTATAAAAACGTTTTATTACATAAATAAAAATAGGGTTAAAAATGAAAGTGTTAGAAAAAATACAGTTTAAGAATTAGTGTAATTTATGGCATCATTTTGCACCAATGACAAAGTCTGTGTCAGGTGGAAACTTTTTTTAATTTAACTTGTAGATGCTCTTTAGACAAAATATAGTAAAATACAGTATTTCACAAAGTTATTTATTTATATCTTTTCATGATATTCTAATTTAAAGTTGTAACATATTATTTTTTTTTTATGCTCACCAATCCCATTCTAGACCTTGCAGGCTCTAAAAACAGATTAATTTGTCCTGATTTAAAAAGTTTTTTTGATTATGAAAGATTAAAAGATATTATCATGACCAGTAGCAATCTTTCGTAATCAGGTTGTCAAAATAATTCTTTGATTTTAAAACAATTTGATACAGCATGTTTATCATACATTTCTCTATCGAACTATCAGTTTTCATGTTTTTTTATGCAATAATTTTTGCAGGATAAACAGAGAAAGTGAAAAGGTAAATTCAATTATGGCAGCAGCAACATTCGTAACCTTTTTTAGAATAGAGAGATTATTGCAGCAGATAAAATCAATTATACATTTTTGAAGATTTGACTGATTGTTAGTGGTATGCTGCTTTAGGTATATTAATTAATAAATATTTATAAGGAAAATTTAACCAATGCTTAGTTGGAAGTTAAATCTTTGTACAATAATAATCATGTGGACGAAAAGATAAACTATTCAATAAATTAGCTAGAAGATATTACCAAGTCTGCAAGTTAATACTTCAAATATATGAAGTACTCAAAAAAAAAAAAAAAAAAAAAAAGGAAAAGAAATTTTTTTTTGATGATTTAGCCAAGTTGTATTTTCAACATGCATTTCAATACACATAGAATAAATAGTGTTCTTAAAAATAGATCTAAAAGTTATGCAAAATAACTGCATCCAAAAGTGTTTGATACAACGTATGCACAAGCAAAATAAATTAACATGGACCAGAATGAATTTAATTACAGTAAGTCATGGGTTATATGAGACAAAAAACAAAAAAATCACATCTTACAACTCATTGAGACTTCACAATCTAAAACATTATGAACATTGTTACAAATTTGAACTAATTCTAATCTCTCATTCTACACACTGGATGTAAAAATCATTTTAGTAAAAATGGAAATGTCTCAAAAAATTTTAACATTCATAAAAACAAACCTACATTCATCTGTGAAATAATCAGAAGAACTCATAAACTGTAGTAGATGGTATCAAAATAAAACACAATACACATTTTGTACTGAAAATTTCACTGATCCTTCATAAGTTCCAGCTTGCATTAGTAGAGTGTGGTAGTGGTTACATACGTGACTCACTGAATAGCATACATTCTGCCAGCATATTTTCAGTTACTGAAAGCCTATTGAAAATGTCAGTCCAAAATGTGAATTAAGTTTCATTTCGATGTCATTTATGTTATTTTATACTATCAGTTTTAAAGTTGTAGACTGTAGGGTTACTTATTTTATTATCACTATTTTTTTCTTTTCAAAATAAATACAAGATTAAAAATAACAATAAATAAAAAACACACAAAACATTAGAATTTTAGAATAATATTGGATAATTATGAAATCACTATTTGCTAACAACCCATGAACAAGTCAGTCTCGATCGATAGGCTTTATAAAAATATAATTCTGATTTTTTGTCGCAATAACAATTATTAAAACTATTCATAGTTTTTTTTTTTTTTCCACGACTAGATATCCAACAGGATTCTTTTGTGCCAGCATGCAATTTTCTCAAGGTTTCAGTTTCATTGTATTCAATGAAATCTTCACAAATATCATCATAATAAATAGTATTAAATATATAAAATATTTAAATTCCAGTAACATAAACCATGCAGCAAGTCCTTACAGATCAATCTAACAGGTTAAAAAATAAAATAAGTTTTTTATAGTTTGCTTTATTGCTCCAGATTATTGTATACTTTTATTTTCTTTGTGTGGCAAAATGCCCTGATTATTACTCCTTTCTCTCTGACAGTATACGATGGAACAAGATGAATTCCTTCTTTTCAGACAGAAAGGACAATGTAACATCATGTTACATTAACATTATGTAGATGTTACATTAACATAACACAGATTACATTAATATTAACACACCTGTTATGTGAGTTAATCTTAAACTTCAACATGAATGCCAGTCTGCAACTGTTGTTCATAAAATCTAATGTGATAAGGCTTTTGTGTATAAATTTGTAACATGTAAAATTTCCGCCACATTATCAGAAATGCTTCACTGCTGCACATAGGGAACCAATAATGTAACAGCAGAGAGTGGAAAATCATGGTAAGCTACCATAGTGCTTAAAGTTTTGCCTGCTTTCCTGGTCTGAAAGGGCTTTAACAGAGTTGCATGAATTTTTCTAGAAAACATATAGTAACCCTTCCTTCATCAGATATCTTCTTGTATCAAGAAAGAATTTATGCAGTGCCTAAATTTTTGCCTGCCTTGCTAGTCTACACCTTCCGTCCGAGTTTGTTTTACTTCCTCCTTTCCTTCTCCTAAAATGGGTGATTTTTTTTTTGTGCACTTTTTTATAAATGCCAGGTATTTGCAAAAGCTAATTTTGCCTATTATGCGGGTTACTCTGCTACTGGGATTTAAATAAGATACTAGATAAGATTTCATATGCTAGATCAGATGTGTATGCGAATCAATCAATAGCTAAAATTTATTTATTTTAAAAAGATGTGCGTTTTTTCTAAGCTAGGGATGCCAACTGTCAGATTTTTGACTGGACAGTGTGTTTTCAGAGATTTATATTGATCATGTTCTTCATATATGGCCAGATACAAATGTCCAGTTATAGATACTGAAAAATTCATTACTATATTTCAACAATTCTCTGTATTCGTTTTTCATGAAACACTTGGACTGAATTTGGAAATATTTTCAAGTAAAATTAGGAAAAGAAAGGGGAAAAAATGTAATAGTCTTTTCTCTTAAACCTGTCAGTCCAGCAACCCTATTCTAAGCTCAATTATTTTATTTTATTATTATTTCTAATCAGCAGTTCAGAATAAAATTTTACATTTTCTTTCCATTGGTATAAAAAAGTTTTTATAGAAAAAGAAATTGACAAATCACTATTTACTAATGGGAAGTCAAACTATGTGTGATTTGACTACAGTTTAATTTAGAATATTTTCTTATGGAAACAAAAAATCAAATTACAGATTGAAATGAAATTTTATTCTTATGAAAGGGAAATTGCTTTAGAAACAACAAACAAAATTTATTTAAAAATTATCTTTCAACAGAGAAAAATATTATTTTTCCTGTCGGATAGAAAATAATTTAACATCTTATTTTTTTCCAGTAAAATGCTAAATATTATGATAAATTCCTTTTAATCTGTACACCATTTGCTTCATGCTATTGTTTATATTCGCCACCTTTATTCATGCTATGCACTTACTTTTAAAGTGAAAAATCGAACCACCAATACTATGTATGTCAATGCATATTATTTTACCTGAAGATAGGAAATATGAAACAATTTATGTTACCTGTGTTTTTCTAGAGATAAAAGAAAATTAAAAAATTAATATTGATTCCCTTTCTGTATATTTTGTCTTCATATTGGATCTACTAATCTAAAAAAAAATAAAAAATCCATATTGATTTTATTTATTTAGTAATTTATATTAAAATAATATAATATTCCATTGGATAAATAAGATGTCATTGACAGATACATCTATGATGAAGATAATTAAAGGTTTTAATTAAAATCCATTTTGAAGATAAAACAACACAAGATAAATTTATAATTTTACCTTAAGTTCAAAAGTACCCAAGAATTTTTGTTAAATTAATTTATCTTATATCATGTTATATTACTATACAGATATTAAAGTCAATTTTAATTTTAAGAAAGCTGTTGAGCTTTAAAGTATTTAATATGAATCTAGGCCTAATTAAGAATTATATTTAAAGCAAGTAAAATCAAAACAATAATTTTACACATTATTTGCATTAGATTATTATTTTAAATTATATTTGACTTCCTTCACCTTGAAAAAATAATATGCTTAAGAAACAAATACAAATTCAATAAAAATAAACTTTTTTAAATTGTTACTATGTTAAAATTTTGGCATTTATTTATTTGCAACAACTGAAGCCATATTGATTTGAAATGAAAATATCCATCTTACTATAAATATAAGGATGTAACAAATATTCAATATTCAACTCTTTTGCTAAACATTCGGTTGGCCAAATACTTTGGATATTTAGCCGAATCCTTTAGATATTTAGACTAATGGATTCAGAATAAAAATAATGTAATTTAATATGAAAAAAAGTTTATATTTTGTGACATATTCATGCAGCTATTTTCTGTAATTTAATATGAAAAAAACTTTATATTTTCTGACACATTCATGCAACCATTTCATGTTTAAATGTACAAAATTTGCAGGTATTCATATTTATATACTAAGAAGTCGAAAGGCATTTCCCTGTTTTCTTTAAAAATTAAGAATCTTTTAGAAAATGGTGCCAATTTTTGGAAATTTAAGCAGATTTCAAAAAACACAACTATTGGGGAACAACTGTAACACATTGGGGAACAGATGTAATACATTTATAGTAGCAGCTGAATAGTAATGTTTGCTAATTTCATGCACATATAAAAATTACTTTGTTAAAGTGCCAAGAAGATTTGAACTGCATGATAAACACATTTATCTAAATTAAAGAGGGGATCAGACCCCCTTCCACTTCTTTATACTTAACCAATGAACCCCCAAAACTAATCAGGAAAGCATTTTATCACAATGAACCTAACACAAAATTTGAAGCAAATCAGATAATTCTGCAACTCATTTATCTAAATTAAGGAGGGGGGATTAGCCCCTGTTTCCCCCCTTTAATATTTAACCAATGAACCCCCAAAACTAATCAGGGAAGAGCCTTATCAGAATGAACCTATATACAAAATTTGAAGCAAATCAGATATTTCTATCGAGTTATCGTATTACGTACATACAGAACCTGCAGGAATATTAGCTCTCAGGCTTTGATAACCTGTGAGCTAAAAAATTATAATCAAGATATTATTTTCTTAAAAAAAGTTAGTATTTGGCTGAATATTTTTTATTATTTCAAATCACTATTCATTACATCTTTACTATAAAATCATTTCTGATTTAGCCTTTATTTTTGAAAAATAATAATAATTATAATAATAAATAAATTGCAGCATAAGTCACAGGTTAGAGTAAAATGAAATCTAATTTTAAGATTATTAAAATACTATTATCACAACATGCATTTATATAGCTTAAAAAAAAAATATGTTCAGGAATGTTCATTAATATGGCAATTTTTAAACAATTACAATAAAATAACTTTGGAATTCACAATGTTAACATGCAAGTCTGAAACTATACAAATGTTTTCAATCTAAGATTCAACAAATGTTCAAATAGTGTCTATGAAGCATTCTTAAACAATAATAATTACTATTAAATTTTTAACACCGGGGTTCACGTTTACATGCATTTTACAGTCTTTACATGTGAATACCCCAAAAAATAATGAACATGACACACAAATTGACAACCTTGACATGACAAATTAATTAAAATTTTCTTTAAAAAATAGCATCAGTTATTGTCAGCTTGCCTAAAACCTACCACAAATGGATTTTGAAAGAATGAAAAATAGACAAAAGTAATATATCAGTCAGAAAATTTAAGAATATTTGGCCCTTCAACTGAATATTGTTGGATAAAAAGCCAAATAAATTATGGATAATATATATATTTTTTTTTCCATGCTTTTCTAAAATATGAACTGGCCATTTTCATTCTTAAATGCGCAAGATTTACAGCTTTTTCAGTTCAAATACTAACAAATCAAAAGCATTTCCTATAAAGGCTAAGAATCTTTTGGAAATGAGTGTCAAAGTTAGAGATTCTGTCAGACATAGGCCTTCATTGGAATACAATTGATTACAATTCAAGATGCAATACATTTATAGAAAAATAAAAAATGTTATTCTATTCTAAAGCACTTTTTTAAAGGATATTAATGTTTGTAAATTCCATGCACATATAAAAATGGCTTTGTGGATGTGTCAAAAATATAAATATGTTTTTCCTTAATCATACCTCTTCCTAATTTCTAATTTAAGTTATGCAAAGTAATGTAAGACTTGGAACTGGTTTTAGAAAATGACTCATCCTTGAGTCAATAAGAACACAAACTCCTAACAATAAAATTTACTTGACAAAAGGCTATTTCAAGAGGTATCTCATTGTGAATCATGGGAGAGAGTAAACATTGTGAGGGCTCATTAATTTTAAATATAAGCTATCACTAAGTAACAGAGGGGAAGAATTTTCTTTACATTTTAGTGAAAACAACTTATTTTTACTTAACAGAAAATAAATTTGATTGGTTGGTACAGATGTGTCTGTGGTCTGCAAAAAAAAAAAAAAAAAGAAAAAAGAAAAAAGAATATTTACCTGCGACCAAAAACTGCCAATAAACTTGATAATACAAAAGATGCGAATTATCACCTTACTACACAGCGTACAATCAATATTTTCAGATCTGCTGAAAATTTAATTAGAAATATAAACTTATTTCTGGTAACCTGAAGTTATTTACCTGCGACCAAAAACTGCCAATAAACTTGATAATACAAAAGATGCGAATTATCACCTTACTACACAGCGTACAATCAATATTTTCAGATCTGCTGAAAATTTAATTAGAAATAGTATAAACTTATTTCTGGTAACCTGAAGTTATTCATAGTGTTGGCAACCATAGCCACTCTTACTGCTACTGCAAGGAGAATCTTTTTTTTCACGGATGATGTTACAAACTAGTGAACTTAGGATAAAATGGACACGTGAAGTTTCTATTTTTTAATCTGTGCACACTTAAACTTGTTTCATTTTCAAATATGCCTACTCCTGCAGAATGTATTCCAAGCTTTTGCTTCTCTCCGAGACCAACCATTGAAATGAAGCGAGCTGAGTGTTAGATATGTTTGTTTAGTTAAATTTTGACACAGAGTTATATTAGTTCTGTTTACTTTATTAATTTTTGATAATTTTGACATGGACCTGATCATGCATTTTCTCGATGTTGTCCAATATATTGATTTAAAATACCGGCATATTGCTTGCAGCCAAAGGATTTTCACAATCTGATTTGAATTTATTATTTTTTAAATCAATGTTGTTGATCTACATGCATTTTATTTTTAAAAAATATATACTTTTAAAACAAAATTTGTGTGTATAGTGTACTACTTTTGTTAAAACTGTGTTGTACTATATATGACAGGAGAGCAGTTTAAAATGTTTATTTCGATCAAAAAAACACATGGATTTTAGGGAGTTTTGAAAGTGACCGTTGTATTGGAAAACATGGTTTCCTCAGGGTTTTAGATTGACAATCATTTTCAAAAATGGCATTTTGGCATGTTTTGGAAAGAAACCACCAACCACTGTAGACCACAGGAACATCTGTTCTGATATGTCTAAATATGAAAGGATAAAATACAATTTTTAATTTTTTATGATAAAATAAGTTTTTGAAATTAAAAACAAAAAAATAAAACACACTTTTATTTATTTACAGTAGCTGGTAGTGAAAATCTCCAATTACAACACCCTATTCATATGAATGCAATATGTCAATGTTCTAATATATTTTTTAATTGGTTTGTTAAAAATTGATTCACGATTTTCATCAAATGACTGACTTAGTTTTATTATTCATGAATCAGGCTGAAACATAAAATTTTAAGTGAAATGCAAACCCTTCAACACAATAAATAAAATGTTTAAGAGCAAGAATCTGAGAGAGTGTCACACCTGTGATTCATGCCATCTCAGATTTTTTCCAAAAAATTACCATTTGTCACTTACCTTGTTAAAAGACAAAATCTTGAATTTTTTTTTCCAAAGTTGAGTTGTTCGTTTTTCATGGCCCCCCAAAAGTCATCGTATGGGGCGAAAAATTGAGCAATTTTTTGAGACATTGCAATTGCTATGACCCACAATTCTTTGCGCAAACAACTTGCCACAAAATTCTTTTTATATTTGGGATCTAAAAGGGTTAAACTTCATATAATAGATGAGAAGTCTGTGGCAAGTTGTTGCCGCAAGGTCACTGAAGGTCACAAACATATGCATTTTCGCTGTTTTTTGCCATTTTTAAGGCCCAATAACAGCTTGCGCCTTCCAGTTGCCATGGCAAAAGAGGTGTCGTTTGAAAGACGTGTATTAGCACTTTTAAAAAATGTATATATAATTGAGGCAAGTTGAACGCGTTTTTAGTTACAGAGTGCCAAAATCTGAAAAATGTCATATTTGACCGATATTCAAACTGTCATAATTTCTTGCGGCAGCGACATTTTGAAATAATTCTTTTGCCATTCTTTTATTCTGTTATTGCCCTTTATGAAAAAATAAACTCCATTGAGGCAAGTGTCTTTAAAAAAATAAATTTTATTTTTAAACATACTCTATCCCTGTAGTCAGGACTTTTTTGCTTTTCGGAAAAACTTGTCTGAATAACATTACTTTTAACATTTAGTTGGTTATATAAATTGTTATTTTTAATATATTGGTACATTTATGTTTGTTGAGGACAGTTATTTAGTTTTAAAGCCTGAAAAAAATCACAACATATCTTCTATTTGACCTATTCAGGTAAAATGAATGTATGATTTTTCCATTACTATTGAAAAAATTACTATCATTTTTCACATTTATTGACTAAAAGCAAAAGTTTTACAATGTTTTATACTTTTATAAATATTTTGGAATAAATATTTTGATTAATTCTTAACCTATTTGTTAAAAAATCCTGTACTTCAAATCTACTTCGCAACAAATTTTAACTTACAAGACCCTGTCCTTTTTCTTACCTGAAACATATACACAAATATAACTGAATAAAATTCATAAAGGTATAAAGAAAGTAGTCTTTTTTTAAATATAAAGTACATTTTAAAATCAATATTGATAGAATATTTTTACCTCATATTAATTTCAGAACATAAAATTATTCAAAACTAAACTTCCCAACCCTTTCCTTATTTGTATTACTGTTTCTACATAGTAAAAAATTGCTGGAGCACGAGAACAATATTTCTGTAGAATAAGAATGAATTTCTATCGCTCCTTCATTAAAAATAAATAAATAAATAAAACTATATGATAATATTTTTTGTAAACTATGTAAAAAAAAAAAACATCATTGATAAAATATTTTTAATTTACAATCATATTATTTTGCAACATAACATTCTGAAAAACAAAATATCTCAACTCTTCTATTGTTTGTATTACTATATCTACATGATGGAATACTCTAAAACCATGAGAACAATATTTCTGTCCAATCATAATTTTTTATGTTCTTTCATAAAAATAAAATTCTCTCTTCTTTTTTTTTGTTTATAAAGTGTATTTAAAAAAATATATATTATAAATTTACAACAATAATTTAGTAACACAAAAATCTGAAAAAAAAAAAAAAAATCTCAACTCTTCCTTTGTTTGCATTATTGTTTCACATGGTTGGCCATTCTAAAATATCAGAACAATATTTCTACTGAATAAGAATTTCTTATATTCATCAATTAAAAAAAATATATCAGGGTTGTGAATTTATAATTTGAATCCTTTCATATGTTTATATATTCTTAGTTTAAAAAAAAATGCTTTACAAAACATGGAAGAACTTTATTCTTCCTAAAAGTATTGTCTCTCTCCTAAAAATATTGTCTATGTTATCTCTCCTAAAAATATTGATATTTAGTCAGATCCTTATAAAGACTGTTTTTTTATTTTTATAATGAGCTATTAAACTGTGGAAGACATGGCAAAAGTCGAAAAGATGGATTGTTTTCAGAACCAGACTTGGAAGCATATGTGAGAAATTATCTAGAAAGAATAAATGTTAAAGCACCTGATAGAAGTGTGTCTGAAAAAAAACAACTAATTTTTAGTAGAAGTGGTAAAGAATTGAGAACTGAAGGATTTAAAATTTGTGCAAAGCATCGTTTTGATTTTCGAACTTATTGACATGTTCCAACTGTATGTTTACACCCTAATCACAAGGAAAACAGGAAAATAAAAGAAAAAGGCCTTAGGACTGCAAGTTGGGCAACATATGAATTAATATGTATATATAACTCTTCTGTAAAATTCCCAATTGGAGGAACTGTTTGCCCTAAGCATAGAGATTATTTTCTGTCAAAAGATCTACATCAAATGAACAATGAAATTGTGATAACAGACATCACTTCCAGCGATCCACCTTTTCAAGTTCCTAATTCTCTTTTGGTGGAAACCGATAAAACCGAGACAAATTCATTTATAAAATCGTCAACAGAAGGTGTAAGCCCTGTTAAATTTCAGTTTAAATCGAATATTTCAGCATTATTATCTCGACATGAGTTTAGGTAGATCAATTTTTAGATTTTTTTGTTTACAACAGATTCTCTACAAGATGTTGCTTATGGAACAACTACCTTAAAATATGATTGTGGGTTAAAACATGTTACCCCACATGCAGTACTCATAGCATTAAAAACACATATAGTAGTTGATTATATGGAATTCTGCAAGAGTATAGAGTTTGAAAATTTAAGTAGCTCTTCATTAATTCGTATACTTAACTCTTTTATCCCAAGTCAACGTAAATTTCTCAGCAGGTTAGATAACATGACAGCTGATGGGCTCAGTGGATTTTCAAGTCTTCGCGAAATTGCGAGAAAATTGACCTTACGAAAGCAGAAGAAACACGTCTTATAGAAAACTTAGATTTAGGAAAAAGGTACCTGAAAACAACATATAAATTACACTGTAAAACAAGCAGTGTCTGTTCCAGTCACTGCGCTCAATTTTCTTTAAGTTCACCAGTTGACAAAAACTTAAAAGTAAAATGTAATCATGAACACCATGACATATGTGCTCAATGTCACTCATTTTTGTCATCTCTGGATGATATTGAAAATAAAGTCAAAAACAGGTAGCATTGTGCTATTAAAGATAAAATCGACTATGATTTCAACATTGCAAGTAAAAATGTTATGGAGTACATGAGACAGTTCATTCATTTATTCAGCTATAATTGTGTACATGTTTCATATGAGAAAAAGGACAGGGTCTTGTAAGTTAAAATTTGTTGCGAAGTAGAATTGAAGTACATGATTTTTTAACAAATAGGTTAAGAATTAATCAAAATATTTATTCCTAAATATTTATAAAAGTATAAAACATTGTAAAACTTTTGCTTTTAGTCAGTAAATGTGAAAAATGATAGTAATTTTTTCAATAGTAATGGAAAAATCATACATTCATTTTACCTGAATAGGTCAAATAGAAGATATGTTGTGATTTTTTTCAGGCTTTAAAACTAAATAACTGTCCTCAACAAACATAAATGTACCAATATATTAAAAATAACAATTTATATAACCAACTAAATGTTAAAAGTAATGTTATTCAGACAAGTTTTTCCGAAAAGCAAAAAAGTCCTGACTACAGGGATAGAGAAATGTTTAAAAATAAAATTAATTTTTTTAAAGACACTTGCCTCAATGGAGTTTATTTTTTCATAAAGGGCAATAACAGAAAAAAAGAATGGCAAAAGAATTATTTCAAAATGTCGCTGCCGCAAGAAATTATGACAGTTTGAATATCGGTCAAATATGACATTTTTCAGATTTTGGCACTCTGTAACTAAAAGCGCGTTCAACTTGCCTCAATTATATATACATTTTTTAAAAGTGCTAATATATGTCTTTCAAACGACACCTCTTTTGCCATGGCAACTGGAACGCGCAAGCTGTTATTGGGCCTTAAAAATGGCAAAAAACAGCGAAAATACATATGTTTGTGACCTTCAGCGACCTTGCGGCAGCAACTTGCCACAGACTTCTCATCTATTATATGAAGTTTAACCCTTTTAGATCCCAAATATAAAAAGAATTTTGTGGCAAGTTGTTTGCGCAAAGAATTGTGGGTCATAGCAATTGCAATGTCTCAAAAAATGCTCAATTTTTCGCCCCACACGATGACTTTTGGGGGGCCATAAAAAACGAACAACTCAACTTTGGAAAAAAAAATTCAAGATTTTGTCTTTTAACAAGGTAAGTGACAAATGGTAATTTTTTGGAGAAAATCTGAGATGGCATGAATCACCCCATAATGCTAGGTGTGTCACTTTCTCAGATTGTTGCTCTTAATATCAGCTATTACTGAAAACATATTTTTGCAGAATTCATTAGGTTAATTAAAGGATACCAAAATCACTATCAAATCAAATCAGTACAAAAAATATGTACATTCAATAAATTATCAATACATGTATGCTATTATTACAGACATTTTTTTTTTTCTTTTTTGAATACACAGAAATAAAATGGGCTATGATGTCATATACTCACGCATTCTTTTTTTAATCTGTTATAAAAAGGAAAAAAGTCGCCAAATTTAGGGGATTTTTTCCTTTAATGGCAACTTAGTTATTATATTGAGTTATTGTTTTGGCGCGGGCTTGAAAATCACACCAACCAAAATATCACCAAACACCGGTGTGTGAGTGTAACACATCTGGTCCATAAAATGTTGCAGCAAGAATCATAGTTTATTTATATAATCATCACAGATTTAAAATTCAATAACTTCACAGTTCTACTTTTAAACATAACATAATATGATTTGAAATATTTTCATTGTGTACTTGAGTAAAAATATCCTCATTGACCGATTAGCAAACATTTTCCAGCACTGATTGTTATTTATTTAATTCAAAGATGCAATAAATTATAAAAAAGTATAGAGAAAATTAAAATAGTTTAAGAGCATTAATCATAATTAGTTCTCTTTGTAACTCATTTTTGTTGTAGGGTAATTAACTAAGCAGTGTAAAAAATACCTAAACACAATTTAGAATCTGTGTCTTCATCTGTAATCTCCAATAGTAGTTTTTTTTTTCTAACTGTACTCCAACACAAGCATGAAGAAAATGGTTTTTATGAGTATTATTTCTAGAAGGATAAAAAATCTTCATAAATCTAAACTTTCCTTCAACTTAGAAATTGTTTTTTTACATCTAATATGTCTACAACAGAAATTTACAGTAGAAACATGGGTGCGCTCATGATTATATACAGGTATGCTAAAAAACCACTAGGTGAATCATCCAATGACTATTTAAAGCATCATCAACTTGCAGTACATACAGATCTTTATGTAATACACTTTGAGCATTCAAACTCTTAGTTCAAGATATAATACAGTCATGATTAACTTTCATATGCTTATTCTAAAAGGATCTTTCATTCCTCTTCATAATCTAGAAAAAAATGTTTTATCAAAATCAGCATTGGTTGACTTAGCTGCTACTAACATTAACTCATCATTTAATATGATTTATTTTCATTACATAAAATATTAAGTACTTCAGAGTTCTAATCTGTAGCCTTTAATAAAAGGTAAACCTGTGGGAACTCTACGCTGATAATTGACATAATCCTCCGCAAAGAAATTTAACAGTGTTATTTCTTCTTCAACAACACGTTGTCTGAAAAACCTCCATGATGCTACAGCATATATGATAGTGCAAAAAGGATTGCATAATACAATCTGAGTGCCAACAGACCACCAAAACCAACCAACATATGACGGATGCCGACACCATGCATAGACTCCATGTGAAACTAACACATGACCTTCTTCTCGATGACTTTGAATGATGTGATTGAAATTTGTTCCAGCAGTAAACATGGCACCCTTTCTTACCAGTTCTCCACCTAAACACATTATCAGGCCGATTATACTTATCCATCTAATTTCCTTAATACTAGGATGAAAATACCATTCTGCAGTAAATTCTATCCAACTACTAACAGCAGCTATTCCATATTCTTTACTGTGATTCAACAAAAAGCAATCTAAGCTCAGAGACTTTGGATTGATAATTGCTGTGGTGAGGTACTCAGAAAAATGGAAGAAACTTAAAAGAGACACGTAGCATCCAAATATACGCCAAGATGAAGAGGCAAGAGCTGTGATCAAAAGTCCAAGTCCGAAAAAGAATCCTAAAATTCCTGAACGCCAAGCAACTTTATATGAATAACCCCTTCGTTTGTAAACAAGATATAGGTGTGCTTGTATTCCTAATGAATACACAACTGACATAACAATCCAATAATCTTCAACAACATGCTTCAGTGTCTTATTTATGTAACCTAGACATGGTACGACTAGTACAGTTAAATTTAAACAAAAACAATATAAACTTATCTTGCCATTCGTGCTGATGGCCATGTTGATTCAAAAGGTGTTTGTTTTGTTACACAGCTTAATAATGAGCTCAGCTGATTCGCGCCTTTTTTAGGGGAGAGGAAGGAAAATTGTTAAAGTATTTAAAAAATTAAGACATTAGGCTGAAATATATATATATATATCCATCAGCTTTTCTATTTTAATAAACAAGCATTTCTTATATAACAAATCTTTCTGATCTCTTCTCACATCTAGTGGCGAATTGTAAACATAAACATTATTCCAAAGAAATAGTCAGACAGCCAATCAGAAGCCTACATACAATTAGTTAGATTAACTGTGACTGCAAATGCATAGGGTACCTCTATGTCAGAGTGGTGACATACAGGTTATAAAATTTTATTGGTTCAAACGATTTTGGACAAAACGAATCACCAATCATCTTGGCGGGCATGCCATTATCGCCAAGCATCTTAGCGAGCTGCAATTATTGCCAAGCTAATGTTTGCTAACTCGTCCAGGTAAGTATCGCCAATTTCTGTAATGTAGGTTTGTCATAGTTTGGACAAAAGCTTCAATCTGAGCATGCGCCTTGATGAAGTACCTTTATTTATAGAACGGTAGGCGGCAGCACAGACAATCACCTCATAGAGTTCACGGCTGAAATTCCAGAATAAGTTAAAACTTGATTCGCATATTAAAACGCAATCGGTCTGCCAAGTCATATCTTGGTCGAAAACCCGATTTTAGCGGTTGGCTCGTAGGTTTACCATTGTGTGTTCCTGCTCCCAGTCCTCCATATTTTCATACCCTTGGGTCAGTGTTGAATTCAGACAATTTTTTCCGGGAGGGATTTCTGTGGCTCCGGGGGGGGGGGGGGACATTGTAGAGTTTCGGTGGGGAAATTGCACTTTTCAACCATTAAAAGCATAAAATTTCAAATCTTCCGGAGGGGGAGGATGTACCCCCCCCCCCCCGGATTCAACACTGCTTCGGGTGCAGGAAAACACAATGGTAAACCTACGAGCCAACCGCTAAAATCGGGTTTTAAGGCGGTATTCAAAAAAAATATTTTTCCACGCTCAACAACTCAAAATTTTGAGACACATTCTCAGACTCATTTTTAAAAGTAACAACAGGAAACTTGGCGGCGTGGATTTATAAAGACATTTATAAGGGCCCCATGTTTTTATTTTTCGTTCAATTAATTAGAAATTGATTTACAGACAATTATTTAAAAAAGTACGGTCATTTTTCTTGTTTCAAGCGCTATCGCGTTGGGAAATTCGGTTGAAAATGTCCACTTTGACAGCATTTTTTAAAAATATATTCTGCCTTTATGAAAAAATCGAGACAGTGGGGACATTATAAAGTTTCTGAATAAGAGAACCTGCTAATTGGATGCATTTTAGAGCAAAAATGAATTTACAAATGTGTCTCAAAATAAGCAGTTTGGATTTGAATACACCCTTAAGAGCCTACATCAGTCACGCGAAAAAACGCTCCAGCTAATATGTTAAGTCTATGGGAAGGTTATCGCGCGATTTCTCGATCACATTTTAATATTTTTAAATGATTTTTTTTGCATAGGATAGCTGAGGTCGATCTCTAACGTTGTTAGTTTTTACTTTCTTCTATCTATAATAGAAGAAAGTATTGTAATCGAAATTTTTTTCGATTTCCGGTTTTCGACGAATTTACACGTTTAAGGGTCAGAGATTCCGAAAAACATGTTTTTACAAAATGTCTGTCTGTCCGTCTGTGTGGCTTTTAATTGTACCATCTAAAAGTGTATGAAGTTATACTTCAAATTGAACCTAATTTTTTTTTCTATGTTTTTGGCTATGGCAAGCAGATTCTATCAGAATTTGGGGATATTTCTATGAAAGGGGGCGCTGTGATCGATATTTTTGTTCCATTTTCACTATTGTACCATCTAAAAGTGTATAAAGTTATACTTCAAATTGAACCATATTTTTTTTCTAGGATCAGAATTTGGGAATATTTCGACGAAAGGGGGCGCTCTGATCGATAGTTTTGTTCCATTTTTACTATTGTATCATCGAAAAGTGTATGAAGTTATGCTTCAAATTCAACCACATTTATTTTCTATGTTTTTGGCTATGACAGGCAGGTTCTATTAGAATTTGGGGATATTTCGACGAAAGGGGGCGCTGTGATCGATATTTTTGTTCCATTTTCACTATTGTATCATCAAAAAATGTATGAAGTTATGCTTCAAATTGAACAACATTTTTTTTTCTATGTTTTTGGCTATGGCAAGCAGGTTCTATTAGAATTTGGGGATATTTCGACGAAAGGGGGCGTTGCGATAGCCATTTAAAGATTTCAAATTCAAAAAAGATGTGCAAATTCAAAAAAATTAGAAATCCTAAAACTTATTTTTCGTTAAATGTTCGGCCTTGATCCGGAGAATCCGGAACAATTTTTGCTTTGCCTCTATGTTAAAAAATGGCTGAGATATAGCAGTTTGAAATTTTAGGGTGGCTAACATTTTCAAAGAAGACAGCAGAATTCATCCATAAACGGGTTTAATTTATGAGCTTTAGTTAACATGGTTTCGGCAAATTTTCTTTCATTGTTGTAACCATTAATCCTATTATTTGCTTATCACTATATATTTATATTCACCAACGTCAAATTCTCGCCACAGTTGGCGGAATATCGCCAAATTTGGCGACCAAAATAAGTTGCCATAAATGAAGCCAACTTGGCTGTAGAGGACTAATTTGGCGATATTCTCATTCAAATTCAATGTTGATGAGAACTGGGATTGAATCTTCTTTATTTAGGTTCCACACGTTTTACCTTCGTGTTTTCCATTAAATTAATTAGCTAAAATCATAAAACCAAGGAATAGGAAGGCTATGTGTTCCTGTCGGTTCAGGCCAGAAGGACTTTTCGTAGTTTAGTATACATCGGTTGTTCGCATCCTTGTAACCCGACCATTCGCACGCAGCTGACGTACAACAGAATGATGAAAAATATTGATTTTATTGGCGATGTGATAGCGAATTTTGAAGTATTAACAGGACTGAGATAGAAGAAAGTTTTGGGATTGGCACATCCGACTAGTTACTTTTTCGATTTTGGTTCCAGTCTTTTTTATATAAGGGTAATTTCACTTTCAGAACCGGTTCCAAAATTGAAAATGTCCGCTTATAAAAAAACCGTAACCAAAATCGAAAAAGTAAAAACTAACAACGTTAGAGATCGACCTCAGCTATCCTATGCAAAAAAAAATCATTTAAAAAAATTAAAATGCGAGCGAGAAATCGCGCGATAACCTTCCCATAGATTTAACATTAGCTGGAGCGTTTTTTCGCGTGACTAGCGTAGGCTCTTAAGGTGTTTTCCACCAAGATATCACTTGGCAGACCGATTGCGTTTTAATATGCGAATCAAGTTTTAACTAATTCTGGAATTTCAGCCGTGAACTCGATGAGGTGATTGTCTGTGCTGCCGCCTCTCGGTCTATTATCAGAGAAGAAATATCAGGGCAATAAAATCTGATTAATCAACAGGATTTTTGACTAAAACAGACTCCGCGAACTGAGAAATTTTTAGGGCATGTGTATGCTAGGTTGCCTCTATATGACAAACGCACAGGGAACAGACATGTTTTATCCAAACTATGGCAAACCTACATACCAGAACTTGACTGTACTTGCGTGGACGAGTGAGACAAGTTACACACATTAGCTTGGCGATAATGTCAATCTCGCCAAGATACTTGGGGATTAGGTTTCGCCCAAAATAGTCTCAATCAATCATATTTTATATATATCTCGAACCTGGGTCTCCACTCTCATATGGACATTTTTCTAATAGAACATAATTGGATTGTACACTAGAATCTAGAAATATTTTATTAAATTCTGTATCTTTTTTATTATAGAGATTACAGAAAACAAATTTAAGATGGAGTCAAGTGTAAAGTAGGTTATGAAAGGGACCAAAAAAGAAAAAAAAAGAATTTAGGGTAAACAAATAAGGAACACACCTGTTGTGTTTTTTGCAAACTTGTCATTATTTGTATGCCAGTCCGATTCACTCAAAGGTAAGAAAGAGTCCTCTGTTTTTAAAAGACTGTGCTCGTTTTAAAGGTAAATTTTTCTCAGTTTAAAAAAATTAAATTGGGTTAATTTGACCATCTGGTCAGCTTATTTCAAATAATATAGTCTAATTTAATTTTTTTACAAAGGAGAAAAAATGTCTTACAAATGTGCAACGTCCCTAAAAAAGAATACATTGTTTAATATGCAAGTTGTAAAACAACAAGGCGCAAAAAAAAAAAAAAAAAAAAAAGATGGTATGTGTTATAGTCATATCACCATAGACCTTCTAATAGACTAGACACCAAATTAGTAACCTTTTCTGGGCTCCTAGATCACCTATACACCAGATGTGCTTCCTCCCTGATTTAGTATACCAAAACGGTTTTTCGCCCGCAAAAACCTGCTTGGAATTTCCATATTCCCACCGAAACTTTATTATTGTGTCCATGTTCCTCTGAGAAGAGGAAGAAGAAAGCGATTACCGCCAAAACAGACAGCCTCTAAAGCGCCAAATCCGAGCTAATCTTGGGCCCAACTTTTCGACCAAATAACAATGGAATCTGCTCTCTACTAGTATCTTTGCTCTGAGATCATCACTTACTGTTTGATGTCCTTTTCCAGAATTAAAGGAAAACAGAACTCATTTCTTTATGCCATAGTTGTACAATGATATTTTAAAAGAATAAGAATTGTTACTTTTGCAGATTTCTGTTGGGTATAAATAAAAAATTTGCAATTATAAACAGATTTTCAGGGATATGAATATCACGAAATATTAATATGATGGTGTATTTAATATTATACTTATTTCTATGAAGAAGATTTTTAAATAAGAAAGTTAATCTTGAAACAGTTTTAAAATGTTAATTTTTTACTGCCCACTTTCAGTATCGAAATTAGGCTCTGATGACACACATTTTTTTAAGCTGGTTTCAAATCAATAGGATCAGGCACTGAAAAAAAAAGAGCCTGAACTCATCTCTATCAAATTGTAAACTCTAAAACGATAATAGGTTTTTTTTTTTTTTTTTTTTTTTTTTGAAAAATCATTTAATTGAAAAGATTTCTTGAGACCATGGACTTAATATAAAAGATCGCAGCACTTAAAATCAGGAACGGCAGTCCAGTCAACGCAGGTGCTTTAGAAGTATTTATGTAGATCACAATCCACATGAATTCCATCGAAAGCAAGTAAACATAAGGATGAATTTTACAAACAAAAACAGCTGGGCAAAAAATCTATATTTAAAACTCTGGTGATACACTCTGCAACAGCAGAGACATTTTAGAGTTGAGAGAACTAGAGGTTAACTATATCCACAAAATAAATAGGCGCATAGGACATTTTATTTCAATTATATAATACCCTATACTTCATTGATTGGGCCCTGGTAAAAATAAGCAGAATAAGGAAAGTATGGTACCAAATGGCACTGCAAAATTGCAACAACGAAGTTGTTACTGAGAAACCTAAACACAAAGACTATACAACTCCCTATAAGATATTTTCATTCACAAAGCTGAAAAAAAAAAAGTATAATTATGATGAACTTACACTGACTTTTCTTTCTGCCAGTAATATGATCTAGATTTTACATCGGCTAACTTCTTAGACTAAGGGTTCTTAAACTTTTTTGTACCTCCTATTTTGAACCACAAATCCCCTACTTGAATTAATAAACTTTGTTAGAAAAATTAAAACTGGAACATCTGTTAAAAAAGAAATTACTTTCAGAAAAAAATCTTCATTAAAAAAACTATTTACTGAAGTTTTCAGCTAACACTCTTAAAATACTGCTTTATTAAATTATTTAAGAAATTTTTTCCAATCAAACAAGTCTGAAGTTAAGAAACATTGTGACATTTTCCTTCTATATGTAACTTTTAAAGAGATTGCTTCTTCTTGAATTCCCTTCATAAATTCTATTTCTTAATGTAATAAAAGTACTTAAATTGAAAAGACAAAGATTTTTGATGAAAAATATTAAGGTCTTAAAAAAAATGGATACAATTTCATAACCGAATCACAACCAATTGCTGTGTTTTAGAGAGCATGGTTTGGTTTGAAGCAAAATGAAGTACATATTGCATTGTTGTTATCTAGTTTTTTTTCCTTGTATGTGTGGGGGAAGGGGAGAGCGGGGGTGGCAAATACTCAATAGTATCCTACATGATGATTTCCTTGCACATCTATCTTTCACACTAATTTTGATTATGAACCAGATTATGACAACAAAGCTAATAAAGTCAATGGCATATACTAAACTAGGTATTCATTTATACATCAGCAACAGTTATAACAGGTCAAATGTTACTTTTGATAATTTTTATATACTTTACATTCATGTTTTGCTAAATTAATAGGGGTACAGTAATCTCCATTATCTGTCAGTCTTCGGACCATCACCGTGACAGTTGAGAGAATGGATGGATAATAGGAATGTCCTTCCCACAGACACTAGCATTAACAATGTTTTACGATGTTTAGCACTGTATTTTAAACAAGTAGCAATTAATAGAAGTACAGTACAGTAGTTGATATTAAATATTATAGACTTCTGTTTATAATGTTGATAAAATAACAAAATAGAATACAGTAATATAATCCTAGATACTAAAAAAGTCTGTCATTTTACTTTGTTTTAATACTACATGGGCTTTTGTTTCTGCCATGTTGTGTATCTTACTTAAGAGCAATCACTCAGATTCTGTATTCCCCTTTCTCATGTTAAACCAATGGCATTAATGTTCCTCGGTTTCTCCCAAAAATCGAATCAAATAACTAAGTTTTTCAAATTTTGTTTTTTGTAAGTGATGTTTTAGATGAATCATCTTGTAGCTATTAATTTCATTTTTCTCTTAAATAAATTTGAATATTTGTTTTATTGTTTAAAAGACAGCATATGATGAAAGAATCTGCTCAGCCATGGGTAAATCAGCTTATACATAGTGCTGTTTCTTACTTCCAAAATTTAAAATAATAAAGCCTACACACTGTTTCTTAGCCATTCACAGACATAAAAATATTTTAATTCGGTTTGTAATTAAAGCAAATATTTTAATAAAAAAGTTTTTTTTTTTTTTTAATTACAAGTCTTATTTCCCACAACCATAATAAATCTCACCCCGACAATAATAGTTCTGCCTCCAAGATAGGGTTTCTTTCAACGGGGATCTATCTGCTTATGATCTCACTGCATTAACAACATTTCTATTTCTTGAGAAAACTGTAAGAAGCCAGTTCAGGAAAATGCTGGTTGAGAATATGTTTTAATAAATTATTGGTGCTTTATTCTCTGATCACAGTATCAGTTCTCTAATCCGGCATTTTTTACAATCGTGGATAAAAAAAATATTAAAAAAACCAATTAAAAAAATATTTTTGACTCAGAATTTGGTCTTTTCTTTTATTTTTTTAGCTCCATCTGATTATCAGAAAAAATAATAATCCTTTAGCCACATCTCACTGTTAAATAAAAAAAAAATCCATAAACACCGAAATGTAACCTGAAAGAAGTTAGTTTCTTTTTTTTTCTACAGTGATCAGAGTTTGTTGAAAGAATGTATGAGATAAAAAGCATGATTATACTCTCCTGCTTCAAGGTCGAAGGGCAGAATGTTAGTAGGTCATTCATTTGTTGCAGAAGGGGGAAAAGAAACCCTTGCCTTTAGAAAGTACAATCCCTGAAATCAAACACAAATGTGTTTATCATTTTTCTGTCAATAATTCAAGCAATTCTGCAGGTGTTTGCTTATTTTTGCGTCTGTGTTTGTGCAATTTCATTTTTCAATTTACGATGTCTAAGAGACTGATAAAAACGATTCATGTGAGTAAAAAAAAAAAAAAAAAAGGAAAAGAATAGCTCCAAGACTATTTCCATAGAATGTTGTAGTGAATTAATGAAAAAACTTATCCACAGAATGTAACAAGAAACATTATTATTAGAACATCCAAACTATTTGAAACAAAAAAAAAAAAAAAAGATTAGCAATATGTTTGCAGTTTGCAGTCATGGACAAAAAATAAATAAAATATTTTTAAAAATTTAAAGTTGTTACTATTGTTTTAAGAATTTCTCTCAAGAATAACATATTTTCCCTAATATGTGTCTACATAAAAAAGTAAATCATAGGAATTTTTTTTTTTTTGAGTACAGGAGGGGGGATTTTTGCAGATGCGATACTTATGTTTTTGGCATGAATCTGAAAACTGGAATCGGATCGATCCTCATGATGCCGGATAATGTGTTCTGTACTGTATATGTTTTATTTTTACTATATATACCGGCAATGAGATCCGATTCAAATATAAGTAAACTTGGGAAGTTAAAGCTGTCTGTTCCTTGCAGGAAAAAGCAGAGGTTTATTTATATACAGTTGCTCTCTTACAACACCTTTTTTTTTTCAATTTCCAAAGAAAACTAAAATATTTAATTCATAAAATTATAAAGTACAAGTTGTATTATAAATATTTTCTGGATATTTCATTTATGTGAAATCTGTAAATTGTATTATGTATTTGTATATGACTGCTTTCTTCGAATACGTCAATCCTTTTTTTTTTTTTTTTTTTTTCCCTCAATTCCCAAAGGAAAGTGTAAAAAATTTAATAATTGAATTAGCAAAGTACAAGATGTATTATAAATCCTTCAGGAATTTTTCCAATTGTGTGAAATGGGTTAATTGTATGATGTCGTATTTATATATAAACGGCTGCTTTCTTGAATCCCTGAACACTTTTTTTTTTTTTTTACTTCTCTGAAGATAGGAATAAAATATTTTAATTTGAAATGTATCTTTAAAGTTCAAGTTCTATTACAATTTCTTTACAGATTTTTCAATTGCATAAAATGTGTACACTTATAAATCTAATGCAGTGGAAATACTAGGTTGGATGAGTTAAATGCATGATGATTATAACGCATATATAAGTATATGTAAATGCATTATTTCTTTAAATTATTTCATTCGGTTCACTATTCTTCAATCATAAATGAAAGCAACTATAAAAAAAAAATAAATAAATAAAAGCTAAGCAAAATAATAATAGAAAATAAAATCATTCATACATGACTTATAATCGTTTGTAGCAAATAATTACTAAATTATATTAAACTTGAAATTCTATGTTACCTTAACTTATTTTTTAAATCTACATATACTCGTATGTGCCGAAAACGGTGCGAATGTTTTGTAAATTTTTCTCACGCTTGAGCGTATGCACAAATTTTTAAAATTGTTTAAGGTGGTACTCAAATGATCGGCTGAACAATGCAAAATTTTCCGACACATTTTTAAATGCAAAAGCATAAAATTTGCAGACTTGACTATGGAAGCAATTTGGAATCTAAATGAGCCTTCCATTTTTTTAATCAATAAATTGCTTATCGAGTTATAAATTATTCATGTAATGTGATAACCCATTTTTCTCCTTTCTGGCGATGAAACATCTGGAATTTGGTTCAAAACACAGACTTTGAAGGTGTTTTCTAAAAGATCTTCTGACTTTATCAAAAAATGGAAAACGTGTTTCAATGACAAAGTTTCTGAATAATAACACCTGCCAATTTCATGCATTGCTGAACAAAAATGAATTAAAAAATGTATCTGAAAGTAAGCCCTTTGGATTTGAGAACAGCCTCTTCACAAACTTATCAATATTGGTGCACTGAAGCTCATATTTGGGGGTTGAAACCTCTCCCAGGTAAATTTAACATGAGCAAGATAAACACAAACTCTTGTTACAGTGAATAAATAATGTGTAAAATATAAATAATAAAAAAAAGCATAAAATTGTTTCAAGGCCTCCCAAAAAAGTTTTATTTTACCAATGTTTCACTTTGTAGACCAGTTTATTCTGTAATCTTATCTTAGTTGTTACCAATAATGCTTAAAAATTTGAATTTTCTATGTAACTGACTAATTATTTAATTTAAATTATTTTCAAATGAAATTATATTACTTATAAGGTATCCAACAATGTTTATTTTTATCAACAAATATGCATGTATATGTAATAGGAAATATATTTTTAAAAAATTTGGTTTAAACAAAAACAACAACAAAAAAACCCTGGAATGCTTAATTAAATCAAATGGTTTAAACCAAATAAACATAAAAAAAGTTTTTTTGCCAACCCTGTTATCTGGCCACAAGTTACATTTGTTTTGACTGGGTTTTTTTTCTTTATATTAGTTATTTATTGCACATCACATAGTTAGCAATATGTTTAAGAAAAAAATGGTGCAAACATAAAACAGCAAAATTATTCTTTAATCATGATTTAAAACATCACCGAGATGAAAATTCCCAGCTGCTCTACTATTATCAAATAAACTAAAAATGTCAAAGAGAAATAAATAGTTTAGGCCTCGATGTCGTGTTTTCTAAAAGCTGAAAAAAAAAATTCTTGACTGAGAGGAACTCTAGCCTTTTCCCTTCCCAGTCATAAATTTTGTCAACTGACAGTGATAAGGGGTATTGGACTTCATGGAAATTAACAGTAATAAGCCCATTTGACAGGACCGAAGGGGTAAGCACTGAGCTTCCTCAAAGAGAAACACAGTATTTTTTCTGACTGACCAAGACTATTAATACAAGTTCCTCATCATTTAATAATTCAAAGCCTCCATCAAATCTGTCAATTCCCAGCTATTCACCTATTGATGTGTTTTCTTCACCTGTAATCCCTTAACATAGACATAAATTACCTCATCATTTCCAGTACAGTATACATATTATTCAACTCAATATTGTGTTTAATTTGATCTAATATGAAGTGAGAAAAATGTTATTTTATTTTTAGTTTATTAAGTTTGTTTTTTGTGTCCAATTTTATTCTTTTACTTGTCGTCACTTCAATGGTAGTTAACAGAAACTGACATTTAAAAGGGTAATGGTTAACCGAGACTCCAATGTATTTGAGTGTTGTAGGCTTCAGAATTTAATTTCTTCCTGACATTATTATATTTGAAAATTTATTAAAACAAAATTGGAAAGATTCTCTAATGACTTGAATATATAAGAAATTATAAAACCTAATTAAAAAAATATATATATGACTGCACATTTTTCTCATTTCAACAAGATTTTTTGTTTTTAATTTAGTGTATTTCAGTTAGTATATAGACAGATTGCTTAAGAAAAGAAAATTTCTGTTCAAGCCTTGAAGCATTCAAAGCAAACCCTTTATTTATTAGATTTATCAAATTTCATTTATCCCAAATACAAACTTTCACTGCTTTATCTTGAAAACACCTCACATATAAGTTATAGTTAGAATATGCTTAGGATCTATGTCAATATTGAGATACTTATTGTGAATGTCAAACAAGTAATTATTCTTAAAAGTATGGAAAAAACTTCAATTAATCCTTCCCACACAACCTCTCTTTTAAACATGGAATTTAAACTGACTACCATCATGCCATTTAAGGTTGCAAGATTTCTCTGACACTATTGCCTTCATGGAATTTGCCTCAAAAGCAGTTCATTAATTACAGTCGGACCTCTATTTAAAGAAGTTGTTAAATCCAGCACAGAAGTTTGATGCATGGAAAATTCGTTAAATAAAGATTCACCTTTTAAAATGTTTTAAACTACATAAATACAATATTTTTAATTAATAAACACTAAAATTACATAGAAAAGTAATTACACTTTTTTTAATATAAATTATATCGATTTGTTTAATTTTTTTAAATTAAAAGATTGTAGAAAAAAAAAAACAAGATTAAAACAACATTACTGTTCAGAAATACACTGTATCTTTAGTTTAAGTAAATATTTTTACATTCAAAATAAGTTAATTTTTTTATGATATCATATGTCTAAAATGTATAAAAAGGAATAATAAGTTTGAAATGTCAGAAATATTTTGAGAAATAGGTAAAAAAAAAAAAAATGTTAGATCACAACAAAAAGTTCTTTAAACAGAGAATGTGCTTCACTATTTGGAGCTTATTTTACATGAAAATTCATAAAATGTTCTTTATTCCAAGGAAAGGCTCATAAAATAGAGGTCCAACTGTAATAATTCTGATTATTTTTCTGCTGTAGTGGTAATGCATAATTATATCAACACTGTTTAATTTTGCAGTTATATTTTCCATTATGATTGGAAGGATTCTTTCTTTCATTTGATATGTTTATGTGGCAACAGAGGTATTAAAAAGTGAAATTATTGAAGCAAACTAAAATGCAAAGTGAGAAAATTCTTGAAATTACTAAAAGTCAAATATGTAAAAAAAGGAGGAAGAAACCATTATGTGGAGAGTGTTTAAATGTACAATAAGCCTGAAAAACATACAATCTAGCAACCTTAAGGCCATTCATTATTATATAATCATTTACCACTGTACAATAATAGAATAATCAAGTTATTCACTGTGATACATATGTTGTAAAATCAATTACAATACAAATCATTGAAATAATTATTGGCTTAAAAGATAAAATACTTCAAGATAATTAAAATTTTTCTAGGCTTGACTTCTAATCTAACAGTGCTATTACATGGGAAAATTTGAAGTGACCTGTCAGTTTTCCAAGCATTTCATTGGCTGTTTTGGGAGATCCTAAACCAAAGAAGCACCACAGGCAACAAAATTGCTCTGACAATAAAAAGTTGCTTGGTTTTCGAGCAACTCTTTTGAAGCCATATGTTTAACATTGCGTTGCTCAAAATTAGCGGCAACTTTGACACCTCATGTAATAGCACTTTTAAGCGATTTAGTTGTTTTAATATAAGTGATATTACATGGTATAAGTTGAAGCAACAAATATTGAAGAGACCTGTCAGTTTTACAAGCATTTCATCGACTGTTCTGGAAAAAGTTTTTCCCTCATCAGATTACCATGCATTTGATTGGCTGTTGCATGTGAAATAGATCCGATTCTGAGTACAGATGACAAAATTGTTCCGACAATAAAAAGTAGCTTGTTTTTAAAGCAACTCTTTTGATGCCATAGGTTTAACATAGTGTCACCCGAAAGTAGCTACTTTGGCGCCTTGTGTAATAGCACTATAACACATCTTTGTTTCAAGCTCCAACATGTACTTTTTACATTATTGCTAATTATTTTGAAAATATAAGAAAAGTTAAAATTTAACTGATTTTTAACGTCTTATTTTTATTTTGATAATTTTTTTAAAAATTATCTTACCAAATTTTATGTTTTTTGGGTAATAATTTTAATATATAATTTTTAATTTATAGCTTTATAACTTAAAACTTTAACATCTCTCGTTGAGTACTTTAAACAAGTGGGTAGGTGTGATCGAAGATCGCTCAAAGGGTTTCGTTTAATATTCCTTTCAAAACACTTTATCCTTTCTTTAATAAATCCAAATAAATTTCATTTATCAACAAAAAAAGTCGTTTTTTTATAAAGTAAAAAATTACTGGTCTATTTTTTCTTTTTTTCGAATATCTAAACCAGCCCGCTATTATATTCTGTCATAATAATATCTGTCATGCGGACTAAATGCGATATTTTAAAAAAATAATTTCAAAATTAAACATGTTGTACATCTTTAAAATGTTAAAATAGGCGAATATTTCCATAATCTGATTTTTATCACGATTCAATATGTTTCTCAAACTCATATATTTACTATTCTCTATTACTCATATTGATACGCACTTTGTATTATTCTCAAACATTTGAAAAATCTGTTAAACTTCCAATATGACGTCACATTTTCTTTTTAATTCTCTAATGACGTGATATTAATCTAAAGGTGAAAATAAGGAATTTTGTTTAGTAGCCACTGGCCGGTAGGTTGATTTTTTTAAGTAGCCAGTTACTGGCTAGTGAGAATAATTTCTTTAGTAGCCAGTAAGTACATTTATGTCACTAAATATTTAATTTTTTTTAAAAATAATGACTTTACAGTAAACAAGTAATTTATGTACTAAATAAAAATATTTTAATTTATATTGTTTTGAATAAACTTGAGATATTAATTTCCAATCTATTTTAAATTTTAAAATAAGTTAACAGCAAAGTTATACACAACATGCTTATGTAGCTAACTATATAAGTCACACTAAGCTTAGGTACTTGTGTAGCTAACTACATAAGTGCCTTTTTTTAAAAAAAATATTTGTCCAGAATTAAGGTCTGACAATAATAAAATAGGTGTTTATGCACTAAATAATAACACACAACATGATATGCATTACACATGCACAACCTGCGGCTAGCAGGTCAAAATCGCCACAAATTCAGGAATTGTGTGTATTTCGACAATTAGCTTCAGAAAAGAATGCAAATTTCGTCATTCGGGAGTGTCAAAAACATGAATTTCATCAATCGAGCACGTAAGAATCATGAATTTCGTTGATAGCGTGCGTAAAAATCATAGATTTCGTCATTTGGGTGCGCAAAAATCATGAATTTCGTCAATCGGGCGAGGAAAAATTAATTTCGTCGATCAAACGTGGAAAAATCATGAATTTCATCATTCGGTTGCGTAAAAATCCTCAATTTAATCTTCCGGGAGCGCAAAAACCATTAAATTTGTCGATTAAATGCATAAAAATCATGAGTTTTCTCGAGTGGGTGCATAAAAATCATTAATTTAGTCGATTGGGTGCGTAAAAATCATGAATTTCGTCGATCGGGCACGGAAAAATCATGAATTTCGTCGATCAGGTGTGGAAAAATAATGAATTTCTTCAATTAAGGAGCGCAAAAATCGTGATTTTCGTCAATCGTGCGCATAAAAATCATAAATTTCGTCTACTGGGCGCTTAAAAATCGTGAATTTTGTTGATCGGGCACGTAAAAATCCTGAATTTCATCGAACAGGTGCGTAAAAATCATGAATATCGTCAATTGGGTGCGGGAAAATCATGAATTTCATAGATAAGGAGCGGAAAAATCATGAATATCGTCAAATGGGTGCAGGAGACCATCGACGAACCAAATTTCGTCGAACGGGCGCTAGAAAATCACTAATTTTAGGTAAAAAAGGTAATCGGGAAATCCTGCATTTGGCCGGTTCTTTCCATATTTTTAATCGCCAGTTTTTCATGTTTAATCGACGAGTGGCGACTGGCGAGTGCTTATTTACACCTTTATATTAATCTGCTTTGTATATACACATACTCATACTCCTTGTATTATTGAGAAATCTCTGAAAATTTCGTTTTATTACCACTATGATGTCAATCATTTTTATTTCATATTAATATTTTTTTCAATTGGTGAAACTTTTTATTTCATTTTCATTTTTCACGTGGAAATCGTCTGATAAAAAATTAATTATTGTAGAAAGAATTTCATCGTGGATTTTTAATTTTTGGCATCTGCTATAACGAATTTTTTTTTAATTTAATACGAAAAAGGCTGTTAGAATTTTGATTTTTTATCTCAATTTATTAAAATACGAATTTTTCAAATTTTAATATTTTGAGCTCTTCATAGCTGGTATTCAGCTATATACACAAAGTTTGAACTCTGTAAGTTACATAGTTTCTGAGAATAGCTCTGTGACAGACAGACAATGGAGCGGGAGTAATAGGGTTTTGCGAGATGAACGAAACCCTAAAAATGAAATAAAGCAAAGGCGTTCAGTATGGAATCAAATCAGTCTTTATGATCACATTTGTGATCGAAAATATTCTGCGAGATATATTAAGTTTTAAGTTTTTAAAACTGATTTTATATGTAATAATAAGTTTTACATATTGTGATATCTTTTTAAGAAAATAAATTCACCTTTTTTAGTAAAATCACAGATTTTAAATTTGCTAAAATATCTCATTTAAAATATATATTTCTGAGCAAATACAGTTTTAGCAGAGAAAGTCAAAGTAAATAACACTGTACAAACATTAATATAAATACTGTTTATTTTGATTTACAAATCTTCATTGTGAATTAACATGTTTTGTTTTTCTTTGACATTTTGTAAAAAAATTGGTTGGATATTATATTAAAGTCAGTTTGAATCATAAGCTGCCATAAAACATTCAGAATAAAATACATTTATAAAATACAAGCTTCAAATATCTATATGAAAATAGAAATATGATAAAGTTAAAATATTAGTTAACATTTTTAAAAATTAAAAGAATTACTACATAATTTATTCTTTCTTCTTATATTATTCTTCAAATATATATAAATATATATATGATAGTAGAAATATGATATAAATGGAGTGAAAAATATGAGGTAATAAAACTGTTTGAATGTAACATAATAACTAAAGAAAGTTTGTTAAGTTTTCATGAAACAGTCCAATTCAGTTCCAATATATACATACATTCTGAAACAATCTTACTGAATTGGTTAAAATACTTAATTACACTTTGAGATTAAAATGGCAAAAGTCTTCTTTTATGAAATATCAATTTAATGTAGCATTTTACAATTACTTTATTTAATTTTCCTAATTCAAGATACATGTTATATAGTGCAAATCACTTAAAGTCTGCCATTTTTTTATATGATACTTTCATTTTAAACACATAATTAAAAATTGATAGAAGGAAGATTAAAAGAGAGAGTCTGGGGATATATATAAATATATAAAATTATAAGATGAATTTAAGAGTACTCATACAAACAGTACAATTTGGAAACATTTTTCTTTTACAGCTCATTGTTTTATTAAGAATACACAAAAAACATTTTAACTTATTTGCCAGATATATGAAAAAAGATAATTTCTCTTTTTGAACAGCTATCTTCATTCAAAAAAGAAAGAAATATCAATGAAATTTGGATGTAAAAACCAAATCTAATATGAGGCAAAATATCTGTGCAAAAATAATAAAATTCATTATAAAAAGGAAGCCATGATTGTTTTTGTAAAGTCCAAAAATTGCATTCATAAGAATGATATTTGTTTAAAAAATTTATGAGCAATGAAAATATTTTACAAGATATAATTTAAAATGTTGTATTATTCATCAGAATATTTTTATAAAAATATATGAAACATTTATTTACATACTTGGCACAAATAACTCTTTCTTGGGAATAAAATTAACCGTATTCTTCAAAAAATCTTATCTCTCTCACACAGACACACTCAAAAAAAAAAAAGAAAGAAAAAAATATATAATAGTTAATAATAGGAAAAATTTATCAAATTAATGTATTAAATCTTTTAATGCATAATCAATAAGAAAGGTCTATAATATAGCAATATAGTGCAACAAAACACAGAATAGAATTTAAATTATTTAACAACAATCAATTTAAAATATAAATTTCTAAAACTAGAAAAAGTTTTTAAAATACTGCTCTAGTAATGCATATTATCCAACAAACTACACCCCCCCCCCTCCCCCTAACAATGTCATTCTAACTTCATAAGTCCATACAAATCACAGTCATGAAAATAATTCAAGGAGGTGAGAAAAAGTACGAAAGAATCTATCATAAAAGGAGTAATTTTGATCAAATATTTTACTTGGTGAGAAATAAAACCTTAAAAACTTGTAAATATTAAACAATACTTAGCAATTTAAATAATATATTCAAACCTTTTTATTTATATTTTACAGTATGTTGATGAATGATGAAGAATTAAAAACAGGAATTTCAAATATAATATTTATATAAAAATAAACTTGAAATTTTAAGCAGTTTATTGCTTTTAATAGTGAACACAACCAAGATCTTGACCTGGTGTATTTTGAACCATGATCATGCATATAAAGTAAAATGTTATTTTACATGGATATAAAAAGTTTTGGTAAATACATCCATTAGAAAAACAGCAAGAATAAACTTAACATAAATCTTCATAAAAGGAACTTCTTTGTAAATGAAAAGAGAGAAAATGAGAAACACCAATAACAATTTACTTGTTTTAAGCACATGTACTGCTGCTACTCATGAAGAAAACATTCTCTTCCTCTTTTCATTTTGCACTGATATAGGTCTTCATTTATACAGCCTTAAAACAGCTATATTTACTCTGGTTAGTTGTGCTTTTTTTTTTTTTTTTAATGTTTTTAAAAAGGCATGCATTCATCATAGTGTAAGCTTTTGCATTTATTTTTTAATTTTACATCTATCGGAGGGATTTTGATTTTTTAATTTTTCCCATGCTTTTGTTACACAAATGTTTTTATGCATTTTTCACTAGTACATTTTAACCAACATTGTGCAAACTCAGGAGGAAAAAAAAAAGAGGAGTACTAAATCAAACTCAAACTCATCTTCTGAAAAATGAGTTAAGTTCATGATCAAATTAAAAATTTTTAATTTGAATATGCTCAATTCAAACTCATTTTTTAAAAAAGAGCAAAATTCACTAGGGATTAATTTAAATTTAATAAATAAGAAAGAGAAAATGAGAAAAAAAAATATTTTGCTTAATTTTATTAATTTACTGTAGTGATGTCAAATTCTCTTTTAAGTATTGGAACAAGACTTAAAATAGCTCGGTTTAATTGAAATAATTAATATTGTAATTAATATAATCAATTTCTGTCTATTACTCTTAAAGTCTTAAATTATTGGAGTAGCTTTTAGTGATTAATTCTCAAAACATTTTTCTCTGCAAATTATGATTTACCATTAACAACATTAAATAAATACACATTTTTGTTTTTAAACTGTGCTATTGTACAGTGGTGGGATTCAGCCACTCTCTACTGGTTCAGTAGAACAGTTACGTAATTTTTGTTGAGTTTAGTGAACCGATTACTAAAACGACACTTGTAATACGCAAATCACAAATTTTTATTCCTTGCTTTCTTTTAAGGTTCATCTGTGCAATAACATATTCTAAGCATAACATTGTGACAAGTTCTTATTTGTTTCAGCTTTGTGTTTCATCCAAAATTCTCATTTGCTGGTGTTCTGCAGTGTTTTTGTAGAAGAGTACTGACAAATGCACAGAGTGAGTGAATAAATTCTAAGTTTTTGCTCAAACCATAGCACCTTATGTTACTGAACTTAGCGATGATTAATTAGTTTACTTTTGAAAGAATATTACAGAAGGTCTTTCACACTTTATGGAAACTATTTTCACAGTTAATTTCTATGCATAAATGTCATTCTCTGCAACAATTCACTGTTGAATATTCTTGACTTTTGACAATAGCTCTGGCCCAAAATTTACATGATAGTACAATTTATTGTAACAGAGTCATGTCAATTTTTTCCTATATTTCTTCAAAAACTTTCCAAAGTTATTTCAATGTTTGTAGATAGCATATTTCTAACACTTGTTTTAACAAGACAAACACAGAAAAGGCCTTGGGGGAAAGGGGTGTCATGTGCTTTTAAATGTATTTTTACAAATGGGACAGTTTATTTCTGTTTGTGATTCTCTCTTTGCTAAATATGCAGCTGTTGGCTGGGAAGAGTAACTGAAGATTTTGTCCATATGAAGCTCAACTTTATTCATGTCTCTTCCCGATAAAGCTACAATTACTTCTTCGAAAATAGATTCTAAAATATTTTGCTGATAATAAAAATAAAGTAAATTTACTTTAACTTTACTTGATACTTTTTTGAGGTTTAATTTATTTTCATAACAAAATCCAGTAGCAGTCATGAATACTTTTGGAAACTTTTCTTTATATTCACGAACCCATTTCATTGTTTATTTTTTCAGTAATTGATAAAAAAAATTGCTCTTCTACAATCACTTAAACAAAAACATGTTTCATACAGTGTTACCACAAATTTTCATTTATCACCAGCTAAGTGTCTGTTAAAGCGAGCATTAGGAAAATGCTATCCACAAACATTGAAAAGTTTCCTAAAAGGTGTGGAAGAAAACTGACATGGCTGTTGCTAAGAAAAAACATCTACTATGATAGAAATTTCAAAACATAGTTTATAGTCAAGAGCCCAAGCTATCCCATAGAGTCAAATTGTCACAAAGAATGTGATTATTTATGTGCAGAAATTAACTGTGAAAATTGTTTCCATAATGTGTAAATGACATTCTGTATTTTTACAACTACAACTTTCAAATACTACCCTCATAATAAAGGCAGTCTGAATGTAAAATATAGTGACTTTATTGACAAAACTTAGTGCCAAAATAATCTAAAAAGATCCAGAAATCAAGCCTCCACGATCCACATGACACAAATTATCAAGAACTTTCTAGATTACTTTGAAGAAGTTACAAGTATTTCTTGCCAAAGCAAAATGATAAGTACGAATGCTTGGCAGTCAGTGATTTAGCAGTTTCATAACATTCTTATAAAGTTTGAAAGTGTTTCATAATCTACATGTGATGCACTATTCTCATTTATATTTGAAAAAGGTCATAACAGCAGAGAACCAGATATTAAGTTATTTGAATCCTACTATTGCTATCATGTATTTCTTCTTTTGAGACTAATGAAATCGTACATCGCCTACAACACAGAAGCTTGTTAAATAGTTTTAAGAAATAAGAAAATATGTATGCTTTCTACATTATTTACTAATTCATGCAAGTTTTTTATTTAAAAAAACTATTATATAAAATTGAAATTTTACGTAATATTAAATGTTTACAATGTATTTTGTGTGTTTTAAGCAGGAAATTTTTTTTCAGGAAATTGTGAAAAAAGTTTAATTAGTTTGAGTTGTAATTTTGAATCCCATTGCAAAGATTACTTTAATCTAACTCATGTTCACTTTTCAAAAAGTGATTCAAATTCAACTTAAAGCTCATTAGTTTCAACTTAAGAAGGTGGGCTCCAGCACACTAATTTTAATAAATCCCCACGACTTTCATATCTATATTTACCAGAAATTATTTAAAGCAAATGATTGAAATAACGATTCTAAACCTAAAATATGTGTTGTAAGAAAGAGCAAGAGAAATGAATAAACAATGAAAAGTGGGCTGAAATGATGAATAAAAATAAATAAAATGTGAACAAAGTTAAATGCATTGTATTATACATATGATTCAACATAAATATTCATGTAGTAAATAAAAATATATTATTAAGAAAAAATAACTTAAAATAATCTCCAAGAATATATTGTATAAGTGAGTGACAAAAAATGTTCAATCATATAACAAACTGTAGGTTTTAAGGAAAACCTGAAATATAAGTACGATAAAAGGAAACAGAACAAGACAGACTAGAAGAAAAGGGACTAGTGGTATTAGTTGAAAAAAAAGAAAGAAAAAAAAACATCATTGTCAATCTTCTTAACATATTATAAATGAAATGAAATTACCTTTTTCAGAGCTATAAGTGTAAAACTGTAGGAATAAAATACTTTGAAGGTCTGAAGAAAAAACAAATGTGTACCTAGTACTACTGTCCTAGTAACTATGGTGAACAAATATTTGAGTTTTTCTCCTCCCATAATGTATATATGAACTTTTATTGTTTCGTTTGTTGCATCAAATAGAGATATTTATAAAAATGTATACATTTATGTAAAAAATTATGCTAAATGTACATTGTTTTTTTTTTTTAGAATTTAATTTTGCATTTTTTTCTCTTTCTAATTTATACACAGAAGGACCAAGCCCAAAAAATAACTATAAACATTTTGTTAACAAAAATTTCTTAATTTAAATTTTACCAGCATAGTGGTTATTTGTATGAACCAACTAGTTCTTTATATTCAAAATAAAAAAATGCTTAGATTAAGTTTTGTTGTTTTATTACAGTAATATGTATAAAATTCAAAGTAAAAAAGTCAACAGCTAAGCGCTCTGCTATTTAAGATATACCATTTTCATTTGAAGCATAAGTATTTGAACTATGACACATAGTTATACTGTTAATATATAATTAAATGCTGCGGACTTTGTAAAATCTACACAGTTTGGCATCAAAAGTTTTCTGGATTACAGAGTTTTATAAATTTTAATAATTGTTATACAATGGAAACTGAGTAAATACTCAGTTTCAATGATTTATGATAAATTATTGATATTTCCATTCTATGAACAGTTACTAGCTCCAGTAATAAATTAAATCATAGATCCCTTAAATTAAAGGAATCTTTCTGTGATAAAATTTTATTGTGAAATTAACACATAGAAATGTTACTCAGTGAAATTTATTACAGATGTACCGAGTACAAGAACTTACTCAAATATATATATATATATATATATATATATATATAAACACTAAAAAGGAAAGGTTTCGAGGTTGGAAATACAGGACGCAGTGAATGCTTGTGTATCGATAGAGTATAGTTAGTAGATAAGTATATGAAAGCCATAAAGTGCGATAGCCAGGAGGTCTTGAGAAAATAAGCTTCAAAGTTTATGTTACAGTTTATAATCTACAGTTCATAATTTCTTCCTTTAGCAGCATGGTTGGTAGTACATTGGATTTCTGAATTTTTTGTTTGAGTTTGAATCCTAGTCAGAAATAAAACAAAATTAAAATAGTATATTATAGATTTATATCAAGTATTTTAATTTATATCTATGCGGGAATTACATCCTTCTACTCGTCACTCGCAAGTGGATTTTCTTACAGGGCGAGTGAATATTTAGGCAGTTGTTTAAAAACTCCAGGCATTAGAAAATATAACAAAACCTTTTTATATTTTTATTTGTTAGCCATATTTCACAACATTCCCAATTGCCGCAATGTAAAGATGACACAAAGTTCCACACTAAACTTTCCTCTGTTGTGTACCTTTCTCAATTATAAAAAAGATAATATGAAAATGTTACTACGAATATACACAGTAGTAATGAATTATTTTTGCATTTGTATTAATTTTGTCATAACAATTTTCAATTCTACGTTACACCTTGCTGGCTGATAAAATAAATCCTTGGGAGACAAGATTTTTTGATAATTCTCCACCCCTGTTTCTATGTGAAAAATAGGAATTTATTCATGTAAGTAACTAAATAATTTTAAATAGCAGCAAAAATTTCTTGCCTACAAAAATACAAATTGCCTCCCTTTTTTTTTTTTTTTTTTTTTTTTAAACTTTTCATTAAATATTTAAACATCTAAATTTCATTGCTAAAACTTGTACTTATATGTACAAAAACATATATTTTATTTATATTAATCCTAAATTTAAATGATTTTACATATTTTTTATTGTGGTTCAAAAATAATTGGTGAATATTTTTGCTGTGAAAAATAGGAGTCTGACAGGGATTCAAGCTAAAAAAAAAAAAAATTAAAAATCTAGTGTGCTACCTGACCATACTCTTGGGCCGCATGCCAAAGGAAGTAATTTATCAGATTTATAAACTGTAACAAGCTTTGAAGTTTATTTTCTCAAGAACTCCTGCCTATCACACTTTATGGCTTTCACATATTTACCTAAACTATACTCTACCAATACACAGATGTTCACCACATTTTGTACTTCCGATCTCAGAACCCTCACCCCCCTCCTTGTAAGTCAGTTGCTAAAACAGCTATATTTCTAACTATGTTACAGCACAGTAGAAGTGACAATTCAGTTCAGTCAACATATCCCTTTGAAAATGATCACATTTGTGATCAAAAGATCTCTGGGTTAAAGTATGTAATAACATCTTTTACAAATGTCTTATTTAAAAAAAAAATTTGAACCTTTTTAGTAATTTTAATAAGTATTTTATCTATTTTAACTACAAGGTGAATGTGTCATTCTACTTTAAATTCTTTTTGAGTTTTTCTATTGTACCTATATTTCTTCAATTACTTTCAAAATATTTCTTTGATTATTCTTTTAGCTGAAGTAAAATGACTTTAGTATACAATATGTGAAACACATAATTTAAAAAAAATAATTCAACTCTAGCTAACAGAGATTTTTGTATTATGCAGGGGTCAATTGTATCTCAAATTACACCAACAGCAGATTATTTTAAGATCGTTGTAATAGAAGCAAATTCATATTTTAAATGCATCATTTTGTATAAAACATAGTGTTATATTATTTTTTATAGTAGTCATCCAACTAATATGCATTTTCATGTTTTTATACTATTCATAAAGACACTTTAAATAAATCTAGTTAATCTAACATGATAAAAAGTCTATTTAAATTTTGTTCAAGAACTCATTTTCAAAATTTTTTCCCCCAATACCTATGTAAATCTTTGTGCAAGGAAAAATTAACTTTTGGTGCAATGCTAATACTCTTGGGATATGAAGACTTGAAAATATAAAAATTTTTGTGAGGGAAGGAGGGGGCACACATGAAATATTAATCTTGAAAACATTTTCCAGTAAAATATACATGCAAAGAAAATTAAAAAACATACAATAAATGTTAGACATTAAAACAAGCAAAGATTTTTGTGAACATTTTTAAAAGAGAATGACATATGTAATATTGCAACTTTGATATTATCTTATAAGCTCATTATCACAATTGCACAGGAATTGCATATGCTCACAGATTGTGAAAGTGATCTGTCTTTTACATAACCAAATTTTTAACATTTGTTTAATTAGTATATCTCCAAGAACAGATTTCATTAAGGTCATGAAAAAGATTTTTGTAGCTTAAATAATATTCTATTACATTTAACACCAAATTTTCTAATGCATAAATGATTATTAACTTACTTACTTTATGTTTCACTGAAAACTGGTATTAAAATAAATTACAAGGACTTATAGCTGCTAGAGATGAGACGGGCTCAGCCCGAGCCCGACACAGGCTCAATTTTTATACCAGCCTTCGGGCCCGGGCGCATTCCTTCTGAAACTGACAATTTTATTTATTCTCATACAGAAAAAATAAAAATAACTTTTTCCTCTAAAAAATTACAAATTTCATTTCAAGTAATTTTAATGTTATTTTGAGCAGAATGAATAGAAGGGGAAACAGAAATCTTATTTTTCTTTTCTAGTATTAGAATGTTACTTTAAAAGAAAATTTACCATATTTGCGACATGTCTGACGACTGGGTGATATGGTGCCAATGCGAAGTGACGCCAATAATATTTGTTGCTAGATTTTCGTTTGTGAAATAGGATATTTTTTAATTGAAACGTTTATTTTATTTTTTTAGAGATCTAATGCAAGATTTTTTTTTTTTTTTTTTTGTTGTTTTTAGTCAATCAGTATTAGTTTAGGTTTGCAAATTTTTAGTCTTTTATTGTGTGCGAGCTCTTCATACGAAAACAATGTTAGTGATTCTATTTTTAATTATGAACTCTGCTCATGCTAAAGCTCTGCTCTGTACATTTACGAAGTCACTTTCATTCGCAAGTGCATATAATTGTCATGTATTGTTATTCTGATAGAAAGCAATCGAAGAGTGTTTCAACTTTTTCTATAAAAGCACTAGATCTTTCAGATAACGGTGTCAAATTTTTAATTTAAGCTGTTTTTCAGGAACACGAAATATTGTTTTAATTCAAGAATCAATTATAAGTTACGAAATACACCTTTTATAGGAAATAGAAAACGTTGTTTGATTCTTCGCCATAGAAATAGTAATTTCTACGAATTTCATTTATTTATTTATAAAACGCACTTCGTTAAAGTGTCCATCAGGTTTACTTATTGGAAGAGAAAAATATTTACATCCTTTTAAGGAAGTATATTTTATTTGATACCAAACTTCTCTTTTGATAAAATAGAATGTAAATTTCCATAAAATTAATTATGTGTATGGGATGAACAGTTATTTTCGCGTACGAAGTTTTAAAAAATGTGATATTACTTTTAAAACAATTTTTAAATATTATGCATTTTTTTTTTTCGGTATCGGGCTCGGGTGGGCTCGGATTTAAAATCATCGGGCTCGGGCAGGCCCGTGCTCTGAAAAGATAGCCTGAACTCATCTCTAATAGCTGCTAACATATAGATAAAACAATCAAATCAAAATTTTAATTTAGCTAATATACACAGAAAATATTTAAGCGTACATTAAGCAATTTTAAGTATTTCCATTATTTTTTTCCTTTTTTTGGCAAGATTAATTAAAATTAAAAAAACTAAAAACTATTTCATCCTTTTTTCAAGAATTGAAAAGTAACTCACCATGAAATGTTTTTATCAAATCCTGATTAATAATTGAATATTATTAAATTAGTAGTAAGTTCCAAATTGCTAATGGGGTACTTATAAAGACAAATTTTTAAATGTATAAATGTTGTGATACAAATTATTAATTATTCTTTTTGTTGTTAATTTTGATATAAAAGACAAAACAAACAGACATCTATGAAAATGTAGGAAGGGGAACATCAAAAAATGACATAGATGTTTAAAGCTTCTAAAGAAAAATCTTTTAAAAAGATTATTTTTTAGAAAAATTACAGTTAAGAAATAGATTCAGATCTTTAAAAACTTTAAGACCCATGAAAATTTGGCAAGAAAAATCTAAACCACGATTCAAATATGATTGTTAGAATAAATAATGCAGAAACAAGTCTTTTAAAAATGTTATTTATAGCATCTGAGATTCATATACAACACAATTTAAATGCCTAACTAGATAAAAATATAAGCAGCATATATTTTTTTATGATACTAACTGATTTTCATAAAGTACATGCATACAACAATGTGTATAGAGCATCAAAACATTTTTAAACACTATATTCTAAAACATTAAACAACAGTATATTGGAACAGGGAAACATAAGGCTAGATATAAAACAATTCTCTAACATTTTAAATATAACAACTATAACGATTTTATATAGAAAGACTATTTTATAAGTTTCAGCACAACAATAAAATATATAATGTGCTAAATGGAATTTTATAATTAATACCATAATCAATGCCTATTTTTGAGCATTTTTTGTAAGGAATGTTAGTAAAAATTAAGCACTATAAATGTACTTAATATAATTACTTATTTTCTGGGTTCTTTTATTTACTAAGAAAATAATGAATACATATTGTGAAGTAAGACTGTAAAGGTGTCTCAAAGATTTTCAGTAAAATTTTAAGTATAAAACACTGGTACAAATACGCCATGTTTAGTTATAAATATATCACTTCATCATTGAATAAATACCATCTCTATCAAAAGTTACTAAAATTGAAATCAAATTAATAACACAAAAGCCAAAAATTCTGACTGTAATAATAATTTATAATAAAATTATTAAAAAAATATATTCAACAATACATATTTAATTAGAGCATAGTTGTTTTTAATACTATGATTCATGAAATATTTTAAACAGAATTTTCTTTTCTATTAGTTTTATCTTAAGAATATTTTCCACCCATCTACAAATAAAGTATTTTAAAAGATTATGTAAATAAGGGTGTATGTATATATATACAAATATATCATACAAAAATTTATTATTAATTTCAAAGTTTTTGGCATAGATATCAATAATTTTTATTCACAGGAGAAAAAAAAATGTTGGTGATTTTCAAATATTTAAAATAGGAAGTGTCAGTTTCCATTTTTACATGAATCGGAGGGGAAGAGTAGAAATAACAACTTCCATTATGTACATCTTATCAAGCTGCTTAGCAGTGTTACACAATTTAACATTCCTTGTTTTTAGAATAAACTTTGTTAAACAATGTTCAAACAAAATATAAAATACTTTATAAGTACAGTTTTTAGAAGAATACAAAAATGGTTAATAAGTACAAATTTCACAGTAATAAAATAGTTCTGTTTGCAAAAATATTGCAAGTCACAAAATCACGTCCAAAGACATACTGGCATTAAAGATTCTTTTGTTCCTGCAGCAGGAGTTAAATTTTCATCACACAAAAAGAAAAAAGGTAACAATACCAAATACCCTTGAACTCCAGATAGTAACTGAGAGGCGGACTGTGGATCTGATACAGCAAGGCTTGGTTTAGCTAGGTAATCCCTAAGCTTTGCAAAGCTCCTCACTTCATCAGAAGGAACACAATGAAAAACCTATATAAGGTAATATATGGTATATTACAAAAATATACCTACTAGATAACATTATCCGAAGATTAGGAGCCAAAATAATAATAATACATATACACATAGGCAGGGGTGGGGAAATACATCATTTTACTCGCCACTGGCGAGTGGATTATCTGACAGGGCGAGTAAATTTTTAGGCGGTCTTTGAAAAACTGCAGGCCAAAAACTTTATTTTACTAGTTAGCTATACTTTGCAAATTACCACGAAGTAAACATGGTACTAAGTTCTATTCTATACTCAACGTTTCTCTGTTGAATATATTTCTTAATTTTATAGAAGAAAGGAAATGAAAATGCATTGTAGTAAGAGTAATTAACTATTTTTGCAGTCACGTACATTTTGCCACAACAATTTTCAACTGTATGTTGCATCTTGCTGGCTGGTGAAATAAATCCTTGGCTGGTAAGATTTTCTGAAAATTCCCCAATCCTGCACATAAGGAAACAAATCAGCAAGTTTTATTGTTACAAAATGATTGTACAAACAAATTTGCTTTTCCTTCATATATTTTCATTTAACCTAGCAAGCATTTCAAGACTTTTTTACTTTAAAAAAGATAAAATATAGTTAACTAAAGTTTGTTTAGGTGGTGAAACAACTTACTTTTTTTTTTTAATATAATGTCAATTTTTTTTTTTTTTTTTTTGTCTATAGCTATTTTAACCTGTACTTTCCATTTAAAATGTTAAATTCATTCCAATCATTATTAGTTTATAATATAACAAGATTTTCTTATATAAGCAATGTACTATCCTTGACATTATCAGTCAACGCTGATAATGTCTCAAAGATATATCCATGAAGTTTGGGGCCATAGGTTTTGTAAATCACAGGTCACTGTTTTGTTAACATTTTTTTTCATTTTAGTCTGACCACTACATAACAATCTATACTAATATTATAAAGGAGTAAAGATTGTTTGTTTGTTTGTAGGGGGTAATCTCTGGAACTACCGAACCGATTTCAAAAGTGATGGTGGCAAATTGATGGTGACAACCCCTGCTCCAACATAGGCTATATTTTATGTCGGTGCCACTACCCCCAGGGGGGTTCAGGAGCGAAAAACTTTCTAAAATTGTGATTTTTTTTATACGGAAGGAGCTAGAAATTTGAAATTTGGCATTGTAGTTACTTATAAGATGTAAATGCTCTTTAAGAACAAAATTTAAAAAAATCGAAATTTAAAAGGGTAAAATAAGTGAAAAGCGTTCTAAAAACATTCTAAATTACAATTTCTATGGAATCTCTGGAACTACAGAACCAATTTCAAAAATAATGGTGGCAAATGGATGGTGACAATCCCTACTCCAACATAGGCTATATTTTAAATCGGTGCCACTAACACCAATGGGGTGCAAGAGCGAAAAATGTTCAAAAATTGAGACTTTTTTATACTGCAGGAGCAAGAAATTTTAAATTTGGCATTGTAGTTACTTATAAGATGTAAATGCTCTCTAAGAATAAATTTTTAAAAAAATCAAAATTTAAAAGGGTGAAATGACCGAAAAGCATTCTAAAATCATTCTAAATTATAATTTCTATGAAATCTCTGGAACTACAGAACCGATTTCAAAAGTAACGGTGGCAAATTGGTGGTGACAATCCCTGCTCCAACAGCCTCTTTAATAAAAAGCTATGCATTGCTGACGACTGGGTTTTTCGGTAATTGTTGCCACAGATTAATCTCAGAAAATGAAACATTTGAAGTTACTGAAAAAAATAATAGCTCGAAAAGTATTTTTCAGAAAATTGTTAGACAAACTGCGTTTGAAAGGTATAAAATTGTATTTTTCTTGATATAAATTTACAATCTAATCATTATGCCATTTTTCAAATATTGAATTTAAAAAATTACCAAATTTCACAATGGAGTACCATAGTGAAACATTCATGCGTAAAAAGATAATGATAAGGGCGACGTGTCCTGACGTGTATATTGGCTATAGCACGGGTCACAAATTATAGTAGCCTTATTATTCTGTTAAAATATAACAGTGAATTATGAAATGTCAATATTTTATTTGATTAAAAGTTCGTTAAGAGAAATTGACCAGCGTAGCGGGCGTAGCTTGCTAGTGTTTTTATAAAAACAGTATAAACTAAAGTAGTGCAAGAGAGCTTAATTTTCTAAATATGAAAACGTAAATATTAAAACGTAATTGTTACATAGTCACATTTCAGTAGTTATTTAATTTTTTAAACATTTATACAAAGGCAACAAGCTTGGATTAACTACTAATATATATATATATATATATATATATATTCCGCATTCTATGAACAGTTAATATTTCTAGTTCTAAAATATAATGCAAATGAATACAAATGTATTGAAAAGAAGAACTTTTCAGCTAAACACTTCATTGTGACTAATTTAATTACTATTGTTAATGACTGTTGTAATTTTTTTACACCCACCTAATGTTTTCATTAATGCATAATTTAAAACTGTAGTTACTCATTTATTATTTGCTTTTTGTTATTCCTTTTTTCTTAGCTAAAATTATTATTTTAATTACAATATGTGAAACACATTAAAACTTTAAAAAGTATAATTATTATTATTTTTTTTTTATGGAAAATTTATAGTTGATGAAGTCACTATAAAATCAAATTTGTTCTACGAGAATAAATATTAACTGATTTCCATCATTAACATTCCAAAGTGAATGACAGATTATACAGTGGTGGATTTCAAAGATTACCATTTGACATAATTTAGAAAAGATTCTTTAGAAATTTCCTTTTTATCTTAAATAAGCTTTATGGATCAACAAATTAAAATGATTTTATGAACATGTCATGAAGTAAAAACTTTAGTTCTGAGAAAACCTTAAGTGCTTTTCAGTGAAAAACAAATATTTACTTAAATTTAAATAAATAATCAAATAAAGTAACACAATGGAGAGAGATCAGAAAAAGTAGTAACAGTTTAGCATAATGAGCAATTCTCAGGATATAAATACTATACATATAAGGGAACAACTGAAATATTAACTATTCTACATTGTTTAAATGGTTAAATTATTAAGTCATACAGCTTTAAATACTATTTACCTTTTCATAAATGGAAGTATTCACTGCAGCAGTTTTAATCCACACTTCTTTGTAAAAAGCATCACATACAGGATCTCTCAGATCTACTGATTGGTTGCTTTTATCATCCATTCCTAAATGCTCTCTAAAAAACAAATTGCCAACTTTCTAAATTTCCAGATATAACATTAAAATATTCATTGAGTAAAGAAAAAAAAAAAAAAAAAAAAAAGATCACGAATTTAATAAAATTACAGAAATATTTCACTAAAACAAATTGTACAGTTAAAATTGAATATAAAATTATGTATAAGTTTAGTGTTAAGATTCAAATCAAGAACTTTTCAAAAAATAAAATAAATAACTAGAATACTTCATTTTGCTAAAAGGTACGCTTTGAAGCAATCTTCATTTCTTAATTCTTCTGAACACAGTCATACACACATATATTGTGAATTATGCTTAAATAATGCATAAAAATTTAGTTATAAAACAAAGTACATTTCATCTTTTTTAAAAATAATTTTCTTGCAGTCTTTTGTATTTATTATTATTCAATCTTTCATATATAAAAAAATCATATGGATAAATTTCTCACTATAATTTATGTTGAACGAATACACATAGAAAGTCATTACATGAATTATCTTTTATATCTTAGACCAGCAGTTCCCAACCTGGGATATGAGTACCCCAGGGGGTACATGGCGGGCCTGTTGGGGGTATGTGAAAGAAATATCGGCAATGGCAGAAATTGCAAAAATCGTTCAACTGAAAAGATATAAAGATGATAGTTTTGGATTACAAAATTAGTCTCATGTGTAGCTCCAATATGTTGTTCTCAAAATGAAAGAAAAGGCTCACTTAGACCTAGTAATTCATTGATAATTCAATGTCACTAGCTCCGCCCACCCCAATCATTTTCAAAAAGCAATGACTCGCGAGTAGTTCAAATTTGCTGGAACACTTATCGTCCAAATGTCAATGGGAAAGAGGTGAGTTTCTTGATAATCACAAATGGATAAAATAAAAAAGATGTAATATTACCATTTAGGCTGTTATTCAGTGAAGCTGAAGAAATTTGTACTCAGTAGATTACACCACACAGTATAATAGATAAAATTGTAATACGCTTTGACAATCAAAGGCCATCACAAGAAATCAAGTAAATATTTTTTATAGCTGATTGGCTTGATCATATTTTTCACATATCATCTGGAGACCAACGTTGCTTTCCACTTATCTGCAAACTAGCATTACTTAAACTAGTGAGCTCATTCCATTATAAAAATCACACCAACCATTTTGCTGTTCTTGCTGGTTATTCCATTATAAATTTAATTAAACAAAATTGCTAATTTTTCCAGTAAACTGTTATATATATTTTATTATACATATAGCTGAAGGATGCAGAGGAACCATGAACCTGGTTAGTTCAACAGCTTTTCCGTTAAAAAAAATAATTATGGAGCACTGGCACATACTTGTTCATGGCCCAGTGTCTGCCCAAGCAAGAGATCGAGGGACACCTTGAAGCTTTCAATATCTGAGCCTTACCCATATTGATATCAGTTTCAACCAATCAAAAAATTTGCTGGTGATCGGAAGGGTAAATTCTCATAGCAATCCGAAGTGAAACCTATCACTTAACTCCAGTGAATGAACAAATACTGTGCTAATCATTTTCATAGTCGCAGTGGCAATGATGAAAATATGCTTATTGCATATTTGAGGCGTGGGAGTCTGGGCAAAGTCCATTGACCCCGTTGGTGAAACTGCTTTCTGTTTAAAAGGGAGTCTTTTTGTAGAATGAAAAAGAAAAACGTAATGCTGAAAGAACGTTGGAATAAAATAACGTTAAGTTTTAAAAGAATGTTTAGGAAAGGGAATTTTAAACTGAGAGAAAGAATATGGAAATTAATATTTAGGATTGAAATAATATTTAAGAACAGTAATTTTAAACTAAGGGAGGGAACATGAAAATTAATATTTAAGATTGAAATAATATTTAAGAAAATGAATTTTAAACTGAGGGAGGGAACATGAAAATTAATATTTAAGATTGAAATAATATTTAAGAAAAAGGAATTTTAAACTGAGGGAGGAAATAAGAAAAATGTTATTTAAGATTGAAATAAAATATATTAAATAATTTAAATTTAGGATTTATTTAAATATAGATTTTAAAAATTTAAATTAAATGAATGATCATCCTATGATGTAACAGTCTCAAATCAATTTACTGCAAACATAGATATAAAATTTTATAGTTATTTTTAGATGTGGTAAAATAAAATTAATATACTTCTTTATTTAAAATTAATTTTAATAATTTTTTATATATTTATTTATTATGGATTACGCATTACAAAATCATTTTAGCTATTAATATTTCATTGGGCTACAGATGGTGCTCATGTTCTGTTGTACTTTTGCTAGATAATAATTATATAATTCTTTCAAATAAGTGTTTTTATTTCTCAAACTTTAAAATGGTTTTACAGTATAGGACCCCGAATCTGGAATGCTCGGGACCAGTGCTTTTCCGGATTTTAGGTCTTCCCTCAAAAAATTAGTCTACAAATGGCAATATGATGGAATTTCGGTATTCATTCTGTTTAGAATAAGACATAATTTGTGCTTTTAAAAGTACGTAGTTAAATGAAAATAATTTAGAAAATAAACAGTTACTGATTAAGAAAAACAAAACAATAAATACTTAGATTCAAAAAGTTGGCAAAGTAAAAAGAAATATATTGAAAGTGTGCTTACCTAACCTTAGAAAAAATCTTAACTACAACAGAGCATCACTTTTTAAAGTGGTTGGTTTTCATATTGCATGCTTTTTAAAGTGGTCACATCTACTGTAAAATAAAACTGATAATCTTTATTTATCAGACACTTTAAACATGTCCAATAATTTCAATTGTTTCACCTGCTTCGGCTTTTCTCTCTGCAACACCTCTTTTATTTTATAGAGTTCCATAATCTGTTCTTGTGTTATAAAACTTTTTTGTTCTAATCTCATAATCAACTCATCCGTCAGACTTATGCACTTATCTATAGGGATGTTTGCAGCTCTCTGATCGTCGACGTCGCTGGTATCATCATCGTCATCGTTATTTTCTGGATTTAAAACCATGTTGCAAATTTCTTCATCTGTTAGTGAATGTGTTATAGGTGCATCATTATATACATTAAAGCAATTTTTGATTGCTTCCTCATCCAAACCTTCTTTGTACGTCATAGATTTTGCATAATTCAGCAGGTCTTGGATAGAAAGGTCTTGGTCTCCAGCAGAAATTTAAAACGCACGAAATTCACCATTACTTTGTCGTTTAAACAGATTAATGGCCATATTTTATACCATCAGTTTGTAAGAATTTTATCAGGAATGCTTTGCCAAGCACTAGCTGCCGTCACAATGCGTCTTTCACATTCATTAAATTGCTTTTGGAACTGCATAACACCAGTACCGCTGTTACATGCATTTAGAATTGCTTTCATAAACTCCTCCTTGTAACGTCATTTCAAGCATCTTAGAATGAATTGATCGATCGGCTGGATAAGTGATGTGCAGTTGGGTGGAAAATAATGCTCAACAATATTAATCTTTTCCACAGTTCCTGAAGCAGTGTGAGCTGAGCAGTTGTCGAGCAAAAGAAGGATTTTGCAGTTTTCAGGAAGACCTTGTTTTCCGGCAATGGTCACGGGCTTCCGGAACAAAATGATTTTCAAACCATTGTTTGAATATTTCCGCTGTCATCTATGCTCGTTTATTCGCTCTGTAAAGAACCGGCAAAATCTGAACTCCCTTTAAAGTCCTTGGATTTTTACTTTTGACTATCATTAAAAATTTACATATATGGGTTTCGGCAGCATTTGCGCATGCCATAACAGTCAGTCTTTCCTTGGAATCTTTAAATCCAGAAGCTGAAGTTTCCCCAGGAGTTACATAGGTTTTTCTGGGCACATAACGCCAAAACAATGCAGTCTCATTCGTGTTATATACCTGTTCTGGTAAAAGTTTTTCCTGGATAATGATGTCCTCAAATTCTTCGCTGAAGGAATCAGCAGTTTCAAAATCTGCTGATGCCCTCTCACCAGAAACCTGAACTAAACGTAATCTGTGACGCTTCTTAAACTTGTTATACCATCTATAACGATATTTGGGGATCGTGATGAATATAAAAGGAAAGTTAAAAAAGGGGATGAATATCGCCAGTGACTTGCACCGGAGCGATACCGAATATCTAAAAATTTTGACGAAACATATATTCAACACTTTCCCCAAATACCATTATAGGCGTGAAAGTAAGTGGTAGTACTCAAAGCGAAGCCATAATAAAGTTAAGATTAAATAATAAATTAAATTAATATTGTTATGTAAATAGAATAATTAGTTCTAGCCTTTTAAATTCTTAAGTAGCATAACATTTTAATGAGATATAAAGTAATACTCATCTCTGGAATTAAACATAAACTGGACAAATCATGATACAAATAAAAGAAAAGACAAAACTCACCCATGTAAAGCCATACAGTAGTTTATTAAACTATTAGTGCACTAAATCATCAAACAGATCACTAATAACTTTATGTTTATATCATTACCTATGTACAGATATGTACTTTCTTACAATAACATCTTGAAATATTAATTTGATGGCAAAATCACTAACAAATGCAAAATATGTTCTTTAGGATATATTATTTTGAATTCTTTAAGCAAATATTTTAGTTCCAAATTGATGTAGTGAATTCAAATTATAATAGTTGTTCAAGTCCAGTTCAGTGTATAATATGAACATTGTAGACATCGCTGAAAGTTCTAAAAATTTAAATTATGAACTTCAATGTAGTAAGTATTGCTAACATCTTTGAGGTAACTATAATAGATATCACAATGATTGATGATGACGAATATGGATATGAACGGCAAGAAGAACAGGAAACTAAATTAACATCTCTGAGAGTAACTATAATAGATATCACGATGATCGATGATGACGAATATCTTTTCAATTCAGGTGAGAATTTCAACACAGCAGGAACCATACCTCCACCAGAAAATAGTGACGATTTTGTAAAACAAGAAGTGTCAAATATTAGGCAGGCATCATTAGTGGAATAGAATTTATATTATTATTTCATAAGAAGTTATCACAAGTTTATATACTTGGTATTGCAGGCATTAGGCACACTCAAGAGATTCCTGACTCTCGCCAAAGAAATGGCAAAGGCCCGGAGAACGAATATTACGCAGCCTACATCGTGGAGATTTTTGAAGAGAAGAAATAACTCTTTACAATTTCCCACTCAGGTTAAAAATTCTGGCGGTTACGGAATAACCAATGAAAAATTAGGAACCGGATAATGTCAATGAACAAGCCCAAAAAACCGTAGAGAAAGTTACAGCTAGACTTTCACGGTATCGCACCCCTTGATGACACGTGATTTTTAATGTTCCGCGCGCTTCTTCTCTCACCTTGAATCGGCCTGAAAATGACCTTGCACACCGCGAGTCATTGACACAGATAAAAATGTGTGGGAAAGGGTAGCTGTTTACACGAAGACATCTGAAAATCTCTCAATGGCCGTCTCCAGCTAAAATCTACCAACTTCAAAACAAAACTCAAGAAAGTAATGAAAAATTCATAACTGCCAAACTTATGGATGAAAATAAATGAAAATTTAGCAATCGAAATAAAAAAAAAGTTTTTTCCACCAGATATGTTTTGAAAGTAAAAATATTTAATTTAAAGAATTTTGAAAAAGTGATTATTGTACTTAGAAATTTTGAAACGATATATGAAAGGTTCGTGATTCTAAAAGAGAAATTTTGCATGAATCAAAAATCAGTGAATCTGAACTTTCAAAAAGAATAAAATTAGCGATTAACCATTTTTAATAATTATTATTGAAAAGGAAGTACGCTGTATTTTAGAATAATTATTTATCTTAGACTGTTTGTTATTATGATGGATATAATTTAAAAGTTAGAAAAAGTAAGTTAGAAATATTTTTCTTTTAGATAATTTGAAGTGAAGTTTATTTAAAGGAAAGAATTTAAAGTAAATATTGCAAAATAAATATATTGTAAATGAAATTTGAAATGAAAATCCTAAAACATATGTAATGGAAAGATTCTGAATTTAATTTATACTCTTACCAAAAATAAACAATTTTAAAAGGAATGTTTGATTTAAAATGAAATAATAAAATTTAGCTTAATAAATTCAAAGAGAATTTAATGAGTTTATTTAAATGGATGAATAAATTAAAGTTAAATATTAAAATACTGAATAAATTAAGAATAAAATTTTAAACCATAACACCATCTTGATGAATAATCGCAGGGAATAGATATGTTTAATTCGGCATGGAAATTTTTTGCTTGCGCCATAATAACCGCATGATCTAATAGAAAGTTCTCTGATCATCGTTGCCGAATCCACTTCATTAGAACTTTATCAATATCAACACTTTTTGAATTGTGCAAAGTTTTTCGATGCACCATCAATTCTGGAACATCACTTTCACAAAAGCCTTAAAAATCTTTTGAAAATCTAAAAATATTTTTTTTTTTTTTTGAGATAAAATCAGTTTTTTTTTCTTTTTTTGCAAGAAAAAAGTTCTGGATTTTGGGATTCCGGATTTGAGGTCCCATACTGTATTATAGTTTTCTGTGTTTTTAATTCTAATAATTTTTTTGTAATATTCATGGATTTTCTTTCATATATAAATGTTTCACTTTAATTACTGTAACTGTGGTGATACAACTTTTTTGCGATCGCATGTGCTCAGTTCAAATGTAGATTAGATGATGTTTCTGTACCATATGACATACAACACATGATTTGTGAGTAATTTTGTTTTATTATTTATTTTTCCTTGGTTTTTTCCTTTTGTTTCCTTCTATTAGTGCAATATATTGGTAGAAATATACTATTCTTGGCAAATATGCCAGTATATTCTATGAAATATTGGATTTCCATTTGACATGTGCTGCCAACTGATGATTACACATGGTCACATGTCTTTTTCCGAATTTCATTTTAATTTCATTTGATATCTAAATTCCATTTCTTATTCAAATTGTGATTGTTTTTTATTTATTTTACCTTTGTTGCATCTTTTATCATTTTATTTATTTATTAATTTTTCCCCCCTTTTCTCTTAACTTATTATGTATGTATTACTATGTCATCTTTAATTTGGTATTTCAGTAATTTGTTTTATGAATTTATTAATTATTTATTAACTTAAAATATTCTTTATTCACTCACTTTATGATATCTTTAAATTGGTGTTTGGGTGAGAATTCAATAGAACTTGTTTGATGTCACATGTCTTCCTATCCCCCCCCCCCCCTTCTCAATTCCATTTTACTATCAGTTTATATCTAAACTTCATATGTTCTTCTGGAATCTTTTATTTTAAATACTTATTTTCTAATATTTCTTTAAAACTATTATGTATGTTTGGCTGCCTCTGAATTGGAGCTATGGTAATTTGATGTTTGAATTGGTTAATTATTTGTGAACTTTATAGTATTCTGTATACATTTTATACTTACCTATCTGTAAAAAAATTGGAGCCTTCAACTGATCCCCACCTCCCATCCCTTAATTTCTAGTGTAGGGGTGCCAAAGTTGTCTCCATAGACTTCGTAGAGGAAAAACTATTCTTACATTGATAATTTTTGTATTATTTATATAAAACCTACCAAAATCTATAACTTTCACCTAAAATTAAAAAAATTGTCAAAAAACACAATTTTCAAAAATTAATATTTAATTCAAAAGAGTGTTAAAAGGATGCTACACACAAGATATGTTTTTAATATTTAGACTAATATTGTTAAAATTTTAATGCTAAAATCAATTTTTGGTAAAAAATGATTGATTTTCAATAGATATCTTTTGAATATTTATTAAATTTAATAATGAAAAAAAAATTTAACCTTCATTTTCATGGCAAGGACGATGCATCTTAAAGAGTTGAACACCATAAAAAATAAAAATAGATAGCACCAGACCTGTGGTGGTAAAAAGAAAGATTTACAAAAGTTTTATACCTAAAAATAGTCCTCCTGAGACTGTATGCAAAACGACCTGCTTCATAAGGCTTTCCATTTATAATACTCTTCTCAAAATCAACATCTTCAATCAGCATGGCAATTTCACTGTCTCTGTTACCAAGTAAACTCCTGTCATTAATATTAGCAGATCCAATGATAACAGTTCTATCATCAGCTATGAGCATCTTGCTATGCACATATACAAGTTCTGTTATCTGAAAATGAAGATACATTCTGGCTAAATATTTGATATTCTGAAAAATAATGTGTCAATAAAAATAATATATAAATTTACTTACAAGTTTTTCATTCAGAGTTCCATGTTTTCTTAGACCATAAAAAGTTATGTATGCATTAGGATCGCCAACTAAAATGATAAACATGTCCAATGTGGTACTTATTTCATTTATTAAGTAAAATTTCTAGATCGAAGTATATTTGTTTGACTTGAAGAAAAGAGAGACAGAAAAAAAAAAAGGAAGAAGGTTGGAAACTATGCCTACACTATAACTGCAACCATTCACAGAATATAGAATAAAATAATTTTTTTTAAATAATAATTATAGTAATATCTAAAAACAGTAGATTTCAACACATCTCACCACTACATTTAGAAAAGATTTATACTATAAATTTAATTAAATTTCTTATTATTAGCAAGAAATCATGTTTACAATGTAAATAAATTGAAAATTATGAAAATTACATTTTGCAAGTTACATGATTTTGATGCAATTATACTAGAATGCCTTTTTAAGAAAATGGCTACATATGAGCAATAAAATTCCACTAGTCAAGAGGATTTTGGATAAGGTTTGTTTCTTGTCTAACTCACTTCATCCAGGCGAGTACTGTTAAGTTCTGTAGTTGTGGGTTGCTATGGTTTGGGGAAAAATTTTTAATCTGAGCATATGTCATGTACACTTACATGAATTTGGAAAATATTTCATACAGATCAATAATATCAAAATCTCTCAATTTTTTTATAATAATTTTAGTAAATGGGGAAGTAATTCATATGAATATTCTTTATATTACATTTTTCTTTCAGAGAATTTAAATTAAAAATCTTTAAAAGATAATTATTCACCATTTTGGATAGACAATATCCTATTATTTACATTTTTGTTCCTTTTTTCCCCCCTCAAAAAATGGAGTAATTTAGTTGTCATCTTAACAGAAACTCATTAAAAGTTACAAAAAATTAATGTATCAGAAAATAATTAAAATTTAAAAATTCTGAGAGCTTATGACTTCCTTGGATCCATGCGGATAATTGGTGTTAATTCAAGACTTCCTTGGATCCATGCAGATAATTGGTGTTAATTCAATCACAATGCATTCCATATTCTAGGAAGAGTTGTTGGGAAATGCAGAGAAAGTTTTTGATATAATCAGTGATGAAACGGCTTTAACATAATTTTGGAGCAGAAAAAAAGTAATTTTGGAGCAGGAAAATCCCTTCCCCTTCTCCCCTTCCTTTTAAAAATAAAAAAAGCTTTTTGGAACATAAAACACAAAAAAAATCACACACACACACACGAAAAAGGCAGTGATATAGAGAGAGATAAATAAAGATTAACATATTTCGCAGATGACATGACATTGCATTTTTTAATTTTTTACTTTTATAAGAGTTAACGCACAGTCTATAATTTTTCTTGCGACAAACTTCTAACTTAAATTGCTTTAAAATAAGATATGAAACACCAAGTTTATGATCGAAACTTTTTAAACTTTTGTTTTTACTATTTTAATAAAATAAATAAAACACAAGTAATATTGACTTTTATGTTGTGCATGGAGAAATATTGAACATTATAGAGGTTTGCACGGGCTGAGATTATTAAAGAAGCATAATTTTGAAGCTATCAAGGCAAAAAGTATATTTAAAAAATATTTCTGTAATTTAATAAAACAAAATTAATGTTTAAAGATTCTGTTAAACAAATGTACATTGTTAGTGTTATTTTCATGAAAAAAATTGTCAGCCTGACACACCCTTTAAAGGATGAGTTCCAGGCCTGGCCCGAATCTACAGAAATAAAAAAGCAAGCCCCTTGCCTAGAACAAGTGTACAGAAAAAAAAAATCTCAGCATGAGTTTTCACACAAAATTAATCACGGCCTGTGTCTGCAGGAAAAATTTAAGCTAGGTCCAAATTTACAAAAAAGAAAAGAAGCCGGGGCTTGGTCTGGCCTTTGTATTCTGAAAATGAAAATCGCTCGTGCATAGAATTTTGTTCTCAATCCAATTAGAGAAAAGAGCTTAGAACTGATTGGTGTGCGCATCCAAAAAGTTTTGGATCACGAGTGCTTAGCAGTGACTTAGTACTAGGGGTACCATTTCAAGAGTTTTTTGATGAAAGGGAAAAGTTTTCCTTGAAGGACAGGATTTGAAATCGCGTGTGGGAATGCACAAACTGCACACAAAATCAGAAAATCCTGCATAATAAAAAAAAAAATCCCTGACGGCTCGGGCTACAGGCACAGGTAGATTTCGAAGACGCAGACCGTGGGGCGCCTGTTTGTTGGGAATTGCGGAAGAAATGACCTTTTTGCCATGATGCCGCAGTTGGGTTCCATAAGCGACCGCCCACTTCGAAAGCTAACTTGTTTGCAGGCGGAGCCGGCAGGGATTTTTTTGTTTTAAAATCTTTTTTGCTATAAGGGTTGGTAATATAAAAAACTTGTCAATATAAAAGTTTTAGATAATATTAAGAGGATTTATAATAAATTTAAACGGATTTGATATCTTGTTAATTGACGAAGTTACGAATTTTTTTCTTCTAAAACCCCCCTTACCCCCCCCCCCCCTTGGGGCCATTTTTAATGATATCAAAAATTTGTTATACATAAATTTTTGGCCTTTTTCCTAGAAGTAATAATAACTTTAAACGGATTCGATACGTATTATAATTAACACGTTATGAGTTTTTTTCTGTTTTCACAAAAAGCCCCCCCATTTCCCCCCCCCTTGGTTCGATTTTGCCCATTAACGAACTTGACCGAGATTTTATGCCCCTTGATTTTATGTATCAGTTTGGAAGAGATTTGTGAAGAATTATTCAAGTTATCGTGTCCATAAAAAAGTGACATAGCAGGGTGGTCACAAATATGTTATATTAAAATTCCCTGATATTTCCATGATATTTCCAGGTTAGCCTCAAAATTCCAGGTTAGCGTTAAAAAAAAGAAATTTTCATAGATAATTTCTTTTACAACATTACTCTAATGCATATAGTCATTACTTACAATAGAAGTTTATACAGAATCCAGTTAACCGGAAAACCAGTTATCCAGAATGATATTTCCAATTGACTGACTTCTGAATTTTTCCAGATAAAAAGTGCTACAGTGGTAATTTGACATGTTCATTGTTTGCTACTGTCACGTTGCAAACGTGCCATTTTACAGAGTTCTTGTAACCATGTGCACATTTCCCATTTTAGAACATTAATCCTAATAATTTCAATAGTTTCGCTTTAATATTCACTTAAATTATCAGTCCCCTTTTTCGGCATTTAAAATTCATTCCCTTTAAGTTGACATCTCATTTATCGCGCTACGACAATTACTTCGTATTTTGACACCCCCCCCCCGTAAGTTCTTAACCATTCTCTTTTGTAATTACGTTTCTCTGCCGCGCTGATACCGCGTCATTTTGGAGCGATCGTCGCTACGTTCGTGCCTCCTCTTTGCATCGCGCTTGCTGCGTTCCGTGGGTGCCAGCAGTGTTAGGTTATCGCCTTTTGGCACTGACACAGGCTCCCGCTTTGGCGTTCGCGCACCTGCCAGACAGGTTTTTCGGCGCCAATTTCCGACCAGCGCGCGCTCCTTGAATAGATTCGGCAGTTGCGTCTGGTCAGGTACTCGTGTAGGTGCCTTGTTGTTATTCATCTTCTTAGAGCTTTAGGCCGGGAGTCGTCACTAGAGTCCCACCTTTTACTTGAAGAAATGCATTAAAAGTTGTTGTCATATTAAATACGTGTGTCGATTTCTCTACTGGTATGATGTCTCATCATTTCCCTCATTTGTCTCTCTCACCGGGAGCGCTGAACTTCGTCGAAATAAATGGTAAGACTTTTCCATGCTTTTAACTTTTGCCTGTAAGCTTTTCAACCTGGAGAATCCTGACAGCGAGTCGTTAACGATCCTGGAAGTTTGAGTGCCTATAAAATATCAACAACCTCGATATTTCTGATATCTTGCTATATGATCACTGTCAGGAAAATCACATGCCTCCAGAATATTTGTTGGTCTTATTGACTCAAGCAACACATAAAAACTACCATTCATTATCACTCATACACTCTTAGTATTCTTCATATTAAGTAATAAACATTAAAGTTTTACCTTTATTAAATATAAAATACACTTCATAAATATAATTTACTTTTGTAAATACATCGTTTTTACTTACCTTTTGCACTTTATTCTTTCCATAATTTGAGCTGCTTTCAGGAACAAATACTTTTTATTTAGTCCATCATTAAAACGTAACTACAGAGACACAAACACATTTTTACTTCTAACGAGAACCGCACTACATCGTGAACATCGTAAGCACTTCTGAGGTAGTGCCTCTGCCACTCACTAGATGGCGGCACACGTAGACCGTTCGGATTGGAAGACCGAACGACGAATCAACAATGGCACGTGTATGCAAATTTCGGTGGATCGTTCTAGTAAAGTGGGTGTTTCTAGTGTTTATCCGACATTCTACCAGTATAAATAGTTGCTATATCTCTGCATAGGTCGTATATTGGAAATCGATTGATCAAGTGATCGGCGGTGTTCTTTCAATAGACATCGTTGTAGTATTGGAATATCTGGCTTGTTAATGTGATATAAAAGTAAACGATGATCGTTGTGGTTGATGGCGATAGTATTTAAAGTTCGAGCAGCTTGGTACATTAAAGTATAAATATATTTGATGTGTTTAGTAAGTTTATCTTGTTCTGTTTACGTCTATTTACTGAATATCCGTGTTCTGTGAAAAGTGAAAACGTTACTGTCTTCAAAACGAAACTGTGTCATATCAAGTTATTAGAATCAAGATGCTGTATTATAATATGTGAGTACTTTGAATAAATCTCCTGTGTTTGAATAACTTTTTGTCTTCATTGAATTCTATATATATTCTGCATTTCACTATTTCACTATTTTAACTTTTATATGATAATCTATCTAAAACCAGCAAAAGCTTCTCACTACGCTATAACTAAAAGTTATACTCTGCTTACTTCGAAATAGACTGCCTACATTATTTAAACAAGCGGTTATGGGCGATAGAGCTCATATAATGAAGCTATTTATGATTTGATAAAGTGAAAATGCTGAAAAAAAATGGAAGATTAAAAAGGTAAACAAACGCTCCCGATCGTAATAACGCAAGTCCCGGCAACGAAAATAAGAGAGGGGGGGGCGGTTTGCCTGTATTATAGTATGAAATGAGATCGTTGAAGACATGAATGAAAGAAAATATGAATGAAATAGATGATTAACGAAAGATAGTATCAAATATAAGTGAAGAGGTTTCTGTTTGAAGTATATGAAATTTTTTTTATAAGAGAACTGGCTTTTAACTTTGAAATTTTTAACAAATCTAGACTGAATTTTTAAATTATACACCTTTATTTTTGCAGTTGAAGTTTTAATTATGATAAATTTTAACATAATTTGAATGAAATTTAAGATTTTTATCAGTTTTTAACCATATACATACATATCTTTTAATACAAAAACGAGGAGTTGAGAAAAAAAAAAAAAAAGAAAAAAAAAAAGAAAAATGGCTAACATATTGATTGAGAAATTGGATTCATCAAATTATAGGAATTGGTGTAATGATATTAAATACATTCTATTGGATAAAAATCTCTGGTATATAATAGAAGATAATTTGGTAGCACCAACTAAAGAAAAGCCAACTGCTGAGGAAATTGAAGCATTTAAAGCAAAATCTAATCAAGCACTATCCATTATCTATTTGAATATAAGTGTGGAATTTAAAAGACTAATTGAGAATTGCAAAAATCCCGTTGAAGCGTGGAATAAGTTAAAATTAAATTACTGTCCAGATTCCCGTTCCCATCATATGAAGATATTCACGGATCTAATGGAGTGCAAGATTAAAACAAATGAAACTATAAATCTTTTTGCGGCAAGATTGGCACGAATTACCAGAGATATAAAACAGATAGATGAAAATTTTAACGAATGTTATGCAAATTTTCAGCTTCTCCGGTTTCTTCCCAGGAAATTCGATGCAATAGTACAAAATATTTTGCGATGGGGAAAATCTGATTTTCAGTTCTCTAAAATAGTAGAAGAACCAGTAGCAGAAGAAACTCGTTTGAATGTAAGAGATTCAGATTCCGGTAAAGGTAATCTCCAAGCAAATCAATTGAATTTTAGGAGGAAGCAAGAGAATTTCAAGGGGTTTAAGAAGAGGAAGTGTTGGAAATGTGGTCAATCCGGTCATTTACAGAAAAATTGTTTAAGTAAGGCCAATAGTAAATATGAACAATCTGGTTTTTCAAGATCTCGCTTTTCCTCCCCGTTTTACAGAAGGAATACACCGAATAGGAACTCTTTTCGTGGAAATTCACCATCTTGTCAAGCTCGTTCAACTTCTCGCCATACTGGTTCACCATCCTGTCATGCCCAAGCACCTGACTATGGAAGGGTTTCACCGTCATCGTCCAGATGTCAATCAAGAAGTCGCCGACCTGAGAAAGGAAACTACAACTCTCCTGGAGGAAACATGCCCCGTAACCGACCCCGATACAGAAGGAATAATCAAAGGTGGAATGAGTCGCCAGGACATTCAGAGAGTCCAGTAAATTTTTGTAAGTCCTCTAATATTCTTATATCAAATGTTAATGTAAATTGTATAAATGTAGAGGCCAGGTGGATCCTGGACACTGGTGCGACGCACCATTTCACTAATGATAAATCCATTTTTGTAAAATTTTTTCCTTTAATAGATCAGGAAATGACTGTTGCTGTTAAGAACATATCTTTCCCAATTGAGGGCCGAGGTGATGTAAAATTGTTATTTGGCAAACGCCATGTTTTACTAAAGAATGTTATGTATTCAAGTAAATTACGTCGTAGTCTCATATCTGGTCCTCAATTGGATAAAAACGGGGCAACTTTTATTGGTGGAAGAGGGAAGGTAACCGTCTCGAGGGAAGGACATTTTTTATTTAATGCTTATCTTAAAAATGGAGTATACCAGGTTTTTCCTAGGATTCCAAAATCGTTAAAAATTGAAACAAATTCTCTTTCAAAGTTTTCAGAAATGGAGATTTGGCATAGGCGGTTCGGACACATAAGTCCAGCCATACTAGTGCATACTTGTAATGAAGAGGGAGTCCGGGGAATGCCAAAGCTTAAAGATCTTAACTTTAAATGTGAAAAATGTAAAATAAGTAAACATAAAAAGGTATCATTTAAGGCAATAGGTCAAAGACGCTCGCAGTACCCTTTGGAACTTCTTTTTGCTGATGTCTGGGGTCCTTGCCAAGTACAAGGTAGAAATGGCGAGAAATATTTTCTCACTATTATCGATGACTATTCCCGCCGTGTGTCCATTTATCCTATGAGAATGAAGTCAGATTCCTATGAAATTGTTCGTAATCATATTACTAGAGCTGAAACTTTCATGGGAAGGAAAGTCAAAAATGTACGGACGGATAATGGGAGGGAATTTGTCAATGATGACCTTGACGAATTTTTTAAATCCAAGGGTATTATGCATGAGCTCACAAATCCATATACTCCACAGCAAAATGGAACGGCCGAGCGATTTATGCAGACTGTCATAAATGGAGCCCGTACCTTACTATCAGAGAGCAACTTAGACTTAAGTTTTTGGCCAGAGGCCGTAAAATTCTTCGTGTACACCTGGAATCGAGTGTGTCCCAAAACTTCATGTAAGACTCCTTTTGAGTTGTATGGAGGTAATAAACCTTCAGTTAAACATCTAAAACCTTTTGGGTCTGTAGCTTTTGTGGGAATCCCAAGACAAAAGCGGGATGGGAAACTCGGTCCAAGGGCGAAACGGGGAATTCTGGTTGGATATGCTTTTAAAACTAAGGGTTATCGAATTTGGATACCTGAAACAGATAGTATAATCGAATCCATTGACGTCACATTTGACGAAAAATCCAGGTTTGATCCAGACAACAGTGGAGCTGTGATGGGCCCGGAGGAGGTTGACTTCTTTCCGGATAGCCTTGTGAGTAATCAAAATGATACCGTTGTAGAGGTAGAACCAGAGGTCATCCCTGGTCCCTCCAACGATGCAAGTGATCCACAGGCATCTGGAGAGGGGGAGTCCGATTCCGAGTCCATTGACAGTTCCAGTCCGACTATTTCCTCACTTAGAGATGTTAGCTGGATTCGTAAAGCAGTACCTAGGCCTACCGGAAAACGGGTAGATGTCTATTATTACGAAACTGGGAAAACTGATCGTTTGAGATCAATAATGGATGTTGAAAGATATTGTGATAGAAATCAAATAAAATATAATCCTGACATATTTGATTTTAAGGGTAATAATCTTTATTCTGGTCCTGTTTCAAGCGTAGACAACTCTGATAGTGAAGATGAAGAATCTAGTGCTCCTGAATCTAATCAAGTCAATCCTGAATCATGACTATATGGTCCGACAATACCCAAAACATTTAAACAAGCGATGGAGTCCGTGCAACGTGAGAAATGGCTTGCTGCAATGCAGAGCGAACTCAGTGTTATGCGTGAACGGAAGGTTTGGCATTTGGCTCCTTTACCTGCCAACGTAACTCCAGTGGGATGTAGGTGGGTTTTCACTATCAAGAGAGATGAATTAGGGAGGATTGCCCGCTTTAAAGCTCGTTTAGTTGCCCAGGGCTATAAACAAATTAAAGGCGAATCTTACGATGAGACCTTTAGCCCTGTGGTCAATTTTGGTGTAATCCGATTCTTTTTCTCTCTCTTGGTATCGTGTAGCGGATGGCGTCACATTCAGTGTGATGTAACCAGCGCCTACCTTTACGCACCATTGAGAGAAGACGTGTATATGCTACAACCGCCCGGTTTCACCATACCTGAGAAGTCTCATTTGTACTGCAAGCTGGATCGAGCTTTGTACGGACTACATCAAAGTGGTAGAGAATGGTTTTTTGAGATACACGAAGTCTTAATTAATACTGGTTTCATCAAATTGGATAGCTGTAACTGTGTATATATCTTTAAATCTGAAATAGTACTCTTGTTGTATGTAGATGACATAGTGTTGTTTGGGAAAAATCAGACTGTCATAGATAATGCTTTACAAATGTTGGGGAAATTTTTCGACTTGAAAGTATTGGGAAAAACCAAAAAGCTTTTGGGGGTAGAATTCGAAGAAAGGAATGGCTTAGAGATTCATCAATCTCATTATATTGATGAAATTTGTAATAAATTTAAAAGCTTTAAAATACCTATATCTTCACTCCCAATTAGCAAGGGTATAATTTTTTTCTAAAGTTGATTGCCCAACCTCACAGTCAGATATTGATGTCATGAAATCCATACCATATAGGAATGTGCTAGGTTGTCTGTCATTCTTAGCAAATCGTACTAGGCCTGACATATCATATGCAGTTAATATTTTTAGTCAATTTCAGAGTAATCCAGGATTGTTTCATTGGGGCGGACTTCTACGGCTGCTAGGTTACGTAAAATATACTAGAAATTATCGCCTCCGATTATCATGTAATCAGGAGCAGTTGATCGCCTACTCTGATGCAGACTTTGCAGCAAACCGGGATGACCGGACTTCTATTGGTGGCCAGCTCGTTCTTTTGGGAAACTCACCCGTGGATTGGCGAACCTTCAAGGAGAAATGTGTAAGCCTGTCTACCATGGAGTCAGAGTTTGTGGCCTTGACTGAAGCTACCAAGAATATAGTCTGGTATGACCGGATCCTGCGGGAATGCCGGAGTAGGCAGATCATTCGTGAATGCGATGTTAAATCTCAATTATACGTTGACAACCAGGCGGCCATAGATTTCGTTAAGTCCCCAATTGAAAATCACCGTAGTAAGCACATTGACGTTAAACTGTTTTTTGTCAGGGATTTGGTTTATAAAAATCTTTTTGATTTAACTTTTGTCCGTAGCAAGGCTAACCTCGCAGACGTGTTTACCAAACCCCTCACCAAATATGATCTTCTGAGATTTGTAAAAATCTTGTTTAAAATAGATTAATTACTTATCTAGTCAAATACGTACCTATTCTCTTTGTAAATTTTATAAGTGTAAGGAAATTGTGCAATATATATTTTTTAGAAAAATTCTTGAATTTTTAGTGATATATTGAAGTGTAAGATTAAAGTAATTTTAAATATAGAATTTTTGTAAAAGTGTATGTAAGGTAACTTTACTTTTTAATGCTTTCCAAACTGCAATAATTCTGTATGTTTAAAGTAATATGGAGAAATTGAGTTTACATAAGTAATGAAAGTCTAAAGTTTAAAATATTGTTAAGATTAAATAGTATGCATTTTTCTGTGTCTGGGTGGGCCCATTTGTCCTAGGACAACCAGACCAGAGGATGTGTTGGATTATTTATTTGATTTTTAAAAGTAAATTCTGTGAAGTTAAAGGTTAAATTATTGGCTGACTCCAAAGGGATAACAGTATATGAACTTATCTAATTTTTAAAGTTAAATGTTTTTCTTTGAAATTATCTGTTGAATAATCTGTTATAATTAATGTCAAGAATATGGTATATGTATTTTTCTTTACCTTGTTATAAATGTAGATATCTAATTCTGATCTCTTTTAGGCATCTGAGACTTCAATCGGTATGAATGGAATCCAGGCGTGGAGAGTAATTGACGCTGAGTGTTATGTAAGAAAGTAGTTGATTGTAGTCAATAGTTTTATCCTAACTCAGATGCTGAAAGTTCCTCAAAGTTACTATTTTGTTTTGGATATTGAGTTAATGTCCCAAGGAGTCAAGTCTTTTAAATTCTTCAAAGATTTTCCAAATTAAATTTTTTTTCTTTGATGTTATAAATAAAGAACTTTTCTAGTGTTAAATATGTGTATGTTGGATTGCAGTTGGAAAAATTTCTTGTTATTGGAAAACTTGTTTTAATCTGTCAAATTGAAGATTAAATTGTTGGTACGTATTTGCAATATTTTTCTTGTTAAATTGTTTAAAATTGTTTGTATTAGGAATTGTAATGTATTAAGCTGCTGTTAGTATTTTTGCAACGATTTTTTCGGCTAGTCCTTAAGTCCATGGGTTGAAATTTTTTTTTGAAAATTTTCTTTGGGGCTTTGTGTGAAAATTTGACTTAAGCTGAGAAGTTAAATTTTGGTCGTACTAGTATAAATGGGAAAGTTGCAATATATTAATCTTTGAGGCAGTTAGTTTAAATTTAAATTTTCAAGTGTTGAACATTGTTTTAAAATTAAATTATTGTAAGGTTAAAATTGTTATGGTCGTTTGTGGGAGTTTCATTAATGTTGTTGGAGAGTTATGCTAATTGATCGAGGTTCCAAATTTTTTTTTTTAAGTGTTTAAATTGTTTTAACATTGTTTTTAACTATATGAAAAAAATCAAACATGGGTGATTTTTAAAGTTAATTTGTTCAGTTCAGCTGAGATGTGTATAGTGAAGTCTTTTGGATATTAAATCCATTTTTCTAGTCTTTTCAGACTTTTTCAAGTCATTCCCATATTCTTTGGACAATTGGCTGATAGTTGCATTGAGACAATAAGAGGGGGGGCACATGTCAGGAAAATCACATGCCTCCAGAATATTTGTTGGTCTTATTGACTCAAGCAACACATAAAAACTACCATTCATTATCACTCATACACTCTTAGTATTCTTCATATTAAGTAATAAACATTAAAGTTTTACCTTTATTAAATATAAAATACACTTCATAAATATAATTTACTTTTGTAAATACATCGTTTTTACTTACCTTTTGCACTTTATTCTTTCCATAATTTGAGCTGCTTTCAGGAACAAATACTTTTTATTTAGTCCATCATTAAAACGTAACTACAGAGACACAAACACATTTTTACTTCTAACGAGAACCGCACTACATCGTGAACATCGTAAGCACTTCTGAGGTAGTGCCTCTGCCACTCACTAGATGGCGGCACACGTAGACCGTTCGGATTGGAAGACCGAACGACGAATCAACAATGGCACGTGTATGCAAATTTCGGTGGATCGTTCTAGTAAAGTGGGTGTTTCTAGTGTTTATCCGACATTCTACCAGTATAAATAGTTGCTATATCTCTGCATAGGTCGTATATTGGAAATCGATTGATCAAGTGATCGGCGGTGTTCTTTCAATAGACATCGTCGTAGTATTGGAATATCTGGCTTGTTAATGTGATATAAAAGTAAACGATGATCGTTGTGGTTGATGGCGATAGTATTTAAAGTTCGAGCAGCTTGGTACATTAAAGTATAAATATATTTGATGTGTTTAGTAAGTTTATCTTGTTCTGTTTACGTCTATTTACTGAATATCCGTGTTCTGTGAAAAGTGAAAACGTTACTGTCTTCAAAACGAAACTGTGTCATATCAAGTTATTAGAATCAAGATGCTGTATTATAATATGTGAGTACTTTGAATAAATCTCCTGTGTTTGAATAACTTTTTGTCTTCATTGAATTCTATATATATTCTGCATTTCACTATTTCACTATTTTAACTTTTATATGATAATCTATCTAAAACCAGCAAAAGCTTCTCACTACGCTATAACTAAAAGTTATACTCTGCTTACTTCGAAATAGACTGCCTACATTATTTAAACAATCACGAGCTTCACATTAGGCCTCACCAAAACACGTGCAATCGCATCGCGATAGAATAATTTATCACACATGGTGCAAGTGCTCCAGTTCGTATGGCATTCTCTTGGTGAAGAAAATAATAATAATAAGTAATAATAAAAAAAAAAATGCTTACTAAGAATATAAATATTTTTGGATAATTTTTAACTAACGTCATGCTAGTGAATCGTAACAGAAGATGATTCATTGAAACAAATTATTTATTTGGATCTATAAATTTATATTAATAGAAAATAATTAAATAGCAGTATTACATAGTAATTGTGTGCATATGAAAAACTGCCTGTTCTAACACTACTCTTAAAGTGTATTTTTTTTGCAACAAACTTGCTTTCAAAGTCATTTAAGTTCATTCTATTAAGTGCCATGCACTATTTATTTACTTTATGCTAACCAGCTCATGTTCAGCACTGTTTTCTTTAAGGCATACACTATTATCGGGATCTGACCAGCGCAACTCACAAATTCACCAAACTCATTTTTATTAATTGTTTTTCAAAGTATATTTTCTCAACTATGACGACAACAGATATTAATCATCCTACACTCGAAAAGATGATTAAAGCAAATCTTTTTGTGAAATGTCTGGCACAGTATTTCAAATCCGTTCCGGACACTATCAAATATACATCAGAGGCTAATGCACTCAGCATACCATCCTCTTCAAAAACATTCACAGATCTCGCAAAAGCCCTCACTATCCAAGGTGAAACTATTATAAATTGCTATAAAGTTGTTCTAGCAGAACACTTACAAGCTGTAGAAGAGGCAGAAAACTTAAAAAAATTAAACAAACAGTTACTACAACGGCTTCGCAGCCCACCACCTAAACCTGAACTGGTGACTGCACACAAAGCCACTCAAGTAAATGACACAAATAATTCAATCACAGAATCTCCAAGAGTGCAAAATAGTGCCACACAAACATGCAATGTGGAATGCTCTACTCCAGTTGGTGTAAAACCATACAGAAAGCAGTCTATGCATAACACCCCTCACCTATCATTTGACTGCTCAAGAAATTCCTTAAATAGCTCAATTAATCACTATCACACTAAATTAGTTAAAATAATAATTTACCAAGTAGAAGAAAGATTTGGTCTTCCGGACATTCTTCAAGCCATTTCAGACAGTATCAGTGACGTTATTCCACCCATCAATGTCGTAAAAAAAAACAGGGTCAAGAACAGTAATCGTTTTAACTACATCTTAGAGGTTCCTAATGACTTAGCCAAACATCTAATCAGTCACAGACGTATAAAGATTAAAGAACAGTTCTTTGCAGTAAAGCGGTTCATAAGAGTCATCCGGTGTTATAATTGTCAGAATTATAATCACATTGTCAGTTCGTGCACCAAGGACAAGATTTGTGCTTGGTGTAGCGAGTCTCATGAAGCAGAAGAAAAATGCACCAGACCACCAAAATGCAGAAACTGTGTCGTAAACAACAGAATGCACAACCACAACTTTAATAGTGATCACCCTTCTTTTTCTCCAGTTTGTGAATCTCTCAAGTTCTACATCATGAAAGTTAGGCTTCGTCTAAGCAAAAAAAATTCATTACATGAATCCCTAAATAATTCTACAATTTGTTAATAAATTTACTAAAGTTAATTTTTTTTTACTTCTCAATATAAATGTTGTGTACTTGTTAGAGAGAGTTCGTAGTACCCAATGGAGTGGTGCTGTCATGAATTCCTTTCTTGACATTGTAAACTCTCATCTGGCATGTATCATTCCTTATTTCAGCTTCAAATTTAATTTTCATGACAAAGTAATTTTTCCCTGTTGATGTGGTTCCTGTGCATACATCTGTGAAATTTTCTATCTTAAGGTTTTTATCTAAATTAGTATCATCACTTATTAAGGTTAATAGTATTTTTAGTTATCTAATGCAACAGTGAAATTTCTAATCTTGAAATATTTTACTTAATATCCATGCGTTAGCATTTATTAAAAAAAAAAAAAAAAAAAAAAAACATTCAATCACTAAATTTTAGTTTTTTTAATTTACTGTCTTATTATTGTATCTCTTATTTTACAAGTGTTCCTAATCAATTCACTGCTCGGTTACTTATTTCATAAATTATTTTTTTTTGTATTATTAAAATTTACTAATTGTTCATGAGTGCTATGAATCCTTTCATCTGGTTATTTCATGGCCAGGAATAATCTGATGAAAGTATTGTGTCATGCACTGCTTGGTTACGCGTGCTAAGCATTGTAGGACAGTTGTTCATCTCTCTCATGCTCAATTATCTTTAAAGTTTTTATTAAGCTTAATTTCAGTTAATTTCTCTAGACTTTTTTTACTTTTATCAAATTGACATTTTTATTTTACATTCACGGGTGCTTTGCACTGTTCCCATGATCATCAATAATTTTTATTTTTCCACCCTAAAACTTTTTATAAAGCTTTGCAATTTTTTATACTTTTACTGTTTTTTTTTTCTCAAGTTTTTCATAGGTATATATATATATATATATATATATGTCTGTATTGTATTGTGCTTGCAATTTTTATGAAATGTTTATAATGGAGACTGTTTTTCAAAATAATACTATTTAATATTTGTAAAAAAAAAAAAAAAAAGTGTCTTTCAAATTAATGCTATTAACTTGTTAAAAAAAAAAAAAAAAAAAAAAAAAGAGGTTTAAAAACATTTTACAACTTTACCTTTTATTTTATATGATGAAACTGTAGGAATTTTTGTCTCGTGGTATTTTATCAGTTAACATTTTCTTAAATTATTTTTCAATTTTTGTTTGATGAAATAATGTGGGAAGAAAAGTCTGTTTGGTGTTGAAGCAATTAATATTTGGATAGTTCTCAAGTTTTATATGATGTATTATGATGTTGCTGCTGTAATGTTAATGAGAGAATTTTTTTTACTTCCTTTTTTTCATTTGTGGAAACAGTTCTGAATTGCTGGGTTCATTTTTACTTATGCAAATATACAGCATTTGTTTTGTTTACTCTTCGCTGTACCGTTTTGCCCAATTTAAATAATATCTTTGAAATTTTGCTTACCTTTTGATCCATTTGGGCTACTTCCTAGTCCTTTACTGCAACCTTTGCTTGTTGTCCAATCTTGGTGAGTGATTTGGAGGGTTGATTTGTCAGGTAACAGATGACAATTGTCAGTTACACTTACCGTTTGGTTTCATTTCTATAGTTTTTTTTTTCAATTTAAAAAGTTAAACTTTTTCATTTTTGAATATTTTTTACCTTCATGTTTTTATCACACAGTCGCCTCTCTCAGGGACTCTTAGTTAATTTTGTTGGTTGTTAATCGCTTGATAGTGTGTATTGTAATTATGTATGTTCTAAATTTATAAAACAGTCAATGTTTATACTTTTTAAATTTCACCCACAATAATATTTAAATCTTTATCTGCTGCTTATTATTCGTAAGGTTTATTCAAGTGTAATTTTTTTTTTACCGTATTTATAAAGCTGTGTTTTTCAAAAAACCTTAAATTAATTCATTTACTATAAATATGTACACAGTAGTTGAAAATTTTTAATTGTTCAATTTTCTGCTTTTGTTGTCAACTAAGCACTTTTATAATTTCCATTCAACTTAGGAATTATTTTCACAAGTCTAATTAAATTTACCATAATCTCATTGAATTTTTCAAGTAAAAAAAAAAAAAAAAAACAATAAAATAATAATAATAATAATAAAACTATGCAAAAAAAAAAAATATATTTCCTTAAATGTAATTTTAAATTTAGAAATGTCTCAATCTTTCATGCCATTCTTTAAGTGTATAAATTATACAGCTATAATATCATACTTCATTTAAAACTAAAATTGTATATTATATATGTTTGTATGATTACTAGCTACTTAACCATAAGGTTTAGTTTTTGTATTAATATGTTGTATATTTAAAGTGATATATATATAATGAAGAAAGACTTCAGTGGTGAATCTTATATGTTGTATTTAAGTGTGATTCTACACATATTTAACTTTTCTCAAGTGTTGTGTAACACTTTAAGCCACCACATTCATAAGCTAGTGAAAGAAAAATGCATACTGGCAAATCTTTCAAGCTACTGCTATCAGTTAATGTTTTTCAGAGCAGTAATATTTAATACAAGTCAATGTTATGACTTCACTGATATGTAAAAATTGTGTAGCTTACTCTGCAATTTCTGTTATAAACAACTCATGTTGACACTGATTGATTTTTACACGACTTATTGTCAAGTCGTCTTGTCAACCCCATGTATCCTCTGGTGACGGCTCGCCCATTCCAAATTCTTAAAATTTTGTAAAATTTTTCTCTCTCATTCAAAATTTATCCCTATTCCAAATTTTTCCCACATTCGAAATTTGATTTTCAGTCTAAATTTTTCCTTCCCATTCAAAATTTTACAAATTTTTGTTTGCCCGGGAATGTGTCACGTTGCAAACGTGCCATTTTACAGAGTTCTTGTAACCATGTGCACATTTCCCATTTTAGAACATTAATCCTAATAATTTCAATAGTTTCGCTTTAATATTCACTTAAATTATCAGTCCCCTTTTTCGGCATTTAAAATTCATTCCCTTTAAGTTGACATCTCATTTATCGCGCTACGACAATTACTTCGTATTTTGACACCCCCCCCGTAAGTTCTTAACCATTCTCTTTTGTAATTACGTTTCTCTGCCGTGCCGATACCGCGTCATTTTGGAGCGATCGTTGCTACGTTCGTGCCTCCTCTTTGCATCGCGCTTGCTGCGTTCCGTGGGTGCCAGCAGTGTTAGGTTATCGCCTTTTGGCACTGACACAGGTTCCCGCTTTGGCGTTCGCGCACCTGCCAGACAGGTTTTTCGGCGCCAATTTCCGATCAGCGCACGCTCCTTGAATAGATTCGGCAGTTGCGTCTGGTCAGGTACTCGTGTAGGTGCCTTGTTGTTATTCATCTTCTTAGAGCTTTAGGCCGGGAGTCGTCACTAGAGTCCCACCTTTTACTTGAAGAAATGCATTAAAAGTTGTTGTCATATTAAATACGTGTGTCGATTTCTCTACTGGTATGATGTCTCATCATTTCCCTCACTTGTCTCTCTCACCGGGAGCGCTGAACTTCGTCAAAATAAATAGTAAGACTTTTCCATGCTTTTAACTTTTGCCTGTAAGCTTTTCAACCTGGAGAATCCTGACAGCGAGTCGTTAACGATCCTGGAAGTTTGAGTGCCTATAAAATATCAACAACCTCGATATTTCTGATATCTTGCTATATGATCACGAGCTTCACATTAGGCCTCACCAAAACACGTGCAATCGCATCGCGATAGAATAATTTATCACAGCTACATTACTCACATGCATGGTATAATATAATGCCAATATCTAGGATGGTAAATGGAAGACTATATAGTTAGATATTGGGAGTTTTGATTTTTATGCAGAAATGTTGTAGGGGAAGTGTTATGCAGAAACAAGGGATTCCAATAAATTGTCTTTTCTCAAACTCTGAATAATTTTTTTATCTTGATTGGATCCGATTCTTAATCTGTATAATCTAATAATTAATTTAAAATCAGAAACAATGCCACAGCCAAATATGTTCTACAAATATTTAATTTAAAATCAGAAACAATGCCACAGCCAAATATGTTCTACAAATATTTAATTTAAAATCAGAAACAATGCCACAGCCAAATATGTTCTACAAATATATGTTGCCTTTAATGCCCAACCACCCAAGCAGTTATCCAGAATACATGTGACCCCAACCATTCTGGATAAATGGTTCCATACTGTATTTAAGAAAAAAAAAAGGTCACACTACAAATTCTTGCATAGTTAATCAAAAATAGACATTACTGCTTGTTAGACCTTGTGGTACTGTACAAGGGAAGAATACTGTCATATCAAAACAACATCTAGTGGGAAGCTGAATGAAAAATTAATGTGCACCACGGTAATGACAATCGAGACAAACTTCAAATAAGGATAACCAGTGGGTCCGTGCGAGGATTTCGCACTATAATCTAATATTTTTTATCGGTACTTCTCTATTATCCCGTCGACCACTTTTCATAACAAAAAACTATCGGCAAACTGTTATGCCAAATAGACGGGAGAACGTTGCCATTGGAATATCAAAATAAATAAATAAATAAAATATAAGAATTTATGGACACAATTGTTATTTTAATGAATGAAATAACTAATAAATCAGTAAAACATAATGAAAAATACAGGCAAATGTTGGAGTAAAAACCACTTGATGACATAACAAACACGTATAATGCTTCTGACATCAAGTAAATGGGACTGCATTTTTGGCGTTTAATCTTACAGTTTGGCGATAGTTTTTTGTTATAAAAAGTGGTCGACGGGATAATAGAGAAGTACCTTTTTATCAAAATGTAATATTTATTAGATGCAGGTTTAAACTTCTAAAGAAAAAGTGAGGATAAAAATATCTGCAAACAACATTCAGTTTTTAGTCAAGCCAGAATATCATCTAATTTATTCGATCAAAGTTAGAGTAAAAACGGATCCAAGATTGCAAAAGGCATGTGCGAGAAAAAAAAATAACAATTGTATTTTAACTGCTTTAAAGGATAGGGTCATCCGCTTCGGGAAAAACATGTTACATAGAAATGTAAATCGAAACGTTTCAGTTTCAAATTCGCTTTTCAATCATAAATGTAAAATAAACCCATGCGGTGTTTTTTATAATCATTGCTGAGCATCATATAATGTGGTATTTTATTTTTGTGGCAACATTAATTTGAGGAAAACCTTTCATTTCTTTCATGAAATCAATGTCGATTTAACTTTTAATTATCAGCAAATTTTAATCAAAAAACATGTTTTAGGAAAATGTAAGTGTACTATGTCAGAAGCCTGTTCAAAATCCTTTCATATGGTATCTCATTCGTTGTTCTACGTTTCGTATTTTCTTAGAAAAAGGGATGTTGACAGGAGAAATAATATATACGATTGGTACTTGTCTATTATCAACCACATTTCATAGGGAAAAAAAAAAAAAGAGTTTACACATTTTTGTTATGTCATCTAGAGATTTTTAATTAGATGTTTTCTCTGTAATTTTTAATGATGTTTTACTAATTTTTCAGTTCTTTCGTTATTTAAAATAACAATTATGTCATTAAACGATGATGTCATGATAATAAAACAGAAAAACACTGCAAAAATATTGCGATGCGTAGAATCTATCAATTTTAACTGACGTCACAAACATTTATCCACAAGCCGAAATGATAATTAAGAAAAATTAATTAAGAACTGTTGGATTTAACTCCAAAATAACAAAAGGGTAAAATAATATTTGATTTTAAATACAAAGTTAGCACGTGATGTACATTTTTCATTTTTGTTTATTTAGAGGATAAGTCAGTTTAGTGTTTTTAATGAACGATAGTAGTTAACTTCTATTTCCATGCTTTCTCTTGCATTTTGAGAAAAAATGATACAGATCTATGATCAGCCATCAAAAGAATCTGGGGCAATAACCTATTTTCAAAAATATGAATTCTGCCATGAAAAAAGTGTGTATTGATGGGCATGATATGAGACTATCTACAAACTGATAAAAAATATCGGTCTAATGTGAAAAACTGCGATAAAAGATTATCTATTAGAAAAGGAAGGTGGTTGGATGGCTCCAAATTAACATTTGTAACTGTATTAAGGTTCATTTATACCTGGACTGATGAACCAATATCAATAAAATTTAGAAAAAAAGCAATTATATATAAATCATTATATAGTTATTTATTGGAATAATTATCTCAGAAGTCTAACCTTCTAACAAGAAAATCTGGAAAAATTGGAGGGTCAAAAACCAGTTTTGTAGTAGATATTGATAAAAAAGTTTCTTGTAAAAGTGAAAAAAAAAATCAAGCCGGCCAAATTCTTCCTCAGCAATGGTTGTTTGGAGGATTATTCTGAGAAACTGATGAATGTTTTATAGTAAAAGTTCCCAACAGAACTGATAGGAGAAATAACAGAATATATAGAAGATAGCTGCTCTATCATTTTTTCAGATTCATGGCAGGCTTATAAAACTGACTATATTAAATGCAGCAGGATTTGCAAAATCATTATAATTTTGTAGATCCAGGTACTGGTGCACATACACAAAACATCGAACGCCTTTGGGGCTCAGCTAAATGGTGAAATAAGAAACACTGCCGAGCAGCACGTCAACACTCAGATTCATGTTTAACTGTGTTTATATGGCATATAATGCATAGAAAGGATTATTTTGAATTGCAATAGAGATTTTTGGCCTCCAGGATAATTACTGCAAATTTTAGGCAAAAGAATGTTTAGAATAATTGGCGTTACATTATGAATGCTAAATTTTTGTTATGCAATGTCTTAAATTAATCAAACTTGTTTGAAATTTCTAAAGCACCCTATTCTTCAGTGATGTTTTGAACTCTAATTTCCTTAATATTCTTACGTATAAAAGTTTGGAATGGCAACATTCTTAAATTTGTTTATTTGACATTATATTTTGCAACTCATTTTTATTTTTATCGAAAGTGGCTGACAAAGTAATAGACAAGAACCGGATAATTATAATTGAAATGTTTTCTGTTTTCCCTAAAGTATCAAATGTGTAAAAAATAGAGACAAGAAATATACTCACATAATCATTGCATTTGTTCTAAAGCAATGATCTATTATCTAATACTTTGTCGACCATTGTTCCGTAAAAGAGTTTCAAAATATAATGTCAAATAAACAAATTTAAGAATGTTGCCGCTCCAAACTTTTTAACATAAGAATATTAAGGGAATTAGAGTTTAAAACATCACTAAAGAATAGGGTGCTTTAGAATTATCTAAATCAATTTGGTCTAACACAAATATTCTTTGTTCCAAATCTTAAAAATAAGGGTTTCAATTAATAAATTTGAAGTTTGGGACAAGCCTTGGCAATGACAATTGTAACTTTACCATTTTTTTAAATATTGTTTTTTTTTTTTCATATTCAAAGTACATAATGTAGTGAGTGCTTAAACACAAATGCTCACAAAAACCAAACATTCATAGTTGACTTGATTAATTCATATTTTTTAGAGAAGAACATAAAATTTCCCATTATCTGAGAATGACTTGCATATCAAGTTTCACCAATTAAAGATTTGTACAAGGAAAATATAATTATTCATTTTTCTCCTAGAATTAAATTTAGATTTTTTTTTTTTTTTTTTTTTTTTTTTTTTTTTTGTTGAGACGGATATTGAAAGCACACATCAGAAATTTATTAACAACATTATAACATTTTAAAATTGTTTCAAGATTAATATTTTCATTTAAAAGCCTCAATTTTCCTGTTCCTGAAAATCATTTAAAATGGCAAATGTGTTTTTTATTTTCTAACCACTGTCAAAAATCTGTAGAAGTCACTGTTTTCATTCTGCTAAAATATCATTGTACAACTATGGCAGAAAGACATTAGTTATGTTTTCCAATAAACAAAGGACTTGAAACAGAAGAGAAATATCCCAGGCTTCTTTATGTTACTCTTATTTCTCTTTATATCACATTATTATCAAATTCAGTTTACTTTCAGTTTTTAAAGGATTGTAAAACACTGTAAGAAACTTAGGCCACATTCTTGTTTCTCAAATAACGAGTTTTTTTTCTTTTTTTTCCATTTTTGTATAAATAAAATTTTTACTATGAGGCTGAACCCAAAGACTGATATAAAAATATAGTCCAAGCTGGTTTCAGGCACAGACTGAGCCCGAGAGCTGAGATTTTTTTTTTCTTCCAGATTACCGCAATCGTAATGAAAATTAACATTTGTTTCAATGAATTTCCAGGTTTAGTTTGAATTTCCCTAATACTTCCAGGTTAGCAAAATTCCCTGATATTTCCATGTTTTCCAGGTCTGTGACCACCCTGCATAGATAGATAGATACATATATAAAGTTTTGAACTGAGGGTGGTTTTGGGTTCTGGGAGTCATGATCGGCATAGATCTGCAAAAATTTTTCAAAAATTCCAACTTAGGGGAAAATTAATAGGTAGTATTTCTTACGAAATCTACCTAATTATGTGGAGGATTTTTACCCTTTAACTTCATTCACAGGCATGAAATTCTCACGCAAATATTTTTTTAATTTTTGTACAAATCAGCAATTTTATTTATTTATTTTTTTTTTTTAGCGGGATTTTGTAAAATTAATTCGTTAATCAGGTTCAAAGAAAAAAAAGTGAATCTCCCTAAACGACTGTTAAAAAAAAAAAAAATCATAAATTTCATTTAATGATCACAAGAAAAAAAAAATCTAGAATTTCAGGAAACAATCGTACAAAAAATTTGACAATTTCGTCAAAAATTGGACAAAAGAATCGTGAATTTTGTCAAAAGATCGTGGAAAAAATAGTCAATTTTGTCAATCACAATCGGTCATGGAAAAATATCACGAACTACGATAAATGGTCACAGAAAAAAAAGAAAAATCAATTTTATCAATTGGTTGTAGAAAAAAATTGCAAATTTTGGCAAAAGATCACAGAAAAGAAATTGTGAATTCCGTGAAATGACTGAGGAAAATAATTGCGAATTTTGTCTAATGGTCGCAGGAAAAAATCTCAGAAAAAATTTTTGTACTTGGGCACAGTTGGGAGCAATTTTGTAGAAAAATGATCAATTTGGCGCAGAAATGCACTACACTATCATTTTAGCGCCATTGGAGCAGTTAGTACAGCTGTTCCATCACTATATAATAAATAAAGTAAAACTGAGAAAGCGAATCCTGTCTATAACAAAATTCTGCCTTAAATAAGAAAATGTCATGAAACTGTTCAAAAAAGAAAAAAAATGTTTAAATATAAATATAACGAAAATATCATGAATTTTGATTAGTCAATCTTAAAATGAGCACTGCAATAAAAATGCTACATTTGCTACATTATCTAAAAATGTTATGTTTTGAAATAATATTTTTGACGAAGCATTTGATAACATTTATTCATACATAATGGCATGAAAAAAGGGGAAAAATAAATACTTCATTCACTTGTTAGTGCAAAAAATATTGCAAATTGCAAATGAAGGCAATCTTTTAAAAGATAACAATAATTAATAAAAATTCTTAGAAACAAAGAAGAATTAATTATTACAACATATCATTTATATGAAATTTTTTAAAAACAATTTTAATTAAATAATAAATTAACAATAAATAATTAAAACAATTTATATGAAATTTACTTTTACAGTACAGATTTCAAATTTTTTCCTTACACTGACTAGGGGGCTCTACCCCCTACAAGCTACACTCGCCAACCCCCATCCAGACACCACAGGCTCCAAAAAACACGCTAATTTGTTCTGTTTTAAAAAGATTTTCAAGATTATGGAAGATTGAAAAATATTATTTGGACTTGTGGCAATCTTCTGTAATCTTTTCGCACATAATAATTTAATTATTTTAAAGTTTTCTTTCTCTTTTAATATTCACATATAAATATATTTTTCAATTTAAAAGTGTTTGGCAATATTATTTGGCCTTTTATGATATAATATTTCACTTTAAATGCTTTTCACACAGAATTTAATTATTTTAAAGTTTTCTTTATTTTTTAATATTTACATGTAAATATATTTTTCAATTGAAAGATATTTGAAAATACTATTTGCACTTTTTTTAAATCTGGCAAATACGAAATAAATGTCTATTGAGATAATGAAATTTCGAATAAAAAAAATTTAAAAAAATTGATAAATTCGACAAATTTTAAAAATGATTGGACGCTATACCGCAACTTAGTCCAGTATGTGCCTGTAAAAGGCAATTCAATTTTCTATGCATAGTTTTTGTTTCTCTAAAACTTTAACTGAACTACTTTGACCGATTTCAACAATAAATTGTGCTTAAAATAATTCTTTTGATTTAAAAATTGTTTTCATCAGCATGTTTATCAGACTTTTCTCTGTAAAACTACCAGTTTTCATACTTTTATATGCAATAGTTTTCTTAATATAACTCGAGAAAGAGCCCTGATCACAAAAAATTCAATTTTGACAACAACAATGCTAGTTACCCCCGTTTTTTTTTGGAATAGAGATTTTTTTTTTATAATACAATAGATTTCAAATTACAGGATTATAAATTAATAATAAATTCAACTTATGAATAGAAAAATAAACAGCATTTTTAAATTACAAATTGTAGATAAACTAAAATCAAAATTTATACCTAATTTACTCCATTAAAAATAGTTCTAATAGGCAAAAATAAAGAATTATGGGTCACTTAATACAATATATGAAAACCAAAAACCATCTTAAACTATCGGAAAAAACAACAAAAAGTCATAAAAAAGGAAAACTAGCATTGTTCTCCTAATAAAACTATGAGTACACAAATTTACCTTCTTTTTGTAATCTTTGATAAAGCGAACCAGGCCCTCGACATATAGATGCATAGTTCCAATGTGTTATAGCCTGTATGGCAGTACCTGTTCCTGTACCAATTTCTCCTTCAAAAGCTGGTAAAAGTGGCATAACTACATATACACGGAAAGTCTCGCCATCCCTATAATAAAAAGAAGGTAAATTAAAATGAAACAAAAAATCAAAATTTTAAGTAAACAGATGCATTTCTAATTTTATTTACTATATTTGTTTGAAAAAGCTATTAAGAAATGTAATCATGAGAAGGTCAATTTGCTTCAAAATACAAAAATGTAAATATTCTTAAAATAGCAACATGTGTAGCAAAAAGAAAAAGATCGGAATTTTTAATAAATTAATGAAAAAGAATGAAAAAGAGATGCATTTAAAAGTTACCTATGTGCTCTTATTATTCTATTGTACAATGCTTCTCCTATTTTATTGAAAACATCTTTATGCCCAGCTGCTTGAGTTATAAAAAACTGATTCTACAAATGAATCATAAAAGGAATTAAAATATAATTAACAAAATGAAAAATAAACCAAAACACAAAATACACAAAAATAATAAGGCAAAAAATGTATGCATTGAAGCCACATTCACACAGAGTGCGATTTGGAATGAGCAATAGCAACCTACTTCATAAAATGGCTGCTTATGAGGAAAATTAATGATCTGAAATGAAATTTTGCAGTCATCATTAATTATTTGATCACAAATGTTTTAACAAAATAGATAGATGACTAGTAATTTGCTCTGCTTCTTAAATGTAATAAAAAATTGTGAAACATTCAACTATAATTTAAAGTCACCTGAATTTGTTACTTTAAAAGTTGTTTAGTACTACAAATCAGTCACAACCTTCACCACTTATTTTGATTTAACTCTGTAAATCCCAGCTGTCACAAAATTTTTGCTGAAGAAACCAAGACACTTTCCCTCTCCCCTCCTTTCAAAACTTTTCACCAATCTCTTCTATTCATAAAAGCATATTACGTTAAAACCCCTTACTCCTCCCTTCAATCCTGAAAATATTATATTGTTCATTGTCTGTTCATAGTTACAATGTAAGATTTAAGACATGAAATGTTTTTGTCTTTTAACCTTTTTGATGAGAAATGTAATTATATTTATGATAACGTCATATATAATATAAGAGATTAAATTCATGTAATGCTCATCTGATTTCATATAACAATTCATATAATCTCTTGTACTATAAAAATTAAGATATCTAATATAAGAGATACCATAATTTTTAAGCTTAAAAATTCAGACTTTCTAGCAACATTTATTTTTCCTAAATTTATCTTTTATAATTTTGCTAATTCACAATGAGAGATAATTCACAATAATTTATTATTTACATAAAAACGTTTGAAAAGTCAGCATTATTTATTTTAAAACTAGACTCATTTATAATAATTATATGCCAATTAACATAATTTCAATATTTCATTTGTAATTATTCATAAAATTGCTATTTAAATCTGAAAATATAAAAATAACTAAGAAAAAACAAAAGCAACACAAAAAAATAATAAAGGAAGAAATCAATCAGTTAACTTTATTTAATATGGCAAATAAGTTTCTGTGAATCAGTACTAAAACATTTTCAATATTTTCAAATAATTTGCATTTAAAACATTTTTTTTCTAATATAAATGTTAATACGTCATGGTCAGACAATTTTCATCCACATTTATATATATATTAAATAGCAACCCGGACTCTCATGAAGACATTTTTTTCATTTATATATATTTAATGAACATATTTGTCACATGAACCCTCGCATGGAGAAAAATTTTAATCAAGGTTTTCTTTTTAAATTCACGTGTTTAAAATTGATCATAAATGGGGAAATTCAGGATAGCAGAGCCTCCTGATGAAAAAAAAAAACTTTTAATTCTTCATTACAAAAAAACAATAGAAACTTATTTTTGGATTTTTAATCTATCTTATTCGTTTCATTTCTGTATTTTTTTTTTTTTTTTTAAGGTTTATGTTTAAAAATTTTTAATTATTTAATATTTCTGTATTGGTTTTTATGTTGATAAGGTTCTGACAAAGAATTCCCAGTTTAGTTTATTTATTGATATTTTCGGTAAAAACTGCTTACCTCAAGTAATTTGATATTTCAGACTGCATCAGTCATTGTAAGTCAGACTAAAAATAATTTCAGAAATTCCACAAAAGCTAAAATAATATACTTGAATACTATAGAAATATTAGTATTAAATAAATACTTTAAGTATGGAAATTATTAATGTTGATTATTGAGCTTTGCCCGTTAGCAGCGGGGCTTCGAATCGAACGAATCTCTTACCATAAAAACATTGAATCAAACTAACCTCTTTCTGAATGAACCCGTTGGCATAGGTAATTCAGTTATATGTCGAAAGATGCCGATAGTATACAGGGAGGTTTTGAAATAATGTTGTGAATGAGACACTGTGAAACTCTTAATTTTAATTTGCAGAGATTTAACTAGGTAAACATTTTTTAGTATAAACTTTGACTTTAAAAATATATTTTATGAATTATAGAGTGTATAGATGTATTTCTTTAAGCGAGTTTAAAAATTTGCATATTTCCCTCTTTATTTCAAAGCTCAGATTGACTGTACACCAAAAACACCAACGTTTAACACACAATATCAAACTATAGAACAATGGACAGACGTACGTTTCGTGAGTAACTTGGACTCGCATCCTCAGCGTCAGTAAAATAAAAACTAAACATTATTGTATCCCCCCAAAGACATGAAATTGAGTCGAGAAACCCAAATGAAAACAACAACACACCGAAAACTCATCACGCACGAGCAACCAATTGAATAAAATTAGATCAGTTGCTATCAATCGTGGTTTTAGTTTGTCTTACATCAACCGTTTAATTTTTCGTTGTCTAAATAAAGGTATTAATAATCCTGATTCTTCTGTTGTTCCAGTTACTTTTTCTAACCTCATTATTTTTCCATTTTACAATAGCATTAGCTACAAAATAGCTAATATTTTAAGAAATTATGATTTTAAGGTTGTTTTTAAGCCAGTTAATAAACTAAATTTTTCACAGTTAAAGAATAAAATTCCACATCAAAAATTTTGGGGCATTTACAATATCCAATGTCAATGTGGTTTGTCCTACATAGGACAGACTAAACGACAACTCCCTTTCAGAATCAATGAACACAGAAATTATATTAAGAAAAAGGAATTGCAAAAATCCTCTATTGCTTGTCACTGTTGGAGTGAGGGACATAATTTTAACTTTGATTCAGCCACTATTATTAAGAAATGTAAAACTCTATTAGATTTAGACTTCTTTGAAGCAGTTTATATTCATAAATTTGGCAACTCCCTGGTTAATGATTTTTCAAGCATACCTTACATCTCACCTTTCTGGGTTGATTTACTGTGTCATAGTGAATCACTTCTGGCTTAATCTCTTTGGTCGCTTGTGCATGATGAGTTTTCGGTGTGTTGTTTACATTTGGGTTTCTCGACTCAATTTCATGTCTTTGGGGGGATACAATAATGTTTAGTTTTCATTTTACTGACACTGAGGATGCGAGTCAAAGTTACTCACGAAACGTATGTCTGTCCATTGTACTATAGTTTGATATTGTGTGTTAAACGTTGGTGTTTTTAGTGTATATTTATCCACAGAAGATTTTCTTCATAATCCTCAAATTGACTGCACTGTATTTTAATCATAACTGATTTTTTAAAATGGTATTTATTTATTTTTTTAGAATAAACCTGTGTGTATTCGTAGTTGTTTCTTGTCATTTTGTCACTCAATTTTCAAAGTTTGATAAGCGTAATGAAGTTGAAGTGAGGTACATGATATAAAAAATTCTGTATGATATGAAATGTTGGTAAACTTTGCTAAACAACACTCATGTACAGTGAAGTACACACAAACCTTTGGTTTGGGGCTCTGCTGCCTTCAGCAGTGTATACTGGGCATGCTATGCATACTCAGAACGGTTTTTGCAAACAAAGCTTGAATTTCTATGATTTTATATTTTTAAAAGAAAATCTTTCAAGCAAATCTCTGGTTTGTGTCCCCGCTGCCTTTGGCAGTGCACATCAGGCTTGCTCTGGTTTGTTTGCTCCAGATAAACCTCTTTCTGAATGAACCTATGATTTGGGACCCTGTTGGATTCAGCAGTGTAGACTGGGCATAATACGCACATTCCAGTCTGTTTTTTAAGACACTTATCTTTAATGAGTACTTTGGCTAAATTATAAAATATATGTGAAATTAAAACTGTAGCAATTCGTTCTTGACCATGCACAATAAAATAAAAAATTTGTTTTGTCTCCCTTCAAAGAAAACTTTGTCCCCCCCTCTCCCCCCTCACAAATATAAAAAAGTTTTGAAATGGCACACCTGTCCATTGTCATTTTCATCCGATGAAGCAAACAAAATCCCGTTAATTTCATTCTGAATTAGAATTTTGCAATGTCAAAAAGACATAAAATGCAACATGTGCAATTTCTTCAAAAGTAAACAAATCAAATAAATATTGAAGTACTGATAAAATTTGAACATAGTTCAAAATTCCTGTGCTTGAGATAAGACCCCAGCATACTGTTAGCTTAGAAAACTGAGTCATCTCGCCCACTTTTTATGTATGCTCTGACAGTTAAGCTATTAATTGATGTGTGTTGGTTTTCAGTGCGAGAAATAAAGAGGAAGGACTGCCTTAGACATATCTTGCCATTATGGGGTTCTATACTGTCTTGTGCAGCCAAAGCTGTAATAGAAACGAAAAGGTTAACTAACAATAAGATGAGCCTTTTAAAAGAACTTTACTTCTCAATATGAATATCACAATAAAAGATCATTTAATGACAACTGCTCATTATGAAATGATGATTTTGCTTAATGGACCGTTGCCAGCCAAATATAACAATGAATTTTTTGAAGGCATGTGAAAATGCTTTGCCCAACAAGATAAAAATGCTGACTAGCATTTTTTGTGATGAAGTTAAAAGAAAGCATTTTTTGTGATGAAGTTAAAAGAAACTTTATCTTCTGATTTTTATCGTATAAATATTATTGTTTAATTTTTAAATTACTGAAAAAATACTTCTTTCATAGATGTTTGAATTCATGTTAAATGCGCAGATGATTTTTGTTCAATATATTTTTCTGATAAATAAATAATAAAATTATTTTAATTATGTATAATTATGCTGTGCTTTATTTTGTGACATGTAAGTTTTCAGATACTTTTTATTTTTCATTATTACAGGTCTGTTTATAAGCTCAATCTCTCTACTAGGATTGAAGAGAAGAAACTTTGTAGAAAGATAAATATAAAAAAAAAGTTAAACTATTAGTTTTGGAGTAATCAAACAGCTATTTACAAAAATTATAAAAAAAACTGAAATCAATACTTTTCAGCTGTGTTCAAAGTGATAATAAACAAAAATAGAATGTACGGATTATAAACACAATAAAACAGGCAATACACATTGTTTTTTTAAACCTAATTTAAATATAAAATATAAATCACATATAACAGCTAACCTCAATATATATGTAATGTTTAGCATTTCCAATAACATCTTCATAAGCTGAATGGATTGATCTTTCAATCTGTTTAATGCCAGCAGACCAAGTACTAACACTTCTCAACACCTACATTAAAGAAAATAACAATATCTATACATTTTATACTTGGGGGAGATTAGGGAGGGATGGGACAATTTTAACAAAAATATTTTTACAAATTGTGTTTTGCTAGTACAAAATGGAAATTTTCAGAACATCTTGAAATATTTTAACAAATTAAAAAAAAATAAATTTGATGTTAATTAAAATTTTAGGTTAATAAACCAATTAAATTAACAAGAAAAATGCCCCATCCCTCTCTCATGTGAGGGAGGATTTTAAAATAATTCATATTTAATTTTCAAAAATGTGGTGTAAAAATGACAAAAACAGTGTGAACTTTACATTCCTAAGGTTTATTGTAAATCACAACATTTATTTTATCTTATATTATGCTTTGTAAATTCCAAATCAAATGAAAAATGAGCTTGTGCCTTACTAGTGCTGCCAATTATTTTTGGTGGATGTAGCTTTGCAATTATGTCTTGTTCATCAATGATGGAACAGTCATAACGTACTTTTACATACCTTTTTAAATAGTGCATTTCCATGTAAAAATAAAACTTCGCAGTTTGAATTAAATAATTATTTCAAAACAGTAATAAAATTGATATTATAGAAATAAATACAGATATAAATATTTAATACATGACATTGATAAATAATGCATGAGTAAGAAAAGAAAAATTTGCACTACTTTAATTTTTCAACACATATATATATATACACACACATTTAAATCATGAAAGTAATTAAAATTCCTTTTTAACTTGCAAATTAATAAGTTTTGTCTGTTACACTATTCAATTCCAAAACAAGAAAGTCTTATAAATATAAAATACCAAAAAATTGTATGTAATTAAACATAATTATTTGGATAGAGATATCATTTGGGAGGGATGAACATGTCCCATCCTTCCCTTAGAGCAAAAAAAAAAAAAAAAAAAAAAGGGTTTTTACAACAAGAATGTGGTTTTTAGTCGTAACTGTTCATCCGTTAAAGATATATTGTTGTGCTTACAAAACATTAAAAACAATTAAATTAGCAACAAAGAATTAGATTGAAAATTTACTTCAAAAATCTGAGTAGTTATTCACTTTTGATATGTAAAATAGTCTTTTTAATTCACAAACTCATAGGTGCTTGCAACTAAAAAGATTCTCAGCAACAAGTATGATGCAATGGTTATTCCATCTGGTGGAAGAGTCATAAATTAAAATTAAGGCTTTTTTTAAGCATTACTGAAGATGTCCCATCCCTCCCTTATCTCCCCTATAAAACATGCTACAGATTAAAAAAAAAAAAAAAAAAAATCCCAAATGCAACAATTAGAGAAGTGTAACAACTTAAAAATCTAAGTTCAATATATTATGTTATAACCAATTTAATGAAACTTCACTAATTATTTTATAACATAAAGAAAATAAAGTCGAAATATTTTTATTTGATGTTATAAGTAAAATAGAGATTATAAAGGAGCATTAACAATGAGTTTAACTATATGCTTAAATTTATTTAAAGTTTAAAATTTATAAATAATTAATAAAATTAAGACAATCTTAAGCAGTTAGAATAGATCAATTTATAATTTTAACTTTTAAAAATGTGATGTACTACTGTAATTTAAAATGTAGTCCACCGAGATCTAAAAGCTTCAATAAAATAGAGGGTTAACAATGCCAAAATAATTTGTAAAATAATAATAGACTGTTTATAAAGCATTTTTATTTTAATAAATGGCAAAAGTTTAAAATATTTATTTCAAGCATTTGTTTTCATAGAAGGAAATATTCAGCTAAAATAATACATATGTTTTACTAGAATGAAAAACAACAATAACTTAAATACACTGCTCAAAACAATTAAAGGATATTTGAAGTTTTATATAAAATAAAGATATAAACGAAATTTTTTTTGCCGAAAATAGAAGAAGAGAATCACAAATGCAAATTTTTCTGGTTTTCAAACTGTGGAGTATGCAAATTTTGAGTTCGACGTCAAAAACGTCGCTTCAGCGGCAGCGAATGAAATTTGACTTTCAACTGGATAAAAGAGAATGAAGACAAGGATGATCGGCATTCAGTGATTGCTTTGTTTCGATAAGTACGATGTCTCAGCGAAGTCATTTGACAGATTCAGAAGCTTGGAGAATTGTTGGTAGGTTAGAAAGGGGCCAAACTCAAGCCGAAGTAGCACAAGCCACTAGAGTGTCACAAAGTGTCATTTCCAGGATCTGGAACCGTTTTTTGGAGAGTGGATGTGCAGGCCGAAGACCAGGGCAAGGTCGTAGACGGGCAACAACGCCCAATGAAGATCGGTATTTAGCGTTAACAGCTCAGAGACACCGAAACATGAACGCTACTCTTCTCCAACAACACCTTCGCTCGGCTACAGGCACCACGATTTCAACTCAGACTGTCCGAAACCGGCTCCATGCTGTAGGTCTGTATGCTCGCTGACCGATGGTATGTGTTAGATTAACATCAAGGCATCGTCGCGACCGCAGGGAGTGGGCAACCGAGCATGTCAACTGGAGGAGAAATGAATGGAACAATATTCTGTTTTCTGACGAGTCCCGTTTTTCTGTGCATCTGGATAATAGGCGTATTTTCATTTGGAGGGACCGTGGCAGTAGGAATAATCCTGCGTTTGTGCACAAAAGTGTCAGATTTGGTGGTGGAGGAGTGTTGGTGTATGGTGGCATCTCCATTGACGGGCGCACTGACCTCTACATCATTCGAGATGGAGCTCTGACTGGTCGCCGATATAGGGATGAGATCCTCAGACCTATTGTAGTCCCTTACGACGCAGCAATCGGAGATAACTTCAATTTAATGGACGATAACTGCAGGCCACATCGTGCAAACCTGGTGGAGGATTTCCTTTTCGAGGAAGGAATCGTTCGAATGGAATGGCCAGCGTGTTCTCCAGACATGAATCCAATCGAGCACGTTTGGGACGCTCTAGGAAGACGAGTTTCTGGCCGCCAACAACCTCCACAAACTCTCCAAGAACTGGAAAGAGCTCTTCTGGAAGAGTGGGGCAGAATACCCCAACTCGTCATTAATAGCCTCATTGAGTCCATGCCTCAAAGGTGTTCAACGTTGCTGGCTGCCCGTGGAAACCATACCCCCTACTGAAAATGATTTTCTTTGAAGAAAACACCTTTCTTATTCTTTTTTTCTCATATGCACAAATTGTGTTTTTTTCCTTTTGTACACAAATGCGCAATAAAATGCATTTTTTTCTGCCAAACATGTGTAATTTATTCTCATATAACCTACTATGTCTGTCGACCATGTATCAATCAGCTAAAAAGTTTCCCAGATACAAAATCCACCTAAAACTGCAATATCCTTTAATTGTTTTGAGCAGTGTAGTTGTCTAATAAAACTTCAACATTCACCATCTGCACAGTAGTTTGAATTCATTAAAACAAAATAAAATAAATGCAAATATAAAACAAAAACACTCATTAAAAAGTAATGGCAATAGAAAACAATAAAAGGCAAGTTCTAAAAATTACAAGTATTTATTTACACCAGGCATGTCAAGCACGTTGCCTGGGGGTCCACAACTGGCCCGCCTACAACTTATTTGTGGCCGCGAAGCCTTTGGCAATTTAATTTACTTGTGTTTAATTTAGTTGTTAGAACAAGCATGCTGAAAATACACTTTGCACGAACACACTTACACCAACCATGGTCTTAGAGATGGCAAACATAAGAAATATGTGTCTCTCAGTATTACCAGTTTGACGGACTTTTTAGGGTTTCGTTCATCTTACGAAACTCTATTTGTCCGCTACGTTGTCTGTCTATCACAAAGCCGGTTCTCAGAAACTATATAACTTACATACTTGATATTTTGTGTACTTATAGCTAAATACCTACTATAAAGCTGAAAATCATAAAAAAAATGCATTATTTTAATATAGAGAGATAAAAAAACAAAAATCTAACAGCCTTTTACTATTAAATTTAAACATTTTTCGTTATAGCAGTTGCCAACAATTAAAAATCCACAATAAAATTCTTTCTACAATAATTAATTTTCTATTGAAACATTTCCACGTGAAAAATGAAATAAGGGGCTGTCCATAAATGATGTCACACTTTTTTCAACATTTTTTACCCCCCTCCCCCCCTTTGTCACAAAGTGTCACACTTCACTATACCCCCTCCCCCCCCTCTTGTCACATGTCACACTATATTACATAAACATATACCTGCAGTTCAGAAACAAAGCACTACGGTATAGATCATAATTCTAATTTTATTTTTAAACTAACTATGTGTTTTAATGACATTTGTGAGCATAACAATAAAAATGATTCGTGCACTTATTTTGTATGAAATAAGATTAAGGTTTACAACAAAAAAATAATTAATATACAATAGTAATAAAATATTAAAATGAAGGAGCAATTGATTTTTTTTTTTTTTTAAAGAAAGGAATATAAGTAAAAACAAATCAGATGAAAGCTGTTTTAGCCACGATTAACCCTTTCCGGCGCGGAGTAAGTCTGTTTGCAAATGATGAAATAATGGACTGACACCAGAATTTACAAACGAATTTATTAGAAAATAAAAACTTTCTTATTTTCCAGTACTGGATAAAAGGAAAATTTTAATTAAATATTCTTGGTGCCGCTTGTCACTTTTGGAATTAAAATTAGGTGTTCTTTTCAGTGGACACCACCCGTTAAAAGGTTAAAGAATACCCTCAAATTCTGGTAATTTCAAAATAACTTCAAAATATAATCTATTTATTTTAAATGATTTTATTTAAATCAAAATGTGTGATGTCACACTTCTTCTTACCCCCTCCCACCCCCTTGTCACAAACTGTCACAATTTCATGAACCCCCTCCCCCCCCCCCCCTCCAAGCGTGACATCATTTATGGACGGCCCCTAAAAAGTTTTACCAATTGAAAAAAGATTAATATGGCGTCATATTGGTAATAAAATGGAAATTTTCAAACATTTCTTAATAATACAAGGAGTATGAGTATGTGTAAGGACAGAAAGCAGGTTAATATAATGTCATTAGAGAATTAAAAATAAAATTAATCTGACGTCATATTGGAAGTTTAACAGATTTTTTCAAATGTTTGAGAATTCTACAAAGAGAGTATCAATATGAGTAATAGAGAAAGCAAGTAGATATGACATCAGCAAGTGATTATAACATCATATGAGTTTGAGAAACGTATTGAATCATGATAAAAACCAGATTCTGGAAATATTGGCATATTTTAACATTTTGAAAGTCTCTATACAACATGTTTAATTTTGAAATTGATTTTTTTTTAATATCGCATTTAGTCCACATGACAGATATTATCATGACAGAGTATAATAGCGGGCTTTGCCCGCTATCAGATCGGTTCAGATTTTCGAAAAAACGAGAAAAATAGACTGGTAAATTTTTATTTTATAAAAAACATACCTTTTTTTTTTTTTTTTTTTGGAAAATGAAATTTATTTTAAATTCAGAGTGCTACCACTATTTTTGAATAGTAATGTTTGTCTTATTTTTTTCAGTCATTAAATAAGGAGAATATTTCTCTTCAAACTGTGGTAGCATTCTGAATTTAAAAATACCACTTATCTGGCAATAGTAGACTATATTGACAAATACAACTCAATTTTAAATTTTAGCACAAAAAATCTGTGGATATAAAGACTATCAATCGGAACATAGCAAAGTGTGAGATCAGAGTCTGAAAATTTAAAGAGTCATAGAATTTGTACAGTATTAGGTAGCTTTCAATACAAAAAAGTATAAAGCTACCTATTGCAGCCGTTCGGAGGAAAGCAGTTCCGGAAAATTTCGATTATTTTCACTGATCATGACCCCCAGACCCCAAAACCACTGTCCGTTCAAATGTTGATATATATATATATATATATATATATATATATATATAATCATAAACAGGGCTTTACAAATTTGAAAAAATCTGACAGCCAGGTATAAATTCTAGTCGCCAGTAAAAAAAAACATTCTTACCCTTCCCCCCACCGCTATTGATTTCCAAAAGCACAAATGTTTTTTTTTTTTTTTTGTGAATTAAGTGAGAAAAAATAATAACAAACATAGTTTAGAATTATTAGTACATAGCTCAGAATAGTACTTAATTAAAACAAACAATAAAACTATGTTTTATAAGGAAACTTGTCCAAAATTATATCTCTGAAAAAAAAAACAAAGAGGAAATATTGTAAACTCTGAATAACGACATGTTCGAGAAATGCTGATTGCCGAATGCTTCAAAAGTCGGAATAGTTGAGTGCTACAAAATCTATATCTGATGAGAGAGCATCGATAAAATAGTAAAACTGGAAAACGATTTTTTGCCTATTTAGCCTATCGAATTCAGTCAAATAATTCTGATTTTATTATTTCGAAATTTGCATTTAATAAACTCTTAGTTTTGGCAAATTAAAAATAAAAGTTTAATTTTTTTTTAATGTTTGTGTGTGAATATAATTTTAAGTTTATTTCTTAATATTTTGTAACTTTGCAGCATCTATAATGAGACATATTACAAAAAATGTAATTAAACATTGTGACGTTCGCAGTAACATACATTGCCAAAACGAGAAAAAAAAATAAATACATTTTTCCGCGCTGGGATTACATAACGGAATGATCAGCCGGCTAGGGTTTATTTTGAAAAAAAAAAAAAAAGAAAAACATTTTTCCAACGATCTACGATAAGAATGTAAGAATAAATAAATAAAAAAAATACCTTACCCTTCTGAAGTGCAATCAATGACTTGACAATATTACTTATTGAAATTTCCCTCCTCTCCCTATTTTTTATCATGTGACAGGCTAAGCTGACTAGAACGGAAAAGAATGGCGCTTTGTGTGCATAAAATGGAAAATGCCTTTTAAACTTGGCTTTTCCATTAAAAGTATGAGAAAAGAGAGAGATCCTGCACGAGTGGAGCTGTTGGAGAGACAAAATGTCGTTTGTGCTCATTTTTTAGTTCAATTTTTGTAAAAAAAGAAAATAAATAAATAACAAAGTCAGATTAAAAAACGTAGTGGCCAAATAGAAAAAGTTGGTCGCCAGTGGCGACCTGGCGACTGCATTTGTTAAGCCCTGACCATAAATGAAACATTATCATAACACCAACTTAAACTATGAAATAATGATTAAGTATGTAATAATTAGTTGATAATGAAAGTATTCCCCAACACACTGAATATAGATACCAAAAACTTATTTAAAAGAAGAAGAAATTAAATTAAAAATTGAATAAATGAAATTGAATGAATGAAATGAAATTCGTGGAATTTAGACAGAATTATCAAGTCCCAAATGCCTAAATACCACAAATAAAGTGTGTGGTTTCATCATCATATTAGCCATAACACTGCTAAAGAATATGATTTTGGGACTACCTACTCATAAACAATGAATCAAACCTGTGAAAAAATAAAAAATAAATACAATATTAAAAAGGAAAGAAACCATACCTATAATATACAGATAAAACTTGAAATAGAGTCCTAAAGTACATAATCCATTTGGATTAAAAAAGATACCTGTGCACCACATGAACCACACATGAACACAATCAAACAGAGGGAATGAATTGTAAAAAATCATTACATGTTGCATAGAAAATGATTTACCATGTTGCCAGAATAGGTGTTAGAATAATATGAATATTATTGTAAAGCAACAGAAACTATGGTGCTGCCATCTATTAGGGTAAAAAGTGAATATACGCTGAATAAAAATAGCATTGGATGAAAATTATATTTAAAAATTAAACCATATACTATCTAAAGATGATAGCAATTAGTTAAATAATAAATAAATGAAATTAATTAATAAATAATAAATAGAATATCCAATTACATTAAATTAATGGATGTATTAATGAATAATTCTATGTTAAAAATAAGATGCAAGATGGAAAAATTAATAATTAAAGCAACATAAAAATATATGTACCAGGAAATGACATAGCAACTATTAAATAGCTGTGCCGAAAATTCAACATCACATAAATTAAATTAAATTAAAATACTAAATATTTGAATTAAGATACAAAGGATTTAAAATTAATATTAATTAAATATTGAAATTAATTAGTAACATATAATGTTTCTTCATACAAAGTTAAACATTAAATACTCTTGATATAAGTGGTAAGGGTAGAACGTTTAATAAAATTAAAACATGTATTATATTAACACTTTAGAAAAGTATACATTATATTAGAAGTTAATATGATATTGTCCACCGTAGGCATTAATCTAAATGCATTAGATCAAAAACATCTTTATTATTAATGTTCAGAAACGTCTGTGTGTCTGTACCTGGAAAAACTCTGCAACCGTAGAAAATAGCAAAGCGCTTTTTGTTTAAAAGAATTCAGAAAAATCCCAGAATTATTGACATTCAGTATCGAAGAAATCGGCCTTCAATTAAGACAGTTATTAATTAACGAAGTCTCAAAAATTAGCGAAAAAGGAGCATTTTTTCCAAAACAAAGAAACTATTTCAGTTTTGACTGAAACGGGGCCCTCCGTCGAGCCTAGCAACCGAGCCAATCAGCTTTCGTCTTCCACCTGCACCCCGATATTTTTCATTCCGGCTCTGATAAACATGGCGTACTGGAAGTTTTCCAGCCTTTTTTCAAAAAATCGCAAAAATCGTCACATTGTCACGAAAATTTGCAGACGGACGTAAAAGAAAATCGCGAATTCATGAAGGTAAAATTCATGAAATTCGACCAATTAGAAGAGAAGTTATCAATCAATAAACTTTTAATTTTATGTCAAAAAAAAGATCAGTTTTAATTTCAATACTCCAGCAGGCGTCTAACGGCGACAAACGTCTGCTGAAGAAATAACGAAACAAAACATCTTTTTTTTTATAGTGGAAGTATTCCAGGTCTATCAAAATTTTTTGAAATATTACATTTATCGATTTGAAAATTATACATCCGTAAATTTTCAGAAGGATTCCAAATATGTAATTTTCGAATTTCTCCGATAATTAGGGAAGAATTTACAATTATTTTTTTATTTAATTATACCACTTAAAAAGATTTTATTTGGGAACACCTGATATCTCAGTTATATTTCATTAGCAGACATCATGGCGTTTATTCACGGAGATAAAACAATTCCTTTTTAAAGGAACTGCGGTTTCTATAAGCTTATAAAATTTTTTTAAATAATAATTTTTGGACGCTTCCTTGCTCAGAGTGGAGTGACATTCCAGGGATTCAAAAAATTTTCGATATCGGACCATAATTTTTGATTTTAGCAAAATAACCATTTTTGTATAGGAAAAAAAAAAAAAAAAAAAAAAAAAAGAAAGAAAGAAGCTAAGGAATTATCTATTTCTTTTCAAAATATCTCCTGTCGTATGGGTCCCATCACAACGCGGTTTGGCTCATTCGACTCGACATCGATAGGGCTTACTGATTTTAGTTCGTTTTTTCACCACCAGGGGCACTTTTTTTTTCCTCTTAACTATGGTCCGTTTCTATAACTCAGAAAGTATGTTATGGATTTCCACCAAACTGATTCCAAACATCATAATTAAAATAATAAGGGCCCTCTATAACATTTTTTAAAGTTTCTGAGTTTATACCACTCTTTTCGAATAATAATATCAGATTTATATATTCATTTCATAATATCTTGAGTTCTGCGAGTCCAATCGCAACGCGGTTTGGCTCATTCGACTCGATATCGATAGCGCTTACATATTTTAGTTCCAAGCTTCACCACCAGACACGCTTCCAGAAATCGGGTTCTACGGACCAGATTATGACGGAATTTGGCTCTTTCGACTGGATTTCGACAGCTTTACAGATTTCGATCATGTTCGTATAGAACAGATTCCGCCCCCTGGTGGTGGAAGGTGTAATTAAAGGATTTTTCAGCCAACTCGGGTTCTATGGGTCACATCACGACACGGTTTGGCTCAATCGACTCAACATCGATAGAGGGTACTAGAGCTTATCGGTTTTAGTTTGTTTTTCACCAGCAGGGGGCGTTTTCTAATCTATGTTTCTATGGCCCGGATCACGACGGGGTATGGCTCATTCGACTCAACGTCGATAGAGGATACTACAGCTTATCGATTTTTGCTCCGAGTCTCACAACCAGGGGGCACTTTCCTATCTCTGTTTCTATGGGAAGGATCACGACGGGGTATGGCTCAGTCGACTCGACATCGATAGACCTTACAGATTTTAGTTTGTTTTTTTTCACCACCAGGGGGCGCTTTCCTATCTCCGATTCTACGGGCATGAAAACGACGGGGTATGGCTCATTCGACTCGACATCGAAAGCCTTAACGATTTCAGTTATGATCGTATAAACGGATTGCGCCACCTGGTGACGGAAGGTGGAACTAACGTATACTGCAGCGCGTGCGCAGCACGACTGCTATACGGTGCCGCAGGCAGCGGGGACCCGAGCCGGAGGTCCGTTCAGTTTGAGGTTTATACTATTCGATGTGCAATTTAAGGGATTATCTGGTACGTGCGTAGCACGACCGGTATACGGTGCCGAAGGCAGCGGGGACCAGGGTCGATGGTTCGTTCGGTTAAGAGGTTTGTACTATTCAATGTGCAAATTAAGGGATTATCCGGTGCATGCATAGCACGACCGGTATACGGTGCTGAAGGCAGCGGGGACCCGGGTCGGAGGTACGTCCTGTTCGAGGTTTTACAAGATTCGAGATTTTCTACAATTCGAGGCACCGATGTAAATTAGGGGCCCGCTAGTGGGCGAAGCCAGCTAGTTCTTAATATTAATGAATATAAATTCCTTTAAATTAATTAAATAATGAATATGTAAATATAACTAAATTAATATACATATAAAAATATCACATCACAGTCCATTATAAAATGTGTAATATCAAACGTGTGTAAATCAAAATGCCCCCCCCCCCCTTTTTTTTTAAATATAAATTAACCATGCGTTTTTTCCCATACAACTCCGCCACACACCTCCTCAATCCAACATCTACCCATCCAACCATCCTATTTCCCCCCCCCCCCCCCCCCCTTAAGATTATATGATTTTTTATACATTTTTTACGCATGTGTTAATTTGGTTGCAAAGATCATTTAAGTACTAATTATATATTAAAGAATATATGAATTTTTTTGGAAAACCATGTTGTAATGCATCATAGATAAGTTTTTTAATATTGTTGTTAATTAGTTGATTAGAACATAAACTTTTTATTCTATAAATATGATTAAGGAGTATATTACGATATACAGAATTATGAAGACATGATTTAAAATTAGTAAATGAATTAACTTTAAATTTAAATTCTTTACGTTTATCAAATAGATCAATTATTGTTTTGTTTTCTTTAAGTGTAATTTTAAGATCTAAAAAGTTAATAGTATTGTTAGAAAGGAGGTTTTCCGTTAATTCTAAATTAGTAGGATAATCAACTGGAAATATAGAAATATTAGTGTGATCAGTGGCAATTAAAATTATGTCATCAATATAATGATATAAATGTATATTACTGTTAATAAAAGTACGTTCATAGTGATACAAGTATAAGTCTGAAAGTATACTAGATGTACGTCCCCCTTGTGGTATACAGACTTTCTGTAAATATAACGTGTTATCATGCATTATATAATTATTATATATAATGAAATTTGTTAAAGTTTTAAAATAAGCTGTATCTATATGAATTGGTAAATTTAGTGAATGATTATACTTATTAAATAATGCATTTATAATATTATGTAGATCTAATAAATCTATATTATTAAATAGATCTTTGAAATCATATGTCATTAATGTCATTATATTGTTAACACATTTAAGATTTTTCAAAATATTGACGAGTTGATAGCTATTTTTATATATATATATATACAGTACAGAACCGTTTATCCGGAAACCAGTTAACCGAAATAGTATTTTCGATCGACCAACTGCGGAATCTTTCCAGAAAAAAAAATCATAAAATCTTCAAAACTGCGTATATATATTGTTTTAATTTGTGGTGTAGTATTCTTTATTTAGGATTTACTGTTTCTTTGGAAAACAGTGTTTTTATTGCCCATATATATAATAGACTAACATGCTTTAAATGCTACGGCATATGGCAATACTTTTGCTTCGTATCGTAACGCTGAATCTAGAGCGCGAACAAATAAACAAAGCAGAACTGTTGCCAATCTGAAGAAACCGAGGAAGAAACAACGTCGAAAATACGCTGTTTATTCATCTACATGGAGATATAAAAAAAAGAGCGGTAACCGTTTGCCAAAAGTTACAGTTTGACATCACGACATGTATTGTATTTCTTATTTCTCTCAGTAGATGGAGCCAAACCAAATGCAAAGTAATGGCAGTAAAAGGAAGAAAAAAAAACTAATTTCGTAATAAATTTTCTCTGATTATAAATTATCCGAATAAACTTTTGAATATTTTATTAAGGTATTACTAATTACTTATCTTTTCATATCTCCATGAATTTTAATAAACAGTGAAAGAATGTTTTGCTATAGTGCTCATCCAAATTGGCAACAGTTCTGTTTAGTTTACTTTCAACATCGCGTGCTTACTACGATTATTATTTTTTATTTTCAAAATCGTGAAGCATTCAGCAAATTAATTTTTTTACATTGCTTTTTGTAAAAAAATAGGAATGGCAAAGAGACAGGCAGATGAATTGGGCAATGTAAAAAGAAAAAGAGTAGTTTTAAGCATAGAAACTAAAGTAGAAATTTTAAAAAAACTTGATGAAGGTGCTTCCGTAAAAAATTTATGTGATACTTATCACGTTGGATCATCGACAATTTATGACTTAAAAAAGCATAAAAAAGACATTCTAAAATTTTATGGAGACGCCGATAATCCAAACCTTTTATCCGAGAGAAAAACGATGCATCAAGCAAAAAATGATGATGTAGACAAAGTGCTTATGGAGTGGATCCGGCAAAGAAGAGTGGAAAGTTTTCCACTTAACAGGAGCATTATTATGACACAAGCAAAGAAATTCCATGAGGAATTGCATATAGAAAAAAACTGATTATTCCCATGGATGGTTTAATAGATTTAAACAGAGGCATGGGCTGAAACTTTTGAAAATTTCAGGTGAAAGAGCTGCTGCAGATAGAGAAAGTGCAGAAGATTATGTTGATTATGTGATGGAGTTAGTGAGAAAAGAAAATGTCAGTTTAGACCAAATATTTAATGCAGATGAAACTGCATTATATTATAAATATGTTCCAAAACATACCTATGTATCTGCAAATGAGGAATCACCAAGCAGTGGACTGAAAGAATCGAAGCAAAGAGTGACGTTGCTAGCTTGCGCAAATGCAGCTGGCACTTGTAAAATAAAATTAACAGTGATCGGAAAAAGCAAAAAACCCCATTGCTTCAAAAACATTAAAATATTTCCTGTCAATTATAAAGCAAATAAAACAGCTTGGGTAACCCAAGTATTATTTATTGAATGGTTTAATACACAGTTTGTGCCAAAAGCAAGGGCACACTGTTTATCAGTTGGACTCCCATCAGATTGCAAGATTATTTTATTCTTGGATAATTGTGCAGCCCACCCACCACCAAGTCTGTTACAGAAGCATAATGTTCTTGTTGAATATTTGCCTCCTAATTGCACCTCTTTGATTCAACCTTTGGATCAAGGGGTTTTACGTAGCTTAAAATGTAAATATAAGACACATTTTTTAAAAGAACTTTTGGAGGCATGCAACAAGAATAGGTCTGTGCATGAATTTCTGAAGGAATTCAATATCAAAAAAGGAATTTGGCTGGCTGCTCGGGCTTGGGAAGATGTATCAAAAGATACATTAACCCATGCATGGCATAACTTGATGCCTACCTCTATATTCCTTGATGAAGATAGTGACAATAATTTTGGAGGATTCACTATTTCAAAAGAAAAATTGCTTCAGCAAGAACTGAAAGAATATGCAGAAAGTACATTAAGACATGACATCTTAACTGAAGCTGACATTGATGACTGCTTTCATATTGACAATGATGTCCCTATAACCAGTACCCTGTCCGATTCTGAAATTGTACAAAAAGTTCTACATCCTGAACAAAATGATGACACTGAGGATGAGGAGAGTGCAGATGAAATGTCTGAAGATAAAATTTTTAACGCAAGATGCATCGAATTAACACAAGAACTAATAAAAGGGATGGAACAAAAGAGTTTTGTAGATGAAACGCACATCATGGCAGTTTATAAAATACAGGAATTATTTCTTAAACAAAAAACTAATTTTAAACAAATGAAAATTGTTGACATATCTAAAAAATAAGCATTCCATTATTTTATAAAAATGCATTTGTAAAGTCCTACTTTTTATTTATTAATTTATTTTAAATAAAATCTCAATCATTAAAAATTCATGAATGTCTTAGCATTTTTGTAAAAGATGGAGTTCAAAGATTAGAGAGCATAGTCAAATTAAAACATCAGGATTTTCAACTAGCTTGAAAAATATAAAAATAACTAAATTTTTGTAAGGGGGGGGGGGGTTTCATCCACAGAGGCATTGCGGTTGTAATTCTGGCTTTTATGTCACCAATGTTCGACACTCTCCTCCTGTAAACATTGTCCTTTACAAATCCCCAAAGGAAAAAGTCCAGCGTCGTTATATCAGGTGATCTGGGTGGCTAAGGAATAGGACCTCCTCCCAATCCATCTTCCTGGAAAATGGTCATTCAAAGAAGTACGAACGATGGTACCCCAATGAGGTGGTGCACCATCTTGTTGCAAAAAGACATGTGACTGAAGCTCTTCTGGTTGTGGAAATACGAAGTTTTCCAACATGTCTAACAAGATGGTGCACCACCTCATTGGGGTACCATCGTTCGTACTTCTTTGAATGACCATTTTCCAGGAAGATGGATTGGGCGAGGAGGTCCAATTCCTTGGCCACTCAGATCACCTGATATAATGCCGCTGGACTTTTTCGTTTGGGGATTTGTAAAGGACAATGTTTACAGGAGGAGAGTGTCGAACATTGATGACTTAAAAGCCAGAATTACAACTGCAATAGCCTCTGTGGATGCAGACATGCTTGCCGCTACTTGGCGTGAAATTGACTATCGACTTGATATTCTCTGTGCGACGAAGAGGGCACACGTGGAAGTTCAAGGACAAGGGTCATGAAACTTTTTGAGTCTATCTAACCATTTATGTTATTAATTCTATCTTTATTATTTTATGAGTTATTAAACATCAAAATGGGTCCGGGACTTTATAAACACCCTGTATATCCATATATTATATATATATATATACATCTGACCTATGTCATACGATAATGCTCGTATTTATAAATCAATTTTGATGAAACTAATTGTGTGTATTAAGCTCATCAATGTCTCGACTGAGTTCGTTGGCCAGCTTGGTCCGCCATTTTGTTTCAAGATGTTAAAAATTTAAAACTAAAATAAATATACAAAAAAGTTAAAAATTCAAAATTATTTTTTAATTAAGTGTTAGGCCTTGATACAAGGATTCCAGAGCATTTTTTGGTTTACCTCTATCTTTAAAAATGGCTGAGATAGAGCAGTTTGAAATTCTAGGGTGGCTGACATTTTGAAACAAGACAGCACATTACAAAACTTTTCATTGTTGTAATAATTTTCCCAATCATACGCATAAAACTATATATTCATATCCGTTAGCGCCAAATTCTCACCAAACTTGGTGACATATCACCAAATTTGGCGACCAAAATAAGTCATCATAAATGAAGCCAATTTGGCTATTGTTCAATAATTTGGCGAATTTCTTATTCAAATTCCGTATTAACGAATATTTTGTAAACGTTTTCTTTGCATTTTAACTTGCTGTTTTCGTGTAACATTAGCTAAAATTTTAAAACGAAGATATAGGAAAGCTACCTTTTCCTCCCGGTACAGGCCGGAAGGACTTTTTACTTACAATTTGTATTTGTTTTATGTGGAAATTAATACTTAATTTTACTATACTCTTCAATTTTACACTACTTTACAAAATAATATCCTGTATTTATCAAATACCAAGAAATGTACTGTAAGATTAATAAAATTCGGTGCTAATTAAGAACAGTTAAAACTTTTTAAGATTCAAAATATAAAATTAAATAGCTTTAAATGCGTCCCTTTGAAAATGACACAAATTATTGCTTTTGTGCTTGACACAAAAATCACGGATATGCCATTCAGGTTCTTCACTTGGGCTTTAGTCGAACATATGGATTTTAGATTTAAGTTCTTTAACCTTTTCAGGGACGAAGTACTTCTGTTGCTAAAATGTTGAAAGGATTGAATGACATCAGGATTTGCTAGCAAATTTCAAAATATGTAAACGATTTTCTTTATGTACATTATAAAAGCAAACTTTTGTTTTTCAAAAATGTATCCTGTATCATCTTTCTTTCCTTTTCTATTAATATACACTTATTTTATTGACATACTCTCATACATCCCAGGATTAAAAAAAATATATATATAAAGGTGGGTGAACCAAATGTGGTCAGTGTCAATAAGGTAGCTCACCCTTCAAAAGTAGAATTAATTTAATTTTTAATCACAAAATGGTGCTACTGCATTGTCAATCATGTATCTGCAGTGCACATGGCTGAATTTAAAGAGATCACCTTGATCCTCTGACATTTTATACATTGATTTCACTTTTGAGGAGGAGTAGTTCTAATTTCCAGATAAGAAGATATTTTAATTTACATGTGTTTAAATTCTTAGAACTTTGAGGTATGATACGTTTCCTAAAAGCTTATTTCCTTCTCTTTAACCACATTTACTTCAATTTTAAGAAATGTATCAGATTAATACTTTTACGTCATGCAAATAGCGACTATACGTATGTTCCCAAGGTGGCCACCTCAGAAAACAAATTTGGAAATCAGTGTAGTAAGGGTGATTTTCAAAATTTCAATAGAAATATCTGATAAAACTTATTACCATTTATGGTTAGCACCAGAGATCACCCAAAGAAGTCAGTAACTCCCAGAAGAAAATCCCTGAACCACCACACACAAAAAGTGCTTCAAGATCTTTTCGTGTCATGAGATAAAAAGATTAAGAAGAAAAACTCAAAAGATATCAAAAGAAAGAAGGATCATCAGAGCATAATAGTAAGCAAAATAGTTTACCAAGTATTTTTTTCACATTTTAAAAGTAATTTCAATACATGGGCCACCTTTGGAACACTATGCGCCAAAGGTGGCCCACAAGCTACAATTTTGAAATTGTATAATAAAAGTAATTAAATTTTATTTTACAAAAAAAAGTATACTTGATATATGTTAGAGATAAGTGTAAAATTTTACAAACAAAAATTTAGCCACACACACCTAACCAGAAAATTTAAAAAAAATCCTCAAAGCTTTTATGGCCACCTTTGGGTTACCTACTTTATATTAAAAGTTCTTTACCACTATGAATAAATACTATTAATAGAAAATGAATATCGGAAATTTTTTTTAAAGATAATCTACAATTTAATTATACTGAAAGGAAAATTGAAATTTTATGTTTGATATATAGATACTGTTGGAGTTTGGGAAAAATGTAACATTAAGAGATGCTACAGCACAAAATATAAAGCAAAATCACAAAAATCTGGCTAAACATCTAACAGATACTGTCAGAATTGAAATTTATACTTTTTAAAAGAGAATCAAAGCGCTTTCACCCAGTCTAATGAAGAAAATACATTTGCTTTAAGAAACTAATTATTGTCTTTATTACATTAAATATCCCGTGAGTCGAAATCATTCACAATGAAATTGAAGAATTGATGTTTAGAGAGTTAAAGAAATTTGAAAATACTATAAGCATAAGTATCACTGCTAGAAAGATTCATATATAACCAGATAGATTTATAAATGCCGAATATGTGTTTAAAATTTATGCTTATAAACTTATATTTGTACGCACATCAACGATAAGATAAACAGATCTGCCTTCTTATACAGCTATTTCATGACTTTCTATCACAAAGTTTTAACTATTAGACAAGGTTACCATTCTCATTTTAAAAGGACAAATTATGAATGTGAATTATTAAGAGACTGCTAATAGACAAAGTACATGGAGTTTTTCATTTGAACTTACAAAGCACCTGAGTAAACTTCAACTTCAAGGAAAATTTTATACTGCTATCTTGTTATTTAATAATATTAGCATTTTGAAATAACAAGATAGCAGTATGAAATTTTCCTTGAAGTTTACTTTGGAAAACAATTTTCAAAAAGAAAATTTTTTTCCATTTAAATATTGCCGTCAGGCATTATTACAAAAATCATCAGAGTGGAAATTTTTAGAAGATTTTTTTGAAAAAATAAAAAAATTAATTCAAAAGAAGATTTTTGAATTTCAAGAAATATGAAAATAAGTTTAATCTATTTTCTTCCCCTCTAATGATTGGTGTTGTAATTGTTGTACAGAATTTAATAAAAAGAGCAGTTAATCAAAATTCAGTGCAGTCCCATACTAGAGCGAAAATATATGGATACAGGGTTTTCAAATTTTTGTAATTATTCATCACTCGACTGATTTTTTAAAGTAGAGTGTGCAATTAGACATATTTTAGCTATGTTCAATAGCACATTTTTATAAGACATCTGCACATAGCTGACAATCTTTTGTTATTTTTAAAGTCAAATAAACATAATTTGAACCAGAAAATGAATACAAACAAGTAGCGCATAGATTCAAGACACATTTTATTAAACAAATTTTCTGATTCAAAATGTTTATTTTTATTTTTTAATTGAAGAAAACACTGAAGATCGACAGCTATGCCTTTGCTAGATCAAGATTAACAGACCAGAGTGTACAATTGATGTTTAAAATAAGTACAATTTAGAAAATTCAATTAAATTTTGTAGATTTATGAATAATGAATATTTTTTTCGAAAAATAAAATAAACTATGCACCACTTTGGAACTTTGTACGAATATTTCTATAAACTTGGCCGTGTTTTGTACATACAAAATTTATTCTGTGCAATGGTACTACTTTTACAATCTACTTTTTTATGTGGCCCACAGCTTTGTATATAATGCTTAGTTTGGCCTGTGGCGGTAAACCAGTTTGACATATCTGATTTACACCAAGAAAAAATACATCTCATAGTAATACAGTAAAGTATACATAGTACTACAGTAATAACATAGTAATACAGTATTTTCTCATCTAGTAGAGGGTGCCTATAAATTAATGACTGGATTACAAAATTCCATTTAAACATAGTTTTACAAAGTTTAAAGAAATAATTTATAACAATACATCAGTTAGCTAAAAAAAATTTTTACTGTTGCATACAGCAACAGTATAAACTTGTCTTGTCTTTAGTTTATGGGAGAAAAAAAAGAAGTGTGGCCTAGTGAAAAAGTCAAGTTCATTATTTGGTTATGAGAAACAAAATATTCAAAGACAGCTTAAAAGCAATTAACAAAGAATTTAATAGACATTCACCAAAGGAACAACCAATTAAATTATTGTTAAATTAATTTCAAAAGATCAGACATATTATGAAGCAAAAAAAGTACAGATACATCTAGTGTGACTGAAAAGATGAATTCTACATAAGCGGAATGTTTATATACATCCCTAACAAGCACATTCACCATGATAGTCTAATTAGGGACTCCCAGATCAATAGTACAAAAAGTTACATAAAAAATTTTTCAGATATAAATATTGGGAAAAAAGAAACAATATGTAAAGGCAATTCTGCACATCTAAAAATGAACAGTAAAAACTTTTAGAAACTTAAAATTATATAAATCTTGGTAATGTCTCTGGTGTAATATGGAAATCAGACTCTGTAAAAAATAAGTTAAGGAATAAATTCAAACAGAATTCCATATTAGTTGTTCATGAACAGTTCAAACTCGGTCGATGAAGTGTACTAGAATAAGCAAACAAATGAGTAGAATGCTAAAATTAATCTTTAAAAATAAAAATTTTAAATTACACTTAATGTACAAAACATGCTTTATTACTTAAAAGATGATAAAATTGTAAAAAAGATGATGTTAAACTACATTAATATTATTCAATGTCAATTACTCCAAGCATTTTCAGCTATACACATAGCCTTAATCCCTGATGAAGGCTATGTGTATAGCTGAAAGTGCTTGGAGTAATTGAAATTTAATAATATTAATGCATTTTAACTTTTTTTTTTACAATTTTATCAACATTTCAGTAATAAAGCACATGAAATATACTAGAATATTAGTTTTGCATGGGTTGTGTTATACCTGACCCAAACACGCAAATTCTACTTTAAGTCAACATGCAAACCTATCTGAACCCACAAATTCTATTTAAGATTAACCCACAAGAACAACAAAAAATCATCAATCGGCAAAATGGATTTCAGCCCAAAATATTTCAAACCAAAGATGGCTCAAAATCAAAGACAAATGATCCACAATTTAATGAAATTATACATATAAAAAAAAAAAGTCTATAATCACATCTCCAGGGATGTAGTGGAGGGTATACGGTGGTATACATTGTATACCTTCTAAAAATTTTAAAAAGAATTTCCATATATCCCCTGTTTCTCAAAGAAAATTATACCATCTACCCTCTAGTTTTTTTATGACTACATCACTACATATCTCTAATATAATTTTTATCTTTTATGTAGAATAATGAACATGTAAAGACTCATTCATATTCAAATATATAGTTTTTCCTCTGAAACAAAATTCTGGACTTTTTTTCGAAGAATCAGGTTAAACTGAACCTAACCAGCAAGAATCCAAACTCAATCCAAAACTGAAACGATTATAGTCAATCAAATCCTGAATCCCAGTAACAGAATGTTCTGTGTCAATCTGCAGTAAGCCAAAATTTATCGGTGTCCAAAAAATGCTGGACCAAGTCTAATATAAAAAATAATAGTAAATCATAAAATAAGCAAAGTTCGCATTTACAAAGAAGTAACAAGATACAATAAATACAATAAATCTAGAAAATTAAAGTATATTTTAGAATTTTTAATCACAACTTTATTTTTAAGCTGTTAGATTAATCTGCAAGGTCTAAAATAATCTGCAGTGCCTGCTACCATGCTGCATTATTTCTGCTACTAGATCCATAATGAGAAAAATTAACACAACCTGACTCGATGAGTGAAGGTTACTTGACCCGATTCAGGATCTTAACACTTTTCATGTTGAAAAACACTTCATTTAAAAGATTTATATGAAATAAAAAAGAATGTAACATGAAAGATAATTCTGCATGTCTTATAGAAATGAGCATTTAAAAACTTGTAAGATACTTTTAAAAATTATATAAAACTCTAATGTCTCTGGTAGAATATGGAAATCTACATCTGCAAAAATTTAGCTACAACTTTAATACAATTTAACTGATTAGTAGGGAAAAAAAAGAAATAACTTCAAACAGGATTCCATGTGAGTTATCAGGGATGAAAACAGAGTTATCCATTTTACACAGTAAGTTTTACAAAGGTAATATACATATCTACTTTTAATTAATAATATTTTATTAAGACAACAGTTTTAAGATAAACACTTAGCAATATGAATTTGTACTCCATACTGTCAGGAAGCTTAACTGTTTTTTGACTTTATCGATAAGAGCCTATTCAAGGCATTCAGTAAAGATTTTTACCATCCATTACACCTTACAATAAAAATTATATAGTAAAACTGATTAATTCAAAATATTGTCATTTTATTTATTTTTTCAATCTTGAGATTTCAAAGAAGTAAGCATATAACACAAACACTGATATTCATGATGGAGATGGAGAAGGGTTGAACACAGCAATTCATGATCTGGCTTGATATGGCACGGTGATAAATATTAAATTTCTTCAAAGAAGAAGGAAAAAAAAAAAAAAAAAACGAGATTTAGAGAAGAGAGGGAAAAGGGGGGAAGAAAAAGAGGAAAATCATAGATCCACAAAATATTTTCATTTACAGGTTATTCCCTTTTTCCATTCATCAGTTTAGCATGTCAAAGAATTTTCTCCTTTTATTCTAAAATCAAAAACTTGTATAAAGAAAAAAAAGGTTATCCTTACCTGGCAATTTGAACAAAATAGTTTTTTCAGGGAAGCAAATGGAAGTGACTGAACTGAATTACAATTTTCGTAGGACTTGGGAAGTAGCCATGGATGTCTGTCATAATATTTTGCTTTTTCAAACTGAGAGACATTTAAATGCATTACTGAAATTGAAAATAACTCACATTTTTACATTACTTTTACTAATCTAACTAAAATGGTAAGAGGAACAAGAATTACTACAATAAATATGCCCTTTATTCTTGAATAATAAGAATAATTTACTTATCTTGAAAACAAAAGGACCAAGCACAAATTATATGGAAATGTGGCCCCAGTGAAATTGACTGAAATTTTGATATGCTGTAATTCATGCAATGTTGACCAAATGTCTTGATGGACACAATCCTGAAAAATGGCTAGTTTTGATGCTACAAACCTCACTCTCAAAAGATCTTAATTTATGTTACATAGCTGCCAACATTTCTTTTTTTTTTTTTCCCTCCAATTCAAATAAACATAATTAGAACTAGAAAAATTATTTCACAATGTTTCTTGATTTTATGTAGTTCTTAAATGGGCAATTCAATAAAAGTGTCAACTTTTATCAAAAATTTTTTTTAAATAATTTTTATAAATTAAGTTAAAAAATATGTTGAAATATATTCCAAGTTTTCAAACTAATGTTTTAGATTCAAAATGTGTTTAAGTTATAGCTGAAAAATAAAATATCTGCAGTTTTGTACAAATAGTATTTTTGAAAAAAAAAAACTAATTGTTTATTTTGTATTTTTTTAATAAATGACTGCATGTAATAAAATATTTAATGGTTTACAATAGTCTTAAGTGATATACTTGATAATAATGCATGCAAAATAAACTAGGCAATCGTGCTCAATATGCTTTTGAAAAAGCTGTCACATGTGAATAGTTATATAATATAATTTCTTATGATCATTCTGGTTAATAAAAAAAATATAAAATTTATTAGTTTAGTCTATTTTTTTTTAATAAATGATTAAGAAACTTTCCGTTATTCCGTCACGTCAAATGACAGTTAATAACTACAACCCTAGGACAGGTAGGTTGCTCTAAATTATAATTTTATATTGTTTATACATCATATTTAAGATATGTATTAGTTTTAAAACTGCATGGCTTCTTAATTCACAGAAGCTTCCATTTTTAAATACCAGGTTACAGTCATGGTAGCAAAAATGTCATTCCGTCACACTATAAGAAATTGCTGAAAAATGAAAGAATAAAAATAGCTAAAAAAAATTGTTTCATATATATTTTTTAATCTTTAAATCAATAACAGTCATGTGCAAACTGAAAAGTCAATTTTCATTTGAAAATAGCTTCAGAGTAATTGCTTTAACTTAATTCTATAACTCAAAATATCATTCCATCACATATGGAATTGCCCAATTAGCTTTAATTATTCAACTAGCTGAAACACCCAGCATTGCCAGAGCCCATGATAACAACCTTAAATATACCTAAAATAAGTATTGAATTATATTATATTTTGTAAAAGAACCTAATGATGGAGCCCCAAAGCCTTCAGCAATGTACACTCTTGAATTTCTACGATTTTATATTTTTAAACAAAAATCCATCCATACTTCCCCCACTGCCTTCAGCAGCTTACACCGGGTATGCCATGCATGCTTCAGTCTATTTTGAATTTATATTTTTAAACGAAAATCTTTCCAAATGAATCTAATGTTGTTGGCCCCATCACCTTTGGCAAAATACACCCTCAAAATTGTATGATTTTATATTTTAAGCTAAAATTTATCCTTCTTAAGCATACACTGAGAGTACTATCTGTTTTTGCAAACATACCTCGAATGTCTATGATTTTATATTTATTAAGCTAAAATCTTTCCAAATGAACTAAGGGATCCCCGTTGTAGTGATTGCCAATTTAGTTTTTGACATTTAGATATGTTAATCTTTCAATTCTGACAAAAGGTACCTGAGAAAACCTTTATAATATAAAACACGTACCAGTTCCTTACTCTTCTAAAATGTGAAATGATATCTTCCAGTGTATTGACAGGTGATTGCAATTTCAAAATGTAGAAAAAACCAAAAGCTTCACTTTCATTTGCATGAAGGTCAGAGGAAAGTGCATAAAGGCACAAATACAAATGGTAGAATGATGGAAGCTTACTATTTTGTGATATTCAATATGTTTTTTAATTAATATCTCACCTAATTATAAAAAAATGAAAAAGGTGAGCTTCAGGTGCATTCAGACCTCATCTATTCCTCATCCAAATTTTCATATCTCTATGGGCAGTAGATTTCCCAAGCCATAAACAACACACATAGAAATTTAATTAAATAATAAAAGTTAATTAAACCACATGAAAACAGAACCATTTAATTAAAAAAAAATCTGGTTCAAATTATTTTTATTTGACTTTAAAAAACATGGAAGACTGATAGCTATGTAATTTGAATTGAAATTTTTCAATGGTAATAGACTCAAAACTAGCCATTTTTCAGCCCACTGAAACATTTGATCAGCATGTTGGGGGGAATTATTCTGGCTAGTGTTCCTAATTATCTCATCACTCTAGGTTAACCATTTAGACACTATAGTCTGTTCAGGGAAACGAGATAACGAAAGTAAACAAACGGGTTGCAGAAAAATCGTCAAGGAGCCACACATTTGGCACAAATCCCTAGGTTGGCGAATTTTATTTTTTATTTCTATTTGTTAATTTTTTAAACATTTATTTTGATAAGTATATGAAAACAACACAAGTTGCTAACTGACTTACATCGAGATTTTAAACAAAAATGTAAAAGTTTAAGATGTCAAAATATAAATTATTCTCTATTTATTTTAAACAGCGTTGAATTCAGAGATATTTTTTCCTGGTGGGATTTCTGTGCCTCCAGGCAAGACATTATATATTTGGGGGGGGAGGGGGATTATACTTTTTGACCATTAAAAGTATAAAATCTGAAATATTCCGGGAGGGGACATTTTAATGCCCCGAACGGAATTTCCTCCCGGGGCAAACCGTCTGAATTCAACATTGTTATAAACCATCATCAGGAGTTAATTTTGTTAAATAAAAAATAGTACAAAACTATTTATATCTTACATTATTGAAGCCCACTTACCTCATAAATCATTCAGAAGATGAAGTTGAAGTATCGGAACTATTAGAATCTAGATTGATTACCATGGAATCTACTATATTATCTATAGCATTATCTAAATCCCACATTTGTTGTTCCACTGTATTTGTTACATGTTGAATGCATCTTTTCCATTCTTCAGTGCCAATTTTGCTGATACTTTGAGAGAATATATCTTTTACATGAGGCTCATTTTGAATGTTTTTTCTTTCGCAACTAAGTTCTTTATTTGTGCCCAAATCAGTTCAATAGGATTAAGCTCGCAATGATAGGGGGTAATCGTAAGACAGTTTTATTTTGTGCTTTTGCCATTTCATCGACAGCGTACTTGTCATATTTATTTTTATTTTGCTTCACTAACTGCAACAGTTCCGCTTTTAACATTCCGTTCTCAAAAGGGATATTTTTTTGTTAAAAGCCAATCAACAATCTGTTGTTTTCTCCACGAAGTATTCGGTATTTTTTCTGATTTTCGGGAATGATAAGGAGCATTGTCCATTACTATCACACAGTTATCTTCCAGTCGAAATAAGATATCACCAAACCACTTTTCAAAACGTTCTGAATTCATGTCTTCGTGATAATCTTTATTTTTATTTGATTCGAATAAGTCAAGCCCTCCATCCACGAAACCAGAATCGCTACCAATATGGGTAATTATCATCCGTTTTCCTTTTCCGGAAGGAGATTTTAATCCTGAAGAAAGACCAGATAAAAATGCTTGTTTTGATGATTTTACTGATGTATCTTTCCAAACTTTACTAACTGTATGGCCTGCATTCAAACAAGTTTCATCCATATAATATATTTTGCGCCCTTCTTCTCTGAAAGATTTGATTTGCCGTAAATATTTTCTTCGCCAGACAATTATTTAATTTTTCTCAATGAGAGTACTGTCTCGTCCTCTCCGTGAATATCTAAAGTTTAATTCTTTCAGAAGATGATAAAATGTTGTCCTTTTAAAGGTTGGCAAATCAGGGTCATCATTTACAACTTCCAAAACTTTATTTATAGTGGGCAATTCATTCTTGAAAAAGAACTCGTGGATTTTTCTCCTAATAGCATTCCTATCAAAATCATCTATATTTTCTAAAACACGTTTACGTAATTTTATTTTCTTCAGCGAGTTTAACACACCACATTTTTTATACTCTCTTAACACTCAAAAAACGGAAGCTTTACCTACGCCTGTTATACGAGCAGCATTATCTCCTATATGAGAAATCGGAAGTTCAGGATTCGATTCAAGTTCGTTTTATATACATTTAAAATCATATCTTTCTCCACCTTACTCAAAGCTTTTCTTTTTACTCTCTTCTTAGGCGGGCTCAAAGAAGAATTTTCACACTCCATTTGTGTATACAAAATACCAAATCAATCGAAAAAAATCGTCAATTTTAAAAGTGAAAGACAAGCAACAAACAGACGTTTGGGAAAAAAGCAGAAGCTCAACACTTCAAGAAATCTGTTTGGCGCTTTTGGCACAGCGCCAGGTTTAAGCATCGCCAATCCGCACGCGCATTTGTTTACTTTCGTTATCTCGTTTCAGCGAACGGAGTATAGTTTATTTTACTTTTCTATTTTCACATTATATCTTCTTAAACCACCATAAGTTTTCTTTTACAAGCTTTGTTTATTTTCACTTCTTAAATTATGATACAATAGATATTTTATTTATTCAATACTTACTTTTATATCCAATATTCCAGTTTTTATCTCTTCACCTGTTTCTGTTCTAAAATCACATCACATTTTATCAAGGTCCATATTGAATTACTGTTTATCATTAGCAATTCTCATCTCCACGCAGTCGGCTTTCAGAACACTTGGCAAATGAGGAACTTTGGTGGATGACGACAGAAGGTGTTGTCTGTCTGTCATCAGCTACGTTTTCTCTCCCGTGATAGGCCATCACCAATAGACATCCTCTGGATCTTTCATATCTGGAAGTGACAGGAGTATGCTGGGGATGGAATTGCATAACAAGAGTTTTTCTGTCATGAGCTGGGTATTTTACAGCGGTCATTCATGAGTTCATTGGCTAAGTTTCTCATTTCCTCTTTTGAGACTATCGATATCTTAGGATGTCGGATGAAGAAATAGTTAATGTTTTGACCATGGCTACTTAAGTTTTTCTTCTGTGATTGTGAGGACAAAATGTTTTGGATTTTCAATTAGTATTTTATAAACCATCAAGATGTTTGTAGTTATGTATAAAGCTGCAGAGGTTATCGAACATTGTTTTAATCTTCTACCATCTTTTGCCAGTTTAATCCATATTTTACAAGAAGCTGTTTTAAGTGTATTATTACATGGCTGCTTCAACAAGATGATGTTTTCTCTTCTAATTGAAAAGTTTGATTGATAGCTCACAGCACGTTCCTAAAGTCATTCATTAAAAGCTTTTATTTTCCCTTCTTTTATTTTAAACTTGTTCTTTCCAAACCTTTTAATAAACTTTGTTTTTTAAGCTTTGGTTTTGCCCGGTATCATATTTTTCTTTTTAGACACTTGTTTAATGTCTGTGGTTGACTGTGACATAATCATACTTATGTTACAGGTTTTTCAGTTTAATAGATACCTGGTAATGTTTTATCAATGTTTGTCAAACAAGTTATCAGTTGAATTCTGTAAGATGTTATCTTGGGTAAAGCAGTTAATTATGGAAAGGTCAAAACATTCATAGAGGTTTAAATCTTTATTAAGAAATCATCATATATCTTAATATACAGTGAATGCAATTGTAGTGTGTTTTGCTGACATTTATGTGGCTCTCTGTTGTGCTGAATCTGACTTAAAAGTTTATACTTGCCTTTCTGGTACAATTGAAGTAAACATAGTTTCACAGGCCAATATCCTTAAACTTAAAGTTTATATATACAGGGTGGTTATAATTAAAGTTACCCTGTTTAGACCTATGTAGAGTCCGCTCTGGTAGGCAGATATCGATGTAACATGGAATATAAGTTATATGGACCATGGGGAAATGAAATCAGCAATAATAAAAAAAAATAGTTCAAATTTTGACCACCAAGTGAGAAGGAGGCGCATGAAGACCAAAATCTCAAACTAGAAACACAAAACTTTAATTTACAGCATATGTTCAATTTGCATTCCATTTGCCTCAAGCACATGTTCAAAGCATATTATAGTGTATATACTGCATATTATAGCAGTAGCATGAAGGGTTTCTCGATCAATTGCAGCAACATAAAGAGTTATGCTTTCTTTCAAATCCGGCAGCGTCAGTATGTTTCCTCCATACACACGATCTTTCAGGAATCCCCACAACCAGAAGTCACATGGATTCAAGTTCGGAGAATGAGGAGGCCAGGTTATCGGAAAACTTCTCGAAATTACCCGATAATCTCCAAAGTGGGCACGAAGCAGTGACGTCACTGCTCGGGCTATGTGAGGTGGTGCACCATCTTGCAAAAATACGGTAGTCTCTAAACAATATCGCTCTTGTAAGGATGGAATGACCTGCTGCTGAAGGAGGTCGCAGTAACGGGTACCCGCAATGGAACACCTTTTAGGACCCTGAGAAGTGTTCTCCTAAAAAAAGGGACCAAGAATGAAATCAGCCATAAAGCCACACCATACAGTAATGTAATCAGGGTGCAAAGACTGTTTTGCACAATATTAGGACTTGCAGTACCCCATACGCGACAGTTCTGAGTATTCACTGCTCCATCTAGGGTAAAATGTGCCTCAACCAACCACAAAATGTTGCAAGGCCATGCATTGTCAACAGCTATTCTAGCCAAAAACATCCTCACAAATTGAGTTTGTGTGTCCGGGTCTGCAGGGTTCAGCGCTTGCACAACGTGAATCTTACATGGATACCACTTTATAATGGATCGAAGAACCTTTCGTACTGTAGACCAAGGGACGGACAAATCACGTGACACCGCTCAAGCACTTGACGAAGAATATTGGGAACCGGAAGCTCTTTCGACCACGGCAAGAGCAACTTCTTCGGCAGTTTCATTTGAAATCAGTTTCCGTCCTCTTTCTTGCAGCACACCCAGCTCCAGCCCCCCAGTCTCTTCGAATTTAGACATTATCTTTTTCAAAGCCTACCTCGACAATGGTCCTTTTTGCAAGTCTTTCAAGCGTCGATATTCTCACAGTGCAATTGACAAATTACTGCCGTTCTGATAAACCAACTTCATCAGTAACGCTCGTTCCTTCTTCTCTAACGGCATGGTGCAGAATGACTGTAGGGCAGCGACTACTGGCTTTTTAAACCACTCCTAATTTGCATAAAGTTCTTTCTCTTAGATGAAAACCGCCATCTATCGATTGAAATTTGACCTAATTTTTTTTATTGCAGATTTCATTTCCCCATGGTCCATATAACTTATATTCCAAGTTTCATCAATATCTATCAACCAGAGCAGACTCTACGTAGATCTAAACAGGGTAACTTTAATTATAACCACCCTGTATACTTTTTAAAGTTAAATTTAATACCTATAAAAGTTGACATATTTAAATTTACAGTTAATATAAAGAAATGTTATGTTTAAAAGATAAACACACATTTATTAAATAAAGACTGTATACATTGTGCATATACATTATGAAATTTGGTTTTTAATCTTTTATTTTCATGTTATGTTTACATTGTTAATAAAGTTCATGTTTGAACTTGGGCTTGGTTATCTATTTAAATACACACTTCTAATTTTATTTTGTTTTCAGCTTGAAAGTTAATTTATAATTTGTTTCACAGCAAGTATATAACTCATTCTCTTTCATTCTCTCAACTCATAGCACATTCTTTTTCAATTGCTTATTTGTATATACTCTGCTCCATAAATTTTCTGAAATTACTGTTTGTAATCTCATCACAGCATTGCATCAACTACAACATATGAAAATTTCAGCCAATTCCACCAGGGCCACATTTCTGCATAATTTATGTGTGGTCTTTTAAGCTTTTATGAATATTTGCCCAAACATGAACATTTAGTTTAAACAATGTTAAAAAAATATTTTGAATTGTGTCAATAATATGGCCCAGAAGGTAATGTTTGAAAAATATAATCTTATTGATGGTAAGATATGAACAAGTGTTCAAGCATGAGTTTTGTTAGTGAGTGGTGACTAAGTATGTTGGCTGAACAAAATAAGATACTGCTACTGGGGCAGAGAAAGGCTTACAATCAGCTGTTTGAAACCTACATCTGAGAAAACTTTCATATTGCATCCAATATTATCACATGGTGTGTTTGGTAAACTTCCTATTCACGATGTAATAATATTGCATGCCATATGAAAAGTTTCCTCAGGTGGAGAGTTTGAACTACAGTGATTGTAGGCTTTTTACTACCCCAGTAGCAGCAACTTCATTTAGAGAATAAACTTAAAAGTCGCCACTTACTGATAAAATTGATACAACAGTTGCCTACTATGAAGATCACATACATCATGGTTGACTTATCTTGCAACTGTTGTTATGCAGCTGCTACAGTAAAAGTCTCATTTTTATGTGGGCATACCATACATAAGACTTTTTTTTTTTTTTTTCAAGCTTTAGCCTCTGGGTCCCTTTGTAATTACACTTATAATAAAATTTAATTCCTACTCAAAAACTGAAGAATCAGAATGAATGATTCAAAATTTATCCCTGAAGAAGCTTAATAGTGTTTACAAAACTATGCAAGGAAATATTTAAATTTAATATATGCATTAATTTAAATTATCTATTAAGGAAATTTATAACAGATAAACCAATATTTCTTATTATTAACAAATAGTTGATCAAAATGTTAAAATAAAAAATTATTTTGAAATTAACCGTAATATACCAAAATATTTATTCTGCTGAGATATATTACTTAATGTAAAATAAATTAATAATAATAATTATTATTATAAACTGAGGCATGCAATACATCATTTGTAAAATACTTTCATCTTTAGAAATTTAAATTAAGATTTTGAAAATATCAAGAACGAACATGAGTGCACAAAAGATTTAATTTAGCTTATAGCACTAATTTAAATCAAAATTTTAAATATAACTATAGTATGTAATAAAGATTATAATTTTATTTTTTGCATTCATTATTAGCAAAAATTGAGCATTCATTATGCTCAAAATACTCAAATTACATAATGCAATTAAAAAGGAATGTAATGAACATCTAAAAAGAGTTTTTACATAGTTATAAAATATTCATTTACTTTAGTAAAATTCCACCTTTGAATAAAATGACGAGCCACATCTCTGGCTGCAGCTCCTTGAACAAATAGACCAATGTCATGCCATGGCATTCGAGGAGTTGTATGCCGATCAACAGTATCTGAATGAAAGCATTTAAATAATTACTTTTAATGAATTAAAAGTAGCAATTTAAAGTAGATGCTTGATAATATTTAAGATAAATGAATTTTAAAAATATTTAATTTTTATTGCTAGTAAAATTTAAACATTTAATCACTTCACAATTTCAAGGTCTTTTTTGCTACATAAATTTATCCACAAAATATGGTAATCAACTTAAAAAATGAAAGGGGGAGGGATCCTTACTATTTATACTGATTTTAGATAAACAGAACATGCAGGTAGGTATATTTGTACATTTTACTAAAAAAAAATTATATAAGTGCAAAAATAAACTTTAAATGATAATTTCTGAATAAGTAGAAATAGGGAAATCGTGGTTAGATTAATTTAATTAAAAGTTTAAATCAAATAATATCATTATATATTTGATTTTTATATTAAATTGTTTAAAATAGTAAAGTTATCAAACAGAATCATACTGAAACAACAATAGAAATACCTTGATATGGTTTATGAAGATTTTGGAAATCCTTGACAATAAAATTAGCATAATCAGTTCCAATCCAAAATTTAGGACTTCCTTGCAAGCCAAGTCCATCTAAATCTAACTCACTTGTAGTCCTTCTCATGTCAGAATCAGGCAAATCTAAGCTGAAGTAAACAAAAGATATATTGAAAAGAATAACAATGATTTCACTAAAAATTTAACATATATAACAGGGATGCCACTTTTCTGCAAATTCCCACTTTTTTAAAAAATCAATCTGAAATTTCTGCATAATATTAAAAAATAAAATAAAATTATGATGTGTGCTGTAGTTGAAGTAAGCTGCAGTGCGGCATGACAATTAGCCTCTGGCACAGAAAATTTTGTGTTGCAAAGAGAATATAATTTTGGGTCTTACACATTACATTTGTAGCACTGGGACAAAGTTGATGCAATGATTAGAAAGCTCGAGCGATGGGCCTGCCAAGTAGAAGAAAATAGTTTTGAAGCATTTCCTGTCTTGTTCGCCTGCTTGGAATCATATAAAATAAAAGTCAACAAGGAAATGGTAAAAACCATGAAGGAGTACCTTAAAGCATTGACATCTGGTCTAAAGTAATTTTTTAAATGTTTCAATAAATTATAAGTAAGTTGAAGGCCTCATTTATTTTTTTTTTTTATTTCAAGTACCAATAAGGATTTTAAAATTTTTGTACGTGTTAAAAAGTGAAATGTAAGTTCTATTCGTTTACTAATAAAATAAAGTTGTTTTAGGAGGTACTTTCCTAAAATTCACGAGGGTTACTTGTAGATTAGAAATCCTTTTGAAGAACATCATTTGAAAAGCCTAAAACTCTCAACATCTAAAAAATTGAGCTATCTTGAGATTCTTCTTTGAGGACAGTTTTATAGGAAAAAAACTTACTTTCCTTCTGGATGAATATACAAACAGAATATCCAGAAATACCTAAATCAGCTTTGAAGTCCTTGATGGGGTTAAACACGACATACTTGTGTGAACGAACTTTTCCTACTTTTCTGTGTGTAGAAAGTGACTTAAGGTTAAAATTAACCAGTTTAACCCTGATATAGATGCCCTCACCAGTAAACATGAGTGCCAAAACTCACTGATTGTAAAGTTGTGTTTTGATAATAATTAAACATGTCTTATTTTCATTATGTTTGTAATATGTGTGTTGTTCATTATTCCACTTACACACATTAGTATTACCAAATCTATTTTTTTGTTGTTGTTGTTGATAGTGTATCCTTCATACGAAAATTTGCATTTTTCGTAGGATAGGATAGGCAATAGCTTATAAAGGTCATACAACAATTTCCATACTGATATTAGATACACCCTCATATAAAGGTGGGTCGTGAAAAAGTTTTCACTTAAAGGTGGATCGTGTACCAATAAAGGTTGGGAACTGCTGCCCTAGAGGATTTATGCTCACAGCTCCACCCCCATCCTTTTATGGTACATATATATATATATATTAGGGCGTATCGAAAAAATCCAAATTTTTTAGATCTTTTAGCGGTAGTGCGGAAAAGTTGTGAACTCCCTTTATTAAAAAGTGTGCGGAATCTTAAAACTGTGAGTTGATATCTTCTGTCGCCTCAGTGGGTCGAAAGCTCCAAAAATTGGACAAAAATGATTAAAATGCAAAAATTAATAAATAATCACAGATTTCGCTCTTCGGTTTGGGGTAGTGGTTACAAGTTACTGTTTTGTAACAACAACAACCATAGAAAATTGTAGAATTATAAGTTAATATCTTCTGTCGCCTCATCGGCATCGAATTTTTTAAATTTTGATGCAGTTTGGGAGTTTTCTGCATTAGTGTTTACCGCTTGCACAATGCACAATCGAGACAGACTGGGTTTGCCGATCTGCCAAAATAGTGGAATGCCTTATTTTCACGCTGAGAAACAACAACAGCCATAAAAAATTTTAGAATTATACGTTAATATCTTCTGCTACTTCATCGACACCAAATTTGGGAAAATGAAAGCAAAATTTTAAATAAATACACGTCACACTTACCTCATTTTAACGCGAACACAAACTTTATTTTACCTTTCGAACATACAAATGACAAAAGCATTACTGGCTTGTAATCATTTTTGGTCTCAAATTTTGACATGTGTTTTCTGGATTCTAGGGTCGCTCTAATAAATCTATCCCTGTTCTGCATCCCAACTGTTTTTCCGGAGGCTGCAGTGACTAGTTTCACAATCCTGTCTACCGCTTGTGTGTGTGAAGCAAATTTAATAATGTCCCAGCAATACATTGGCATACTGCCCTGTATCATCTTCAGAAATTCTTGAGAACTGATCTCTGTGAGAACAGGAGGCGATATTACATAACAAGCTCGCCAGTCAATGAGATCTACATAGTCTATAGCTATAAAGTTAACAACAGGAATAACAAAGTTGCGAACACAATTTCCGTCTGGGCTAATTTCTCTTGCCTTGATAATCCGCCGATCTGCAAGGGTTCTAATACAGCACCTATCATCAGATAACATGGCCAAAAGCATGTTTACTTGAGCCACAAAGTAAGGGTTGCGAGAAATAACTGGGTCGATTATTTCACAATACTTTTTTGGCAATTACCGAGATGAGTTGATGAAATGCCACAGGTGTCTAGCACCATCCTTTATGGAATGACGAATCTTAATTCGGAACCATAAGAGTGCGTAGACTCTTAGAATGAATACAACCAATGTTAGCAATTCATTTGATGGGTCTGATGTTGATATATATAACCTCAGTAATCGATTGGAAGCTGTTAGCCAGCGGGACAAATTCAACGTACCCGGTTCCCGGGTAGCTAGATCTGAACAACAAGCACCAGAACTAATGGCGGTACAAATGTCTAATATGTATTTCTGATCTGAAATGAAGGTGGTAGGATCAATGTCTGGCAACTTGCATTCAATACTATTAAAAGCAACAATTGAAAGCTTTTCGCATCCTTTAAGGTTTCGTCCAATGCCTCCGGTGTAAGATGTGGAGTCAGATGACTTGGCGTCTATGGCACCCGAACAGGTGTCGTAATGGCAACTCATTGAAATAAAGTAAGCAAATAATCCATTGGACTAGTCTCTGAAGTTTCAATTCAAGCCTGCGAATTACGCCATTAGACATTCCTGTGTTCACTACAATGCTGTCACACCCGAGAACAATAAGGTTGCTAAAATCGTCCAATAAAGCACTTGTTATGTATTCATAAATGCTATTAGATATATCAAGACTAGATCCGCTTTCAAGTGTACCATGTCCCATATATGTAGAACCAGGCTCTGATACAATACAGCAATGCTCTTCTACAATTGTTCTTTAGAACTGCTTGTCCTCGGGTGTTTCTGATGTTAAGGTTTTGTCATGTCGTCCATCAAAATAAAGGCCAGATAGAGTGGAACGATTTTCATTTGATTTTGAGACCAATTTTATGTAAATTCTCAATTTTTCTCTCTATATTTTATTTTTGCCTGTGACGAGACTGGTATCTGATTCTGATATTAAACCCAAATCTTGCATAACATGCAATGCAATAGCAGCCATGGCTCTGTTGGAGACACCATACCTTTTACTGACAAGAACTGTGTTGTCCAGTTTTAAACGCATTTGAACACTCCTTGTGAGTTCCCACATTTTCTTCACTATTTTGGCAGACCGCCAAATCCAGTCTGTCTCGATTGTGTACTGTGCAAGCAGTAAACAATTATGCAGAAAACTACCAAAATGCGTCAAAATTTCCAAAATTCGATGCCGATGAGGCGACAGAAGATATTAATCTATAATTCTACAATTTTCTATGGTTGTTGTTGTTACAAAATAGTAACTTGTAACCACTACCCCAAACCGATGAGCGAAATCTGTGATTATTTATTAATTTTTGATTTTTAATCATTTTTAGTCCAATTTTTATAACTTTAGGCCCACTGAGGCGACAAAAGATATCAACCTACAGTTTTAAGATTTCGTACGTTTTTTAATGAAGGGGCTTCACAACTTTTCTGCACTACCGCAAAAAGATCTAAGAAATTTGGATTTTTTCGATACGCCCTAATATATATATACACTAGGTGCGTAACTAAGTTCCGGGGTTTCACACATAGATGGCGCTAATGGCCCATGTCATCGACATACATGTCTAAAGTTGTGTTTTTCTAATAGCTTGGATATCTATTAACAATAACCAGTCGTAATAACAACACATATCGAAACTCAAAAATATTTTTTCTAACAACAAAAATGTCGAGTTTTGTGCCAAGTAAACAGCATTTGCGGGAAGCTTTGCTTTTCTGCTTTAACTTGAAAAAAAAATGCAGCTGAAGCACGTCGTTTGCCTGAGGAGGCCTATGGTGAACATGCACCATTGAAAACTACCTGTAAAAATTTGTTTAAATGCTTCAGAAATGGCGATTTTGACACTGAAGACAAGGAGCGCTCTGGAAGACCAAAAACAATTGAGGATACCGATCTGTAAGCATTATTGGATGAAGATGATACGCAAACACAAGAAAAACTTACAGAGGATTAAACATGACTCGCCAAGGTATTTCCAAACGTATACATGCCATGGGAAAAATTCAAAAGGAAGAGAAATGGGTGCCGCATGAGTTGAATGAGAGACAGACGGAAAATCGAAGAGCCACTTTCGAAATTTTGCTTTTGCGGCATAAGAGAAAGAGTTTCCTGCATCGAATTGTTACTGGCGATGAGAAGTGGATATATTTAGAGAATTCCAAACACAAAAAATTGTGGCTTTCACCTGGCGAAGCATCAACATCGAAGGCACGGCCAAATCGTTCCGGAAAGAAGACAATGTGCTGCGTTTGGTGGGACCAGAAAGGAATCATGTACAATGAGCTGCTGAAACCGGGTGAAACTGTTAATGGGAATCACTACCGACAACAACTGAAGAATTTGAACCATGCATTGCTCGAAAAATGGCCAGAATGGTGGGTTGAGTTGATTATTGACAGCCAATTATCTACACTAGGGATATAGGCCCGGGGGAAGTGCCCTTCGTGGGGGTCTTTCTAAGGGAACCTAACCCGTATTTACGCATGGATAAATCCACGGCTCAAAGAAAACCACGAAAACTCTGAAAGATTAGGCCGACGGGCGCGATTGGGATCGAACCCAGCACCTCCCGTCTACCAGCTTCGAGAGCAGAATCTCTCAGCCACTGGTGGGGCTACTCTGTTTCTGAAGTAAAGCTACATATAACATTTTCAGTTCAGAAAGCAAATATATTTTTTAAAGTAAAATTCTGCAGGTTAAAAAAAAAAAAAAAGAAAGAAAGAAAAGCAGCAAAAGCTTTTAAGAAAATTGGAATTTTAATCACATTCATAATACATTTTCAATTTTAATGAATGTTTAAGAATTTTCTTTTTGATTATTTTTAGTGATTTAATTTTATATGGTATTGTTTTTATATAAAAAATTAAGTTCAATCGAAAGTTTGATTATGCATTCCTAAATTCCAACAGGTTTGGTATCTAAACCATTTTAACCATTTTTCAGTCATTTTGTGATGATAACTGATAAATATTTTCTTATGTCTCAATCATTCAATTAAATTATTTTTATTACTCATGCTTACCTAAAGTCGATTCAACAATTATGTTTCACCTGAACCGGACTTAAATTAGTAAAAACATTTTTCCTTAAAAAAAAAACAAAGGGGGGAAAATTTATCTGATGAAAGGGTGTGGAAATTTATGTAAAGCATAAAATGAAAAATAGCTACATTTAAAACAACTTAAAACTCTCATTAGCATGACTATAACTTGATTTCGATATTTATTTTAACTGATTGAGTGAATCTGAATATTTATTGGCTTATAAAGCTATTGTCCATACACAGTTTCTTTTTAAGGTAATGGGAAAGAAATTGCATAAGAAAATGAAATAGAAATAGATTTCTATAATGATAAACTATGGCAGGTGTTTGAAAAGAAGGGTAAAGAGTCTCTGAGAAATTTTTAATGTTGACACTAATTTTACTCATGTTCTAAAACGTATGTATATCAAGTTTCGTGCAAATCCATCAAAAACTGTAGATTTGAGTAAGGAACACACATAGCAAGAATGGCTTTTATATATGTATATAAATTTCATATAAGATGCATCACTTTATATACTTTACTAATACATTTTAGGCTTTTATGTTGATTTTTCATATATAAATAATCACCATATAAAATTTCATTGCAGGCAAATCTGACTTAATAGATTGCTAAAATAAGTGTTTTACTGTCTTCATAAATACTTATTAATAAGTAGATTTATAAAGCGTGTCACTAAAATTATTTGGAGAGTTGGGGGTGGAAGCACATTTAAAGTAAACAACAACAAAAAAAAGGGCTATTAGTAAACTTTAAAAAATAAATGTGCTTACTTCATGAGTTGAGAATTCAATGAATCCAAGGATTTATTGTGAGCTTGCTTTTTCAAACCTTGCAAACGCTAAAATAAAGACAGAAAAATCATAAAGGCATTTCTGCAATGTATAAATATCTGAAAACTAATAAATTTTCAGCACACAGCAACAGACAATAGACTAACAAATATGATAGATTTATTATTCAAAAGCATTTTTTTTTAAATATAAAAAAAAGTTTTTCAAATAATGCTTATGTAGTTGACCTAAGTCTGAAAAATTGAACAATTCATGCAATGTACTGGTAAATACATGCAAGAGAAATTGCAAGTCAAATGATATCTTGTAATAGAGTATGTGTTTTATACCAATTAATCCTTCATATAGAAAAATTCAAATAAATAAATGTAATTAAATTGCACAGTCAACTCCTGGATTTTTTGTAAAGCTGTAGCATACTATCTTTGGATTTTGCCATGGATAAGGAATGACAAAATAATACACAGAGCTATTTATATTTTACAATTCAGTAAAATATAAGTCCACCAACTAGAGATGAGAAATGTAGTTTCTTTTGGTTAACAGGTTACATTGTTTCATAGTAGGATTGATAATAAGTTCCAATAACCAGTTATTTTTGTAACGTATAACCAATTGCTATGTATGCTGCCAACGGACGTTTTAATTAAAAGGCCATTAAACAGAATGTTAGAAATAATTTTGGGAAGTAAGTATAGTTGTTTTATGTTGAGATGAATCCACACCATTAAAATATCTTTGCCTAATAAAAATAAAATTTTTGTGCAACAAAAACTTACCTAGTTATGATATTTTGAATTTCATGAACTTTCAGCGTTTTCAGGCACTAAAAACACGTTTTTAGGTGCGTTCGTAATTATATAAATACGTAGTATCTATAGTCATCATCTGATCAGTCTGTCTGTCCGCATATAATAGCGCAAAAACTACCCAACCGAATGGTTTGAAAATATATATTATTGTAGCAGAATTTTGTCAAGTCATTTCAAATTTTATGAAAGTCGAATCAAAACTTAAAAAGATATTAATAAAAGTTTTCTTTATTCTATTAAATCCTATCATGCATAATCCATATAATAAAAGCACAAGTCATGTGACTGAGGAAAACAAATACGGGCTTAACCACATCTTTTTTCATATGCCAGGCGGCCATTTTTATTCAAATTTTTTGGAATAAAATTGCATAAAAGTTACTTTTTTAGAAAGATCGTTCAAAAAAATTGTTTAAGAGATGAGTTACATTAAAAAATGTATAGATTCTACGATAACTTCAGTTAAATTAGGTTAACAGCCGAATATCTCAATCTATTAGAGTATATAAACACAGGAGATTCATTCATTATGAGTCATAAAAGTGTTAAACCATGGAGGTAATCATTCGCAAAGCAAGATCTCCATGGTGAATGTTGCAGCGCTGCCTGGTGTAGAAAGAAAAAAAAAAAAAAAGAAAAAAAGATCGCATTTGTAAACATGGCATACGTAATAAGAAAAAAAAAAGGCATGCTCATTTTGCTCATAGCAGACGATATAATTCATTTCACTGAAATAAGGATAATTTATTTTACATTGTGAAACTAGTTATAAAATTAATGCACCTCAATGTACAATTCCAACTTGTTCCATTTTTACTGATAGAAAATGCGAAAATACATAAAATTCTAACTATTATAACTAGATAAGTTGTGGTCATAGAAGAATGAAATTTTATTAATTTATTTGTTAGAACATGAAAAAAAGTTTTCAATAAAACTTATAGACACAGATATAGCATAAAATTTTAAATTCATAACTATATAAAAAGTAACTATTTTGATGTAAATCAATTTTCATATGGTGGAGAACAACATTTGAGACATTTTTGGACTAACTGTTTAGGAATAAGCTATTGGTCAATGATAAGAAGAGACATTATGAATAAAAATAAAACACATTTTTAAAAACATGATTTGTGAAGAAAGGAAATATGATAGGAATATTTAACTGTAATCACAATAAATTAGCCTAAAATAATATATTCAACCTTTTCTTTTTTTTTTTTTTTTTTTTTTTTTTTTTTTAAAGATCCGAGCAACACACAATTATTAAAAGCAAAAGATCCTTAGACGGCATATTTCAATATACTTTTTGTTTTAAATTACTTATGCAATCTGAAAATTTAAACATTGTCTACAAAAATCACAGGAAACATTTTAACTGATTGATTTTTTTTTTTTTTTTTTTTTTTACTGTTATATAATTTCAGAAAATGCTAGTCCTGTTTTTTTTTTTTTTTACTCATATTTAAATAAATAAGATATTTATTTTCAAAGAATGTTTGCAAAAATTAAAATTCAAGCTTGGTGCAAGAGATAAAAACCAAAATAAAATAAACTACTGCTACTTTGGCTACAATCATAAGGAAAAAAATCTTCTGTAATTAGCAGGCATACTCTATTTAATGTCAATCCAAAATATCTTTAACAGTGGTACTCTCAAGGTGGGCTGAAACCCATCTAGAGTCTTGTATCGGGTCGGGTTATCCACTTTTACCCGCACCCGATCCACAGTTCAGGTCGGGTTGACTGATTGTTTCAGGTTTGGGTTGGTTTCAGGTTGGGTTCTGACTCTTGCGGGTCAAGTTCGGGTTGACCCGCTTTTAAAAAAGAATGTATGCAATATTTTTACAGGTTAAAAGTATGTATACAATAAGACCTCCATAATGGACAGTCTCGAAAAGCAACCTTTTACACGCTACTTGGAAAGGAGGAAAAAATGCTATTCTTCTAATCACTTGATCATAACTCTTTTTTTACAAAATCTGTTCTGTGCAACAATTGCAAACGTCAGCAACAAATCTCTGTTGCAGTGTCATAGATTTTTACTTACCCATCATACATAGTATAGGGTAAGTCTTGTAATCGTTTTGAAAATCGAATTTTTTTTTTTTGACTGATTTACACGTTTCAGACACTGGAGATTCCGAAAAACATATTTTTAGAAAAAAAAATTTGCCGTCCGTCTGTGTGTCTGTGTGTGTAAACGCTCTATCTCCCGAAAAAATTGAGATAGAGACTTGCAATTTGGTATGTACTTAGTATGTAATAATGGGAAGAAGCCTATTTCATTTCAATAACCTCGATTAACCGGAACTATTTTTTTCGGACTCTCGAAATATTCGTTCTGATACCAGGTATATAAAAATTTTCGAAATTGGTTATTTTAAGAAATGAATATAAAAGACAATAAAAAAACATAAATTTTGCATAAAGCATGAAGTCGATTGGATAATTAGTTGCCGAGATATTTGGAATCCTATTTTCCACACTCTTCGATTTTTCATGACCCTGTATTTCATCCAAATTTCACTTCAAAGATATATTTTAATTGGAAATTTGACACTTAATCAGATGCAATAAACTGCTAGTTAATATTATTATTATTTTTGGAGTTATAAGGATGTTTCTTTCAAGCAATTCAGTAATCCAGCCTTTAAAGTTTGTGACGTCATCAAGCCACGATTTTATTTGAATTGCAATGCATTTTATAAGTAGTTTACACATTTTTATTTTAATATTTTACATTATGCATATCCATGATGGGTAAGTATTACGGTGGCCCCCAACGACTTAGTTTTCTATTGACTCTGGCTGATAAATCAAAACAAAATGCTAACTCACGAAAAAAATTAATTTTCCTCCGGTTAACCCCTTTTTTACTAACACATTATTATATCCAATGTTTTAATACCATTTATCTTCTTTGTGGACTATTTTTTCATAATTGTATTGAAATATGGATTAATTTTCTGTTCCTTTGGTTTCGGGTCTATAACGTAACAGGTTCCTCAAGTATAACGTAAAGGTTTCTCATGGAAGTGGTTAACTTGTTTTGGTACAAAAGTTACTTTGAGAAAAACTTTGTAGAAGCACGTGCTAGGTCATTAGGCCTAGGTAGCACGTGGCGTGATCGATCAGAGAAAAGCGGCGAAGTGTTCATCTGCAAAAACTCAGGTTCTGTAGAAAATAGCTCGCTGTTGTCAGAATCGTTTCACGACGAGTATTAAAATCAGGAAGAAATACTTATCAGAACACAGGCTCATCACTGCTGGAGGTGCTGAAAGAGAGTAGAGGCAGACATCGTAGTAGAGAAGACAGGAAAATGTAGTTGGCAGCTAACTTATTTATTTGTATACAAAGTGTATACTCTTAAGAGGAATGATATTGGCAGACGTCGCTCGCACATGATATGTTCCAAAAAGACATCACCATCTTACAAGTCAGTATCTCACTCGCTCGGCTCCCACGGAAACCATTACGGCGACCGGGAGGCCTAATCTAAACACACCTGTCTCGTACCCAGGCAAGACTCAACTGTCCCAACTACCGAACTGCTTGCCGGTATGAAAAACGCGCGCTAGCCAGAGATTGGCGGTGAAAAACCTGTCCAACTGGTGAGCGAACGCCAAAGCGTAAGTCCGTGTTGACGCCAAAGGGCGATGCGCTCGACGCCGCTGGCAACCACGGACCGTGCCAAACGAAATGCAAGGAGAAACGGCCGAAAGTGCGATCGCTCCGAAATCGCGAAACGCAATGAAAAAGATTAATTAAGAACTTAAAGAGGGGATTGCAAAATATGAAGGCATTAACGTAGAGACATAAATGAGATGTCAAATTAAAGAGAATTTAAAATGCCGAATAGTGAGAACGATGATTTAAATTAATATAAAAGAGAAACAATTAGAATTATTAGGATTAAATATTCAAAAATGGGAAATGTGCACGTGGGTACGATAACATCGTAAAATAGTTGAAAGTGGCACGTTTGCAACGTGACAGGGTCGGATTCAGGTATAAATATTTTGGGGTTCGGGTTGGTTTCGAGTTAACTTTAAGCAGAATTTTCAAGTTCAGGTCGGATACAGAACCCGACTCGTGCAGAATTCTAAATCAGTGTCCTCAATTTTCAGTGCAGATTGAATCTTTCGACAAAATCTAAAAGTAGTGAAATAGTGACTACTTTTGAAAAGTAGTTTGTAGTCACTACTTTCTAAAACAAGTAGTTGTAGTTAACTACATTTTTGATAAAGTAGTTGTAGTTCGCTACTAAAAAAAAGTTTTTCAGACCCCTGACTTATTTATAATCAAATACGTATTTATTTTCATCTGAAACATAGTTCTGTTCAAACTTTTTGTGAAAATCCCAACAATCGGATGTGCTAAAATATAATATGAGCCGGAAGGTTGATTCAAGGTTGAACCTCACTTGTAGAAAGAAAATTAGAATCACCCCTACCCGAAAAAATAAATAGAAGCAACCCGACCCACTGCAGGACTCTATACAATGATCTTGAGGTGTCTGCTATTCCGAGGTTTCACTATATTTAAATATTAAAGAATATGAATATAGACTTGTCCATTTTTCTATATAAAATATGAAATTGGTATTAGAGGTATAATTGTACATTACTTTTCATTATAGCATTAAAACATGATTTATTGTCCCTTCATTGCGGGTGCAGGTCTGCTTGCGGGTTGAGGTATTGAGAGTTTGGGATGAGGTACTGTGGGTTCGGTTTGAAATATATCAGGTTCGGATCAGGTTGTTGTTTGCCAGAAATTATTTTTGCAGGTTCGATCGGGTTGCAGGTCCAGAAATTTTTCTTCTTGGCTTCGGTTACAGGTTGACTTCAAATGGAATTTGCGGGTTACGATCCGGTACAACCCGACCCGTGCAGGACTCTAAACCCATCCAAAACCTGAGACTAGACTACCAATTTAAAGTTTCTTAAAATTATAAGAAGGTTTTTTTTTTTTTTTTTTTTTTTTTTGTAAAGGTTCTGAGGATATAGGAAACTACAATATTAATCAGCACATGGACACATTCAAATTAAGACTCAGTAAAAAATTGGATAAAACTTACAAGAAAAAATAATGTTATTAAAAATATAATTTTGAAGCTCTAAAGGAATACATAAATACAACTTTAAAATATATATATTTCTCTTTATTTATTAAACCAAAATAAATTTCTACAGTTTCTCTTAACAAATGTACAATAATACTATTAAAAAAAACCTGCCAGCCTGAGACAGCTTAGAAAGAATAAAGTTCAAGCCCGAGTCAACTGAAAGAAAAATGGTCCAAGCATAGACCGCATAGACATCTAAAAATCTAGCCCTTCCCAAAGCGTAATCCTAGTTGTGCCATTGATCCTTAAAATACTTATTTAACATGAACAATAACTTAAAACCTTTTTACAAGCATCCACAAATTCACCCCCTTCCCTTTCACACACACACATGTAACATATCTAGTGTAAGCGAAAACTTCCAAACAGAACATGAAGCTATCTTCTTATTTAATTTTTATCCCAAAAAAGGAATATTTCATTCTTTAATTCACAAAGATGGGGTTCTTCTGTACATCCATAACTGGATTGCAAAAAAAAATCCAAAGAATGTCATCTATGTTTTTAATTAAATGAGTGATTGCTCCAGGGTTGTAGTGGGTAGCTGCCTGGGTACCCGCCCAGCTACCTGCCCGAGCTGGGTTTTTAAAAAAAAATCCAGGTTTTTTACAACCATAAGGGTTGTAGTGGGTAGCCGCCCAGGCTGTTTTTTTTTTTAAACGGGTTTTCTACAACCCTGGATTGTTCGAGCCAGAACCACATGATTTAAAAAACATTGATGTGAAAGAGTTATTGAAGGTTAAAGAGCTATTTATGGTATGTGCAACACTTTTCACGTATCTCAATGCAAGGGAAATATGAAGATGTAGGAATAATTTTACTTTTTTTCTTCCCGATTTGTGGATAGGAAATAAAAACACTCATCAGTACCTTTTAAAATTTTCGACTCTCATGGTGGTTTTTTTTTTCTTTTTTAAGGTGAGGAATCAGACTTACTGGTGAGAAAAGCAATGTAGTTTAAATTTTTATATAAACTGTCCCATCTTGCATAAATAATGTTTTTGCACGCTTTGTTTTCTTTATCTTTCTTTCAAATCCAAACTAGCTACATTCCGACACATTCCTGGAGTAATTTTAAAATGTAAACACCAACACTTCGCAAGTGTTCTTCTCTTATTCAGAAATTATGAAATCAAATAGTGTTTTGCATTTTTTGATAAACACAAAGGATATTTCAGAAAATTATGTCAAAGTTGGGGTTTTTAACCAAATTTCCTGGTATGACAGCAGTAAATGGTACAGGCTCTTCTTCATCAATTGTTATTCAATTAACAGGGACTTTCTAGTAACATATTAATGTAGTAACAGATTCTAACACAATAACACTGTTATTTATCCTATTACGTTAAATAATGCCTATCCCTACCACCTATTATTCAACTTTTAACTTTAGAGAATCAAAGTAACTTAAACAGATTCAAAACTGCTAATCTTAAATCTGTTGTCAAAATCTTAATTCAATTTTAAGCTTAATCACAAAATTTAGACATTAGATGTAATTTTTTTCTCAGCTAGGTTTTAGTAGATTTTAGATGTTTATGACTGAGACCAGGCAATTGTGATGAGATAATTCTGGTAGTTATAGATTTGCTATTATCCGATCCACCAGAATTTAATTAGACAAGGATTTCCACTTTCCTCTCTGTGCAATCACAAGTCGTATAGTTAATTTACTATTTATAATAGACAATAAGGTATATTATCTATTATAAATAATGAATTTATTAATTATAATAAAAGACCACTAATATGGACAACTTGGTTACAAGCATTTTGCAGATTACAGGTCATGTATTTTTAATCTTTGTTTCTGCTTTTTTTTATTCATGTTTTAGACAAATTTAGATTGTTAATGCTTAAAAATAAATAAATTGCATTCTTAAATATATGAATTAAGTAAGAATTATTTTAAATATATATATATATATATATATATATATATATATATATATATTGATTTTTATATTTTTAAAATATATTATCAACAGTTGTTTGTATTAAAACATGTGGTTTATGCTTCGGTATTGTATCTTGCAGTCTTCTATAAGTAGTATAATTGGTTACTAAACCATAAAAGTTTATTTTTAGAAATTTAAATATTCTTAATCAAATATCATAAATACATGTGTAAGTATTAAATATGAATTTATTGATATTTATAAACACTGATTTAAGGAATTAATTGCTTGGTTTTTGTATAACTGTTTTATCTACAATTCCATAAACTGTAATTATTTCTAGATGAGAAATTAAATCTATTGTCTAAGTAAACATATTTCATTAATACAACTACATTTTAAGAGTAAATTTTTAAAAGGAAATACAATTCTTTTAATTTACCATATGAATGATTAAGTAAATAAAATATTTTTATGTTTACTATCATGTTAAATTGTAAAAAATAAATTTAATTGGTGTATGATACATATGTATCATATATATGTTTAAAGCTGAGAGGAAAACTAAAAAATTGTTGCCATTGAGATTTTTTTTAAGAATTAAAATTCTTTGTTTATATTCATTTATACTGTGTGGACTACAGGCATTGTGAACTACAGGTTTGCAGATCAGGGCCTGACTAATGCAGGGGAGCTGCCCCGGGCCCCTTATTTGAGGGGCCCTTCTAAAAGTAATCAAGATGTTCGTTAAGAGGGTGCAAAATAGTTAAAATTGACCAAAAATAACCAAAATTCTTACATTAAAAAAAAAAAAGGAAATGAGTGTGGTTTTCCATTTCCCTCTCTGCTTTCTGTACCCTCTTCCCTCCCCTTACAAAAGGAGGAACTACATCATTAGAAAACTAATGATTAAAACTTTATTATAACAACTTATTATTCCATTATTTTGAAGAGAAATATTCATTATTGATGCTTTTCTCTTTATAAAGCAAGTTAAAGACATTAATGATGACCAATTGGGGCATTTATCTTTTAGACATCTTATGACAAATGTAGATAAGCAAAGGGAAAGTTTGCAAACAAATACTCCTGTGAATCAATCCATCCTTTTTACTACTATTTTCTTACTAGTAGTTTTTTCTTAAAGTTGGGACAATCTTTCTTGTGATACCCTGTATACAGATGTGGATAGCAACTGGTATGAAATTTACGTAATATACATAGAATAGGTATGAAGTTTAGTACCAGTCACTTCCACATAATTCATGAACAATTTCTATGGATAGTTAGAAGGCAGCCTCCCAGAATGATGCTTGGCCCGGGGGTCCTAATTTAGTCTAAGTCGGACCCTGTGCATATTAGCGTAACTCTACTATACTTACAATTGAAATGATAATATATTTTTATGAACATAAATAACCTATAGAATTATTATATAGAGAATAATAACAGATTATTTAAAATATAAATACAGATTAGCTCAAATATATTAAAGGATACAATATACTGAAACTTAAACTACACTACTCATAACAGCACCAAACAACTAACAATCGGAAAATATTGCAGGAATAAAAATAAGCACTTCAAAATCAAATAGTACAATACTTACAACAACAGCTTGCATGACCATCTTAGCCTTTAACTTCCTGGATGTAAACTTCTTTTTGGCACATTCATCATTATCAACAGCTCGGAGATGGTTGGATGTATAGTCAGGTTCTGGTATCTTTTCTTCAGGTGGAGGTGTAAAGCTTTGGGATGTAGCAGGTGTAGGCTGTTGTACATTTATTTCAATAGCCTGAAGTGTTTTAGCTTCTTCGGATTTGTTGTTCTCTATATTGAGAAATGGGGAGGGCTGGGGAAGGAGAGAAAGACGAACAAATTTCCAGCGCTACGTTAGTTATAAATTGGAAGTTAATAGGAAGGAGAAAACATCAAAATTAGAAAAAAATGTAGATGCTAAAATTAGGAAATGCACTTAAAGAAAGCCATAAACTAAATAAGATAAAAGTTTAAAACAAAAAATATATATACACAAGCCTTTAAAAAAAAAAAAAGCAAAATATAAATTGTACATGAGGTATTCAAAAATGACCGAAACCAAACATTTTTTTTTTTTGCAGTAACTATTTATTGAAACAAAATAGATAGAGATAATATAAAGGCATAGTAGTCAACCTTCCATTTTTAGGGTTTGTTCCTCTCATGAAACCCTATTACTCCCGCTTCGTTGTCTGTGTCACAGAGCCTGTTTTCAGAAACCACATAACTTACAGGCATAAAATTTTGTGTATGTATATCTGAATACCTACTATGAAGCTCAAAATAATAAAATTTGAGAAAATCGTATTAAACCAAAAATTTAAAAGCCTTTTTCTATTAAATTTAAACATTTTTCGTTATAGCAGTTGCCAACAATTACAAATCCACAATAATTTCTACAATATTTTTCTACAATAATTAATTTTCTATTGAAAGATTTCCACGTGAAAAATGAAATAAAAAGTTTCACCAATTGAAGAAAAGATTAATATGACGTCATATTGGTAATAAAATGGAAATTTTCAAACATTTCTCAATAATACAAGGAGTATGAGTATGTGTAAATAAAGAAAGCAGCTTAATATGACGTCATTAGACAATTAAAAAGAAAATTAATCTGACATCATACTGGAAGTTTAATGGATTTTTCAAATGTTTGAGAATAATACAAAGAGAGTATCAATATGAGTAATAGAGAATAGTAAATATATGATTTGAGGAACGTACTGAATCATGATGAAAACCCAATTATGGAAATATTGGCGTATTTTAACATTTTGAAGGTCTCTACTCTATACAACATGTTTAATTTTGAAATTGATTTTTTTTAATATCGCATTTAGTCCACATGACAGATATTATTATGACAGAGTATAATAGCGGGCTTCGCCCGCTATTGGACCGGTTCAGATTTTCAAAAACACAAGAAAAATAGACCAGTAAATTTTTACTTTATAAAAACATGATTTTTTTTTTTTTTTTTTTGTAAAATGAAATTTATTTGCATTTATTAAAGAAAGGATAAAGTGTTTTGAAAGGCATATTAAACGAAACCCTTTGTGCGATCTTCAATCACACTTACCCACTTGTTTTAAAAATCCCACATACACACTTTGAATCAGATTTTTAAAAATAAAATCTCTGTTTGAAACATGTTTATTTGACTTTCAAAAAACTCTAAGGTTGGCAGTTACGTAAAAAGTATTTTCTAGCAATGTTTATACACATATGAATCTTACAATTTTCATATTCATGCAGTAAACCAATGTTTGAGGTATCTCAGTGGCACAGATGAGGCAATGGCATTTAGCACATCACTAGATGCAAATTTCATATATTCCATTATTATTTTTATTATACAGAATTAAGCATAGTTACAGATAAGATCTAATGGGTAAGGAAAATGAGCCTATGTTGTCACCTCTATACAAGGATAATAGAATGTAATACAGAAACTGACGGAAGTTGCAATTAAAGGGTAATCTTCTATTCGGAATCAACTACTCTTCAATCGTCAGATAATAATAAAGTACTTTAAATTTGCAGTAAACAACTTTAATTATCTCGTCGGAAAAACCCATTCATAAACTGTTTTCAACTCAGCTAAGTACATGGAATAAACGCCCACGTGAAAGAATGATTATCACGTGCTATCATGTGCTTTTTCCCAGTGACGTCATCCAAGGCTACCAAGGACTGAAAAACTCTTTAGATTTTTAGTTAGTTGTTGTGTGAATTTCTTTATAAAAATGTAGTGTGTGAAAATGTCAGAGCGATGTAAATGCTCTGTGTAATTATGTAATCAAGAGAACGTATATTAAACCTAAATTTAATCGAAAGGAAATACTCTATTAATTCTACTGTGATATGCATATATTAATATTTGTTTCAATTTTAGCAGAGCGGATTACTTCAGCAAATTAATGTTATTCTAAGTGATTACATATGACAATGTGCCTGGATTTAACAATTTGGATACTCCAAGTGCTTTGATCGTCCAATCAGGTAAGCGAATGCATGCTTACTTAACTCTATTTTTGAAGTACTGTTTTTATACAATTAAAGAAACTATTTTACACATTAAATAAACTGCGCCGCCGACAGATTATGAAAGACTGATAGTATGTATTAAATAAAAATTTTAAGCACATTAGCTATATGCTGGAAAAACTCGCTTTATAGAAAATAAAAACGAACGCAAAGAAAAGCGATTCGTATAAAATTAAATTAAATATCTTTAAAAATAATTAAAGATAGAAAATAAAAATGGCTACATTTAAAGAAAGCCAATTCATCGAGAAACTAAATTCGAGCAATTATTCCAACTGGAAATTTAAGCTCGAAATGCTTCTCATTAAAGAAGACTTATTTGAAGTAATAAGTGATCAACCACCAACTCCTTTAAATGAGGATTGGAACAAAAAAGATAGAAAAGCAAGAGCTTTAATTAATCTAAGCATAGATGACGCACAAATTGTGCATGTAAAAAATTTTACCACAGCCAGGCAAACCTGGGAAGGTCTCAAAACTACGCATGAAAGAGCAAATTTGAGTAGCAAACTGTATTTATTGAGAAAACTGTACAGTACTAAACTGCCCGAAAACGGCAATATGATTACTCATATAACAAATATTCTACAAATAGTAGATAAATTATCCGCCATAGGCGAGAATATAAATGACTCACACATATCCGCACTATTTCTATGCTCATTACCGCCCAGCTACAACACGCTTATCACAGCATTAGAGGCAAGGCCCGAAGCCGAATTATCCCCAGATTTTATCAGAAGTAAACTCATAGATGAGTATAATCGCAGACAAGAAATGTCTGAACAAAACAACAGCTCTGAAAAGGCATTTAAAACACAAAGAAAACACACTTATAACGACTACAAAAGAAATTCAAAATATTGCAGTCACTGTAAGATGACAAATCATAATAATAGCGAGTGCTATCACCTCAAGAGCAGATACACACAGCACAACAAAAACAAACACACATATCAAAATGTGAATAACTTTAATAATAAAAATAAAGCTAAACCTTTTTCATCATCACTATGCTATGAAAACACAGAGAATTATAAAGAGAATACTGACTGTCACGATAACGCGAATGATCAGAAAATAAGCTCAAAAACTAATCAATCAGAAGATCGCGTACTAATAACAGAAAAATTAGGAAAACAAAACTGGATACTCGACAGTGGCAGTACCTCACACATTGCAAATGATAAGAGGTTATTTGATAAATTTAACAATTTTGAAAAATCATCAGTCACCATCGCAAACGGCAACAAACTCGAAGCATTCGGTTCAGGCGACGTTTTAATAAAAACGAAATCCCCAAATGGAGAAATAAAACTCACAAGACTACAGGAAGTCCTATACGTCCCAGAACTAGAATCCAATTTAATATCCGTAAGCAAAGCAACTAAAAATGGATGCAAATTAATCTTTGAAAATGACAAATGCGATTTAACGTTCGACAGTGAAATTTATATAAGAGCGAAGAACAAAAATAATTTATACATAATCGAACAAACAAACCATTCAGAAAATGCAGAAAACTATGCAAACGTCACACTAAGCTGTAATAATAATAAAGAATGTTTAGAAGTATGGCATCGAAGACTAGGACACCGTGATTATGAAGCAATCAAAACAATTGTTAACAAACAGCTAGCTACCGGAATAAAAATTAAAAACTGCAGACACAATAATAGATTATGCGAAACCTGCATCAAATCTAAATTAAACGACGCGCCATATCCAAAATCGGCTACAAATAGAGCAAACAAAGTTCTCGATTTAATACACAGCGACGTCTGTGGACCTATAAGTACACCAACACTAGGAGGAAAACAATACTTTCTCACATTCATCGACGATTACTCGAGATATACAACTATATACTTACTATCTAAGAAAAGCGAAGTAATTGATAAATTAAAAGAATACGTTGCAATGGTAAATAATCAATTCGGTAGAAAACCAAAAGAAATAAGATCCGATAATGGAGGAGAATATAATAGCAACGAAATAGACAATTATCTAAAGGAAAACGGGATATTACACCAATTCACAATTCTACACAACCCGAGCCAGAACGGCGTGGCAGAAAGGAAGAATAAAAGCCTACTCGATATGACACGTAGCATGCTTTTAGAAGCAAATTTAAATAAACAATTTTGGGGAGAGGCAATACACACAGCGACATATTTACAAAACAGATTACCAACAAGAGCGAACGACAAAACTCCATACGAACTATGGAAAGGTATCAAACCTGATCTCAAACATTTAAGAACCTTTGGATGTAAAGCATTTGTTTATATTAATAAAATACATCGAGGAAAACTAGATAATAGAGCGCAAGAAGGTATTTTTCTAGGTTACGACACACGTTCCAAAGGATATCGCATACACACAAAAGACAAACAAATAATAATTGCCAGGACTGTAAAATTCATAGAACATGAAATAAAACACTCAAACAACATTGAGGAAGATTCAAATCTCGAAGAAATCTCCACTGATGATAGAAATCAAGAAGAGAAGAATAAAAATTACATTGAAATTGACATTAATGATAATGAAAAACAACCATGCGAGTCCAAACAAACACAAATAGAACCAAGAAGGTCAAATAGATCTAACAGAGGAGTACCACCAGATAGATTTGTCTGTTTAGTTAAAGACACACAATCAAATGAACCAAAGAATTGGAACGATATCATGGAAATGAAAAATCCACACGATAGGGAAAATTGGCTCAAAGCCACCGAAAATGAAATCAAGTGCCTAGCTAAAAATAAAACTTGGACATTAGTCGATCCGCCACCAGGCAAGAAAGTGATAGGTTCAAAATGGATTTTTAAATTAAAACGCGACAACCTAAACCAAGTGCAAACCTATAAAGCACGACTCGTGGCACAGGGATACAGTCAGAAATTCGGAGTAGATTATGACGAGACCTTTGCTCCAGTTGTCTCTCATACCACAATCCGTGCATTTCTCATAGCAGCATTAAATCATAACCTTAAAGTTAATCATATCGACGTGAATACAGCGTTTTTACACGGAAACCTACAAGAAGAGGTATACATGAAACAGCCGGAAGGCTATATAGCTCCAAATCAACAAAACAAAGTATGTAAATTACAAAAAGCAATATACGGGCTCAAGCAAGCCGCCAGAGCATGGCACACGAAAATCTCCGAGAGTCTTAAAGCATTAAATTTTGTACAAAGTACATCTGACTCATGTCTTTTTATACGCGAAAATGGTGAAAACTCGACATACATTATAGTATATGTGGATGATTTGTTAATTGCCGGAAAAAACGAAGATATAATTGAATTAATAAACAATCTCAAAAGGGAATATGAATTGAAAGATTTGGGAGAAGTCAATAACTATCTCGGAATAAATATAAAAAGAGACGATAAAAATTTCTATTTAAACCAAAATTCAAAAATTGAAGAATTGGTAGATAAACTCAATCTTCAAAACGCAAAACCTTACAGCACACCTATGGAAGCAGGTTACAATCGACTCAACGATGATGAAAATATATTACCTAACAATATTAAATTCAGACAAGCAACGGGAACATTACTCTACATCTCAACATTAACCAGGCCCGATATTTCAGCAGCGGTCAACATACTCAGCCGTAGAAATGAAACCCCTCGAGAAAAAGACTGGAAAGCAGTCAAAAGAATCGTAACATACTTAAACAACACAAAACACCTCAACCTGCCGCTAAGTTCAAAAAATAAGCCTATTCTCGAAGTTTACGCAGATGCAGATTGGGGAGGTGATCCAGAAACTAGACGATCCACCAGCGGAAATATATTTATGTTAGGAAAATGTCCCATACATTGGACAACGAAAAGACAGACATGCGTTGCTCTGTCATCAGCAGAAGCTGAATACATTTCTGTAAGTAACGCAGCACAGGAAATACTATGGATGATAAAACTCCTGGAAGATTTAAAATTACCACAACAGAAACCCATAACAATATACGAGGACAATCAGCCATGTATAAAAATGGTTGAAAGTGAAAAACATACTCGAAAAAGTAAACATATAGATATCAGATTCCACGCGATAAGACAACTCAAGGAAGATGGAATAATAGATTTAAAGTATTGTCCCACAGAATTTATGACCGCAGATTCACTCACCAAGCCCAACCCCAAACCTGAATTCATTAAACACCGAAACAATCTGAACTTACTTCCTTATCCTACATAGAAGATTAAGGGGGAGTGACGGAAGTTGCAATTAAAGGGTAATCTTCTATTCGGAATCAACTACTCTTCAATCGTCAGATAATAATAAAGTACTTTAAATTTGCAGTAAACAACTTTAATTATCTCGTCGGAAAAACCCATTCATAAACTGTTTTCAACTCAGCTAAGTACATGGAATAAACGCCCACGTGAAAGAATGATTATCACGTGCTATCATGTGCTTTTTCCCAGTGACGTCATCCAAGGCTACCAAGGACTGAAAAACTCTTTAGATTTTTAGTTAGTTGTTGTGTGAATTTCTTTATAAAAATGTAGTGTGTGAAAATGTCAGAGCGATGTAAATGCTCTGTGTAATTATGTAATCAAGACAACGTATATTAAACCTAAATTTAATCGAAAGGAAATACTCTATTAATTCTACTGTGATATGCATATATTAATATTTGTTTCAATTTTAGCAGAGCGGATTACTTCAGCAAATTAATGTTATTCTAAGTGATTACATATGACAATGTGCCTGGATTTAACAATTTGGATACTCCAAGTGCTTTGATCGTCCAATCAGGTAAGCGAATGCATGCTTACTTAACTCTATTTTTGAAGTACTGTTTTTATACAATTAAAGAAACTATTTTACACATTAAATAAACTGCGCCGCCGACATAAACTTTATCTTCAAGTCATACAGATGGTGATGTCTAGGATTTTATAGGATAGAACAGTTGAATCTTTCAATGAGTTAGAGAATTCATCTGTAAAACCCATTTTCCCTATTATCAAGCGAGATATGAGCTTGGCATTGTCTGGTTTATGAGAAAACACAGAAAGCCCACTACTTTTGCCCTTTTTTCAGCACAGTATTTCTGTTTTAGAACTTTAATATATCATAATGAAATATAGCACTGCAGTGTGATTACTTCAGGTGGATATATAATGCAAATAACACAAGAAAATGCACTGTGTGCTCTGTCTATTATTGTTGCTTTCATGTTATTTTAACTCTGTTCAAGAATGTACCAGCACACAAGCATAACGACATAGATGACATATCGACATAGTGATCTACTCACGAGAGGTGGGAATATGATTTTATGATAATAAATATTATGTTTATGCATACATTGGGTAAGCATTTCAAACAGTTCTTTAAAAAAAATTTTAGAAGTGTCAATCATTTTTGAATACCTATATAATAAAAAAAATTTAGTCCTTTGATTTATACTAATATATCAAATATTTTTAATTTATTATACTTTAAATTTTATTGCATTAGGGTTAAGCATAAAGTAAAATATTAAAATATGAAATTTTAAATTTTTGAATAAAGAGATAAAGCAAGGATAATTGCATGAGAGATAAAGTCAAATCTATCAGCTATATAATACTACACAATGGATAGTTAACTACAATGAAGGTGTTTTAGGATAAAACAACACAGTGACATTTTAAATAAGTATCTACAGGCACAAAACAATGTTTAATGAATGTAGAGATACAGGAGAAAGATCAAGAGGAATGAGATAAAATACTTAAAGTTAATAAGCATTGATGAAAAACTGATTTAAAATTTACAGCAGTGATAACAATTTAAACAGCATTTTAGCCCGTTATTTCTCATGCAACATTTAGCATATAAAAATATTGAAAACTAAAAACAATGTTTAATACCTCACTACGTAAATTTACACCTAATTCTGAAGCAATTTCAGACATTGAATGTGATCTTCGCAACTTTTCAGCTTTAAGGGAAGAAGATGTTATTACATCACCTGCAGCATTAACTTGGCTTATTATTTTTTTACCAACACCACCAAGGTCTGTCAATCTAATGAATAAAAAACAGCAATTACAAAGGAGGTAAGTGGGGGAGGGGACAGAGTTCAAGCTCTCCTTATTTAAAAACAAGACAATTTTTTAGACCAAAAATTCATGTGAGCTATTTTTCAACAGCTGAAGAAATCGCCAAAGATTTCCCTTCTTACAGCAGCCTTTTTGATTCTGATAATTTCACTGATTTGAGAATTTGTGTTTTATTTATATAAAGTTTAAATTTTGTTATGAAATATTAGCTGGAAATAAATGCTGAACTATTTATATTGTTTTAAGTGCAAACGAATTAATTTTTCAGAATCATGCTACACACGGTATAGATTTAAAAAAAAATTCATGCTTGGAAGTTATTTTTTTAAAAAAATCAGCAAATTGCAATACAGTTTAAAAAAAAAAAGAAATGTAATTTAACAAATTACAACCATTGGGAAAATGTTCCGAAAGCTGCATCAAAGTATTTAACAACGATGAACAACTATGTAAAAACATTTCGTCTGAACCATCGCCACAGTTATCATAACCATTGCATACTGCTGCAAATAAACACATTTTCCGGTACTTCACTATTATCCCATCGACCACTTTTCATAACAAAAAACTATCGCCAAACTGTAACGCCAAATAAACAAGAGAACGTTGTCATTGGAATATCAAAATAAATAAATAAAATATAAGAATATGAGGACACAATTGTTATTTTAATTAATGAAATAACTAATAAATCAGTAAAACAATGAAAAATACGCGCAAATGTCGAATTAAAAACCACTTGATGACATAACAAACACGTATAAATGCTTCTGACATCAAGCAAATGGGACTGCATTTTTGGCGTTTAATCTTACAGTTTGGCGATAGTTTTTTGTTATGATAAGTGGTCGACGGGATAATAGAGAAGTACCCATTTTCCATTACTACAGTTGAAGAGATCCTGGCATTCTCTGCCCTCGCAAAAATATTCGTCGGAACTATCTACAGATAAACGTATTTTCCATTGCTACAGTTGAAGAGATCCTGGTATTCTCTGCTTTCAAAAAAATATTCGTCTCAACCATCTACACAATCAATCTCTCTGTCGCACCCCTGACAACGGTGAATGCATTCGTCATTCGATTGTAAGCAATGTGCCTTTCCATCATCGCAGATGTATCAACCAGCAAACGATAAATGTTGCTCGATACATAATAATATTTAACAACATGCTGTCTGGAAGAATTGTTTAAACGAGTGGGTTCATAAGAGAAGCAACTGAACGCTATTGAGTAACATTAAGTCGTGCAAATAAAGGGAAAGTTCTAACCAATATACCATAATATTTTGTCGGGTCCTTCCTACAGGGCTGCCACTCCAGAATGGCATCAAAAATAGTTGCTTTAGTAGCCTACAGTGAAAAAAATAGTAGCCAAAATAGTAGCATTTGTACAAAAATAGTAGCAGAAATAGCTGCATAATGACTTAAGAAAAGGGGGGGGGAGCAAGAACCCCTATTTGCAATAAAAATATCATGAAAATCCACATCTTTCTCTACAGTTTATGCTACCACCCAAATTTGCCACTTTTTGTATTTTTATTATAAAATCACACACAAAAAAAGAGGAAAGAATGAAAGGAGAAACTTTTTAAATTAACATCTGAAATATAGGGTCAAAATGCAAGGAAAAAAAAAAAAAAAAAAAAAAAAAAAGGAAAGAATGAAAGGAGAAACTTTAACATCTGAAATATAAGATCAAAATGCAGTTTGGTTTTCCCAACAAAACAATTCCCAAAATTGTATATATGCTTGCCTTACACTTGGGTATTACTGTGAGGAAATAAAACTTAAGAAAAAGAAAACTTTTATTGTATGTTATTAGCTGCAATTTTAAGAATATGTGTACATAACTAATCTATTCTTTACAAGAAATTTATTCAAAATAAAACAGCAAAATAGGCATAAATGAAATGGGATTTTACAGACACCAATGGGCCAAATAAAGCCATCTAAATAAGTAAGAAATGTAATATTCTAAATGTTTTTCTCAACATTGTAAACCTGTTATTAAATTGAAAAATTGAACAGAAAACAAGATTTTCTCATTTCTAAGTAGCATTTATTTAAGCTTGTTTAATTCAAATTTCTAGTATGAAACATTTATACGAGGTTAGAAACAAATACGATTCACTCAGCACAGTGAACAAATCTACAGTTAATCATTTGTGGTTCATACAGCCGTTAAAGGGTTAAATACCTTTAAAAACAATCAAAAATTGGACAAATATACTGTAAAGCATAAGGGTTGTGGTGGGTGGTAGCCAAACCAAAAATCAGTAATTAGTTTCCCACTAAAATTTGAATGATTGGTATCTTTGTACTATATTTAGATTTTTTTTTTTTTTTTTTTTTTTTTTTTAAATGGAAGTTTTTACAGATTTTAAAAATTAAATAAAACACTTAAGAAATTGATATGGAAAAATTAGGTCAGGATATTGGGTTTTAAAAAAAAAAATTGCAATTCTGGGGACTGATAATTTTTTCTTTTTTTACAAAAATAGTAGTTGGGATTGGAAAATAGTCTCCTTTTTTCTGGTTTTCCTTCAAAATAGTTGCTTTTGAAGGATTTTGGACTAAAATAGTAGCCATAGTTGCCTGATGCTGAAAATAGTCTCTTTTAGTAGCATTTTAGTTGCAAATGGCAGCCCTGTTCCTACAATAACTTTAACTCTTGTTTAGATTGATGTCTGATACCTAATTACAAAAAATAAAGTAAAAAAAAAAACACTGAGCTAAAGGTATTTTGAGGAAATTAAAGTTGAAGACCACTATTATGATATCTGGGGACTGTAATGAATATAAAAAGAAAAATTAACAAAAGGGTGAATCACCAGTGACTAGCACCGGAGCGACTCCGAATACCTAACAGTAATTTAGACAAAACATATATTCAATACTCTCCCCAAACACCATTATAGGCGCGAACGATAGTGGTAGTACACGAAGCGAAGTCATAAAAATTAAAGTTTAAGTATAAATTATAAGTTAGACCACATCCTTATCCAATACAAATTAATACTTCACCGTTGATTTAAATATGAAATTGATAAATGATATAATAAATAAAAGAAGAAGACAAACTCACCAGAATGAAGCTAAGCAGATATTTATTCACAGAATAGTGCACCACAATAAATAAACAAATCACTTCATAACTTCAATACAAATATCTTAATAACATATGTAAGATATATGCTCTTCTAACAATACAAATGCATCGAGGACAAATAGCTGCTAAATCACTGATAAATGTAACCTATATCTTTAGATAATATTATTTTAAATATTGCATATAGCTTATTATCAGAATATTATATTTTCATTAAGCAAATATTTCAGTTCTTAGTAGATGTAGTAAAGTCATATTGAAATAATATTGCTGGCTCAGTTCAGTATGTATTGTTTGAAAGTTCTTAAAACCCGGTTCTGATCTCCAACGTTAAAAAGTTGTAATTAAGCAATGAATGATGAAAGTTTTTAGGATATTGACAGCAAGATTTAGGAAGCTAGATTACATTTATGCAGTAGTTATGTCTGGTAATAAGAGATGGGTGAGAATATCTCATCAATGCACTCATAAGTTTCAACACAAAATAAATCCAATTTCCGTCAGTAAAGCTGTACAATCAAACTGTTGGATAAGGTAAGTTTGAATATTCCGAGGTAGGATTATTGAAGGAGTAACACTTGAAGAAAACTAAATTGGCAATTCAGCCACAGAAATAATGAACCAGCATATGAAGTAAAGATGATGTTACAGTCTATATTTGAAAACCAGCATCTCCATTCATCATAACTTTTAGATACCAACTATCAGGAAGATATCATATGCAGATTTAATTCAACTTGTTATTTAATTAATTACATTAAGATAAATTATTCAATATCTAGATACATTATGTTGCTAAAATCAGTCACATTCATATTATTCCGGAGTCCTAACTTTCGCCAAAGAAAATGGCAAAGCCCGGATAACGAAATATTGTAACGCCTACATCTTGTAGAAATTTTAGTAGAACTGAATACTCTTTACAATCTCCCACACAGGTAAAAAATTCCAGCGGTTACAGAATAACCAATGAGAAAATAGGAACCGGATGAATGTTACTGAACAAGCCCCAACAGACAGTAGTCAAAGTTACAGCTAGAACTCTCACTGACGCGTCTACCCCTAGCAACAGCATTTAAATAGTATTTCGAACATTCGATCGCGACCTTGGAGTGCTGCTAAAACGACCTTGCATAAAATACGCGGGAAAAAAGGTTCTTGTTTACATGAAGACATCTGAAAATCTGTCAATGGACTCTCGTAGCGAAACTCTCGTAGCGAAAATGTACCATCTTCAAAATAAAATAAAATAAAATAATTAAAAATCGATAACTGCCAAACTTATGGATGAAAATAAATGAAATTTTAGCAAATGAAATAAAATAAAAAGTTCTTTCCACCAGATATGTTTTGAAAGTAAAAATATTTAATTTAAGGAATTTTGAAAAATGATTATTGGACTTAGAAATTTTGAAATGATATTTGGAAAAGTTTCGCGATTCTGAAAGATTTTGCATTGATCAAAATCAGTGAATTTGAACTTTCTGAAAAGAATAAAATTAGCGATTAACCATTTTTTAATAATTATTATTAAAAAGGAAATACGCTATATTTTGGAATAATTATTAATTTTATACTGTCTGTTAAGAAAAATGGATATTATTTAAAAGTTAGAAAAAGTAAGTCAGAAATATTTTTATTTTAGATAATTTGAAATGAAGTTTAATTAATATTGCAAAGTGAATAAATTGTAAATTAAATTTGAAATGAATAGCCTAAAACATATGTAATGGAAAGATTCTGAAATTAAATTATACTCTCACCAAAAGTAAACAATTTAAAAAGAATGTTTGATTTAAAATGCAAAAATGAAACTTAGCTTAATTAATTTAAATGAATTTAATGAGTTTAATTAAATGGATGAATAAATTAAAGTTAAATATTAAAATACTGAATAAATTAAAAGTAAAATTTTAAATCATAACAACCACGTTTTTTGTTTTATAAAACAAATTCTCATCAGACGTCAATTTTTGAATTCGGCTTTTTTCATATCTGATAGTTTGCATCTATCCTTTTTACAACTTTAACATTTTTGGAACGATTTTATGCATTTCTATTGCCTATTCAAAGAAAAAATCTTCTAAAGTTACAGAATTTCATTAAAAACGCTTAAAAAAATAAAGTGACGACGCCAAGAGGTCCATTCTCGACTGAAAACAACAACCATTTCCCCAGTGGTTAAAAAAAAAGGGGGAGAAAAATACACTTGAGAGAACACTTTTTTTCCTATTCAACAATGTAAAAATAAAAATTTTGCAATGTCTAAAAGTTTAAAAAAATTTGTAGCAAAAACAAAATTTATTGGTCAGGTGTTGCCACTTTCAATATATCAGCGTTATTTATGGAACATGTTTTTGTTTTATAGTAAAGATATTGAATTTATATTAACAACACTAGTAATTACTTTGAGCAATTAATTATTCTTGTAAATATTTGATAACTTATAATTATTCAATTATTTGGATTACTTGAAAGTGATTATTTTTGTCCCTCCCATAATTTTTTATTTGTTACGCTTATGACAAGATATAGGGTGGTCACATATTTTATGTTAAAATGGCCTGATATTTCCAGGTTAGCATTAAAAGAATGAAATTTTCATAATTCCTTTTGCAACACTATTCTAATACATACACAGTCATTCATGTGTGCAAGAAGTCTATCCAAGCCAAGACTGAAAAATTTTCTGAGTATTAGGAATAACCAAATGGAAATGGACTAGAAAATTTCTATGTTTTGCATTAGGACTAAAAATTTATCTCTAAAAGTAAGTGATTAAAAGTTTTTGATAGTAAAATTGTTATTATTTAAGTATATAAAGTAGAATTTACTATTAATAAAAAATCTCTTCTGGATTGAAATCAGTCCTGAGACTGACTGAAGTTTTGCACCAAAGCATACAGTCATCATTTATTATAAGTGGATATTAAAAACAAATTCATTACATTTAAACAGGAATCAAATATAAATAATTTTTTTTCTGGGAAATTATACTTAAATTATCAATTTATTCAGTTTTTCAGAGGGAGGAAGAGGGTCACAAATACTTTACATAAAGATTTCTTGATAATTTCAGGTTAGTGCAAAAATTTCCCTGATAATGAGTATTTTGTTAAAAATAGCATTGCTCCTACACATAGTCATAATTTAGTAAAGTGGAAATTAAAAAAATATGTCTTCATAAGAGCACAGAACAAATGATTTCCTTTTTGAAACTGTAATTTTAAAACGATACATTCATTTTAAAGCAACAGCTGACAAAAGGTAATCTGTTTATTTATTTTTTTTTAACTTGGATCTGTAAAAAGACGAGAGAAAGAGAAGTTATGATTACAGTTTTCAAAAAGAAAAATACTGCAGGTCAGTTCTATGTTTTAGGAGACATAACTTCTAAAAATTGAATACCTCTTTTCTACAAGTCTTACATATGAAAATTTTCTGAATTGATTGAATTTTTCATAGTTTACGAAAATGGATAAATTTCTAATAAAATAAAACAGGTGCTGAGTCAATATAATGCCAAATCTAAGAAAAAGTTCATCATCAAACTAATGAGACTTGCTCATGTAACCAAATCTCATGTTTCAGTTTGACTCTATACTTGCAAATTAAACATTTTTATGTTTCTAACTGTTTCTATATGTCTTTTTAAATATAATACGACGACTTTTTAAATATATTTCCATAATGTAATTCGAATTTTCTGGATTGAATTGTGTATCACTTTCTGTTACAAAGATAAGAAATTTTAAAGCTGTTTAATTTATACTAAAATATTTTTTAATATTTATCTTTGATAATGTCATTGAATTATACCTATGATACCATAATCTAGCCCAATTTTGGCTCTTAAATTCTATTGTGATAAGCTTATGTTGGAAACACATAGTTAATATAGCTGCATTGTGCATTTAATTGTGCATTTATTATTATTTTTATTTTTATACAATAATTACTATTGTATATTGGTATCATTTGCTCATCCTTTGTATTTTCATAATTCACTTTTATATCTAATTTAAAGTTCTTTTTGTATATTTTTTTTACCAACATTGATTTTGTATTTATACATTTTATGATTACCTTCCTTTAATAGGAGATTAGGTTAGATTTGTTGCACAAACTTGTTTATTGTATTTTGAAATTCAAAAAGGTATTACAATTATTTATCATTCTATAAAATTCTGCTGCATTGCGTAAATTGGTATGGAATGTATATTATATTATTTTCAATATTTATCTCTGATAATGTCGTTGAATTATACCTATGATACCATAATCTAGCCCTTTTTTGGCTCTTAAATTCTATTGTGATAAGCTTATGTTGGAAATACACTGTTAATATAGCTGCATTGTGCATTTAATTGTGTATTTATTATTATTTATATTTTTATACAATTACTATTGTATATTGGTAATCATTTGCACATCCTTTGTATTTTCATAATTCACTTTTATATCTAATTTAAAGTTCTTTTTGTATATTTTTTTACCAACATTGATTTTATATTGATACACTTTATGATTACCTTTCTTTAATAGGAGATTAGGTTAGATTTGTTGCAAGAACTTGTTTATTGTATTTTGAAATTCAAAAGGTATTACAATTATATATATATATTAGGGTGTCCCAAAAAAATAAGTCATTTTTTTCTATCGCATACCCTCTTATTTTTTTCCTTTTATGTCAAAAGAATTGTAAATAAAGTTTCATGTAATTTGAACCACGGTAACCCGTGCCGACTTCCAGCTAAACATCGCAGCGAGTACTTGTGTACTTAAGCGAACGAACGGTTTCACGTGTCAGCTTGTCACGTGACCGTAGAGTAGCACCCACCACCTGCAATAGGAAAAGAAAAAAAAAAAGAAAGATTTTGGAATGCTTCGACAGCCATAACGTGCAGTTTACTCAGAACAGCGCACGTCTACGTGTCAATGTGCTTATAGTTCCAACTTGTTTTGTTAGCAAATGTTTGTACAGTTTTGAATCAGTGAACAGAACATGGCAGTAGAATTGCGTAGTTCTAAAAATGTTATATTTTTAGTAGGGAACGTAAAACATCAAATAACGGGCTCAAAACTTCCGTCTAATAGACAAGTTCTCACTGCCTTGTTTTACAATATTCGGGAAGTGAATTTAACTGTTAATGAAAGTGCAAATCTCGCTATTCGCGAATGCATTATCTTTTGGGAAAAGGCACGCATACCTACCAAATCGTTGCCAAATTGCGTGAGGAAGCTTGTTAATATGTATCAAGTTTGGAGAGATTTACAAAAAAATGCAAAGAAATTACAAGACGTATTTAAGAGGCGACAAGAGGATTTTGTAAGTAATTTAGAAAATTTGTTTGACATCGCACATGCTGATGCACTTCAAATAATGAAAATAGAGGAAGATAGGATGTTCTTGCAACTCCAAAGAGAGCCTGGCCGACCCGGTCACTTAGGTGGAGTGGATACAAAACTGGCCAAAAAAGAAGAAAGGGCGCGACTTCGAGCTGTCCAAGAAGAAAATCAACGAATCAAATATGGTTCCGCTTCAACTTCCTCGTCAACATACGAAACATTGCAAGAAGATTCCTCTTCAAATTCTACCGAAAATATGGATAAAGAAGATATCCCAACATTTATATCTATGAAAGTTCAGAACAGTCAGAAAGCTCCGAACAATGAAAGCTCAAAACCAGTAGTAAGGAGTAATTTTATTACTCCAAAGTTAGTTGCTGCGTTAGACAGGTGTCAGTTAAGTGTCCGAGATTCTGTGTTTATTCTTGAAGCTACTATTGATGCACTTGGATTTAACACTGACGAATTTCCAATAAGTAAATCTTCAATTCAAAGAATTCGAACAGAAAAACGGAAGGAACGCGCGGAAAACATAAAAATTGATTTCCAAAATGAGGTACCGGATGTAGTGACTTTACATTGGGATGGCAAACTGTTGCCTGCTTTGAGTGTTCGAAAATCGAAAGAAGAACGCTTGCCCATAGTTATTTCATATGGAGTTAAAGAACAACTCATTGCTGTGCCGAGACTGGATAATTCTACAGGCAAAGAACAAGCGCAGGTTATTTGGAAGGCGATCTTAGATTGGAATCTCGAAAACAAAGTCCAAATTCTCTGTTGTGATACTACGGCTTCGAATACCGTTTTATTGGTGCTTGTGCGCTCCTAGAGCACAAATTTGAAAGGTAAATGCTTTTTTTCGCTTGCCGCCATCATGTATACGAACTGGTATTAAAGACCGTATTTGAAGCGAAAATTAAACAAGTGACAACAAGTCCCCATATTCCTCTTTTTAAAAAGCTTAAAGAGAACTGGAAAAACATCGATCCCACCAAAATACAGTGCTATAGAGAAACAGTGGAATCGTTCCGAACCGTATCCGAAATTGAAAATTTGATTGACTTTTACCGCACTGAACTTAAAAATATTATGATCCGAGAGGACTATCGAGAATTGATCGAACTTTCTATCGTATTTTTAGGTGGAAATGCAGAAACAAAAATTTAAATCAGACCTCCAGGTGCAATGCACCAAGCTAGATGGATGGCCCGAGCGATTTACTCCTTAAAACTATCATTATTTAGTTCTCAACTGAAATTAAACATCAAGGATAAAAAGGCACTGTTAGATGTCTGCTTATTTATCGTGATTGTCTACGTTAAACCATGGATTCAATGCATTTTAGCAATTAAAGCGCCCTACAAAGATGTGTCTTTTTGAAATCTTTGAAAGCTTACGAAAATGTGAATGAAAGTATCTCGAAAGTTGATTTACAGAAATTTCTCAAACATTTATGGTATTTGACTGATGAAATAGCAATATTAGCACTTTTTGATGATGATGTTGACGAAGGAACAAAATTAAAAATGGTGGCAAATTTAAACAGAGAAGATATTTTGACCCATGAGAAAAGATACATTCCATCGAAGGAAGAACTTTGTGGTTCATTGTATGGCGAGTTTGATACATTTATTTTGTAGTTGTATATTTATTTATTCATTTATATCATGCAATTGTTATTTATTATTATATTCTTTTTTACAGAAAAAAAATGGAGGATTTCATATCAGTCAAAAGCCTTTCTTTGTTTTCTAGACTCAAAATCGATGATAGTTTTCTCAAAAAGAGTCCCTCTTCATGGGAGAATAATGATTCTTTTCTAGACGCGAAAAAGACTATATCAATGCTTAGAGCAGTGAATGATACAGCTGAAAGAGCGGTAAAATTGATGCAGGACTTTCATGGTTTAATAACGGTTGAGGAGGATCAAAAACAATTTTTGTTACGTTGCGTACAAGAACATACTAAGCTTTATCCTGACTGTAAAAAGCAAACATTGAAATGGAAATATGTTCATTAATGCTTCTTTTACTGTAATATGTTAATAAATATCTGATTTTAATAAAATGGTGTCTTAAGTACCAAGGAAAAGTACATTTTGAAATCTTTCCATAGTATTCCCCGTATAAGATTTGATGTTCAAGTTTGACCTAAAGTCGGCACGGGTTACTATTATTTTATTGTAATAATACTTTTTATTTATGTTACTGAGGTCAAATAGAAAAAAAATAGAGGGTATGCGTATTCGATTTTGCAAAAAAAAAATTTGCCATTGTATCTTGGAACACCCTAATATATATATATATATATATATATATATATATATATAATTAATCGGAATATCTAGCTAAGTATTTAAAAACTGTTTAAATTAGTGAAATTTCATTAACATAAATGAACTAACTGAATTATTCAACAGAATGTAACATTGACAATTAAGATGATACTTGGCACAATACAATATATAAGCAGATAAAACAATGTTTTCAGCACCAGAACTTTTTATCTTGTAGCAGACTAGTTTTGGTAGTATTAAGCATACCTTCATAAGTGCATACCATCGTCAGAAAGATGGATTTTTGCTCAAATATATGGAAAAAAAGCAGATTCATAGAATAGATTTCTTGACCAATAAAATTACAGGGAACAGCCAATAGGAAAATTGTAGAAAGAATGGAACTGGTAATGGGAAATAATGCTAGTAAAAAAAAAAAAAAAAATTTTTTTTAAGGAGGTTTTTATATAATATTTCCAACAATCTGGTAATGGGAGACTATCAAAGTCGCAATTGACAAGATTTTTATGATTTTTATATATATGAAATGCTTTAAGAAAGTTAAGTTCAAGAAATCGAAAAATAAATTTTATATTTTTGTTATACTAGTTTTATAAATATTTTTGTATGCGAAAGAACTGACAGAACGGATTTTCCCCCAGATCTATGCCATTCCCTTACGCTAGAATTACTGCAATATATCTCAATTTAGTTAACGTTTATTATAAGGTATATATATATATATTACAAACTCAAAATCTTTATGCGTTTACTTAAAAAATCCTCTTCGTAAGAGTGGTGTTTTTAGTTTAAATAGTGGTAAATAAAATCAACAAATTAATTTTTCAAGCTCATAAATAAGAAAGGACATGCAAACACAGAAGCTTCAACTTTCACAATTTTATCGGAGCAAAATAAATAAATAAAATAAAATAAAATAAAATAAAATAAAACAAAATAAAATAAAATAAAATAAAACAAAATAAAATAAAATAAAAATAATATAGTCATATGTAATTGCATGAAACGCAAACATTATAAAAGCCTGCAGGTCGCCAAGCAGTTTTCACATACTGTACCTCACTCCGAGTCCTTTGGAAACATTATGAGTGGTGATAGATTTTTACACGGGACTCTGAGTATGCACTTCTATATCGCTTCTTTTTATGTGATATCACTTCTTTTTGTGACTGACGTTTTAGGTTTGTGGCTTGGCGGGATCATTTACAACGAGTTGTTTTTGATGAGATATCACTCCTTTTTGTAAGGTATTTAATTTCAATTATACAGATTCCATTTTTATTCAGAAAAGAAAAGATGAAAGGGGCAAAAAAAATAATAGTGATGCTATAAACAGAATTATACATCAGAATTATACAATTTATTGAGTGACTTATTCCAATGTACATGTCGCTACCATAACAACAGGGAAACTTTTATATTAATTTCCTTACATTGTATTCATCTGATTATTTATGACATATTTAATTTCCTTTTTCTTTTGTTTATATCACTCTTCCGTTTATATACATTCAAAAACAAAAAATTAGACAATTTTACAGTAGTTTACAAACTAATTACAATACTACAGTTTCTGAAAAATGTGGAAAAATAAGAAGCACTTTTTTTCGGTCAACTACAACGATAAGTTTATGGAGCATACTTTACCGAGAATAATCAACATTTTTTTTTTCTACGAACCTATTTCTATTAGTATAAAAATTTACAGGGATTTTTATACTAACTTATTAAATATATTATTTTTGAAAAGTACTGAGCACCTTAGAAGTTTTTTATTTGTTTAAGTTTTTTAACTCAACGTTTCGAGAATTTGAAAAATATAAAATTTGCAACGTTTGCAAAAGTATAAAAACTATTAAAGTGATTTCTGTTCATATAGTCTGTTCATTCCAATTCGGTGATCCTAAAATATAGGTCCCCAATCTGCGGCAGTCCATGAATTAATTAGGACGTATGTATGCAACTGTTAAAATGTTCTCAAAGTTGACAATAGAGGCAATAAGTATAGCTCGGCAAATATGAAACACGGCATTGCTTCATCATGGTTTTGTTTCGTGAGGTGTTCGTTCTCCGAACATAAAAATCTCATGCGAAAGTGTTCGTTAACCGATTTGTTCGTAAACCGAACAGTTCATTACCGATCACCTATTGTATACGAAATTTAGCATTTTAAGCTCGTCATAGCCAGAGATTCGATGAACGGCAAATATTTAAACGCAAAACTGCCACTTTTTTTGCGTCCCTTTGACGAAATTTGCGTTTTTTTGCGATCTTTTGACAAAATTTGCAGTTTTCTTCAAGATCTGTTGATAAAATTTGTGTTTTTTCCGCGATCTTTTGACGAAATTTGCCATTTTTCACAATGTTTTTGACAGAATTTGCCGTTTTTACGCGATTCTCTGACAAAAGTAACGTTTTTCCCGCGATCTGTTGACAAAATTTGTCGTTTTCTCGCGATCTTTTGACGAAATTTGCCTATTTTCGCAATGTTTTTGAAGAAATTTGCCGTTTTTTCGCGATTCTCTGACGAAAGTCACGCTTCTCCCTGCGATCTGTTGACAAAATTTGTCGTTTTTTTTCTCGATCTTTTGATGAAATTTGCTGTTTTTCGCAATGTTTATGACTAAATTTGCCGTTTTTTCGCAATCTTTTAACGAAATTTGCCATTTTTCGCAATGTTTTTGACAACATTTGCCGTTTTTTCGTGATTCTCTGACGAAAGTCATGTTTTTCCCGCGATCTGTTGACAAAATTTGCTGGGTTTTTTCGCGATCTTTTAACGAAATTTGCCACTTTTCGCAATGTTTTTGATGAAATTTGCCATTTTTTCGTGATTCTCTGACGAAAGTCATGTTTTTCCCGCGATCATCTGACAAAATTGGCGACTTTTCTTCGAACGAATGACGAGATTGATTTTTTTCTGCGATCATTTGCCGAAATACCGATATATTTTATGTCCGAATTTTCGGATTTATGACAGATATAAATATATATTTTTTTGAAAATCATTGCCTTAATTTTTCGGAAAATTCAGACCAGAATCACCCCTGAACGATCCTTTGACGAAATTCGCACTTTCTCATCAATCAGTAGAATGAAATTCATGTTTTTTCGGCGATACCTTAGCGAAATTTTTTTCCCGCCAATTTTTTGACGAAATTAGTGATTTTTCGCGCGATCCTGTGACGAAATTAGTGATTTTTCGAGTGATCCTGTGACAAAATTCGCGTCTTTTCTTTGGCAAAAAATCGTAGTTTTAGACAGATTTTCATAGCATCGTAGTTTGTGGCTCAAAATCCTAGCAACTACGATTTTTTCGTAGCAGTTGGCAGCTCTGTGTATGTATAAGGTCAAGTTGTCTATAACTAATCAATTTACACTTTTAACAATTATTACATTCCATTGCTACATAAAAAAAAAAAAGGGGGAGAAAACTTGATATTACCAAATTATTGGCCGTGCTATTTTGTGCAGCACACTGATTACCTTGTGTATATATGTGTATATATATATCTGTGTGTGTGGGATTGGAAATAATATCCATCTGTACATCAATATTCTTAAACAGTACTACATAACAGACTCAAAAGGTACAGTTAGTAGATAAATGATATCGCAAGATGATTATGAGGCTTGTGAAAGGTGAAGTTTAAAACAGAAAGAGAGAGAAATAGGTATTCTATAGTTTGTTCCTGAATATAAAGGTTGGTAATCTGATGTGTAAAATAAATTATTTAAAGTAGAAGAAATGGAAAATAATGAAAAGAAGGTGGAAAGTGAACCGAACATAGAAAGAGAAATAAACAAAAGACAATAAATGTAATGAAAAATAGAATATTTGAACTAAACAGAAAATATGAAAACATCAAAAAATATAAAAAACTGATGGAGGTGAAGAGGGAATGATATAAAAGTTGTTTCTAAGCAAAGAATGATATTAACATTATTAATCTTCAATTTTATTGCATTATTATAAAGTTTTGACTTTATTATTTACTGCCTTATTTTTGCATTGTTCTTTGATAGGTTGTCACTTTGATGTACATTACTATAAAAATTATATTCATGTAGATATCCCCAATGAAAATAATGTCAATATTAAGCTCATTAAAAATAAACAATTTATCACTAAAGGTGACAATTTTTTAGATTTCTTTTTTATTTTCTACTACCTGACCCGCCCGGCGTTGCCCGAGCCCTTGTAATAAACTTAAATCTCTTAAAAAACAGAACTCTGGCCACGGTCTACGATGGCTTCGGAACCGTATATCAGGCATGCTCGTACGCTCTAGAAAATCTTTTATTTCCCCCTACCACCGCCAGGGGAGCATTCTGTTCTAAACAAACCTCTTTCCGAATGAACTTCTGAGACAGGTCCCCGCTGCCTACGTTACTGTATAGTAGGCGCACTACAAAATTGAGCTGGTTTCGAGAAGATTGGAACATTATTAGCCCAGTTATTGCAATAAGGCACAGTTAAAGAAAATAACCTTGAGTGAGGTGCCGAAGGGAGGAGATGTTCGAGTGTCCTTCAGAAAATGACTAATTAGGAAGCCCACTATGCATGCATAAATAATCGTTCGTTTTGTTAAGCTAGGAACTTAATTACAAAGTTGGCTTAAACTCTTATTTGTAAATAGTGGTAACCGCTACTCATAAATTTAATTTAATGTTATAAAGGGTGACTATTAAGTTAAATATAATGTTTAGAATCACTTGCGTTGAAATCGGAAAGATAGTTGCTGATATATAGAAACGGGGCATAGTTAGAGAAAAACCTTGAATGAAGGGCTGGGGGGGGGGGGGGGGGGGTTGTTCAAGTACCCTTCAGCAAATGACTAATTAAGAGGAGCACTATGCATCTTTCAAAATTCATTCGTTTGCTTAAGCTAGGAACTTAATTACAAATTAGGCTTACCCAATTATTCAGAAATAGTGGTAACCGCTACTCATAAATTTAGTTTAATGTTATAAAGAGTAACATTTAAGTTAATTATAATGTTTGGTATCACTTGTGTTGAAATCGGAAAGATAGTTGCTGAGATATGAAAACGGAGCATAGTTAGAGAAAAAAACCTTGAAAGGAGTGCTGGGGGGGGGAGGGGTTGTTCAAGTGTCTTTCAGCAAATGACTAATTAAGAGGACCACTATGCATCTTTCAAAATTCGTTAGTTTCCTTAAGCTTTGAATTTAATTACAAATTTGGCTTAAACTGTTATTCGTAAATAGTGGTAACCGCTACTCATAAATTTAGTTTAATGTTATAAATGGTGACTATTAAATTAATTATAATGTTTGAAATCACTTGCGTTGAAATCGGAAAGATAGTTGCTGAGATATGGAAACGGAGCAGAGTTAGAGAAAAAACCTTGAAGGACGGTCCGGGAGGGGTGGGGTGGGGAAGGGGGGGGGGGGGGTTGTTCAAGTGGCCTTCAGCAAATAACTAATTAGGAGGATCACAATACATCTTTAATGATTGATTCATTTGGTTAAGCTAGGAACTTAATTTGAAATTTGGCTTACTACTTTTACACTACTATTCGGAAATTCTGGTAACTGCTTTCTAGAAATACACCTTGAAGCTTAAATGTAATTAGACCCTTGTCCCTCTTAATTCCCGCAAATATAAAAAAAAAATCTGCTTAAATAAAGTTTTCTGCATTAACAATCTCCATCATAATAATAAATGTCATGTAAAAAAATACTTAAACCCGACTAATTGTCATGAAGAAAAATATGCCTGCAAAATATTTCAATCAGTGGGACGTATGTGTAATTTGTCATGTACAGGTGCGTGACATTCGCATGGCTCCTCTACGCTAATAACTTCAATCCATGTTGACACTATTTAGTTAGAAATCCTTATTTGTGCATCGCTACTCTGGTTTATTTAATTACTTCTGTGAAGAATCGATGCAACCAACCAGTGAACCAACCAACCCAAGAGAATAAAAGCGTATTTTTAATGAGAGTTATTTGTGCATTTTAATTAATATTTCAGAAAGTAATTAAAATATTAAAATTCTGAAGTAATGTTGCACCAGGAGAGTGTTTGGACTACCTAAATCTAAATTTCCAGCTTTCTAGGTGGGCCAGATTTTCCTAGCCATCGCCAACAGACACACACACACAGACACACAGAGCGAAACTTTCTTTTATTAGTTTAGATTATATTTAAATATGATTTTATACAGTATGATGCAATAGGTATAAGTGTGATAGAACAGGCATAAAAACAGAAATTCACTTAGTAATTTTGAACGAGTCAGTTGTGCCAATCCCAAAACTTTCTTCTATCTCACACAGGTTTCGCATACACTAAAAAGAATCATCACCAATTTATATCAAGGTCTAACTGAATCTAAAGATTTATTAAATTCTGTGCATTAGTTCTTGAGATATGACTATTGCTAAAATCGTGTAAATCCTGCAAAATGCAGAATAGCAGCGCCACTTGTTAGAAGATTTAGACTAAAACCTAATCAACAACAACTTATGTCAATGTCTAACTGAATCTGAAGTTTGATGAAAATCCATGCATTAGTTCTTGAGATATAATTATCGTGATAATAATGAAAAAAGTAGCATAGCAGCGCCACTTGTTGGGATATCTACACCAAAACATAATCGGCGTCTATTTATGTCAAGATCTAACTGAATCTGAAGTTTGAGGAAAATAAGTGCATTAGTTCTTGAGATAGAGCTATTGCGGAAATTGCAAAAAATGCAGCATAGCAACGCCACTTGTTGGGCGATTTTCACAAAAAACTAATCAGCACCAATTTATATCAGGGACTAACTAAATATAAAGTTTTATTAAATTTCGTGCATTAGTTCTTGAGATAGAACGCCCACAAATTTTTTTTCACATACAGACAGAGTCACAGACAGACATTTTCTAAAAGCAGTTAAATCTTGTTAAGGGCCTTCTAAAACGTATAAATCCGTCAAAAACCGGAAGTCAAAAATTTTCATGAATCCAATACTTTTTTCTTGTAAAGATAGAAGAAAGTAAAAATATTTTATAATAAATTATCAGGGCCCTTTAAGAGCCTCATTAATAGTAATTTTATTTGTAATTGAGGTTAAAAAATGTGATGTTTGTCTATTATCCAGATTTTAACACAACAGTTTTTGAATTTTTATGAATTAATAATTTTAGTAGAAAACAGCTACTTTTTTTTTAATGCCAGTAAAATACCTAGACACATTCAAGCAATGAAAAACTGGTATTATACAAAACAAGAAGAAAATGAAAAGCTTTCAACTCTAAAATTTTAATTAGGTTGATATTTAAAAGAATTTCATAATAGCATAAACAGAAATTAAAAGAAAAAGGAAAATCACCTATGTTGAAAATCATCCCAACGTCCATAGCACAGGTCAATTCCACCCAAAAAAGCATATGTCTGATCAATACAAACAATTTTTTCATGATGTGCCCACAATAAGGTTCCATTTTTCACGTGATCTGGATGTCGTAAAACCTAGTGAAGTCAAATAATGAACAAATTATTAAAAAATAAAAAAATATTTTATAAATATATTTCATAGTTATGGCTTTAATATCTAACATAGTGTCAATGTCTAAATTTTGAAAATTGTAAAAAACGAATGCCTATTATTTAAAATAGGACATATAAGTAATACTTTTTAGGGAGAGGGATTGAAACAGATTGTTTAAACATCAGTTAGCTCTCTTCCAAATTATCCATCAAAATCAGTTTTTCAGATGCCATCGATTCTCAAGTTCATCGATTTCCCATGTTTAACAAGTATTGCTTTTCATGTTCAACAGACAAACATGATAAATTAACAGCATTAGCATTAAAAGTAACAATTTGGTTACTATTGCATGTATAAATTCTGTTATGCAGCTAAAAATATTTATTTAAAAATTGATAGCATCCAAAAAACTGATATTTTGTGACGAGAAAAACTGATTAACACACTATAAAAACTACTTGGAAATGTTTTTTTTTCTTTTTTGTTTGAAATGGGCATCAAAAGGAACTTTTGTTTCAGAAATGCAACTTTAAATCTCAGAAATCTTACAAAATCATGGATAACTCGGAAGAGGTTATGTTATATTTTCATAAAGTTTTGCTAGATTCAGAAACATTTCTCATTTTTTACAGCATGGAGTAAATTTTCAAAAGTGCTGCCCAAAATATTAAAGTATGGACCATATAAAATAAGGAAATAAAAGTTTTTTTACCTGACATAAGGCTCAAAATTTGAGTTTGGAGCAGTTCACAGTATGCAGCATTACAGTTTAAGTAGGAAGTAAATAGAAGAAAGCTTTTGGCGATTTATCCCATGCTTCATTATTTCCATTAGTTTAGAAAAATGCAATATAGCAGGTATGTTACTTAAATACAGGATGTTCACAAACATGCCCCCTCCTCCCAAAAGTAAAAATTATAAAGTTTTATTTATATATATATATATAAAAAAAAAAAAAAAAAAAAAAAGGGCAAAATAATGTGTATTTTTTTTTTTTTTTTTTTTTTTTAAATAAGGAACTTATATGCTAAAGTAAACACTAACCAAAAACCACAGTAATCAAAAATTAAAACAGAAAAATATAACAAAAAATAAATAAGTAAATAAAATAATAATAAAAGCAACATAAATGGAATTATTAATCTTAAACAATTTTTTAGGTGTGCGTGAATATAAATTTATAGTGAAAATATTAAATATTAGAATATTTCTTGATTTGAAAGAAACAATAGAAATCTTAAAAAAACATTATTGCAACTGTAGAACATGCCTGAATAATAAATCTTTGCACATTAGTACCATACATTTTAAAATATACTGTATACTGATCAGAGTGGTAGATCTGAGATTGGCAAAGAATTTAAATAAACCAAATATTTAAGTTTAAAACTTGTAAACAAATCTAAAAAATATCACTCAGACAAATCAGGCCAAAAGGAAAATTATTGATTGTATAGTGAATAGTGCTTGTCATTGCGCTGTGAATTCAATATAATCTAATTCCAAATAAATGATATTTTAGAAAAAAATCATTTTTGAATGATAAGGATTTTACTAAACAAGACTTAAAATTTATAATTTAAGATATTCAAGATATTACTTTTATAAAATTTTGCAAGATTAAACTTTTAATTATTATATGAATTTCAACTCAAATAATATAAAATCAAACAGTAAGAGAGAAAAATGCATTCACTGTGTTGACCATAAATGTGTTATAAATACATCAAGAATTAATCCAGAGATATGTGCACAAACTTTTATTTTGGTAATTTTTCACTTAAAATATTGTAATCATTAGAACAGAAAGGTACCCATGAAAAATGATTAACATCAGACTATCATTATATAATACCATGAAAATCACATTACACTTAATTTTTGTTGATATTTGCACTTGAATACAGTAGATCTAGACATGTACATTTTGTATCAGAAAGTAGCTCTATTGTCTCTTAAATTTGAATATGGATGAATCTATATTATGGAGTTTGTTACTGTTCATAAAGTTTTTTATGATGAGAATTATTGTAGTTGTCTTTGAGTAGATTACATAAACTAAAGAATTTTAGATGAACATTCATGGAATATAGTTGAAACTGCAAAAATGTATGATTATGAAACGTGTCTTGGTTATTGCGGCACAACATAAAATAAGATGTGCATACAGAAGTATATCAGCTTAATATGGATATTAAAATGAACAATGATAGAAGGAAAGTTTGAAGAGCCGTTGTCAGCAGAAAATAGAAATAATGGTCATAAATCTTTAGCAATATCAATGTAGAAGATATTAGAAAATAGCATCTCACATATATCTGCAGCTACAGCCATTATCTACCAAACTTCTACAACAAAGATGCAGGTAATGATGAGGAATAATTTGCAAATGAAGCATTCCTTGTTGAAGAAATAATTTACGAATGATAAAATGAGGTATCCTTTTGGATGAGAAAAACTTAACACAGCTGCACTAAAAAACATCAGCTCACTGAGATATTCACCAGCCACCTGCCTCTTGGAAGCCCATTCGACCCCGAAGACTGGGGGGGGGGGCGGGGGGCTTGTACGCATTGTACTTTCTCTCCTGCTAATGAGTTTTCCAGATATCATTAAGATTACCAGTAGCTAGAGCAGCCAATCAGTGGGCAAGAACTCTTGTTTCTATGCACTGAGTGTACACGAAAAGAGTTATCCACATGCATCCTTGAATACAGTTTAAGTTAGCTCGCAGAAAGGAGTTTTAAAAAGGAATTGCGATGAATGGCAAAAGCAAACACTGGAGAGGGACAAATGATGACCTTGGCACGTAGCGTGAGTTGAATGTCTGAAATACAAAAATCCCTGACGGCTCGGTCTACAGGCACAGGTAGATTTCGAAGACGCAGAACGTGGGGTGCCTGTTTGTCGGGAATTGCGGAAGAAATGACTTTTTTGCGATGATGCTGCAGTTGGAACCGCCTACTTCGAAACGAAACTTGTTTGCAGGCGGAGCCAGCAAGGATTTTTTTTTTTTTTTTCTATAAGAGTTGGTCCTATAAAAAACATGTCAATATAAAAGTTTTAGATAATATTAAGAGGATTTATAATATATTTAAGCGGATTTGAAATATTGGGAATTGACGAAGTTATGAATTTTTTTCTTCTAAAACCCCCCTCCCCTTCCCTCCCCCCTCTTAAGGCAATTTTTAATTATATCAAAAATCTGTCATACATAAGTTTTTGGCACTGTTCCTAGAAGTAATAATAACTTCAAACGGATTCGATACGTATAATAATAAAGAAATTATGAGGATTTTTCTGTTTTCACAAAAAGCCCCCCCATTTCCCCCCCTTGGTTTGATTTTGCCCATTAACGAACTTGACCGAGATTTTATGACCCTTGATTTTATGTATCAGTTTCGAAAAGATGCGGGAGTTCGAACCGCCTACTTCGAAAAATAACTTGTTTGCAGGCGGAGCCGGCAGGGATTTGTTTTGTTTTTAATTTTTTTTTGCTATAACGGTTGGTCCTATAAAAAACATGTCAATATAAAAGTTTTAGATAATACTAAGAGGATTAATAATAAATTTACGCGGATTTGATATCTTGTGAATTGACGAAGCTATGATTTTTTTTCTCCTAAAACCTCCCTTTCCCCCCCCCCCCCCCCCTTTGGGGTCATTTTTAATTATATCAAAAATCTGTCATACATACATTTTCGGCCCTTTTCCTAGAAGTAATAATAACTTTAAACGGATTCGATACGTATAATAATAAAGAAATTATGTGGATTTTTCTGTTTTCACAAAAAGCCCCCCATTTCCCCCCCCCCCTTGGTTCGATTTTGCCCATTAACGAACTTGACCGAGATTTTATGACCCTTGATTTTATGTATCAGTTTGGAAAAGATTTATGCAGAATTTTTCCAGTTATTGTGGTCAGAAAAAAGTGACATAGATAGATAGATAGATAAAGTTTTGAACTGGGGGTGGTTTTGGGTTCTGGGAGTCATGATCGGCGTAGATCTGCAAAAATTTTTCAAAATTTCCAACTTAGGTGAGAATGTAATAGGTAGTATTTCTTACGAAATCTACCTAAAATGGAGGCAGCTCACTGTCCGATGACTTATTTATATGAGAGGAAGGCAAATTAAGACGGCGAGGTGCAGAATAGCAGATGTCAAATAGCGTGATATTTAAATGACAGAAAATAAGTAAAAACATTTTTTCGCTTAAATGCTTTATTTTTTATCAGAGTTTGATGAAAATTTTACAGCAAAGAGTAGAAATAATCTTATTTATTGAATAAACAAAGTTTAATAATTTGGAAAATGAAAATTTAACAAAACTAAGGAAAAATGAGGGAATATCAGACTTTCAGAAAATTTCTAAAAAGAGAATATGCTTTAATTAAGTTAAGGATATTGAAATACAGTGATTGTTTTTTAGAAAGAAAGTTAAAATAAAAGATATCTGAATTGAATACCATTAGAAAAACGATTTTTTTTTTCTAATTCTTTACTAAATAAAGATTCAGTTTAAGATAATTATTAATGTTTACAATTAATATGAATATTAGAATTTTATTATTTTAGAAGAAAATGTTAGAAATTTGTAATATACTGAAATTACCTTATAGGTACTTAAACAAATGCCAGTTATCAGTGCCTGGCACTTAGTCTGTTCAACATTAAAGGTTAATAGTAGGGATGCACCGAATATTCGGTATTTGCCTATTTGGCCATATTACCGAATATTAGGTTAGGCCAAATATCAAACTATTCGGTCTGCCGAATATTCGGATTGGCCGAATATCAAACTATTCGGACTGCCGAATATTTGGTTTGGCCGTATATTTCTATATTCGGCCAAACCGAATACTTAAAAAAAAAATTTTTTAAATATGTTTAAAAACCTACAATTTCTACTTTTAACTGTCAATAAAGATATTCAAAATAATTAGAAATAGAATCGTATTTCAATGAAAGAGAATGCTTTTACTTTATTTATTCGCTGTTTGAAAAGTGTCACTTAAGAAAATTAACCATTAATGATGACCTTCATAGGAATTAATAATGTACAAATAAATGCAAGTTCCTGAATATTGTCTAGTAAATAATCTGTTTCTTGCTGTTATGCAAACATAATGTTTTTAAACAAAATGTAAAAAAACTTTCACAGGTGATAATAGACATCAAGACAATTTTTGTCCAGGAAACCAGGATCGCAACACACTTATTCAATCAAAAATAAACTGCATCTCACTCCAGGTCAAATTAGAATTTCCGTTTGTTACTTTAAATAATATTGAAGATATTGTAACTATATTTTCAACATAGGTACTTTGATTTCTGTGAATCACGAGAAGTACTGGAAATTGCCACCATTCATATCTAAAGAACACTGAGCTAGATATTCCTTTATTCAGAGTGCAGCTGACAGTACTACTTATAATTGTGTGACTGACTAAAATTCAGCCACTTCCAATGATATCATCATATTTGCTACAAGCAAAATTACTACGTTGCAAATCTCTAAAATATCTTTATTGTTGTTAAAGATGTGACAGAAAATTCAGTTTCATCTTGAGGTGACAAACCTTGTGTTTTTGATTGAATGTATTGTATTTTTGATGGAATAAGTGGCTTGAGATAATGTTTCTTGCTCAAAAAATGTTTGCCTTTGTTATGATTTAAAATTCTCAGTATTCATTAATTCATATATTCAAATTTCTTAAATTTAATTTATTCATTTATTTTAATAAATTCATAAAAATTTATCTTATTTAATAATAGTTCATCAATTAATAATTTTAAATCAAACATTCTTTTTATTTTATAACGTTTGTACTAATTTAATTTAATTTCAAATCTCAAAGTTAATCCTTATTACTTATTTTTATAATATTAAATAATTTCTCATTAAATTTAAATAGTCAAAAATTAAAGCACATTTACTTCAATTTTTTATTATTATAATTAGTATTTTGTTACTTCAATTCATCTCAGTAAGTTGTGTGTTATTTGTTTTGTCATCCTAGGATTTCTCATTTCAGATTCACAATCTTTGAGATATTTTCAAAGTCCAAGAATTACTTTTCAAAATTCTTTAATTCAAATATTTTTACTTCCAATTCATGATAGATGGAAAGAAAATTTTAGGAAATGTACTAAAATAAAAAGTTATCTGTTTTCATCCATATGTTTCTGACTTATGGATTTTTCATTATTTTCATAAGTTTTATTTTGAAATGGTACATTTTCGCTAAGAGCGGCCATTGACAGAATTTCAGATGTCTTCATGTAAACAAGAATTTTTTTTCCCGCGTATTTGGCGTAAGGTCGTTTTTACAGCACTCCAAGGTCGTGATCGTATGTTCGAAATGCTATTTTTATGCTGTTACCACGGGTGGACGCGTCAGTGATACCTTTAACTGTAACTTTCTCTACAGGTTTTTGGGCTTGATCAGTGACATTCAGACGGTTCGGATTTTTTGATTGGTTATTCCGTAACCGCCGTAGAGTTTTGCCTGAGTGGGAAACTGTAAAGACTCAATCAGTTCCTTAAAAATACTCCAAGATGTAACGTGCTTGGAATTTCGCTCTTCGGAGCCTAAGCCATTTTGGCTTGTGGCGAGTGAATGAACGTCGTACTTCAATATATTTCTTCCTTTTAAATGACTGTTCTTCATCATTAAATTCAATATATTAACAAGATGGTTATCATCTGTACTGCCAGATTTAATTCTTCCAGAAGAAGGTATTCATTCAAATTCATCACAAGTTGAATTGATGTTTTCTAGATATATATGGTAATTCCTTGATTTGCGTTGGAAGCCATAGTTTGTTCCAAGAAAATTTGGATTCGTTCCTCGGAGCTGGGTGATCTTGCATCAGAATAACTTTAATTTTCTTCATTCAAGATAAGCGTTACTTACGTCCTTTTGTGTGATTTCTTAAATAAGTTTTAGCACTTCAAGATTTTATATTGCTCTTCTTCATCTTGTAATATCTTCAATATTCGATAGTTTCTTAACGGACGTTTTCTTCTTCATAATAATATCTATAACATCGGCAATTTAGGATGTCAACGTCCCGTTGAGACCTCTTTAAAGAACTGCTGATATGATTTTATCGTCATCACCGGTATTCACTTTCTGGGGTTTCTTCTGTGAATTGAATTTGGACTTTATACTTCCACAACTATGCATATTAAATTTAAAGAACTATAGAATTAATGTTTCGAGATCATCATTAAGCCTAGTGAACTATTAACGTTTTATTATCTCAGGTGCTCCACTGAACCAAGGTAGAAAAAATCTAATATAACTTTATAATTTTCCTCATGACAATACATAATTTGATATAAAGAGTAATTATTTTAAAGATAATGATGTGCCATCCATATTGTGTAAATTCATGTTTATGTATGAATAAATTAAAAAGGTGATTATACAGATATCTCATCTTAAAAGTTTTAAAAGAGGAATATATATTGATAGTAAAAAGTGTATTGTAGAGAAATCCAAGTAAAATTTTATATTGTGTTTATTTGAGTGCTTTTGTGAATAAAATTACAGTGTTGCTGCATCTTGGTGAGTTTGTCTTTTTCTATCATTTATATCTATGTGTTTCAGCTTTTATTGAAGTTATGGAATAAGTTCTATTTTATATATTATAAAAGAATATTTTAATGTAAGATTTAACTTTAATATTTCTCATATGAATTTAACGTAATTTTAAACTTATCTTTTATGGCTTCGCATTATGTACTACCACTTACGTTCACGCCTATAATGGTGTTTGGGGAAAGTGTTGAATATATGTTTTGTCTAAATTATTTTTAGGTTTTCGGAATCACTCTGGTGCAAGTCGCTGGTGATTCACCCTTTTGTTAATTTTTCTTTTTATATTCATTACAGTCCCCAGATATCATTATAGCCTTGACCACATTATCTACGCAGAAAGTTCGTTCCAAGATGTATGAACACCCTGTATGTTTACAACATCTGAATATGATCGCTCATTCCCAGACACCTGCTCTCTGGTTCATTTAAAAGCTTCCTTTCCAAATCAAAAGAAGCAGGAAAGTTATTCTTGCTGATTTGCCACCATTTTAATATATTGTATTGTTTTACTTTAGTCCCTTCCTGTCAAACATCACATCACTGTAAAATGTTTCGTCTAATTCATTCAAAATTTTCCTTTGATTTTAAAGTACTTGTTTTAGAATATAAGAACATTTTATAAATTTATTTTAATTCACAGAAGAAGCTTTGAAGTTTGAAGCTTTACTAAAAAAATTTTAAGACTATCCTCTTTTTAAGTTATAACTCAAAGCACAGATTTTTTTTCTTTTTTTTGTAATGTAAAGGTTTCTTGTAAAAAGGTTCAGTTTATAAAATGGTAGTATCTGTGATAAATATTATGTAAAATTGCTTTATAATTTAACTTTTAATCTCTAAAATATAAAATTATTAAGCAAGTCGAATATTCTGTATTTGTCCAAATAGTTACTATTCGGTTGGCCGAATATTTGGTATTTAGCCTCACTGTTACTATTCGGCTAGCCGAATATTCGGTATTCGGCCAAAATCACTATTCGGTGCATCCCTAGTTAAGAGTTTAATCATAACTATTTTTAACAGTCTATGATGCAAACACAAGCCTAATTATCTGAATTCCAGCTTAATTTAAAGCCTGTAATACACTTTTGATTTCTTAATCAAAAGTAAAAATGTAAAATATTGTAAAAATGTAAAAAATGTTAAATAAAAATGTAAACTATTTAAACACTGGATAAATAAACAAAACTTTACCCAATTCATTGAGAAATAACGAAAATATATATACATAAACTAAACAATAATGAATTATCACATATTTAACAATACTATTTCAACTCTTCTCAACGTAAAGATTGTATCAGAAATAACAGTAAATTAAAAAAATCTGTAGTTACTCCATTGGACTTTCTGAACACTAATGTCTGTCCCCCAAAAGTTAAAACTAGTCGTTGGGGGCCACCGTAATACTTACCCATCATGGATATGCATAATGTAAAATATTAAAATAAAAAATGTGTAAACTACTTATAAAATGCATTGCAATTCAAATAAGATCGAGGCTTGATGACGTCACAAACTTTAAAGGCTCGATTACTGAATTGCTTGAAAGAAACATCCTTATAACTCCAAAAATAATAATCCTATTAACTAGCGGTTTATTGCATCTGATTAAGCATCAAATTTCCAATTAAAATATATCTTTGAAGTGAAATTTGGATGAAATACAGGGTCATGAAAAATCGAAGAGTGTGGTAAATAGGATTCCAAATATCTCGGCAACTAATTGTCCGATCGACTTCCTGCTTTATGCAAAATTTATGTTTTTTTATTGTCTTTTATATTCATTTCTTAAAATAACCAATTTCGAAAATTTTTATATATCTTTTATCAGAATGAATATTTCGAGAGTTTGAAAAAAATAGTTCCGGTTAATCGAGGTTATTGAAATGAAATAGGCTTCGTCCCATTATTACATACTAAGTACATACCAAATTGCAAGTCTATCTCAATTTTTTCGGGAGATAGAGCGTTTACAGACACACAGACGGACGGCAAAATTTTTTTTCTAAAAATATGTTTTTCGGAATCTCCAGTGTCTGAAACGTGTAAATCCGTCAAATTTTTTTTCGATTTTCAAAACGATTACAAGACTTACCCTATACTACGTATGATGGGTAAGTAAAAGAAAAGAATTTCTAGAAATTTTTGACACAATGGAATCCGATTTGAATGCTGGATCTTCCATTTTAAAACTATAGACATTAAACTCTGTGCAACTAATGCTTGATTACATCGCCACAATATTTATCACTTATACTCTGTTACATTTGCTTAATTATTTTCTCTGATACAATTTGTCGCGAAATGGTTTGCAAAGGGATTAAATATGTAATTCATCGGCAGATTTTTATGAAAGTCTATACCGCTATTGCAAAAGTGGTCTACAACATATTCGCCGAATGGGATTTAATCTGAAGTACCCTTTGAGAGTTATCGTGTTCACTTATAAACATACATATCATGATTACAATACTTTCCTTACACTATGGTTTGAAAAGTAAAAATATACAGTACTTCAGAAGTTCCAATATTCAAGATTAACCGAAACTGTATAATTGAATAAATGATTTCTTTAAAATATTTTAATGTGGTTTTGGTAATTACATACAAATCTCACACATGTAACGTGCTCAGGAGCTCAATAAACATTCTATTATAATGCTCAAAAAGTAAATAACACTCAACAATTACAATTTCAAAAGATTAAATTTTACATAACTACAGTTGACTATTAGAAAATATTCAATGTACATGCAAATATAATAAAATATTTCCAAAGAATACATTAGATTCCTTCAAGTATTTAGCTTTCACAAATTAAATAGTCTTTAAAAATAAGCATAAGAAATACCTTAATGATAATAAAAACATTTTCACACTCAAAGTAAGAAAAAATTAAGATTTCAAATAATGAAAGTATAACAGCATAGCTGAAAATCACAAAAAAAAATAATTTAAAATGATTACCTTTATATTTGGATGCATTTTAACTAATTGTTGCTTACTGTACAGGCTATTTATACCCAATGCGAATTCCACTTCCTTGTACAAAAGAACAAAAACCTTCACACCTTGTTCCTATACGGTAAAAAACAGAAACAATATACAACAGAATATATAAAATTTATAAAAACAAACTTTTATCTTCAATTAAATATCTACTCGGTAAAAATTAGTGAAAGTTTTTAAGATCTAAAATTGAGATAAAACAAATTGTTTGTCATAATCAGATAGATTAAAAATTTAAACAAATAATGAACTGGGATTCCTCAAATAAATTCTATTTATTTATTCAATGGCAATTTATGCATGAAAAAATAAACTAACAAAATAACTTTTATACATCACTGAAAAAAAAAAAATATTTCATCATTCATTATAACTGCATTAGCATATGAGCTAATAAAACAAATTGTTAATTAAATATTTAATTCGTATTTTCAATGATTCATCAACGATTTTAAGTATAAAAATATTAAAATGCACATGTGAAAATGTATTTATGCTTATCTGAACTGCAAGTATGCATTATTTTTGAAGGACAGCTTTATTATAAAATATAACAAATTTTTATATTCAAAACTCATTATTCAAAAAGATACTCTTTTTACTTATTGGTAAAATCATAAAGTTATTTTTAAACTGTATATCTTTAGATAAAGTTGCTTTAAGCAAACTTTTAAGTACAAAGAAAGGAATATTTTTAATCAATTTTGGCCATATAATCAAATTTAAGTGTCTTCTAATAAAGACTTCAAAAAGATAGTGCAAAAAGTTTTTTTTTTAATTTATTAATTTATTTTAGAGAAATGGAAATACTCAAATTAAAAGAAAACAAAGGATGAAACTACTATTCTAAAACACCATGAAAATTAATGCAACACAGTTTTAAATAGTAAAACCTCTTCTACTATATGTATATATAAAATACAAACAGAAATTTGTTCCGACTGCTTATAACTTGTGTTCTGCTGAATGGATTCTGATGGCACTTGCACTGCTCGATAGATAATTTTTCAGGGAAGGTTTTAGTATATAACATATCGTTCTATGTAGATTAGTTATAGAATTATGATAGAAAGTTCTGATATTTTCGACAAAAGGGTTACCACTGGGTTTTTTTAGGCGGCGATTATCATTGCTGAGAGAATTGAAATGATTATATGATTTAGAAAATAATACAAACATCTAGAAAAATAAAAGAAAAACTTACTAATTTTACTTGAAATTTAAAAAAAAGGAAAAAAAAAGAAAAATGATGAGTGATAATGTTATAAAACGAAAATAATTAATTTTAAAACATGAAAGGGAATGTTTCGCAATGCTTTAAAAAATATTCAGTGTGAAATATTGCAATTGAAACCATATTTGGCGATTTATCGTTTGTGTCAGGTTAAGAAAAATGCATATGAAAATTTGATTAGATAAAATCTGAGTAACAATTTTGTTTTTGATGTTTTTTTTTTAAAGCTTTATTTTTATTTAACTCCTTCATCCTGTGACTTACAGAAATAAATAGCAGATGTAATTATAAAACTGCCTGTACTTGTGAGTTACATGTTATTTGTTTATTTACGATTTTGATTTTACTTTTGTCGCCAAACAATGTGATTTTAAGTCAAAAAGGCAAAGGTTCGAGCAATGTCCACAATAATGGTGTTTTTTCAAGTGTACAATAGCATTTTTGGAGTATTTTTTTTATGAAAATGTAAATCATATAAATAACAGTTAATATTATAAAAAAAGGTTTTAGTAAAATTTTAGTGTAAATGTCTGCCAGACACAAATTATTAATGCACATTTAAAATATAAATTCACCATTTATTTCATTTTAGTTTTCTTTGCATACCTTATATTTTTGTAGGTTTTTAAAATATATTGGACTAATCTTTTGTAATCGGGTCACCCACCAATTGGCGTATTTACTATATTGATGGAAATTTCTTTTATATTTGAAAGGAGCTTTGGACCGTAAATCCGAATGCAGAAGATACATGAAATTTGTACTCAGCGATTAGTAAATTGATGGTTTTTCATTATGAAACAAACAAGCAAAAGAAGAGTTAATATTATATATTTTTAATCTGCAGTTATTGCACTATTGCTAAAAAAGCAATACTTGCAATTTACAACAAAAAATTTTGAAATCTCCCATAATCTTGAAACTACACTGTTACCAGCATCGCTCATCTTTGTCGTCAACCTTGGCTAAGAGCCTGATTATGGGAGATTAGACGAATAAGACAGTTATTTAGCAATGGGATTTTAATTTGTATATAAAATATAGTCCATTTCCTCTTTTGCTGAAAAAACATTTTGGGGAAGTAGAAATTTATGATTTAAATACCGATTGTCATATTTATGGGCTCGAGTATGCACAGGACTTCCTCATAGTGACAGCCGTAAAACCAGTTGATAGGCATGAAATCCACAGGACTGTGTTAAAAGGATTGACATTTTAATGGTTTATATATGGAAAATTCACTGGTCTCTGTTGCAGTGATTGTCGTTATAATGTTTTATAAGGTGCAAAACACACAGGGTCCTGTTATATTACCGTAATTTAGGGAAGAAACGCCGCACCCTTGAAAATTGGCATCGTTTTGTAAGAAATCGGCATAATCGCCGCACCCATCGTAAACGCCGCAGTAAAAAAAAAATATATTTAGACCTAGTAACGCGGCAATAGGTACACAAAAATAACATAAATATACGGCTAAATTAACGGAATTATTAAAATAACTAATTATCTAAAAATGTGTAGAATTAAAACATTTACAAAGTGAGATCGATTATCCGAAACTCCAAAATCTGGAAAGAACCGAAATTCAAACTTTTTTTCCTGAAACATTTTTCAAGAAAACTATTTTGATCTTTTTTTTTTTTTTTTTTTTTTTTTTTTTACTTTAAATTTTAATATGTATACAGTAAAAGCTGAACTAACTGGCGTGCTTTAGAAGCGCCGATTTCCGGATAGTTGAACATTAAAAAATCTGTCATGAAAGAAAGGGGGGGGGGGAGGGTGCATCGATGTAACAGTGAAAAAGGAAAATGATTTTTTGGCCTATTTTCTTGTCATCGGGAAGTCGATAAAATAATTCTTTTATTATTATTAAATTTGCATTTGATAAAGTTAATTTTGACGAATTAAAAAGAAAGATAAACAATATTTTGTGTTAGAATATTATTTCAAATTTATTTATTAATCTTTTATAACGCTACATTATTTATAATTAGACATTTCAAAGATTTTAATTTAGGACAAAATGCTTCTCTTACTTCAAGTGCTGAAAAAGTAAACATCAAAATAGGAAATAACAAAACTTACTCTGGCTAAAAAAGGTGCAACAAGTCACCATAATAATGAGTCCTTTCTGCATGGCTAGGAACGTTATCAGATGCAAGCTGTAATGTCCGATTTCGCCTCCTCTCAATAACAACAAATTAGTTGTCAGCGCTTTTTTTTTTTTTTTTTTTTTTTTTGAGTGGCTGAGCTCAGACAGTGGGCTTTTTTTGAGGGGGGGGGGGGGTCTAATTTTCTGAAAACGTATTGTATTTAAATAGAAATTTGGTAAGCGGAATAATTTATTATTATTTGAATTTGCTGAAAATTTAAATACAATTGGATTATTATAAGCAGAGATATCAATTATCTTTTTAATAATAAGTAAGGAAAAGAAAAGGGTATCATTTCGTTACTTCTGTTTGCTGTTTATTCTGCTGAAAAATATTTTCTCGGCAGACGGCTGGAAAGAAAATGTTTGAAGTGATAAAAATACAACAATAAAACAAAAACGAAAGAGAAACTAACTTAACTTGCAGTATCTTTTGTTTTTATTTCCAGTTAAGTGTATATATTCTAAACATATTCAGTTAAAAAATATAATATTCTTGAGTAAATATAGTATTTAAAATATAATATAGTATAAAGACCTTAGTAAATAATTCTTTAAAAATAATGATTTCTTATTCTTGAGTAAGTAAAATAATAAGAAAAAATAGTCTGGGATACATAATTTCTCAGCAGTTACTGAGCATTTGATTGCGTTTCTTTCGATGTGTCAGGAATACTACGAAACGCATGGCATGTCTAATGTCTGTCTGTCTGAAAGAAAGTTCTATTTTTTTCATGAAGAGTTTTTTTATGAGATGCAATTCCATAGCTTATTGTGCCGAAGGATTAATTAGTCTTTCTTCACGTCGTTTTTCCCTTCCCCTCCTCCTTTTTTTCACTGGGAAAAACAGCTGCGGGTGGATGATGTAACATAATTCTGAACAATTATTCTGTACTTTTTATTTACGTTATATTTTTATATTTTATAACATTCATTGTCATGAGCATACATAGATTTATTTTAAGCCAAATCAGTCGCGGTGATAATTGGAGAATGCTAACAGTAAAGTTCCTAAAATAGCAGCAAAAATTTTCACCTGTTTATGGGAAGAGAAAAATAAAGGAGCTCTCGAATTTTTCCAGTTAGTTGAATGCCGGATAATCGAGCTTTTACTGTGTGTATATATATTATTTGTATACATGTTGTTACAAAGTTTCATTAACTAGGTTAAGCCATATTTAAGTGAGCCGTTTGATAAATGGTGAAAGAAAATAATTCTCGGAAGAATTTTACCGACTAAAAAAATGAGATGGCAGAATGAATTCTGCGCCACTTAACTTTTGGCAACACCTGTCACGCTCGTCGACCTAAACGTTCGGAGTTTTCCGTGGATTTCTTCTAACCTTGCCGTAAATATGGGTTAGGATCCCTTAAAAGGACCAATTTCGCATTAATATATATAATAATTTCGCATTAATTTCGTAAAAATAAACGCCCAAAACAATTATTGAATAAATTATCAAAAAGATTTTAGAAAAATCTTCTCTATGGGTTCGTCGTAAGAATGGGAATTTCAAAATCGCGGATTAACGGGGATTGTTATACCAGATACTTCAAAATGCATTTAAAAAATAAATTTCCAAAATAATTATTGAATAAATAATCAAAACGATTTTAGAAAAATCTTCACTATATGGGTTCGTCATTAGAACGAGAATTGCAAAATCGCGCATTAACGGTGAATTGTTATAACAGAGGATTCAAAATGCGTTTAAAAAATAAACTTCCAAAACTATTATTGAATAAATAATCAAAAAGATTTTAGAAAAATCTTCACTATAAGTTAGCCGTAAGAACGGGAATTTCATTAACAGAAGATCATTATAACAAAAGTTGAAAGAAGCAATGACAGCAACATAGTCTTCACTTTCTTATGAATATAATGTAATGTTTTAATGAGTAATATAAAAAATTAACAAAAGAGTTAAATTTCCATTGCTAACGTCAAAAAACAGCTTTCTTATTCTATGTTTCTACAGTGCAGTGCAATAAAAAGGAATTTCCATTGTGTCTCCCTGTCCCTCCTTAATCCATTCATCATATTTTCCCCCAAAAGGGGACTCCGGTATTGCATTCCTTGGGTACCATCGGCAACATCGCTTCGCGATCGAGGCGAAAATTATTCAAAGAAAAAAAAAAAGGATGAGTGAAAAAAATTCTAAACACTGAATATTTTACTCAAAATTTTCACAAACGCCGCACCGTTATAAACGCCGCATTTCGCAAATTTTAAACTTTTAAACTCGTAAACGCTGCGGCGTTTCTTCCCTAAATTACAGTAATCACCATAATAACGATATATGGCTGCAAAGAACACAGGGCCTCGTTATTTTGATTATCATATTAAAAATTTATAAGCACAAAAACCCACAGGACCCATTTACAATGATCGCCATTTATCTTAGATTATCCCAATTTTGCTTATTTCATCAGGAAATCCCTTCTCCATGAATTAGCATGGGCAAGACCAAACAAGTATTTATCATGAATAAAATGGGCTCATGAATAAAATTTATTATTTATGTCGCAAAATCTTTATTTACATGCTTTTTTTATATTTATATTATTTATTTACGTATAATTTAAAATGTATTTTACTTATTTTTTTTGGCACATAAAATGCATTTTGTGGGCCTCGAGCAAAGTCCCAGTGAGGAAGGTATCTGCCTCCTCCACACTTCCTAACCCCCACTAGCGGCCATCTAGATGGGCAAAGACTAGCTAGCTACTTTTAATACGGACCATGACTACATTCCAAGTTAAATAAAAATGATGTAAGAAAAGGTACGCCAGGATTTATTAAATACGTGTAAAATATGCTGTCAGCTTCATGGGTTGCTTCATGAAATATCGGGTTATTTGTAGCATACTGGTTTAATGAAATATCCTAATAACTTGGTTGATGAAAGTAATTGATTTGGGACCTCATTGATTTATCGAACATATTTTATTTTCCAGCTCAGTAATACATCCAGAAAGTGAGAGTTTGATCATTGTTATGGAGGCCCAAAGAACCATATTATTAAATTAGTACATTTTCCCAAGACAGGCTGAACATATCAGAATCTGCCAAAAATCAGTGTCTTTCACTTGGGGTCCTGCTTTTATTAGCCACACACAGGGTGGCTTATTCTTTCAATCTCTATCATTTTTCATGTTTATGAAAAGTCACAGCAATCCATCGTTGCCACAGATTAATCTCGGAAAATGAAACATTTGAAGTTACTTAAAAAATTAATAACTCGAAAAGTATTTGTCACAAAATTGTTTTACAAACTGCGTTAGAATGGTAAAAAATTGTATTTTTCTTGATATAAATTTCAAATCTAATGATGTCGTTTTTCAAATATTAGATTTCAAAAATTACAAAACTTTACAATGGAGTACCGTAGCGAAACATTTACGCGTAAAAAGATAATGATAAAGGCATTGTGGCTCGACGTGTATCGTATATACTGGCCATAGCATGAGTAACGAATTATAGTAAACTTATTATTCAGTTAAAATATAAAGTGAATTATGTATATGCATTTTTAAAAAATAAAGAAAAACATTTTATCACACACTTCAACAAAATTTTTTCTTCTATTTATTCCCTTATTCCAAAGATATCGTTTTATCGTCTGCTGCCATAGCAACATGAATTAAATTTCATTAAAAAAATTGCTCAGTGGTAGAAAAATATTTTTCTAAATCGAATGGTTATTGAACAACTCAACACTTTAACAGGGGAATTTTTATTTGTTATTTAGATATTTTAAAATTGTTTGTTGTCATTGCGTTTTTATTCTGAGTTACAGGTAGTTTATTTATTTTTTAAATAAAAGCCGTGTGTGACAATCTATATTCGGCCTTATAGCCGAATTTTCCCCTCTTGTATTCATATTTCTGGTTTATCCCAGCAGAGGGCGAAATAGTCAAATTTAGGCATATACCTTTAATTGGACAAGGATCTTGATTAATGGCAGCAATAGGACTTTGCCCCAACTCTATTGCTACACCAACAACCATTTCTAAATTTGACCTAAATATAATCCTCAATTTCTTATTGACTTTAATTTGAATTTATAGCCAAAACATAATCAGTTAATTTGAATTTATGACTTGAACCTAATAACTATCACACTGAGAAAAATTAAATAGAATTTATGGCTTTGAGTGATCATCTAATGTTAAACATGTCAATCAACTCATATTTTCGGAAATTAACTTCACCAACATTAATGAAAATTAAAGACGTATATGATGGGCAATTTTTTTTTTTATCCCCCTTCTCCTCCAAGATAAAGTCTGCCAGGCTTAAGACTGGAAAGATTGAGAATCTGGGAAGAATTAAGAATGGGAATATAAAGTTAGCTAAGGAATTTTTCTATTGGTTTAAGGTAGGGGTGCACAACCTTTTTAAACGAAGGGCCACTTACAAAAATGACTGGGTTGTCGAGGGCCACCATCAGAAAATTTTTGTTTCAAGGAGGTGTGACCGAGGGGGGGGGGGGATCAGATTAAAAAAAACAAATTTCGGAAGTGTAGATTTAGCCCCCTAGGTTCCTTCCTTCCAGTCAACGTACTCAGTTCTGTTGACAATTATATATCAACAGTTTACGTTTGTATTTATACGAGAGATATAGCTAAGATTATTTTCAAAGAGTGAAAATTCGAGGAATAAATTTAGCTTTAAAGATTGCCAGTGCCGAAAAAAAAATTTGTTTTCATGAATGAAGGTGGAGAGGAGGAGAAACATATATTATTCTAAATTGTACTTCTTAACATATTCAGTCATAAAATGTGGATATCAAAGGGGTGCAACAACCTTTATAAGAGGAGGGGCTGTCACGAAAATGACTGGATTGTCAAGTGCCAACACATCCATAGGGTGGACAAAATTTTGTTTCGGGCAAGGAGGGGGGGAGGGTCGGCCTAAAAGTTCATAAAAATGCTAATTTTAAAAGGAGGATTAGCTCCCTATACTCAACCACCTCCTTAGTCAGCATAACCCAATTCAGTTGGAAATGAAGGAAAAAAACTTGCATTTTTTTTTCCATGCGCGATTGACAATATTCAGTTTTTTCCTAAGTGATTGGCGAAATTCATGATTATTACGCACACGTTCGCGAAATTTGCGATTTATACGCACCCGATCGACAAAATTTGCGATTTTTGAGCACCCAATCGGCGAAATTTGCAATTTTTTTCGCATCCGATTGGAAAAATTTGCAATTTTTCGCACCCGATTTGCGAAATTTACGATTCTTATGTGCTCGATTGGCAAAATTCGTGATTTTTAAGTGCCGATTGGCGAAATGCATGAATTTTACGCGACCGATCGGCGGAATTCGTGATTTTTACGCACCTAATCGGCAAAATTCGCGATTTTTACGCATCTGATCGGCAAAATTCGCAATTTTTACGCATCCGATCGGCAAAATTCGCGATTTTTACGCATTCGATCAGCAAAATTTACAATTTACACGCGCCCGATCGGCAAAATTCGCAATTTATATGCACCTGGTCAGCAAAATTCGCAATTTTTACAGGCCCGATCGGCAAAATTCGCGATTTTTACACATACGATAGACGAAATTTACTATTTATACGCACCTGAGCGGCAAATTTCGCGATTTATAAGCACCCTATCAGCAAAATTTATGATTTTTACACACCCGAGCGGCGGAATTTGCGGTTTTTACGTGCCTAATCGGCAAAATTTGTGATTTTTACGCAGAGGATCGGCGAAATTTACAATTTACACACACCCGATCGGCAAAATTCGTGATTTATATGCACCCGATCGGCAAAATTTGCGATTTTTACGGACCCAATCGGCAAAATTCGCGATTTTTAAGCATACGATCGACGAAATTTACGATTTATACGGCCGCGATCGGCGAAATTCACGATTTTTACGCACCCGATCGGCAAAATTTGTGATTTATATGCACTCGATCGGTAAAATTTGCGGTTTCTACGCATACGATCAACGAAATTTACTATTTATACACACCTGAGCGGCAAATTTCTCGATTTAAACGCACCCTATCGGCGAAATTCATGATTTTTACGCACCCGATCGGCGGAATTTGCGATTTTTAAGTGCCTAATCGGCAAAATTTGCAATTTTTACGCGTCTGATTGGCAAAATTTGCGATTTTTACGCAGAGGATTGGCGAAATTTACAATTTACACACACCCGATCGCCAAAATTCGCAATTTATATGCACCCGATCGGCAAAATTCGCAATTTTTACGGGCCCGATCGGCAAAATTCGCGATTTTTAACGCATACGATCGACGAAATTTCGATTTATACGCACCTGATCGGCAAAATTCGCATTTTATACGCACCTGATCGGCAGAATTCGCGATTTTTACGGGCCCGATTGGCAAAATTCACGATTTTTACGCAGGCGATCGGCAAAATTTACGATTTATACGCACCCAATCGGCAAAATTCGTGATTTATATGCACCCGATCGGCAAAATTTGTGTTTTTTACGCACCCGATGGGCGAAATTTGGCAAAATTCGCGATTTCTACACACCTGATTGGCGAAATTCGTGATTTTTTCGCATCCGATCGGCGAAATTCATGATTTTTTCGCATCCGATCGGCGAAATGGATCCGCGGGCCACAGGTTGTGCACCCCTAGTTTAAGGCTTCAGATTTCATTTAATTTTAAAATTAAAGTTAGAGTTTCTAAGCCTTGCGGCTGAATTTTGTTGTTGGAAAATCAAGGTTTGAATTTTGGGCTTAAAAGTTAAGGAATGAAATTTAAGATTTTAAGTTTTTTTATGCTAAAAGTTGTAGGTTTTTGATATGGCTAAAAATTAAGGTTTTAGATTTGGGATTTGGTTCTTGGGACAACCTTGTTAAACTTTAACAATATAAAACATAAGAGCTATCTGAAGACAATGATACAATCATAACAAAATATTAATATTGTTTTAAAGTAATGGTCATAAATTTGTTGTTTGTGGCCTATCCTTCTGTGCTACCTTTGGCAAAATCTTTAAAGTACAAAATTTCAAATTTTATATAAAAATAGAGTTATGTAAAATATAAACTTATAGCACATATAAAATAAGAAATAATAAAAAATTAGTTTGATATATGAAATAATTGAAAAATATGTTTTTTATATACAAATTGAGAAAAAATAAACTTTTCTTTTAGCATGTTTATCCTAAATCCCCTGGGAAATTTTAGTAACCATTTAAAATTATATATGGTTTTAAAAATGTAAAAATAAATAAATTAGAAAAAGGAAAATGAGCATGTTTATTGTCATGTGAAAATCATATATATTAATTCTGTTAACATCCCTTTTTCTATGAATTTACGAAATGCACAACACCGAATGAGGTATCATTCAAAAGATTTTGAAGTGGCTTCTGATATAGTACACTCATATTTCGTTAAAACAAGTTTGATTAAAAATTGCTGTTAATTAAAAATTAAATCAGCATTATTTTCATATATGAAATGAAAGGCTTTCCTCAAATTAATGTGTCCACAAAAATTAAATACTGCATTATATGATGTTCAACAATGATTATAAAAATCTTCGCACAGGTTTATTTTACATTTATGATTAAAAGGAAAAATTGAAATGTCTAGATTTATATTTCTTTGTTCCATGTTTTTCGCGAAGCAGGTGGCATCATATAATGCAGTTAGACTGGCATCATGATGCTGTATATGATGCAGGAATGGCGTCTCATGTCGTCTTTGATGAATCCAGGTTCTGTATGCAGCATCATGATGCATCCATGTTTGGCGGCATCGTGGAAAACCCACATTGCCAGCTTGCATTCGAATAGTCATAGTGTCATATCACCTGGAGTGACAGTATGAAGTGCCATTGGATACACATCTCGGTAACCTCTTCTTTGCATTGCCGGCAATTTCAACAGCAGCCGTTAAATTTCTGATGTGTTAAGGCACGTGGTTTTGCCTTATCTTCGATGTCTCCACAACTCTATGTTTTAACAGAACAATGCACAACCGCATGTTGCTTGTACTATCCTGACTTAGTCCAAAGGTGATCTGGTGGAAATACAATATGGTGATCTGCCCTATGATCAATTATGGCAGTATAGCTTGGTGGTCAAGAACTATGACTGACATTGCCAAGTCTGAATTAGCAAAACTGCAGAGGATGATCTGCATGCCCATGACAGGTGTACTTAGGACAACGCCTACATCTGCTATGTAACTGCTGTTGGGTATGTACCCACTGCATATGAATATTGAGGCAGAAACATTGATCTGCTCACATAGACTCATTTTACATGGGCAATGGTAATGTTACTCGAGATATCTTACTTGGGGGTAGGCTTAACTGTAAAATCAGCAAGCACCCAGTCTTTATCATGAAGAGTGATGGTATGCCTTTACAACATGTATTTGACAAGTCATTTAGAATTAGCCTTCATTCTAGAGCTGACTGGAAGAATATTTCTGTGATGGAACTTGAGACAGGTATGACCTGGTTCTCTGATGGTTCTAAGATAAATGCTGGAACAGGAGCTGTGGTTTGCTGCCCAGCTGATGGTACCTCTCTCTTTTACCCACTAGGTAGCTATACCACTGTCTTTCAAGCAGAGGTCTATGCAATACTTATGTGTAGTTATATCTGCATTGAGAGGAAGTATAGAGGCCTGTCTGTCAATATTTACTCTGATAGTCAGGCAGCATTACTTGCCCTGGAGATCTAGGACTTCCAGGATTGTTTGGGATTGTTACTGCTCTTTGAACATGCTTGCCAGAAATGGCAACAATGTTACTATACATTGGGTGCCAGGTCATACTGGCATCCCAGGTAATGAGCTTGCTGATAGTCTAGCAAGGAAAGGGTCGGTTACTCCCTTTGTTGGACCAGAACAGGCTATTGGCATTTCTAAGGACTGCATCAGAACTACTGTTTTTATAGTAAGATTTAGGGATTGGAGAACTTATACCGGGAAAAATTAACGAAGTGACGATTCTCTCGAAAAATATTCCGATTGAATCCAAACCTGAAAATTCAATTTAGAAAAGTATATAAGTCAACTATCCCGAAATCTCTCTATATGGCGTAATCTCAAGATGTAGTAACATTGCGTTGTAAAGAAAAGTTAAATTAATACAAGTTAAAATTAAATGTTGGAATTGTAAAATTTAAATTAAAAGCTTAATTGTAAGATTTAAAATTTATAATCATTCTCTCAGAAGTTGATCCATCCAAATACTGTATCCGGTGAAATGTAAAAAGAAAAAACAAATAACTCACCAAATAGATGCCACACAGTAGTTTATTCAACATTCAATACGTGCACTCACAGAATATTAAACAAATAGATCATCACTAATTATGTGTTTCATAATCTTCTTATTCACAACATTTCTTACAAGATAACTTTTGATGATAATTTGATATAAAATTAAACTCAAAATGATTGATGTACAGTCCATAAAGGTTACATTAAAATGTCATTAGTTTATTGTTTTTCGTTTCAAATTTAATATTCCGCATTAAGGATATTCATGAAAGTTGAAATTGTCTTTAAAGAAATATGGCAGAGTCTAGGTACTCATGTCCTCTGTACGTGACCAACAAAGTTTTTTGAATCGAAGTTGCAGTTGTTCAATGGTGGCTTTAAAGATATGAAAAGTTCGTTAAACCAAACTGGAAAATGGATATATCGCGGCAACGATATTCGCTTCTAAATTTCGTGAATTCATCACAGGATAAATGAGAAATCAAGGCGAAGGCGCTGAATATCAGTGAACATCGAACCTTTGAAATTGTCGAATGAAGTAAGATACTTCGTAACAAAAAATGGAAGATCCGGCATCGGGTCTAGCGATTCTATAAATAGGCTGCTGCTTGAACTTTAAAACGTCGAAGATATTTGACTAAAAATCAACGATGACATCTTATCAGATAAGTTGAGAAATATAGATGAAGAGAAAAACTGTAACAAAATATCACTTGTACTGTGTAACGTCTAAAAAATCAATGAAGATGGTTTTCTTCATAAGCCTGCATCCATTGACGATAGCTGCTGTCTAAAACTTCCCCCTCTAACTGGAGAACCTCTTTCACTGCCGAATAAAACTGAACTGCCGCCAGGCCAGAGGCCCGACAGCCTAAAAAGTTATTGTTGTTACCAAGTCAAGAAAGTCTGGAGAAGTGATTATCTCCCGAATTCTCAAAGTACGGTTGAAATCTCCAAAATTTGAAACTTCCGCCAATCAGATAACAGCATTACCCAACGGTTCCAAAATTAACTGTCGCGTGCGTGACACCACCTGACGGAGTTTTTGTAAAAGCTCACCCACGTGGTCAAAGTTAAATTTTAACTGTATCGCACCCCTGACGACACGTCATTAAAAATGTTCTGCGAGCTTCGATCAGTCACCTTGAATCGTCTAAAAACTGACCTTGCGCTACACAAGTCATTGACACAGAAAAATGCGCGGGAAACGGGAAGTCTCTCGTAGTTGTACACACGAATGCATCTGAAAATTTATTAATGGCCGTTCATAGCGAAAATCTGCGAGCTTCAAAACAAAATAAAAGAAAGTAATTAAAAATCGATAACTGCCAAACTTATGGATGAAAATAAATGAAATTTTAGCAATCTAAATAAAATAAAAAGTTCTTTCCAATAGATATGTTTTGAAAGTAAAAATTTTAATTTAAAGAATTTTGAAAAAGTGATTATTGTACTTAGAAATTTTGAAACGATATATGAAAGATTCGCGATTCTGAAAGATTTTGCATTGATCAAAATTAGTGAATCTGAACTTTCCAAAAAGAATAAAATTAGCGATTAACAGTTTTTAATATTTTATTATTGAAAAGGAAATACGCTATATTTTAGAATAATTATTTATGTTAGACTGTCTGTTATTAAGAAAGATGGATATTATTTAAAAGTTAGAAAAAGTAAGTTAGAAATATTTTTTATTTTAGATAATTTGGAATGAAGTTTAATTAATATTGTAAAGTGAATAAAATGTAAATTAAATTGAAATGAATATCCTAAAACATATATAATGGAAAGATTCTTAAATTAATTTATACTCTCACCAAAAGTAAACAATTTAAAAAGAATGTTTGATTTAAAATGCAATAATGAAACTTAGCTTAATTAATTTAAATGAATTTAATGAGTCTATTTACCTGGATGAATAAATTAAAGTTAAATATTAAAATACTGAATAAAATTTAGAATGAAATTTTAAATCATAACAGTTTTTTAAATTCTAAGAGAGCAGCAGTATTAAGAATGGCTTGACTCAAGTGGACAGCGGCAAGCGAAAGAGCTCAACAGTAGCTGCCCTAGTAAAAGGGCACAGGAACTCATTGGGCTCAGAAGGAATAGTCTACGAAATATGGTGGAACTGTTAACAGGGCACTGTAGACTTAATACACCTTTGCATTATGAAGGTGGTCAGTGATCCTCTTTGTAGGGGTTGTAAGTATGAGGAAGAGACTGCTTCACATGTCTTTTGTAGCTGTGAAGCATATGCTGCTTATCGTTTTGAACACCTGGGTCGACATCTGATTGAGCCATGGGAAATTCAGGATATTTCTATCAAATGTCTGCTGAATTTTATGTCAGCTACTGGCCTGTTTAAGGACTAAGTGGGGATGGTTTTTCCTCTTTCATCTTTGGGGGACAGTACAATAGACCTCTGGTCGCGGTGCTTTGGCTTTCGAGCAGTAATACAGTAATACAGTAAATCCTGACCTTTCTTGATACAGAACATGTTCGACTGTTGACCTGGTTCGCACGTTCTTCTGATTTCTTACCAACTGAAAATGTCCTGTCAATGGCTTCTGAGTGACTGGCCCGTCACCACTTGCCCGTCACTATGGTTGATGAATTGTGGCATAGTGTTGCAGCTGCATGGACTAATGTACCCATACATGACATCCAATATCTGACTCCATGGCTAAGCAGATAAATGCTGTTATTGCGGCCAGAGATGGCTGCTTTGGGTAGTGTTTTCTCAGGATCTATATCTCCAAATTTTCTGAAAATGTAATCACTTGTCCTTCCCATTATAATGTATTTGTCCAATAAATATCATTCTGTTATTTGCATTCCTTCATGGTGTTGCATTTTGGATGGTCAGCAATGTATATAACTAAATGTTTCAATGTTTAGTGTTACTACAGTACAACTTCAATAAACAGTTCCAATATTTTAGGCCACCTCTGTAGATTTTCTTATAATAATACACATAAAAATGCACAACTTTAAACATGCATAAAGGAGCTAAATAAAGCAAGAAAAAAAAAGTTGCACTGAATACATAACACTAAAAAACTTCAGATATTTTTAAATGTATACCAAACTGCTAAAAGATTCAGAACTTATAACAAATTTTCTATTAAAATATTTACTTTCATATTATTTACACTGATATTTTAAATGAATTTATATAACTCACAGCTTTTCTCTTTAAAATGTGGTCTAAACGCCATACTTGTCCTTGAATCACAGGACGCTTCATATATAATTCAGGACTCAGCCACCAGTCAGCAATGAAAATTTCTTCTTTAGCCTTGTCGAGAGCATCTGCAACTGCTTCAAAATAAGTTGACCCATCAACAAACCTAAAATACAAATCCAACAATGGAACAAAATGACATTGAATTAGCAATCCAATATGAGAGAAATTACATCAAAAATCATTTTAACAAGAATGAAATGCAAACACAAACAGACCCAGATGTGATAGTGCATTGATGCTTTTGTAGCATTCAAACCTATGTCATTTTTCAAGAATGGGATATATATGTTACCTGATAAATGGAAGAAAGTCATAGATGCCTGTATTCAATACTTTGGCAATCAACTTGTTTGTGGTTTTTGAAATTAACGACCAGTAGTTATCAAATGCAACTAAATTATTCCATTTGACAACAAAATTACTCCCAGGTGTCAAATTTGATGCCTAGTTTTTTTTTTTTTTTTCCTGTTGCACGTGGTACTTCCAAAGCTGATAACCTGCTTTTGAAAAGAGTGCGAAGGAGATAGGGGTACATGTCATAAGTTCAATTCAGTTAGTTGAATTTAATAAACAAGTTGGAAATTGTACATTAAACGTGACAAATGAGGTGCATTCGTACTATAACTAGTTTTACAATGTGAAAAAGTCATCTATATATTTAAAACAGAAGACTGTTCTTTTAGTCATCTGCCCTGAACTTAAGACTGAACTAATTTTGATAATTATTTTTTTTAATAAAAGCTGTGCATTTGCAGATGTGCCCACTCTAGATATTTTAGGTAGATTTCTTAAGAAATACTACCTATTACATTCTCCCCTAAGTTGGAATTTTTGAAAAATTTTTGCAGATCTATGCTGATTATGACTCTCAGAACTGAAAACCAACTCCAGTTCAAAACTTTATATCTATCTATGTCACTTTTTTATGGACACGATAACTCCCATAATTCTGCTCAAATCTCTTCCACTGATACATAAAATCAAGGGACATAAAATCTCGATCAAGTTTGTTAATGGGCAAAATCGGATCGGGGGGGGGGGGGGGGGGGGGGGACTTTTTGTGAAAACAGCAAAACCCCCATAATTTCTTAATTATGATACATATTGAATCCGTTTAAAGTTATTATTACTTCTAGGAAAAGGGCCAAAAATTTAGGTATGACAGATATCTGATATCATTAAAAATGGCCCCAAGGAGAAAAAAAGGGGGGTTTTAGAAGAAAAAAATTCATAACTTTGTCAATTCAGAAGATATCAAATCCCTTAAATTTATTATAAATCCTCTTAATATTATCTAAAACTTTTATATTGACAAGTTTTTTATAGAACCAACCCTTATAGCAAAAAAAAATTTTTTTTTTTTTAAATCCCTGCCGGCTCTGACTGCAAACAAGTTAGGTTTCGAAATGGGCATTTCCAAATGCCGCATCATGGCAAAAAGGTCATTTCTTCCACAATTCCCAACAAACAGGCACCCCACGGTCTGCGTCTTCGAAATCTACCTATGCCTGTAGGCCGAGCCATCAGGGATTTAAAAAAAAAAATTCCCATTTTTATATTTTAATTTTAAAAGTTTTTTATGAAATTTCTCTAAAATGGTGGCAATTGGGTTAAGATTTCATCTCTACAACATACGATTAATTTGCCTTATCACATTCCACCAATCAGAAGCAGGATTTCATCAGTGTAAACGTCGTCATATTTAAAAGAAGAATCTCAATGGTTTTTCATAAAATTTACACATAGTAAAATGATTGCATTTAATTATGCAGTAATCACAGAAAAGCAGAATACAGATTATTTGTTGAGAAATAATATTAAGTAATCTATGTAAGTAAAATAACAGTAAATAATCTATCATAAGAAGCAATTTGAAAAATGAAATGTTTCCGATGAAGAAATTGACGTCATTCGGAAAACAAAAGATGAATTTTCCTCCATGAATATGAAGTATTTACTAACCTTGTGTCAGTATGACATATTCATTGACCCTTATTCCTGCATCTAAATAGACAGAACTTCTGCTACTTATTTACTTCTTTGGTATGCACAAAATAAAATATTTCTGAAAATTACATCAGTTCCATTTAATTATAATAAATATTTACTGAAAATTTTAAAACAATTGGTTAAATGACTTTTACGGTAATATTTCCTGTACATTTTCGTGAAACTGATTTTATTTTCCAAGTTTTTTATTCCATATACTCTGAAATTAAAAGCTAAATTGTCTGGTTATGGAAAATGATATTTTTAAAACGTGCATTTTCAAACACAAAATTTCAATTTTTACAAAGCTAAATGACGTAATTGTCTAGATTTTTACGGAGATCAGGACTTCAATGGAATGTGGTGTTCATGTGCAAAGTTTTGAGTATGTTTGTGTGAATATCATGCTTTAAATTTACAGAGTCACTTTCTTTTTTTATTACATTATTCTTTTATTCATAAACTTAAATTGTAACATACTTATTTAATATATTCTGTTGCATCAAATTTCGACGGGGGCAACTAGTTATTATTTCAGTGTAATGAATTATATCGTTTGTTATTAGCATGCCTTTTTTTTATTATTATTACGTATGCCACGTTTACAGATACGAAATTTTTTTTCGACACCAGAGACCACTGCAAATTTCACCATGGAGATCTTGCTTTCCGAATGCTTACCTCATAGTTTAATATTTCTATGATTCACATTGAATGAATCTCTTTTGTTTATTTACTGTAAATGGATAATTTGGCATTTAATCTAATTTCACTGAAGTTATTTCAGAATCTATACATTTTTTAATATAACTCATCTCTCAAGTAAACAATTTTTTTGAATGATCTTTCAAAAAATGTAACTTTCATGCAATTTTATTCGAAAAAATAATTTTTAATAAAAATGTCTGCTTGGCATATAAAGAAACTTGTGGTTAGCCTGTATTTGTTTTCCTCAGTCACATGACTTGCGCTTTTATTATATAGATTACATATGATAGTATTTAACAGAGTAAAGAACACTTTTTAATATCGTTTTGATTTGATTTTCATAAAATTTGAAATAACTTGACAAAATTCTGCAACGATTATGCATATTAAATATCAAAACATTCAGTTGGGTAGTTTTTGTGCTGTTATATGCAGACGGATGGACCAGACGACAACTATAGGTGCTATGTATTTATATAATTACAAACGCACTACAACAACAACAACAACAAAAAAAAAATGTGCACCTTTTGATTTCATGTTAAAAAGATCTGACTCTAGTTGTATTATATGTAAGTGTAATTATCAACATTGGATAAAATTTTGTTTCTGAAGTGCTAAGAAGTTATCAAGTTTTAATTTTGTTTTGCATGATTAAGTGCATTTTTCTATTAATTTCTAAATATAGTAATAATTAAAAATGCTTTATATATCAGTTTTACAGTTGCTTCAATTATTATAATCTTGTAGATTATTTTATTTTTATTTAAAACTATTAAAGTTCTTATTCATGCTTTTCTAAAAAGTAGCATACAATGTTATACTTATGTTAAAAATGAATTTTAGAAATTGTAACTAAAAATTTTAATTTGACATATTTATAGTAGGCGTTATTTGACAGCTATCTTTCATTTCCCGATTTTTATCACTGCTCATTTGACACGTCTGCTTCTACGTAAGACGGGAAACTTTTGCACTACTCTTAATAACTACAGTAGGTCCTCATTAAATCATGCTTGTCACAAGACACAAAAAAAAAAAAACCCTTAGAGAACTACACTTATTATAATTGAAATACATGTAAAGTAACAAAGTATGGTTAAAATTAAACTTTTTTTTCCTCCCCATAATGCAAAAAAAAAAAAAGATTGATATAGCAAGGAGAGCAGGTTACTGTATACAAGAAAATCCAAATATTTTACATTCAAGAACAACAAATATCACCCAAAATTGTCAAAAACAAGCAATATTAATCAGTTTTCCAGGGCATCCGTATGTCATGGATCACAGAATGGACGTCTTATGTTCTATGATGAAAAAAGTGTTTAAACTAACCTGGCTCGATGTATATCAATATCTCTTGATAACAATGAGTCATTCACAATTTTTATAACTCCTTGTAAAATAACTATGTACAATACAGTAACTTTTTTCAAAAAAGAATATTGGTATTATTTTAATAAATGCAAAATTAATAATAAACTTAAAATTTGATAACATTTAAAAAATAATGTACCAAAATTTCAAAGTGATTCAACAAAATTTTATAAAAGTTAATGCTAGGAGGGACACAGTCAAGAAGACACAATAAGTTTCTGGCACTTAAAATAAATATGGAAATTAAAACATCTCTTTTCAAAGAGTTTTGTTATGAGTGAACATAAACAAATAGATAAATATATGGTTAAATGTTTAACTTGCTTCATTTGAAGTTTATTAATACATTGAACTTTGGAGAATTTTAGCCTTCTAAAAATGAACTGCCTATGAGTGTTACTTTTGAATGTTGCATTATTTAACAAAAATATGTCTGTGTAAATGTTTATATTGCAGTTGAATATATATAAAAATGATATAGTTTCTAATTGAAGTATTTCAGTGATCATGCTAAACACTTGCCACCTTGCCAAATAAAAAAAAAATCTGAAAAGTGGTGATAAAAAATCCATTTTGATGAAATATATCGTGAATGATTATTTCAGCACTAATCGTTTTAGAAATAGGTACAAATGCTACTGAAATTTCTTAAAATATTTTTTAAATAAACCAAAGGAAAAGAGAAAATTTGAAATCAATCAAACCTATGGCATCAAATGGACTCAGAAAATTGAATCCAGCGGCAAATCAAGGTCCCATTTGCCAACCTATCCATAACTAAAATCCCATGGCTAAAACTTTTGATTGGTTGCAGGTGCTATGGACAGTGGCGTAGCTACATATTCAGCGCCCTGGAGCAAACAAAGTTGATACACTCTCGTCACTCGGAAAAGTTCAGAGCAATTTAGTTTGAAATTTTAAAGTTATGTGTTCTTATTTTGATTTAAAACCTTATCTTTATTTGAGAGTCAAAGTATTTTAACCGCCAGATATTTAACGTACTAAATAAAAATAATAAAAAATAAATAATTTATATTAATAAAAGAAGGAAGTTGTCTGTCTGTCGGTGCGGAGGTAAAGGGGCTGGTTACGAAAATCTATCGCGTGTAAAAGTCTGAAAATTTGGATGAGGATAGTGCAAGCAGGCTCAGATTTATATATATATAAATATATTTATAATTTGTCGAGATATTATTTAAAAACTCATCTAAAAAACATCTTGCAAACTGACTTCCCACTCTTGCTCAGTTCTGAATTTTCTGAAGCCAGCAAGGAGAAGATCGAAAAGTGCGATATTGACTTTTTTTCACAGTTTTTCAAAACGGACGAACCGTTTGAACTGAGAAACGGAAGAGGTATTCTTAAATGCCGTAATTTTACGTAAAAAAGTCCGCAGTCCGTTAGAAAACATATTAATATTAACCCTTTCAAAAAAGTTCAATTTTCCCGTTTTCTTTTCTGAAATCCCATTTAAGGAGCGCAAAAGCAGAGAACAAACAAAAGTACGAGAATTGCATCTCAATTCGGACTTTTTTCGAAGCGTGCATCGGCAAAATCTTTGGAAATACGGAAAACGAAATACATATTCCAGTGATATATATACATGTATATATACACACATATATATATACACACTTATATCTACATGCATACATATATATATACACATGCATGTATGAATATATATATATATATTCTTAAATGCCGTATTCTACTCTTTATATATATATATATATATATATATATATATATATATATATATATATATATATATATATATATATATATATATATATATATATATATATATATATATATATATATATATATATTTATATATGTACATATATCATTGGCGCACGGCTAACCGAAAAGTACCTATTATTTTAATCGGTATTCATAAAGCATGTGCATGTTTAGTTTCTACAAAAGAAAAAACCCTTCTAATTTCTGCAACATTTTCAATAGAAATGTGCCAGGAAGATTACTTCCTGGTTTGGAAACAGTAGCAGCCAATAAAGCGACCGCTGACCCTGTAAATAAGTTTTGATTACTTTAAGATTTGAAAATCTTCAACAGTCGTCAATAACAAAGTTAACGGAAAAAAAAACCTGACATTCTGAAACGGTGTTGGAGATGTTTCTTGAGTCTGCAGTACAGTATGAATTAAAATTGAACTTCGCGAATAGATGTATTTTTTTTTAGCTGAGTATAAAATCATGTTTTAAATCGAAGTAGTTGAGGTTAAAAACACGATAAAATATCATAGATCGATGTCAGCGTCAGCATCAGCATAGATGCTGATTGTAACAGTTCTGATTCATCCGTAATATCTGATTAATAATGAAAAAAAATTGCAAATATTTTTACAAATCTTTATTTTGTTCTTTCTAATTTTGCACCCTTGATATTCGTCCGCCTGGAGCAGTTTGCTCCAACTGCTCCACGGTAGCTACGCCCCTGGCTATGGACATGTTTTGCATACAATGGCTAAACAGATCAGGACCTCTGTTTAAAGTGAAATTCGACTCACTACAAACATCCATGCCTGAGTCAGTATTCAAACCCTGCACCGTTTGTCTAGTAGGCCAGTGGGGATGAAATAGGCTTGATTTTTTATATCAGTTTTTGGGCTTGGACTCATTCTTTCTGAAATTGAAAATTTTATTTATTCATGTATAGGAAAAAATAAAAAACTTTTATTTATGTTTTCTTAAAATTTACTTACTCAATTTCAAGTCATTTTAATGCTATTTTGATCGGAGTGAAAGGATAACAGAAGTAGTAGTGTTTTTCTATTCTAGTATTAGAATGCTTGTTCTTTTTTCATGAGATTAACTTTTTATTGAAAAGCAGAATGCACAATGAAAGTCTTTAAAACAAACAGGAAATACATATGTGGAAGATTTAGGAAAAACACAGCAGAAGATTTACTGAATATTAACTTTAATTATGATGAACAGAATTTTACATGTGAAAAAAAATACCAGCATAACTTTGCTCAGTTAACTTAAAATAAATAAAACTTAAAAATTACACACCAACTCAATTCATAGTTATGAACTACCAGCAGACATCAATATTTCACAGTGAAGCTACGACACCAAGAAAAATTTTCACGGTAAAAGAACAAAGGTGAATGAGAGAATACGGGTATTCAGGAAGGCAAATGATGACAATTTCATTCCATTGCTTGTATACCAGTTAGCTTCCGTGAATCTACAGATCGAATGCTGTCATTCCTGGAAACCAAAACTATATGCAAAATGCCATTGGTTCACGAGTGATGATGTCAAACTTACGAGCAATCGCCGTGAATGACTTAACACATGATTAACAGGTGACTCAGCAATCACAGTTCTAGAATGTTACTCTACCACGTGTTTGCCAAACACAGCATGAAGCTATGACATCTTGACATACACTGCTGCAAAGTTGGAGAGGGTAAAAACAGGTATGTTATATGAAGAAAACAAATTTAAGATTTATTTTAACTTGAAACATTAATAAAGAGAAATGGCATAATGCTATTTTAAAAGAAAATTTGTGATATTTGCAGGGATATTTGTCTGGTATTGACAGTGACAACCTGTTGATGTGGTGCCAATCAAAAGAGGTGTGAACAATAAATTTGCTTTTAGTTCAATTTTTGTTTGTGACAGAGGATATTTTTTAAATTGATTATTTCTGAAAAGATCTAACATGAAAAGGATATTTTCTTCTATTTTTAGTCAACCAGCATTAGCTTGAGGTTTGTGAATTTTTTGGTCTTCTATTGTGTATGAGTCATAATTGCTCTTTATATGAAAATAACGTTAGTGATTCTTATATCTATTTTTTTTTTTATCATGAACTTTACTTATGCTGAGGACATGCTCTGCAATTTACAATGCCAATTTCATTCGTAAGGAGAAATAATTGTCATGTATTGTTATTACAATAGATAATCGAGCAGTGTTTCTTCTTTTTCTATAAAAGCATTGGATCTTTCAGATAATTGTGTCAAATTTTTAATTTAAACTGATTTTCAGGTACACAACAATCATGAAAGATTGTTATGAGGAAGGGTATGTTATCGGGCTCTGATAACAAAACTTTTATGGCTCAAATTTAAAATTGCCGGGTTCAGGCTATGAAAAAAAGAGCCCTAAGTCATCTCTAGTAGCCAGCACCATAATACCTATACAAGGAGGTGGGTGCTAAAACTTTTGGAAATTGATTAATGATTTTAAAATTTGGCTAATAGGATGAATATCTTAGCATGATTCCAGTATTTGTATGCATAGTACACTAATAATATAATTTTGAGAAATAATATAACTTAAAAGATGCAAAGTTCCTTGAATCTTAGTATTCCATGAAATAACAGTAAAAAAAAAAAAAAAAAGTGGCTAAATCAAAAGTAAAAAGACAAATACAAAATGCTATCCTAATCAGCTCAGACTAGTTAAAAACTACAACCAAAAAACAAAATTGTTTGTACAATCCTGGAAAAAATTCACACAACACAAAATAATTACAAACACATTTTAGCTAGTTCAAAACAGAGTAAAGGTTTAGATTAGCAGAATTTAACTTCACTTTGTGTTAGTAAAATATTATCAAACATACCATCTACACTCATTATTGTTTCGAACAGGAGCGAATGATTCATAGCGATTTATTTGTGTAAAATCTCGGGCAGTAGTTTTAGCTGCTTCCACCAAAGCTTCTGACCATTCCCTGGCTTTTCTTCTGGTCCAACAGCGAACAAGTAAATGCCTACAACATTTTACAAAGGTAATCAAATAATTAGATGAACTCCATAACTAAACCAATAAATTTTACTTTCCAATTTGGTTTGATTTCAACATGCATAATAATTCATGGATTAAATTTTTAAATTTGCAAAGTAGTAATTTAAATGTTAAATAAATAATCTGTGTGAGTTGAGTTGTTAACAAAAAAGAAACAAAATTTGGTAAGATCTCGCAATCACATACATGGATCTCACTAAATATTTTGGTCATTTACATTCTTGCAAAGCACTTTTATGCAACATAAAATTGCATTTTTCTCTCTTTTTTTCTTTTTAAGTGAAAAAAAGTTTGGAGTTCTCTTAACTATAGTTATTAATCGTAACATTTGATTACATGATTACTTCTAAAGAATATTGCTACAGCTTTAATATAGATCACATGATAAATATGAAGCAATTAACATTTCACAAAATGGCAGTTGTCAGGGTTTCTATGCTTCTGAAATGAATAAGACGCATATTTTATATAAATTACTGTATAATTAATGAACTTTATTTTCTATCATGTATTGTATTTATCTGTACAGTTATTTCTACGTACGTGGGTTAAAGATGCATTCCCTATCTATGAAGGTATGAGGTAGAAGAAAAAATTCGTCAAGAGAAGATGAATAGATTGTCATGTGACCAGAGTGCAATGTGGAGTTGCTCATGGAAATAGGGGAAGAGGTCCCATAGGTTGGGAGGGAGAAAAGAACCTTATTTCAGTGCAGATGAGAATCATTTGAGTGCTTGGCCCTGCTGTGTGTAGGCTGGGAGATCAGTTTGAATTAAGTTTTGAGAGTAGTTGTGCTGTGAGCAGACCACGAGTGTTTGCTTGCTAGAAGTGCCTTGTAAGAGAAAGCCTAAGGGCAGATGATTATTCTGAAGACCTATATGGTCATGATAGTGGATAAATCTAGTTGTTGTAATTGTGAATTCATTTCCTGTTGCATCATCCAAAACCCCCTTTTCTTCTCAAAGTTTTGAAACATAAAAAGCATCTACGCAATGTAGAGGTAGGAATGTGCTCTGATTAGCTGAAAAGAGACAATGAAACTGGCGCATGCGCGCAACATTGTGTTTTTCTTCTCTCCTGTAACTGTTCTTGAGAACTTTTATTAGAACTTTAGTTTTGAACTCTAACGTTTAGTTTAGTTTTTATGATTATGATTTTTGAGAGAAGGTTGCTCAGTTAAAAGGCTGTAAATACTTAAAATGTTGTGTTCATGATGTGATTTGTCAATTAAATAGTGATGTGTTTAATAATATCTGCAATTTTATTTTGAGTCAAGTCTTTTCGTCTCTCAAGAATGTTTAGTTTTTTGAAATATAAGGAATTATGAACAGCCGGAGCACCGATGTCCCGCTTTGGAACTTAGAGGTAAGAAAGTTTGTTTCTTACAAATTTTATTAGAAATCAATTACATTAAAATTGATTATTTATATGTCGGCAGCTTAGACTGCATTTTAATATAGGCAGTCGGAGTTGCCACACTAGTAGTGCATGTCTAAAAGAGACAAGAACAGTATTTTAATAGTGTTCCAACGGAGTACGTAGAGATAATTCCAAGGGTAATTTAACAGAGTGTAGGATCGGCTATACTCTAGCTGATAAATGTAAATATTGTGTTTTGTTGTGAATGTTAAAGTCTGTGCCGTTAATATACACTGCTAAAAAAAATTAGGGGAGCAAGCAAATAAAAGAAGAGAATCTTGCGAGACAGCCATGCATGGGTATAAAATGGAGAGTACACGTGTATCAATGCGCAATACAGAAAATAAGAACCAAAAAATATTGTAAAGGAGCTTTAATTCTTTGAAAGGATGGAAAGAACATGAAAAGATGGTTTAGCACAACAATTTGGTTACATGTAAATTACAAAAAAAAAGTATTGTTTAGTAATGATGCAAGTTGTTTAATATGGCGTGTGGTGCCCTCTAACAGCTAAGACCTGTTTTCCATGGACTTGATGAGGTTATTGATAAGACTTTGAAGAATACTGTTCCAATCTTTAAGAATTGCAATCTCCTTGTCCCAGACAATAAACGAAAGCCTTCGTCTTGCTGCAATGCGTCGTCCGAGTGTGTACCAAACATGCTCGATCTGATTCAGGTCAGGAAAGAATGATGACAATTCCATATGCTGTATTGCTTCAGTTTCAACCATGTTCTCTAACAGACGAGCTGTATCCAGTCAGGCATTATCATGCATTAAAATAAAGGAATCACCATGAGTGAAGCGTAAGGTATGACATGAGGTCTCAGTATCTCGTCTGTATACCTTTGGGCAGTCATAGGGTCATTCCAAATGATATGCAGGTTCGTACGTCCACCTATGCTAATTCCAGCTCATACCATTAACCTACCTTACAAATGTGAGGTTATTTCGAATGCCCCTTTCCCTACATACAAAAACACGTCGAGTGCCACACTCCAGACTGAATAGGGAAGCAGCATTTGACTCCAATCCGTTGCCTTCAATCTTGATGTTCAGCAGCCCAACTTCTTCGGGCCGCACAGTGGATTGTGGTCAACGGAATACAGATCATTGGCCTAAGTGCATAGAGACCACCCTGATGAAGCATATTTCGCACTGTTTGGCTGGACACCTTTCGTCATGTTATCAAGAGCTACCGTTTTTGCAACTGAGTATCATCCCTTTTTCTGTTTCGATGAGCTGTTAACAGGATATATCGGTCATCAGTTGCTGTGGTGCATGTGGTCGACCTTGCCCTGGTCGAAATCTAACATTTCCTGTTTCTTGGAATCGATTCCACATCCTTGCAAGGACATTTCTTGCAACTCCAACAGCATTCGCTACACTTCGTTGTGTTTGCCCGGATTCAAGAATATATCTAATATGCCAAGCCATGGATTTCAGTAAATCACATTGTTGTGACATTTTCAAATCACCCTTTTCTCAAAACAAAAGCTGAGCAATTGAATTTCGCAACTAAGACAGTGAAACAGACATTTCCATGGGTGAAAGTGAAAAATTTTCACAGGACTGAAAATTTTTTAACATACTTCCGTAACACTGACAAAATGTATGTCGATATAACGTAATATCCAATTCAAAACCAAAATTTCCGAGTATTGTGTACATAATATTATATAATGATAAATATAAATATATGTATAAAAACCTTAAAATAGCATTATATAAAGAATAATAAACATTAGTTATAAGAATGATTATAGTAATAATTGAAGCTTAAACTTTTTAAAATTTTCTTATTTCCTTAAAAGAAAACTATCATATTAGTTACAATAAAAACTTTAATCACAATGCATATATTTTTTTGTGGATAATGAAAAAAATTAGTATTAAATGAACAAATAAGTTTTTTACTTCAAATAAAAATTTAAAAACTTACCAGTAAAGTAGGATGAAACTTGTTATTTTATAGATGTTAGCAATTATACTAAGTGAAAAAATAGGGCCAACACAATCAGTTAAAATCGAAACAAATTAATCAAAGTTCAGACTATATTTTAAAGTCAAAGTCTAAAAATATAGAAATGACAAAATAGATCCTGGCAATTCCAAAAAATGATTCATTTTGTAAAATATCTTGACATTAAAAAAAATAAATATTGAGATTTATAGTTTTGTCTGTGGTCTATATGATAAAAAGTTATCAAAATGATAAAAGTCTTTAAAAACATTCAAGATCATTTTCTTTAGCAATAATTTTTTTCAGATATCAATATTTTGGAAAAAAAAATGGTGATAGTAGTTGTTTTTAGAACTTTTGATGACTTTTTTTCAAAAAATTTCTCAAAATTCAACAAAGTTATCAAAATGATAAAAGTCTTCAAAAACATTCAAGATCATTTTCTGTAGCAATAATTTTTTTCAGATATCAATATTTTTGAAAAAAATTGGTAATAGTAGTTGTTTTTAGAACTTTTTATGACTTATTTTCAAAAAACTTCTCAAAATTCAACAAAGTTATCAAAATGATAAAAATCTTCAAAAACATTCAAGATCATTTTCTGTAGCAATAATTTTTTTCAGATATCAATATTTTTGAAAAAAATTGGTAATAGTAGTTGTTTTTAGAACTTTTGATGACTTTTTTTCAAAAAATTTCTCAAAATTCAACAGTTATCAAAATGATAAAAGTCTTCAAAAACTTTCAAGATCATTTTCAAAAGCAATAATTTTTTTCAGATATCAATATTTTTGAATAAAAATGATAATAGTAGTTGATGACTTCTTTTTCAAAAAATTTCTCAAAATTCAACAAAGTTATCAAAATGCTAAAAGTCTTCAAAAACATTCAAGATCATTTTCAAAAGGAATAATTTTTTTCTGATATCAATATTTTTGAAAAAAATTGGTAATGGTAGTTGTTTTTAGAACTTTTGATGGCTTCTTTTCATCATCTGCTGATCGTTTTTTGGGAATTTTATATCCTAAAGAAACACACTGTAAAGTTTTATTAATAGTAGCAGCATCCTTTTCTTTTTCTTCAGAATTTGTGTTCATTTTGATTACTGAACTACTTGTTGATGGCTTGTTCAAATCTGTATTTTCAGAGCCTTTATTTTCTTCTTCATTTTTCTTTTTAAGATTAAGAATATTGCAACGTGTATTTAGTTTTTTCTTTGCAAGATGTTCCTGATACGAGGTGTACGCTGACTGAATATTTTTCCTCATATTAGGACAAGGCTTTAAATCAATCGACTTCATTTTTCTTCTGCGTAAATTATATTTTATAGTTGAAATGGCTTCATAATTTTCAACTGTAAGTGAACTCCTATCTTCCGTTATAATGTCATCCATTATATTGAAACTTCCCTCAACTAGAGGACCAGAGAATGGCGTTAATAACGCTTTTACTAATTTTGAGAGTAACTTGTACTTTAGTTCACCATGCCATTTGAGATCAAAAATATGACACCACCAATTTAAGTCAATGCGGCAGTTCTTATTTGTATCCACAAAAACACCACTCAATTCTAGATCATCTATTTGTTGATCAATAGTGTACTGCCGTATTTCATCTAGTAATAAAGCTCTATCAGAAGTTTCAATTACTTGAGGTAAAGCTTGTGAAAGCTTATCAAAAGCTGCAAGAGTTGTGCTTTTCTTTCGCAGATTGGGATTTAGTGCTGAGAACCAAGCAAGAGTTGTGTTTTTTAAAGGTAAACTTGTTAACAAGTACTGCGACGTGTCCTCATATGCATTTCTTAATTTGGGGAAAAATTCTATCATCCATGCAGAACTTCTTAGGTCTCCTAAAACGGCAAACTTTCCAAAATTTAAATATTCATCTTTATATTGTAGCTTAGGATCCCTGTAATTGAATTTTATCAAGTTTTTCATCGTAGCAGGAAGAAACTGGGGCTTAATGAAAAAAGCTAGAAAATTTCTGCAAAATGAATACATTTCTTCATGAATAAGGTGTATCATCGGTTTTTCATATTGAAACATCTTGACATACTGATTAAATTGTTTCAGAATACCCCTATAAAATTGTAAGAAAAAAAAATATTTCTTATAATTTCCAAACAATTCATCTAAAATTCTTGCCTTTCTCGCCTTATTAGATTTGTTTAACTTTTGCTTAGAAATAAAATTCTGCACTAAAATAATTCGTTTTTTTTGCTCTTCGGAAGTCTTTCTGCTTGAGTAAACTTCATTCAAGACTTCTTTTTCAGTTTCTTTTTCTTCAGGAGTTAAAAAACTAAAATAAAACACCCTTAAAGCATCATTTAATTTAAATAGCCTTTCACAAACCGATAAAATTTGTATAAATCTGTTATCTACTAGTCTTAAAACATGCAGTATATTTTCATAATTTAATAACGTTTGAATCTCTGAAAAAAGTTCCTTTGCTTTAGGAGAATCTTGGATATCAAAATATACATCACTTGCAATACTTTCCAAGTAATTTTCAAAAAAACTGAAAAATTTTTTTGCACTATTATGGATGATATGCACCGTGTCCCCATGTATATTTAATAAATTTGGGTTTGCATCTCTTATTAATGTTTCTACTCCTGATCTGCACCCTCTCATTGTATTACAATTGTCCAACAAACAGCTAACTACTTGGTTAAATTCAAGATTATTTTCCAATAAAACATTGCTAATTTGATTGAAAATATTTTTAGCCGTGCTTAAATTTTCCTTTCTTGATGCTAAATGGTCTGTAACAACCATTTTTTGATCGTCGTCATAAAAACGAACAAAAACATTAATGATTTTGTCCATGGCATTACTAGTTCCTTCATCGATGTTCAAGGAAAAAAAATTACCTTTAAGTTTACTTATCAAGTCCTCTCTGAAACTTTTTGAAGTCCCGTGAGTTGTTATGTAAGTTGCACTCGTGCGAGAAAAATGCAGTTTAGCCAAAGCCGGTCTATCTTTGGCCAAAAATTTGGTAAGATCTACAAGATCTCCTGCCAAAGAAAATGGCAGCGTATTTTCACATAAAAATGAAGTTACAACAGCCTTTTGATCGGCAACGCGATCAGACAATGATGCTTTGGTAGCAATGGGATTTGCACCAGGCAATGTTTGTGTGTGCGGCTGTGCACGCATAAGTTTTTGGTGATCAGTGTCCTTACTATGTTTTTGGAGCGTTTTCTTCCCGTTATTTCCATAACTTAATATACGGTTGCAAACAAAGCATATACAACTTCCTGGTTTCTTCACTTTTTTGCACCACGTGCATATTTTGTTTCCTTGATGATCAGTCTCATCTAACCAAGCAAACCTCCATTTATTTCTGATACCGGTATCTTGAATAAGCAACGCATCTTTCTCTTCTATAGGTTCTAATTCCATTATCTATCACGTAAAAAATATAGGTGAAAATGTCGCCGCCGAAATGCAGCAGTAAAAACACAACATAAAACGACAACAATAAACGATTTTACATCTCACTTCACTTCTTTTCGTCAAGAACCTAGCGGTTGCCTCGCCGATCAGAGGAGAATAAAAAAACTACTCCTAAACTTCGGACCTTCCGAGAATGCGCCAGAAATTGCGCAGATCACATTTCGCTGTCTCTCTTCATTTCATGCGGATTGAAAGCCGATTACTCAAGCGCATGCGTAAATAGAATACTCAAGGAGAAAATCTGACACGGAGACGCTTGCTGGTAGCTAGAAGCGAAGACAAAACAAAACTTGCTCTTCTCATTCAGTCAGCATTTGAAAGCATCGCAGGGGAATTAATTGCGGTTTTTTGACTGGTGATTAAGTACAAAAATAAAACATAGAGAAAACTGAAATCAAGAATTATTATTAGGCGCGTTAAAAATAGATTTCTTTGTTGATATTTATTTCCGTCTCGTTCCGTCTGTATTAAAATCGCCAGGACGGATTTCCGTCTAGAGACGGAAAACTTTCACCCATGGACATTTCTGTGAAATCCTGATTTCTTCACTTATCTCCTTTTTCTGGTTTTTGACGTCATGAACTTTGATTTGCATATGCAGTTTTATTTTCTGTTTTCTGCTATGCTTTAAATTATGGATGTTTTAATTTAAGTTACTTATTGGTGTAAGTATTTGTGTAATTTCGTTAAAACCATGTGCTCCCCTAATTGTTTTGAGCAGTGTATATTCAATTTAATATTTATTTGAAGTGTCCTAATTAACTGGCAAATTTACATCATGTCCGGTATCACGAATCTCTATACTGGTGGTGGCAGCATATCAATCAACGAAAGAAAAAATATATTTCTCTTCACTAGTGATGGATTGAAATGGGGAAAAAATATATCACAGCAGATATTGAATAATATTACAATCAAGTTTCTAATTCTAGCACTTTTAACCTTTTCATGCAACACTTAATGATTTCTTCAAATGCCAATTAATATTTAATAGGAAACTACTTTTATTATGAATTCAACTGCATTAATGAATCACTCGGCAGAAAAAAACTGGAATTTGAAAATATTTATCCGAAATTGTATTAGAGTATCTGTTAGAAACTTAAATTTTCTTCAAACATTAGCTGATCCATCTGCGTTGCCCAGGCCTGTGATGATAGCTTTAAACCAGAGTTGGGCAGTATCGAAAATACATATATTTGAAATATATTTTCAAAATACATTTTGTATTTTAAACAGATAAAACTGAAGTATTTTGGTAATGTATTTTGAATTGATTTTTCCATGTATTTTGTATTTAAAAAATACTCAAAATACATTTCTCGATTTTTCAAACTGTTCATACCAGACATGAAGCTGGTTTAAGTCACAACATGTATTTAAACCGCAAATTACTGATTCACAACAGGAAAATACATGCTTGTCTGTTTTGTCTATAGTCTTTGAATTCGTTTCTAGAAGTTAATATATGCATATTTTTTTTTTCAAATTTGGTACAATAAAGATTTTTATCTTCTGCCGAAACATTTTTGTTGAATGCTTCTAGTAAATGCTTTTATAATTCTTAATGTTATGTGAATGATAAAATATTGTTGTGTGATACACAAGTAGGATCGTCCAGAGTTTTCCCGAGTATTGCATTTTTAAAGTATGTTAGGAGAGTAATGCGGTTAGTTATTGCATAGATTTGCGTTTTTTTTTCATGATCCATTGACGATATTCACGTTTTTTCAGCGATCCTTTGACAAAATTCGCGTTTTCTTTGCGATCTTTTGACGAAATTCACGTTTTTATCGTGATCTTTTGACGAATTTAGTGTTTTCCGGAAAATCGGGAAATGGCAAAAAATCGGAAAAAAGCTGAAAATGACAAAAAAGCAGAAAACTGTGGATCCATGGAAGAATCTCATGCCTGAATATGACTTTTGTTTTTTCATATCCTGACCGATTAGGCTGATGGAGATTAAAACAAAAGGCCAAAAAAAATCAGCAGTTGGTTCTTCCCTTATAAGCATTCTGTAAAGCTGGGCATGGGCATGTGCATCTGCCAATTTTTGACTGAAATTAAAAATATCACTTTTTTTAAATTAATATCTAGGCTAATTATCAAAAAATTAAAAATCTGAGCGCCTCAGTTGCATCTGGACCTGCCTTTGACTATCATCACTCAAATTTTCAAACATCTACCTGTGGTAGATTTTGCTAGCCATCACAGGCACAACACACACAGAAGAAAACTTTCTTTTATTAGTATAGATAAATATTTATGCAGATACTGATATATTTAAAAGCCATAATCCTTTAGAAAAATGTTCATCAAAGGATTTCTTTATATCTTTCTCCCATGAATTATAATAAAATCTTCAACCCCGGTAGCAGAATATTTTCTTCAGCCTGCAGCACAAAAATTATCTGTGACCTTAACAACTGACCTGCAGTACTATAATAATAATAATAATAATAATATCACACTAACCCATATAAGTAAAATATACATTTAAATATATCTGGAAAATATGATCAGTCCATAGAAAAGATTGCTGCAATTCAAAACTGAATTTGCAGTTAAATACAATATATTGAAGAAGCGAAAGGGAAATAAATTCATATATAAACTTATGCAAAATAATTTAAACATAACTGAATATTTTAAAATATTTTATTATACTTTTTACTTACTCTGACTGAAAGCATGGAAAGATATTATCAGAACTATTTAGTTTTCTTTTTTTTTTTTTTAACTTAATCTGCAAGGTATAATGTAATATACAGCGCACACTGCTATGTTGCATGGTTACTTAATTCAAAAATTTTTATAGCAAATACATTGATGATAAAACTGATTTATTCACTTAAATTATTTTAGTTAAGTCATTATAGCAAAAGACAGATTAACAAAAAAATTAAAGCATTCACCTTGTTAAATTAGATATCTGAAGCCCATGATGAATACCAGTATTAAGGAAACCACATTCAACAGCAAATCCTTGATCCATCAACAGAATACATCTTATTCGTCCATCTTTAGGCTTAATATATGCAATCCATGAATCTTTAATCAAAAGCCATCTAAAAGAATGCAATGGATTAAAGAAATACTTCATAACATTTTATGTTCAAATGAAGAACTTAACACAATGAAATTACAAATTCAAAGATATTAAGAATGTAATTTTTATGAAGCAACTTTACATAAAACAGAGAATTTATCATATTTATCAAGCATCATTATGCACTTTTAACCAGATAGAAGACTAACTTAAAAGCACTAAATTTTCATCAGTAATAAATAGAGATGGAAAAAAAATGTTACCACAAAATCCCGAAAGTAAGCCTCCCTCCCACTTTTAAGCAATTTTGATTTTCTTTTCCATTCCCAAATATAAGCCCCCCCCCCCCCCCCCCCCCCCCCCCACACACACACACACACACAGAGAGAGAGAAAAAAAAATTGCACAAAAAATTGGTTTTAAAAATCCAAGGAAGAGAATTTTCAATCTTTTGAAAATTTTGGCAGATTTCCATTTTTGCTTTTATATTTTATTAATAAAATCCTCCCCTTTCCCCCCCACATGAAATGCCTGATTCCCTTCTCTGCCCTCCCCAACACAAAAAATTCAAACTCTTGAGAATCTTAAATTCTCCTGGCCTTCTTACTGCTTGCTAGTAATATAACAATAAGTAAAAAATCAGTCCTCCAAACTACAATCCCCCCCTCCATTCAAAATTTATGTATCTTTAAAACTCTTTATTAAAAAATATATGCTCTATTTGTTGTTGTCTAGTGACAATAAATAAATAATCAACCATTATAATTACCTTTCTACGCCCAAAATTTCAACTTCCCGCCCCCTCTTTGTCAACCCCTATAATTAAAAATATATATATATTTATTAAAAGAATCTTCTGTCCTATCTGTTGCTCTCTATTAACAATAAATAAATAACAAATCATCTAAATTACAAACCCCTTCCTTTGAAATTCATATTACCCTCTCATCCTCGAGAATACAAAGTTTAAAATTTGTAAAACTCTTATTTGAAGAAATCTTTTGTCCTATTTGTTACTCTCTAGTAAAAATAAATAGATAATTTGTCACCTAAGTTTTATCTTTGCTCCAAAAATGCCCCCCCCCCCTTACACACACATACAATATTTAAAATATTTAAAACTGTTTTTTAAAAAATCTGCTGTATTTGTTTATCTTTAGTAACAATTAATGAATAATCAATCATCTAAAATACCCTTCTTTCTTCCATAAGTTCCATTTCCCCCTGCCCCCCCCCCCAACTCAGCATATACTTTAAAATCTTTAATATATATTTGTTTAAACACTGTTCTATTTCTTATTTGATACTAAGCTAACTCAGCTCATCTACATCATCTCATATAAGTATCACTCATCTACAATAATCATCCCCTTTGAAATTTTTACTCTGTCCTTTTCTCCCAAGGGAGGGGTTATTGGATTTCTAAATATGTGAGAGGAAAGCAAAAATTTTCAACTTTTTTGCAGTTTGGCTATTTTTTCCTCCCTAAATCATGTGTATATTTTATGTTTTGAAATAAATATGTTCTTTAAAATAATAAAATAGCAGTTGTGAGAACAGTCAAACTACAAAAAAGACTAAAATTTTCTCTCCCCATTCCCCCCTCCTCCTCCATGTCTAGAAATTCATCCTTTTTTCTGGGGATGAGAAATAGAAATTTAAGGGGAGAGTTACATGATCATTTATTTATTGTTTCTACAAAGTAACAATAAGGCATAAAAATCTTAAAAAAATTATTTTAAAGATTAGGAACAAATTAGATAATTATTTATTTAATTATTGTTGAAAATTATTATTTAATTATTGTAGGAAAAAAAATAAAGAGTATGTACTGAGCGGGGGGGGGGGGGGGGGGGCAATGAAAATAAAGAGGAGAGAGGGAGAGGAGGGGAATACTTTAGATTGTTATTAAAATATTGTTACAAAAATTAACAAATAGAGCAGAAAAAAATAAGAATTTTAAAGATTTAAAATTTAATGAGGTACATTTGCAGGTGGAGGGTTTTCATGACATGAGGCTGGGGGCTGCAGCAGGGGGAGAAAAGCAGAGATTTTAGGAGGAGGGGTTGATTTAGGTGGTAGATTAGGTTTATTTATTGTTAATATAGAGTATTAAATAAGTCTGAAAAGAAATTGAAAATTAAAGAGTTATAAAAGGTGTTACGCCACCGCGTCCATTGCCTCGGTGTTAATTTATGCAATTCATTAATTTATTTTAAATAACAACTTAACTTAATTTTATATTCATTTTCCTTTAAAGTCTTTTTTCTTTCTAAAATTTCAAATAGTCCGTTAAAGTAATTTTATTCTGTTATTAAATAATAATATTAATCAATAAATCAAATGCTTTAATCAATAAAATCATTAATATAATATTTAGTAAAATTAATCTCCGTAAAAGATACGTTTTTCGCGTGTCAAAACAAACAATCACGAAATATTCGAAGTCCAAAAAACAAAAATCATAATTATTAAATATTAAATATTCTGTATTAAAACCATATTCAATCTATAGATCTAAATTTTTACTTCAAGAATCCATTTACGATTTTTTAATACGTTACTTAGTTCGGAAGTTATGGCAGGAAATTCTATTTATTCAATCTACTATTCAAAGATCGCGCATTTTGTTTTGCTGAAATATAGACATTTTGAATGCGCATCTTCCCCAAAATACTTGTTGTTTACGATCACGTGACAGGATTTCTCGGAAGAAATAGTTTGCAGTTCATTGCACTCCGGCAGGGAGGCATTCACATCTCAGCGTCCATCCGGGAATTTTCCCGACGTCGTTGCCATTCAGGAGTAACTTTGATTTCTATACATCTCAACTCTGCGTTGCGCAGCGAACGCTCAATAATGCTCAATGCTCATTGGCTGAAAGTTTACTTTCAAAATTCTAACTGATTTTTGAAAGTCATGTTTCTCATCAGTTGTCGGCTGGGGATTAAGCGTGAAAGTTGCTCTATAAATACGGCGGACCTTCGGGTCCCGCCGCGCCTTTCTGTTTTCCTGCGAAGCTTACCGCTGTCCTTCGTTCTTGAAAAGTTCTCCTAAGCCTTCTCTCTTTACTGAGAAGTTTGCCGTTGTCTTTGTAACTGTATTTTCCTTTGATGAGAAAGACATCTTCTTTAGAGGAATGCTAACTTAGCTGGTTCTCTGTCTGAGAGAACGCCATCGATTTAACTCTTCCGATGCTGCTATCTTCATCTCCAGCTTAGTTTGTTATCACGCCCTCGATTTAATTCTTCCAATGCTGCTATCTCTGTTTTCTTCTCCAACGGTTTAGCCAGCTATCAGCACGTCGGCGCGAGCTACCTTTTTATTCTAATGAAATGAAAGTCCAAGCCTAACTGCTCTTCCGATGAGATCAAAAGAATCATTTTAACGCCATCTTCTTTGCTAATGTTAGCTTTCATCAGACGTTGCTTTCTTCATCATCTTAGCACCATTTCCTTTGCTAATGCCATGCTTTCTTCAGATGCTGTTCTCTACATCTACAGTTCCGGCTGCCATCAGCATTAGTTCTTCCGATGCTGCTTTCTCCATCTGCGAATCAGTCTACAAATTTTCCTATTTTAATTAAATTTCTTCATTTCTTCAGAAAGTGACAGTAACGTTTTAGCGCCGTTATCTTTACTAATGCCAAAACTGTTTCCAGCTCTCTTCTTACGCTGCATCATTCATAAATAATTATTAACAGATTTCTATAAATTATGAATACCCAAATCTAAGTAATCTGGAAACGTCTTTCTTAAAGAAAGTAAATATAATAATCTCTTCTTTAACACCATTAACTGTAGCCTGCTATTAATCTTCAATATAAATATAAAAACATTGTTTCATCCAAATAACAATAATAATGTGCCATACTCATTTTTAAAGGAGCAGTCTGATGCTCGTGTCTTCTAAATGTGAAAACATGTAATAAGGATTAAGTAATTAAGTTAACAAACATGAATGTGTTATTTTAAGGTTGGCCAACTTAGTCTTTTTCTTGTGGATGTAATTTACGTATAATTCGTGAATAAAATTCTGTGTGTGTTTATACGTTAGTTTCCTCTTTTTTTGTCAAGACTTGGGTGAGTGATATTTTTGGTTATTTTTACATCTTGACCTAATAATCGATTCCATATTTATACTCAACTTTCTTTTCCAAATTATTTAGTGAAATTTATATAACTGTTTGTCCGGCCTTTTCTTAACTATTTTTCAAGTTAGTACTGTTATGTCGATTATTGGATTAAATACCACTATACGATCTTCAGCTGTGACGTTGTTTTGGATTGGCATTTTTAAATAATTTCTTTAAATTTCAACTTCATTAATTTTTGCTTCTCCATTTTCCAAATTAAATTTTCAGTCTAGTCTTTTTCACACCAATCTGAAACTACGTTACAAAAGGTTAAACTATGGGGTTTTGGTACTAAAGGGGGGCAAAGGAAGAAGCAGTAATTTTGAGGGGATTTAGATGATTGATTATTTTTACAATAAAATAACAAAAAAATATTATAAAAATGTTTTTTAAAGATTTTTATTTTTATTTTTTTTGGGGGGGGGGGAGGAGGGGGATTTAAATTTTATATATTTATTTATTTTTGAGTGAAAATTGCCGAAATACAGTAGATTCTCGCCTCTTTTTACTTCTAAATTAATGATAAAATGTGTTTTTAAATGATGTTTTTTAAAAATCCCGATTATAAGCCCCCCTTCCACATTCAACCCTTTTTGGTTTTGAAAAAGGGGGGGCTTACAATCGGGATTTTACGGTATATAGTAGACTCCTCGATTATCCAACACTCATGGCACCAGAGGTATGTCAACAAATCTAAATTGTTTGATAATTTGAGAAAGTATTGACATCATTTTACAATTGTACAAATATTAAACTATAATTAATAGATATGATTAGAATAATAGCTAAAGTAAAGTACTGTAAGCAAAATAAATGACTTATCATAAAAGAAACAATATAAATTAAAATAAGGCAAACTTAAGGTGAAAATTTTGTAATTACTTATCTTTATTTTTTTTGTCATAAGTAAAAATAAGACAATTTTATAAAAATAAGTATATAAGAAAAGTAGTTTAAAAAAAAAAAAAAAAACCTTTTATGTGTATTCAATGTTACCTTAAAAATCACACTCAATTTCATGACTGCAATTTATGTTGTTCCAAAAAAACATTTTGGATTGGAATTAATTTCGGGTGGACCTCGAGTGGGAAAATTCACAACTTTGCTTGGTAGAAAGTACAAACTAGTAAACTTATTTAAAAAATACATACTTTTTGCTCTGTTTCTTGATATGGCAACAGGAAGAAAAAAAAATCCATTAAGCATAATTCAGGATTTTTCTAAATTGTTATTTCAACATTTAAACATAATTCAATTAGTATTAAACTATACATTTTTAAAAGTAAATTTTAAAAAATATATTACACTATTTTTTATTTGTATTTTATTTTCTACTTTTCAGCATTTAAAATATTTCAATGTTGCAGTTTCAGAGCCAGTTGGCATATTTTAGGCGAGCATGGTTTGCCACATAATTAACTGCATTTTTGTTGTAATTCATATAACTGTTGTAACCATAAAAAATATTTGGTAATTTATCCCCTGTGCCTGGATAATCTATAAATGCCTTAAAATAAGTTTAATTTATAATTAAGTTATAAAAAAATTAAAATGTTGCACTGTCATAAAAAATGTATCTGCATACATAATTTTTATAATTCTAGCAAATCAAGAAGCGAGTGAAAAATCAATTGCAAAATTCCATCTTTACATACATGAACCAGTGATTGAGTGCATTACAACACATCATTTAAGCAAAAAGTTGGAGAAGGGATGCATAAAAAAAATTGTGATGAGTTCGTCAGGATGTATAATTTTTATCTTGAAAGAACGCAAAAGAGGAATATTTTCTATTAAATAAATTGAATATGACTTATTTCTAAAATAAGAACCCACTTTTGTAAAATAAGACCCAGTTTTTTTAAATTATTCAAATCCAAGGAACTCAAGATTTCAAAAGCCTAGAGATATCAATGATGAATTAAGTTAAAATAAAAGGAAGAATGTAAAAATGCTACACATTTTTTTATTTTTCTCAGTGATTTGTTTGTAGCAAGATTTGATTCTACATATTAAAAGCATTTGGGTTTTCATCGGCTACATACAGTTTTTTCAAGCATTTTGATGGCATATGTTCTGCATCATTTGCACTGCATTCAGGCTCTTCACTTTCAAATTCTTTAAACTCAGTTATTTCTGGATACAAAATTTCCTAGACTTGCAATGATTAAATCTTGTATAATTGATGATAAGTTGTAAAAAAAACTTTTTTTTCTGGAATACAGCTACAAATATTATTAGATATGTCCATGCAATTTCAGTTAATCAAGTGTTGGATAATCAAAAGTCTACTGTACTTTTAATACAATTTAAAACATTGTTGGAATTTCATATTTATATTAAGCTACAGCACATTAATATATATATATATATTACTTTTCCCATCATATTCTGGAGCGAAAAATAGCAGCAGTGCAAAATATATTTTGTATTTTTTTTTTAAATTTCATCAAAATATCGAAGCAATTTAATTTGCATTAATATGCTAGTTTATAATTTTGTAAATAGCAAATGTAACCTCCCAGAATAAGAAAATTAAAAAAATATGAATAAATCTTTAGAAAAAAACAACAACCCTGAATTAACAACTTACCTTAAATACACTAAAGAATCCAGTATTTTATGCCATAATGTTAGTTACATGGTGGTTAATGAATACAATTGTTTTCTTAGCTTAATTCATTTATTTTACATCCTCAAATATACAAATAAAGTAACTTATGCATTATGAAAAGAAAAAATATATATATTTTGAATTTAGACAAGAATTAAAGTTTTATCCTAACTCCTAACAGTAAACAACATTTTTTAAAACAAAATTTTTAAAGTGTCATACTAAAAAATATCAAAAATCAGCAAAGGGTTTTCAATGCACTTGTCAAAATCATTAAGAAAATATAGCAACTGTTTTTCTAGTTTAGTTTTTCTTATTTTAATAAAGACCAAAATAACATTTCCTTAATTAAATTATCTGAAGCAGACCAGCAAAATATATGTATAAAGAGAATCAGAATCAGTTGAAAATTACTTGACTTTGTAATACATAAAAATATACCTCCATCTCCAACGTCCACACCAATCAATAACACTTCTCTTTAATCTAAAGCAACCTGTCGTACGATGGCCACCAGATCTTTTCTGAACTATACCTTCTTTTCGTTTGCTGCCCAAATTGTGAACAAATGATAAAGGAGAAATCTCTAAAAAATCCATCTACAAATTAAAATATTAGTTAAACTGAAGCATAATATTTAAATACACTGAAAAAATTTGCATTAAGAAAAAACTATAAAAAATATAACTTAAAATGACTTACAAAAATTATAAATTTTAAAAGAAAGTTAAAAAAATAATTTTTTTGGTAAAAAATTTCGTGATTTTGGGAAATAACCATTTTATAAAATACAGCGAGTATTAAAATTCGTTAAAACCTTTTTGTGTGCAAGAATGTGTAATGTAAAAACTTTTTAATTTTAACAATTTTGATAAATTTAAAATGAGATAATTGAAATGGAAATTTGGAGTTGAAATACTAATATATAAGTCAACAAAATGTATCTGTGAGCTTTTTATTGGAAAAAAATAATAATTATGCAAACAAATGCTATTTTTGTTAGTGTAAAAACTTTAAGGGCACCAATATATATATTTTTTGTTTAGAAATGTTATATATATAACTATTATTGATACGCACATAAAAACTCTTGTATATAGTGATTTTTCTGACATTTTTTATTAAGAGTTTTGTTAATTTTATAATAATGCAAAAACAGGTAAACTGATTGAATATGAAAAAGGTACTGTTGAATTTTTTACATTGTCAGGAATGAGTTGTCAGTCTATTGTAAAAAAGATAGGAAGATTTAAAACCATCATCAACAATTTATTAAGGTTAAAAGACAAGCATGGAAAAAAAGGACTGCTGGAGACAGATCAAAAGCCTTGTTGCCCAGAGATGAAAGAAGAGTTTTAAAGTTAGCATCAATTGGAAAATACTCAAGTCAAGAAATTTTATGAACAACTGGCTTCAATGCATACAAGAAAACAATCTGCAATATAATTACTCAATCTGGAAATTTCCATTACACAGCAAAATTGTGTAAATCATCTTTACAGACTAGGCACAAAACCCAGCATTTACAGTTTGCAAGACAAGTGATGACCTGGGACAATAAATGGCTGCAGGTTATTTTCTCAGATGGAAAAAAAATATGGAACTTAGATGGTCATGATGGCTCGAAGTATAACTGGCATAATTTGAGAAAAAAAAAGAATTTTTCTCAAAATGTCAATTAGGTGACAGATCCATTATGACATGGGGCTGCTTTTTGTTTTGTGGGGTCACTTGCATTTCTTTCAGGAAAAATTAATTCAAAGTCAAATTGTAGATTGGTACTGTAATGAAAACTTTTACTTTAAAAAATGTGTATTATTTTCCAGATATGGTACGGAATCTTGTGTGTGAGAAAGTTAACTAACCAAATTTTAAAGTAAAATTTGAAAAACGTAATGCTGTTATTTTTAATTTTGATAATTTTTAACTTTTAATAGTTTCTTTAGTAACTAAATTTTATTGTATTACTAGCTGACCTGCTCGGCATTGCCCGAGCTCGTGATTTATTTGCACTTTCAGCTGATAAGAGGTGTATTCTGATATAAATGAACCTGCGACACATGTTTTCCCTCTGCCTGCAGCACCGTATAGTAGGTGAGCAGTGCACACACTATAAAATCTTTTAGTTCTCTCTTCCGTCGCCAGGGGGCACACTGTTCCAAACGAAACTCCGACACGTGTCCCCACTGCCTCCGGCACCTTATAGTGTTGAAATAAAATAAATGCTAACTAATTTAATGCAAAGTTTATTTTAAAATTAGCTCGAAGTAAGCAGATAGTTAAACATTTGCTGGATTTTGCATCCTGACTCTTGAATTTAAAAAAAAAAGTGTTGTTCAAAGTTAAGAACATGATGAAACTTTAAGTTATATAATGACACAAAAGCAAAACAAACTTTTTCAGCTGAAGACTAGTTTTATTGAAAATAATTACTCACATTTTCTTGAATAAACCACAGTAGGTATCCAATTAGCATGATAAATATATCCATTGAAGAAAATACATGAACACATTCACAGAATGATGACATCTTAGATAATTGAAGTACACAAGCTAATTTTTGCATTAAGCTGCCATGTCTATTTTTAATAACTACTGAATTTGCAATAACTTAAAGTAAAACATTATTCACTAGTTTAAATGTTTAACATAAAAGATTATATTTACACTCCAACGATGCCTTAGATACAATTGCCGGTTACATGAACTAATTCCAATTAATCCATTTAAGTATATTGAAAGAAAACACTGGCATCTATTTATACTAAACTAACATCGACATGTGCCTAGAAAACACCCACCTTTCATGAATCTTCCACGGAAATTTGCATACACGTGCTTTGCTATGGTGAGCATGCTATCGGCCAATCCGAATGACCACATAATTCGCCATCTGTTGAGTTATCGACGCACTATGTCATTTGTTTATGTGAACTTTCCGTGTGAGCTGTGATGTGCAATGTGGTAAGTTAAAACAATGTATTTGAAAATAAAATGTATTTATTTAAATTTTTTTCAAATTTAATAAGGTGAACTTATAACACGTATTGGTAAATATGGTGAAAGCTAGGTATGTGTAGATGATAATGAATGTGTAGTTTAAAGCTATACTTTAATAAAAGTATTTTAAGCAGATGGATGTTTGAGTCAATGAGACTAACATACATTTGGAGGTCTGTTATCCCAACATATAGCAGGTGTGCTGCACATGCGCCCTTTAGTTCTACTTTCCACCGCCAGGGGGCACAATTTACGGATTTTTGGATGTTTGACGAACATCCGACATGGGTACCTGTTGTATCAAGGGAGTTGAATGAACCAATTCCTGTTGAAATGACCCATAGAACTAGAGAAAATGATGTGCCCCCTGGTGGTGGTATGTGGAACTAAAATCTAACATGATCGAAAACCAAATCTAATCATCCAAACCCCGTTGTGATCGTGCCCATAGAACCTGAGATAAGAATGTAAATGCTCAATAACAAGTCATTTACTTTGATTGTTGGTATACATCAAGTAAATATGGATGTGTACTTTTATTAGGAACATAAATTTAATTTTTACGAAAATCATTATTTGAAATTTCTGGTATTCTCTATATATAACATTTATAAAATGCTATGGGAGAAGCTAAAAATATTAAATTTCTTAAATGGAATTAGTTTTGTGTAAATCAGAGCAAGGCATTAACCCCTTCCGTCCCCATACCCACCAATATAACGAATAATTTGTTCAAGAAAATCACCTTCTCCTACATTAACACGATCATTAAAAAAATAATTATATTTTTCTGATAATTAGAACATAAAGAAGCTACACTAAAAAAGCTGCCAGATGGCACCCCTTCCCATCCTCAATTTCAAATCTATATGTTAATTAGTTATCTTAATTTCTGTTCATTAGTAAAAATTGGCAGTTATTTCCTTTCATTTTCGCAAACTAAATGGAGGGATCGGCCAGAGAAACAGATCTCTTTGTAGTTCAATTTTTAATGAAAGTAGATAGATCCCTGTCTGAAACTTCCTTTGATTTTTTTTGACTGGCGCCGCCAGATTTTTGGCAGTTTTTTGCAAAAATTAAGAAAAATTACTGGTCGAATTTACAAAAATTGCATTGTCGGATATAGAAAATTGTTCAACATATTGCTCAGAAAAAGTAAAATCGATATCTTAATTAGTTTTCTTAAAATATGCCAATTAGTAAATGAATTTCAAATATTGTTTTTAGCTTCTAGGAGTAGATCTGACATCCAATTTTCTGCAATTGCTGTTGTAAATATCTTAACTGTGTGATTATATCCTCCATGTTCTTTTATGTTAATATTTACTTCTGCTATGTGGCAACACATGTTTATGTTAAAATTATTGGCATCAGTTTAACTGTTGTTTACCTGTTCTTAAGTAACACGAAACATGTAATATCATGTATATTTTATTACTATCATTAAACTTAAGTTAATCTAGATGAATCCAGTATCTTTCAATTTCAATTAATTTCTGCTCTAATGGATTACAAATCCTAACAGGTTATGGCCCCAGGCACGCTAACTGCACAAATCGGAAATAGAGTGGTGATAAAATTTAGAGGCAGTTCATAAGCCTAACACATGAGTTATAAAATTCAAGTCAGGAGTCTTAATAGTAGCACTGGGCGATGCATCGATGTATCGCGAAAAATCGATTTAAATCATAAATTGTCAAACCGGTTTCTTGATCTTTCGTTTAGCGATGCATCGCGGCGGCCACGATGCATCACACGCACACCAGATCGATGATGAACGAGGGCAAAGCTTTCTCCCGCGAACTTCGAAATGGATAAACAATGCATACGTGAATGAGACCGGTGTCAAAGATCGTCTTCTCCTCCGATCTTTGATGTGCATAAACGATGCATGCGCGAACGAGACCGGTGAGGAAAGGGTGATTTCGTTTCTCCTCCGGTCTTGCGTTTCCAAAGTGGATAAACAACGCTCCCGTGCAGCATCGTTGAGAGATCGCATCGTTGATTTAGCAGACATCGGGATTATCCAAAATCGATGCCGATCGCAAATAACTGCATGCCCAGTTACAAGTGAGAAAATACGGCGATGCAATTTGTGAAGTATATATATTTCCATGAATAAGTCACTTAGAACATGTGCGATAATCATTCAAATCCTGTTGAATTTTCAACTGTTGGGGGAGGGGGGGCAGTTTGTGAATTATTTCACAATTAAGTTTAAGAGATATAATAGTGCCAAGGGGAATTTGCCTCATGAATTTTCAATTTAGGTATTCATCTGAAATGAAAATTATTTTCATTTTTCTTAAAGTCAGAGCAGTAAAATATTATGGGTTATAGTGCTTGTTCTATTATTTAGAATTTCTTTAGGAACTAATTATTGATCAGAATTAAAATTGTAATAAATCTAAATATCAGATATTAATACTTGGGCAGTACGGAAAGGCGGGCTTTGCCCGCAAATCAATAAAATCGTTACTATTGAAGATAGTTGCTTAAAAGTTTGAGAGTGAATAGTTAAGTGAAATCTATTAAAATATCAAATTAAATTTTAGCCTGTACAGGAAGTGGTCTACGCCTGCAAATTGATAAAATCGGTAATATTAAAGATAATCGCATAAAAATATGAGAATGAATAGTTAAGTTTAACCTAATTAAATATCAGAAATTGAATTTTGGGCAGTACAGAAACGCGGGCTTCGTCTGCAAATCAATAAAATCGTTAATATGAAAGATAGTTGCTTAAAATTTGACAGTGAATAGTTACGTGTAATACATTAAAATATCAAAAATTAAATTTTGGCCAGTACAGGAGGCAGGCTACGCCTGCAAATTGATAAAATCGTTAATATTAAAGATAATTGAATAAAAATATGAGGGTTAATAGTTAATTGTAACCTATATAAATATCAGAAATTGAATTTTGGCCAGTACGGAAAGGCGGGCTTCGCCCGCAATTCAACAACATCGTTAATATTGAAGATAGTTGCTTAAAATTTGAGAGTGAATAGTTACGTGTAATACATTAAAATATCAAAAATTAAATTTTGGCCAGTACAGGAGGCAGGCTACGCCTGCAAATTGATAAAATCGTTAATATTAAAGATAATTGAATAAAAACATGAGGGTGAATAGTTAAATGTTACCTATCTAATTATCAGAAATTGAATTTTGGGCAGTATAGAAACGCAGGCCTCGTCCGCAAATAAATAAAATCGTTAATATTAAACATAATTGCATGAAAATTTTAGTGTGAATAGTTAAGTGTCATTTATTTCAGTATCAGAAATTAAATTTTGGCCAGTACACGAGACGGGCTATGACCTGCAAATTAATACAATCGTTCATATTAAAGATAATTCTATAAAAATATGAAGGTGGAATAGTTAAGTGAAATATGTCTAAATATAAAATTCTGGTTTTTGATATTATTTTAAGAACTAAGCTCATTTTAAGAATGATTCTTCTAATTAATTATAACATATTTTTTCAAATTTTTATTTTTTGCAGCAAGTTTTATTATATATTGCATTTTTGTCTTTAAACATAAGCCTAAAGAAAAAAGGTTTTTTAAAACATAATATAAGTTTAATGTTTATGTATAATAAATACTCCTAAATTTTATATTAAAATTATGACCATGTTTGTAATACTAAAAGTCTAATATCGTGATGCATCGCGATATAGCCTTGATGATGTATCGCGATATAGAAATCCTAATATCGCTTAGTCCTACTTAATAGTTTGCAAAAATGGAACAAGGAAAGATCCCTGTTAAGCCATTGTGTGGATAAAGTGACTGGCTGATATGGAAATATTAAATAAAATTCGTATTAAATTATCATGAGGATGCTTTAGAAGTCGTTGAAGGAAAGATGAAGAAACCAGAGAAGCCTGTTGCAGAAGCAACCGAAATGATCCAAAAGGAGTACAAGAAAAACCTAAAGGATTATAACAAATCAAACAACAGTGTTATGATGGTTCTTATGAACTCTATGACTGAAGATTCTTTACAAAAAGTAATGAGATTCAACAGCGCAAGGGATGTATGGCTCAAACTTCACAAAATATTTGTAGATTGATCAGACAATCAGCTTTACAACATATGCCTACAATTCTTCAAATTTAATTGTTCAGATGAGGACATGACAGCTCATCTGTCAAAACTGAAAAAATTGTAGAATGATCTGAACAGTGGCTTTGAAAGTAAGAAAGAAAACAAACTTCCAGAAATGCTGCTAATTTGTAAAATTTTGTATACTCTTCCTCTTAAGTATCGTTCTTTCAAATCAAGTTCGTTACTTTTAAGTGATGAAAAAAGAACCTTAGATGAATTAATGACACAGTTCTGTACTCATGAAAGAGAATTAAAGAAAGATACAAATTTTACTGAAATTTTAGACTAAGAAACTTTAATAGCAAATTTAGAATTTAAACAGAAGTCATTTCCCAACAAGAATACTAAGTGTAATTACTGCCATCAAAGGAGACACTGGGTGAAAATTTGCAAGAAGTGGATAGGAGATGGAAAATCACCAAAGCCAAGCAGCTCAAACACAAACCAGGCAAAGGAGATAAAGGTAATGCTTCTGCAAATATAACTCTTTTAGATGTAAATGAAGAGGTATTTTCTGCTGAAATAAATTCTGATTATTGGTTTATTGATAATGGGGCCTCAAGGCATGTCACCAATAATAGTCATTGTTTTGTTGACTTTGAAAATTTTGAGCTCCCCCATAACATCATTGTTGCAAATGGAAAATCATTGCCAGCAATTGGAAAAGGTACAATTAAAATAATGACCATTGTGAATGGGAAGAGCCAAATAAAATTTCTAGAAAATGTCTGGTATGTTCTAGAAATTAGCAAAAATTTGTTCTCTGTGTAGCAACCCAGGACAGAAACCAGAACAGTATATTCGAATCAACATTCAAAGACTGTTGTTTAAAAATTGATGATGAAGCAGACCTACACAGTTTAGGAAATGTCGGAGGTGGTCTCTTCAAAGATGCTATGAAGACATTAGCTCCAGAAACCCAAATCGATACAATAATGGCTGTAAGCACAGACTTGAATCTTCAACTTTATCATGAACGTTGGGGTCACCAAGACAAACAGCACATTAAATAGATTATTGAAAAGGAAGTGAATGTCAAAGTTAAACCTGACATGAAATTATGCGAAGCCTGTGTATATGGGAAAGCTCATCGTTTGAAATTCAGAACAAGAAAAAAGGCTACAAATGCAGGAGAACTAATTTCTACAGACATTTGTGGACCATTTGATGAGTCATTTAGAAAATTTCGATACTTTACCATTTTCAAGGATGTCTACAAAAAAGTTTCGATACTGTTTCTTCCTGAAACATAAATCAGAGGTAAAAGATATGCTTGAAAGTTTCATAGCTCATTCTAAGAATTTAAGTCATAATATTAAGGAGATAATCAGTGACAATGGTGGGGAATATGATAGTTAAGAAATAAGGATCATACTGAAGAAGCATGGAATTTCTCATAGACCAACAGCTCCATACACCCCAGAACAGAATGGCAGCTCTGAACAAAAGTACAAAACAGTCGTTGAAATGGCTCGAACTCTGAAATATTCAAATGAAGAAATAACTTCAGTGCCAAACTCAAGTCCGTATGAGCTAAGGAGGGGTAAGAAACCCAGAATAAAAAACATGTGCATCATTGGATCTATTTGTTATGCTCATATCCCAGTCCAGAAAAGAAGATGGACAAGAAGGCAACTAAAGGCTATCTTGTCAGATATGATGGAGACGAGAGGTACTGTATTTATATCAAAGAAACAAGGACCGTCATCTGTTCCAGAGATGTCATATTCGAAGAGAAACCCTCCATGTCAAAGAATGCAATAACATTGCCTTTTCCACAAGCTACTGAAAGAAATCAATTTTACAATGATGAAAATAAAGTTACAGTAGATGAAGATTTGCAACTGGAAGAGGAGGAAGTGATAGACATACAGCTAAAGGAAAGTCGAACCAAAAGACAAATATCTGCACCTAAGTGGACAAAAGATTACATTATGGAAGATTTAGAGATAAATGAAGAAGATTCTCCAGAAATATATAGAGTAACAAGTGAAGGGGAGTGCAGTTGACAAATGAAGAAATCTGTGCGTGAAGACCCAAGGGCATCCAAGAAAAATGATCCTGAAACTTTGGAAGAAACATTAACTAGTACAGATGCTGAGAAGTGGAAGGTAGCCATGGGAGAGGAATAGGAAAATTTAGGAAGAAATGGAACTTGGAATATAGTCTCTCGACCAAAAGGAAGAAAAGTCGTGAAATGCAAGTGGGTTTTCAAGAGAAAATATGACAAAGATGGATACACAGAAAGATATAAAGTATGATTAGTGAAGAAGTTTGTTTGTTAAAAAAGAGCCAGTATGGTCTGCATCAATCTGGAAGAGAGTGGAACATATGCCTCGATAAATTTCTCAAATCAGCTAAACTGACAAGATGAAGAGCAGATCCATACGTTTACTTTGATAAGAAAAGGAAATTGATTGTAGGTGTATAAGTAGATTATTTCCTTGTTATGTCCAGTAAAGTTTCCACTATTCAAGAATTTAAAAACATTATTGGAAGTGTTTTTGAAGTCAAGGATCTAGGAGAAATAAATCATCTACTTTCAATTAAAATAAATAGATGGTTCCATGAATAAAGATGGTTCCATGACTCTCGATCAAAGTGCTTATGCCACTGAGCTGTTGCAAACAACTGGTATGTTAAATGCTAAAGGAGCATTAACACCTCTATATCCAGGCATGAAATATGTACCAGCATCCAAGGATAGTATGTTGAATGCTGAAGGAGCATTAAAATATAGACAGGCTGTAAGGGGGCTCTTGTAACTGGCAGGAGGAACAAGTCCTTAGCATTTGCCACTACTTATATGAGCCAGTTCAATAATTGTCCAAGTAAGGATCACTGGTCTGGTATACATCATATACTCCGTTACTTAGCTCATACCAAGGAATTAAAAGTTAAATTTGCGATAAGAGAGGCTAGCGATAAGAGTTGATCGGCAATCATTCAGTGGTTACGTTGTATTGTTTGCAGGTGGGGCTGTGTCATGGAGCAGCAATAAGCAGAGGACAACTACGCTGTCTACAGTTGAGGCAGAATATTTTTCAATGTGCCATGCTGCAAAAGAGACATTATGGTATCAAAACTTTTTGAAAGAAATTTTGAGTGAACATTCCTTGAATACTCCTCAAAATATATTTGTGGATAATCAAGGTGCTATTTCCCTAGCCAAGAATCCGGTTTCATCAGAACGTAACAAGCACATTGAGCTCAGACATTTTTTCCTACGTGAAAAGGTAGAGGAAAAACTGCTAACCTTTACATATGTGACATCCAAATTGAATCTTCCGATATGTTGAGCAAGAGTGTTACCAGGACAATTATGCAAAATCACAGACTCAGTGTAGGACAAACACTAATAGAGATCTAATCAAGGAGAAGTGTTGAAAATATCTTAACTGTGTGATTATATCCTCCATATTCTTTAATGTTAATACTTACTTCTGCTATGTGGCAACACTATGTTTATGTTAAAATTATTGACATCAGTGTAATTGTTGTTTACATGTTCTTAAGTAGCATGAAGCATGTAGTCTCACATATATTTTATTACTATCATTAAACTTAAGTTAATCTAGATGAATCTAGTATCCTTCGATTTATTTCTGCTCTAATGGATTACAAATCCTAACAATTGATTTACCTCAATTTTCTAATAAATTCTCATGGGATCATTGGAGAAATTTGTGTCAGGTTTTGCTATACGTGATTGATATAAAACAACTGAGTTTAAGTTTATCTAGAATTTCAAACTGTAACAGTGTTTATACTGATGCTACACAGGCTTCGTATTTAGTTGACCATAGATCAGTTAATGGTTCAGTAATTTTTGTTGACCAGGTACCAATTATTTGGAACTTTTCTAAACAGAAACGTGCAGCTTTATCAAGTATGGAATCTGAATTCTGGCATTTTCGGATTTGGTAAAGAAATTGTGTTGGCTAACTCAAATCTTAAATAATTTTTCTTTTTTTAACTTAAACTTAACTAAACCTACAATTTATTGTGATAACCAAAGAAGTGCTATCAGTTTTTTTCAGTTTTATTGTTTTTCTAAAACAATATAGAAAATACAAGAACCAAATATATTGATACACGTAGTTATTTTGTAAAGGAAAACATTGAAAATTTTGAACTTGAAATACATATTTGTTAAACATAATGTTGCTGATGTAATGACCAAGGTATTACCTGATGACAAATTTTTTTACTTTAGAAAATGGTTGTTTGGCTAAACAGAAGACCTGGGGGGAAAAAGAGGCATTTAAAGGGTTTCTTTTTTTTCCAGCTTTCATTTATGTTACTTCTGGCGTGTACTTCTGGTGGTATTTCTTAAATATAAGTTTTGCTTAAAGAGATTTGGTAGCCGCCACCACAAAGATTTATTGTTATACTTCTAATTTAATTTACTTATTGTTTGCTAAATATCTCAAATAGTTTATATATCTTAAATAATTATTCATTTTAATACTTAAATTCATTACTGCACAAGACATAATTTGTATAACATTTAAATCTAATAGTTCTTGAACTTACAGAAAAATTACATGCTTGTTTACTTTCCTAGAATAGGGTTAGGTGGTTGGTGGTGAAAACTTTTTTTTACTTTTAAGTTAACTGTCTGTCTACTGGTTAATGCCTATGATGCAATTTGATACAGTGATGTCATATTTTCTTGTGGGTGTGTCTTCCTGGAATTGAAACTTGTGTTTTCTAATTGGCAACATCATAATGCTAATTTTCTACAGCTAATTTTGTATATATTTGGAAGAATTTTCACTAAGCATTCAGATCAGCATGCGAGCCTCAAAGTAACAGCTTGTTTTGTGGGGAGTGTTATATGGCAGTAGGTCTACCTATTTTTAGTTTTGTTATGTATGTAATTAAATTAGAAAGTGTGTTTTGGACTGTGCAACATTATATGAAGTTTTGATGCCCATCCATATTAGAGATTTTTACTTATGTGTTATCTATTATGCTAGTTATGTTTATTAATGTTGTTGCTGCAAGTTAATCTTTTACTAATATGTTGTTATATGTTCAAAAGCAATTTGGTTTTTCAGATATTGTGGGTGAAGAGTTATCTGATCCTACACATATCTAAAATTCTTTCTGGCCATCTTTCACCTGTTGCAATACTACTGGCAGGTGGGAAATGGATTTACCAGCAAGTTAATGTGTCTATCTACACAAGCCATAAGACAAAACTCTGGTTCCAGAAGAAAAATATTGACATTTTGAAATGGCCACCTGCGAGATGAATTCTCACATTATTTCTTTTGCCGTGATTTATATATATATATATTTTTTATCAGCATTTCCGTATGATATGCTGTCTACATAATAATTATTTTTAGCAATTTAAATTCTTTTTTGTTGTTTAATATGTTTTTATAATACAGTTTAATTATATAGATACAATTTAAACTATGAAATTTTGCATGTTTATATACTTAATGAAAAGTAAAGTCAAAATAAATAATTAAATAAACAAAAAATAGGCAATTGGTACTCCTGTGGATCACAAAATTTTGTTTGTTTCAAAATTTATTTACTATTATTTACATAAACTTCTCTTTTTCACAGTGAAATAAATATATGTTACATAAAATTATAACACGCTGTTTTATATGTTAAATTTTAATTTTTCTGTTAGTATTATAATATTATTTCAAAATATATTTTAAACAACTAAATTTTTTTATTTTGATTTTTAAATCTTGGATTCTTGTGTGTGTATAATTAGAATAACTGCCTAGTACCCATGTACTTAAAAATAAGTTCTAAAAAGATATTTAATTGCTAAAAATAGTTATCACATAGGCAGTAAAGACAAAACCAAGAATCCAAGCTTTTAAAAAATTGTTAAAAATTTAAAAGAATATTTTTTTAAATCATGAAATATTAAAATATTTGTATAATAAATTAAAATATATTATAGATTTATATCACATACTTTATTTAAATATATTATAGATTTATATCACATACTTTATTTCTCTGTGAAAAATTGTAGATTATATGATCATTTTAATAACTGTAAATAAATGTATATAGCAGCAAACTTTTCTGGTCTATAGAAATATAAATTACCTTTTTTTTTTTTTTTTACTTTTCATTATACATTTAAGTATACAAAGTTTCATAGTTAAAACTGCACTTATATGCTACAAAACTTATATTTATATTTTTTATAAATTTCAATGATTATACATATTTTTTTTCAATTGTAGTTCGAAAATAATTGATAAAAATTTTCGCTGCAAAAAACAAGTCTAGCTGGGATTTGAACCCAAACAGTAAAATTTTGAATCCTGTGCGCTGCTAGTCAAGCAGCTGAGCCGCTTGCCAAAGGTAGAAATTTCAGATTATAAACTGTGACGTAAATTTTGAGACCTTTTTTCTCAAGACCCCCAGGGTATTGCACTTTATGACTTTCATATATTTATATACTAACTATATACTATTGATACTCAAAGATTTGTGGCATTCTGTGACCCTGACCTCAGAACCTCGCCTTGTAAGACAAAATACTGTCTATGATGGAAATACTGTTTAAATGGTCCCAACAGATTTTACCTCAGACAGAATTTCATGCATAAAATTTATTTTCTTAATTTCTGTAGGTTAAAGGCAAGAGTCAAGCCTCACTTTTTAAAATATAATTTATATAATCTACAACAAGGTTACACAGTTGTATACAGTTATATATTAAGTTATATAGTGATATTTTAATTTTAAAAAATCTAACTTACCATTTCATGATGAGTTCGATATAAAGGAATCCTTAACACATTCTTAATGTATTCTTCCAACTGTTCCTGCAAAAAATTATGTACATTTAATGCCATTTGCTACAGGTGAATCACTAAAACAAATTTAATAAATGTTTATTTTAATTTTAAAGCTACTTAAGATTTACAGATTTTGCAGATATAAAATTTAGTTTTCAAAAAACATCAGTATGTAACTTTTTAATGTTAATACAATAATCTCTAAAAAATTTGGTAATCATAAACTTTTAATTTGTATTAAAACAATTTCGGCACTTCTAATTTATTGAAAAACCTGTCATACTTGCAATAATTACAATGAATTAATATAATATTTTAAAATAATATAACTTAAAATGTAATTATGGAAGCCTAGTTAAAAAATTATTTTTTTTAAAGATGTGTTATTCTAAACATTGTATGTATAATTAAGTGGCCTGTTAACAATATACATGAATTTCATAAAAAAGGTGATTAATGTTATTTCAGTTTGAAACCAAATCCTGCTCACAAATCAGTGTCAATTTCATGTTCTAGTTCAGTCCATTTAATCTCTATCTAGATCTTTAGTGTAAAAAGAAAATAAATTAAAACTAATATTTAGTAAGTATTGAACTTTAATGACAAGTTCTATTTATTTTTTAACATGCTGGGTTAAATTCTTTTTAACTATCTTTATTTTTTCTTTCTTTATGTTAAGAAGATAAACATGAGCAACTGAGGCATAAGAATATAAACAATATTATAAAACAGGGTGTCCACCAAACTAGTTTGATTATCAACCCCTTCAAAAAATCTCTACTCTTTATCAATCCCCACTACTTTACTATTTCCTAATTATAATAAAACAATAAATAAAAATCTTATGCGATTTTTAAATTGTTTGTTAAATGTATTATGTATGTTTAATGCATTTATTTGAAATCAGGTGCATTGTAATACTTTCAGGTTTCAAAATTGATTGCTGGAATATTAAGAATGTTAGGTTAAACCTTGAATATCCATGAAACTTGTTACGTCATCGTACATTACCTCTGTATTAATACAATTAAATCAATTCCTTAAATTCAAATTAATTCCCATTTAGCTAAAATTAATACTCATTTTTCAATAAATTCAATTTTCTTTCTAAAATTCAAATATTCCGTTTGAATTATTTATATTCCATTATTAATAACTAATCATGAAATTATTTTTAGAAGCTTTCATTAAAGGATATGTTAATTAAATATTCTGTAAATTGTTCCCCCATGCTGTAAGAATGACAACATTTTTCTCCTCTTCTACCCAGGGCCGTAGCTAGCAGTAAACAATAGGGGGTACTCAAGAAAATGTAGGGGGGGGGGGGGGGGTTGGGCTTATACTATTTCTCTCTCTCTCTCTGACACATGCACGCACAAACACAAATATACTATATGATCAAAATATTATATAGAAAGGTAAATTAGTGCATATTCATATTGTAGGCACTATGTTTCTTATTAAATTGTTTATAATAACTTTATTTGATGCTAAGAAAAGTAAGGCTGCAGACAGGGATGTAATGGAGGATATACAGTGGATACGCTGTATACCTTCTGGATTATTTTAAGGAATACCGTATACCCTCTTCTCAAAAACACTATAGCATATACTTTTTAGGGTATATCCTTTGCCTAAAGTGTATGTCCTCTGGTGTTTTTACTACTACATCACTGGCTGCAGAATGAAAATTTTCAGTGTATAATTATACTAGTGAAATAATAAGTGATGATGTCAATAAGTAAATAAAAAGTCCTTCCGGCCTGCACCGGGAGGAAAAGATAGCTTTCATAGTCCATGTTTTTAAAAATTCAACTCATTTTACTCAAACACCCGAAGCTAAATTGCTTGGAACTTGATTATAGAAAATTCAATCCCGGTTTTCGCTAATACTGAATTTGAATGAAAATTTCAGCATGAGAATTACAGCATAACAAAAATCAGATTGTTTCAAAATGTCAGCCACCCTAGAATTTCAAACTGCCATATCTCTGCCATCTTTTAAGATAAAGCCAAAACAAAAAATGTTCCAGAATCCTTGTATCACAATCTAACACTTAACGGAAACAACTTTTTTAATTTATAATTTTTTATACATTTTTTGAATTTTAAAAAATTTAACTTGCCGAAATTTTGAAACAAGATGGCGCATGAAGCTGGCCAATGAACTCGGTCGAGACCTTGGGATGCTCTGTACACAAGATCAGTCACATTCATATCGGTTCACAAATAAGAGTTACAGCTTAACAAATATCAGATTGTTTCAAAATCTCAGCGACCCTAGAATTTCAAACTGCCATATCTCAGCCATTTTTAAATATATATCAAAAACAAAAAAATTTCTAGAATCCTTGTATCACGTTCTCATACTTAACAGAAACAACTTTTTTAATTTATAATTTTTTTGTACATCTTTTTGATTTTTAAAAATTTTTTTAACTGGCCGCCATTTTAAAACAAGATGGTGGATGAAGCTGGCTAACGAACTTGGTCGAGACCTTCGTATGTCCTATACACATATTCAGTCACATCCAAATTGGTTCATAAATAAGGGAGTTACAGCATGACATATGTCATATATATACATCAACATTTGAACGAAGGGTGGTTTGGGGGTCTGGGGGTCATGATCGGTGAAAATATACCAAAATTTTTTGGAATTGCTTTCCTCCGAATGGCTGCAATAGGTAGCTTTTTGTAATGAAAGCTACCTAAAAGCTGACAGTTCACCTGTTTCACAAGAGTTGCAACCTTTAATTTTTTTCTGAATATTCCCTGCCCTTAAAGATTCTATAGTCATGTTTTTAAATGATAAAAAAAACATTAGAAAAATCAAGGGTGTATTTTGAATTTTAAAATTATTTTTGTGTCTAGTCAAAAGCTAAAACAACTTTATTTAAATTGGCTATAACTCACTAGAATAACTTTGTTTTATGCTAATAATGGAAAACGCTGCAAAATGAAAAAATTCAGTATATAACTAATGCAAAAGTCAATGTTTGCATCAGCAAAAGGTTACTAATTCTGAATATGGACAGATAGGATGCATGCCTATTGAAGCACTTATTTGCAGTTTTTAAACAAATACTACAATTTAGTATTTATACAGAACTGTAAAAAGCCCCCAAAACTAAGTTCAATTTTTGAACAGAGTTTCATTTGGATTTTTGAAACAGAGTTTTATTTGGTGGCCTTGGCAACTTTCCCAGGGGGGGGGGGGGGGGGGGGGGGGGGCTCAAAAATTTTCAGGGGGTGCTGAGCCCCCCTGGCACCCCCTAGCTACAGCCCTGCTTCTACCTGTAGCTCTGCAACACATACCCACTGGGCTGTTCATTTGCGACTGGTTAGCTAGTGATCATCACAAAAGTAGCCCTATCAGGCAAATGTGCTTGCTACATGATGGGATTATCGCTCTATGTACAATCTTTTCAGAGTAATTTCATTGATGCTAAATCATGTGTGGTGTTTAGTGGTTTTATTACTAAATATTTTTATTTTTCAATGGCTTCTATTGTAACTAAAAAATAGTCTATATCCATAGACATAAAAATGAAAATTCTTGAAAGAGTGGAGTAGCATTATATAGCAAAATGTGAAACTACTAAAATGTTTAACATCCCAAAAAAGCACTCTTTTCATGATCATAAAATATCAGGATGCCATAATGAAAGCAAAATAATCTATACTGCTAAACAAACTCCATAACAAAGAGGATATCCTCTAAATAAAGGCTAAAGCTCAAGCATTTGCTGAAAAGTTGGATGTCAATGAAAAGTTCAGAGCCTCAGATGGATGGCTGTAAAATTTCAAGACGCGAAATGGATTATTTTTCAAAAAACTGTGTGGAGAAAGCTCTTCTGTAAATCTTGAAATAGTGAACCAATGAAGAGATACAATACTGAAAAGACTTAAATGAATACAATGAAGATGACATATTTAATGCTGACTAAACTGTTCTTTTTTTGCAAAGTTGCCACCAGAGACAGAGAGATCTTTAGTTTTTAAAGATAGAACATGCTCTGGAGTGAGGGGGCAAAAGAAATGTACTGTTCTATTAGCAGCTAATATCTTTGGAATAAAAAAAACTAGTAAACTCTCAGAAAAACAGTGCCTTAAATATTTGTTCTTCTGAAAGTTTACTCAAAACAGAATTGGACTACATTAAATCCATTGCCATTGATCAGAGTTATCCAACTGAAATCGTCGATTCAATTCATAATAAATTCATTAAATGTACCCATTCTAAAACTAACATTGTTTGCAATGAGAATTAAATTATACTTCTATATTTTCTGAAAATTAGCCATCAAATATCCAAAATCTTGATAAAATTCGATTTTAAAATAATTTGTACTCCATTTAACAAAATCATACAAATATCAAACATCCAAGACAGATTTTCAAATTGTGGAATTTACAAGATATCTTGCAAGTATGATAGAATGTATATATGATCAAACCAAGTGATCTTTTAAGGTCCGCTTGGGGAGCATAAAACCAATGTTAAAAATGGTGACATTAAATAATCTGCTATTGTTGGTCTATGGATCATAATTTTAACTCTTCCAAAGGTTCAATAATTCAGAAATGCTCATCAATTTACGATCTTGATTATAAAAAGTATATTATAATATATGGAAGAATTTTAATAGCTTGGTTAATAATATGTCCAGTACATTTTTCTAAAGTCTGGCTTCCATTTCTTTAATCCACTCTCTTCCCTTTCTCCTCTCTTTTTCAACTTCCTGCTTAAGCTCTTACAGATGGGCTAAGTGTTTCTCATTGGTCTCCTCGATCAAGCTCAATTGAGCCTCGATCTCTGTGAAGTCTCTTGACTTCACAGTTTGTTTTTTAACACTTAAAACCATTTTGCCCTTGGCCGCAATCTGCATCGCTTGCATACATCCATGTTTTAAACACTTGCCTCTGGTAATTTTAACCTTTGCAGTGATGATGGAAGTTTTAGAAGCTCCGAAACAGCTGTTTGCCTTCTTCTACACATATATTTACACTTGTGCTACTGTTACATTGTCCATTTATTTTTTTAATACTAACTATACATATATATATATATAAATAATGTTACAAGATGCATGTAACATCCTTTTATTAAAGAATTTATTTTAATTAACATATATAATCAGAATATTAATTAGGCTTATTTATCTCATTAATTAATTCAAATAAATTATATTTCATGTCAAAATTTAATAACATCACCAATCTTTATTATTCTCAAATTTAAATATTTTGGTTAAAGATTTCTAATATTTTTAAATTAATTAATATATTTATAAGGATAAATGATATATTTAATTAATTCGGAGAAATTCTATATTCATTTTAAATCTAATATTTTCAACGATCTTTTAATCTATTTCAAAATCGAAATTAAATAATACCTTTCAACTTAAAATAAATAATTTAAAATATAAATCATAATTTAATAATTAATTACATCGTTTAATTAATTATCTCTATATTTATTTTCATTCATTTTATTCAGATCTAAGCCAATTTATTAATTTTGGCTACTTTGAAACTGCCCCTAAAGAAAAATGGCAGATTCTGAGTCTGATTTTCTCTTTCCTTCTAGCTAAAAACAACAACTTTGCTTCCCCGCAAACAGTTTTTTCTGTCAATATTCAGCCATCTTTACTCCTGGTTCATTGAACCTCGTAGCAACACGCCTTGTAGCAGAATATTCTGTGTAAATCTGCAGCAAATCAAAATTTATCTGCAACCCAAAAATGCTGGACCAAGCTTACTATCATAAGAAATTATAGTAGCCCATAAATCAAGCAAAATTTATATTTACAAAGAAAATATAAGAAGAAAATAAAATAAATCTAAAAACAAAAATTAAATATTAACAAATTGTCTTAGCCCAGAATTTTTTTTATAGCTGTCAGATTGATCTGCAAAGTATAAAAATAATCTGCAGCGCTGCTGCTGTGCTATACTGTTTCTGCTACTAGGACAACACGTAACACCCCCACATTCTTTTACATTCAAAATCGTTGCTATTCAGAAAAATAGCACCGAAATAACTCTCAGAATTATTCGGATTGTGAAATGCATTGGCCGATTTTGGTTTAAGGACATGCGCACGTTATTCTTATTGGTTAGGAGTGTAACTTTTGGAAAAATCGAATAGCGTAGTTTTTTAAAAATAAATTACGGCTTTCTAGCTTGGGAGCCAGAGAAGTCAAGATGTGAAAAACATTTTTCTCGAGTCACGTAGTCAGTTGTTGTGCTATGTAAAATCCAGACTTCAACTTGACTCTGCAATACTTCATTGATAAATATTGCATCAATCGACATTATTTATCAACACTACTGAGTATTTTGTAATTTTAATACTATAAGTTAAATATATTTTGCTAATTTTAATTTCAAAATTCGCCAAGATAAGAAAGAAAGATATTTTTTGTAAGGCCCAGTTGTTGTCGCTGTGTTCATCAAATTAAATATTTTCATGAAAAATTCCATGGCTCAATTTTATAAAAGTTCAAGATGACCTGGCTGAGTATTTCTGATAGCTGTGTTGGTGCCACTCTTGGCTTCTAATATTGCTTGGCAATAAATGTAAAATCAGAAATTGTTTGCTGTTTGTTTCATGCGGTAGTCTCCAGTTGGGAGCTCCGTGAAAAATCATTTGTTAATTAAAAAAAATGGTTTTGTTACATTTAATTCGTTGAAATTTTATAAATAGTTATTTAATTACAGTCCACATATTTCCGTAGCCCAACATAATGGTCCGTCGAGCCGGAGAGAAATTAGTGACTGCTGGATTTATATTGTGTTTTCATTTAAAAGAAAAAAAAAATATTGTCACAATGGATGTCAAGGTTTTAAATCGAAGAAGGGGTTGTCGCGAATCCAATTGAATTAAACGTATTCTTGGCTCTTACTAACAGGCGATGTTTGCATAAATGTATCTTTCTAAGCTGTGTGAGAAATTTGTTTTTGTTTTTGTTTTTGTAGATGTAAATTTCTAAGCTGTGTGAGCAAGATGTTTTTTGTTTTTGTAACTGTATTTTTCCAAGCTGTGTGAAAAAATGTTGTTGTAGAAATGGTTTTGTAGAATGTTTTGTCGGCACGGAAGTGAGATAATAAAAAGATATTCGTTATGTTTTTTAAAAGGAATGTTTTTCACGTATTAAAGTATTATTTTCTATTGTTTTAAAAATGACGAAAGTATTAAAACGGGTAGTTTTAATGTATTGTTTTAAAAATGACGAAAGTATTAAAACGGGTAGTTTTAAGCTATCGAAAGTCGCTATGTATGTATTTGCGACAATTTGGTGCCCGAACAGAAGGACATAGGAAGTAATATTTTTTAAGTGGAAAACTGTTCAAGTATGGATGCGCTAAAAATAAAAAGAACACCCCTTAGAAGCGCATTTACGAAGACTTTAAATGCTTTAAACGAAGCTATTAACCAGTCAAGCCCAGATGTTAATCTAATAGAAGAGCTTTTAGATCAATTAGTAGACAAAGCATCAAGATTACATTCCACAGATGACGAAATATTAAATTTTATGTTGGCGAATGGGTCTCCAGAAAAAGATTATGTAAAAGAGTTCGAGGCATGCGAGGAATACCATGAAAAATTAATAACAGTGAAGCAAAGTGTAAGACATTTTTTTGTTAAGCCTACCGTCCAACATCAGCCTCTTTTATCTAATTCGATAGAAAACGAAAGAATGGGATCCCGCACCCTTAGATTACCTGAAATTAGTTTGCAGCCGTTTGATGGGGACTCAAGATCGTGGTTAACATTTTGGAATACCTTCAAGAAAATTCACGAAGACACTGTGTTAGACGATCACTCGAAGTTCGTATATCTGATGCAAGCAATTACTCCGAAATCGAAAGCGTCTCAAATTGTGAAAAGTTATCCTATATCGGCTGAAAATTATGCTAAAGTAATTCAACATCTTAAAGAAAGATTCGGAAGAGAAGACACTCTGATACAAATTTATGTTCGCGATCTGCTGCAGCTGGTATTATGTAATAATAATACATCGAAAAGAGAGTGTAATTTGTCGTCGTTATATGACAACCTAGAAACCAAACTTAGATCGTTGGAATCTCTTGGGGTCACAGAGGATAAATACGCTAGCATTTTATTCCCGTTGGTGGAATCGTGTTTACCTCATGACGTTCTCCGAATTTGGGAACGGGATCGTGAGAAGTCTGATTAAGGTAAGAGTGAATTAAATTCTATACTTAATTTCTTAAAAAATGAAGCGTTGTCTGAAGAACGTATTTTATTGGCGCGTACTAGTTTTGGTTTTGATAAATCTAAGAATTTTACTAGATTTAAAAATGTTGAATATAATTCTGTGCCAACTGCTACTGATTTATTTGTAAGTGATAAATCTAAGGATAAACATTTAATTAAGAAATATGAGGAAACATGTATATTTTGTGACAAGTGTCACTTATCAGAAAAATGTTTTAAAGCTAATTCGCTTTCTTTTGAAGATAAACGAAGTATAATTTTGAAAAAGGGGGCTTGTTTTGTCTGTCTTAAGAAAAATCATATTTCACGTCACTGTAAATCGAAGATTAAATGTTTAAATTGTGGTAAAAGGCATTTTGCTGTAATGTGTCAAAATGTTTGTAATGAAGAGAGTAATACGGCATTAGAAAGTCGTAAACATGAGTCAGGGAGTAGTGATACTGTTTTGACTACTCAAGGTTCCGACCCATCAGTGTTATTACAAACTTTGCATGTACGTGTAAAGCACGATGGCAAAGAAAAAATTGTACGGGGAGTCATAGATACGGGCTCAGAGCGTTCATATTTATCAGAAGATGTAATTAAGTATTTGAATTATAAAAGTATTGATGAAGTTAAATTAATTCATAAATTATTTGGTGGTGTTGAAACAAGTGAGACAAACCACAACAAATATAGAATTCATTTAAGTAGTATTGATAATAGTTATAAATGTGATATGCATGTTTTAGATGTTCCTGTTATTTGTTCTAATATAAAAAAGGTGCCAAATGGACCTTGGTTAAAAGAATTAAATAAATATGGTATTAAGATTTCGGATGTTGAAAACAATGTATGTAAAACCGAAAACGAAATTAAATTGTTAATTGGTTCCGATGTGGCGGGAAAATTACTCACCGGAAATATTAAAGTTTTAAAAAGTGGTCCGGTTGCTGTAAAGACCCATTTGGGGTGGACTCTCATGGGGAAAATTCCAGGCATTAAATCTGAAACAAATGATTCTCTTATGGTTATTTCGTCTCTTTGGAACGAAAGTTCCGTTGCTGACTTATGGAAGCTAGATATTCTTGGTATAACTGATCCGGTTGAATCTAAAACTAAAAATGAAATTCATGAAGAAACTATGCAACATTTTAAAAGAAACATAAGAATAGATTCAGATGGGAGGTATGAAGTAGCATTGCCTTGGGTACTAGATAATGCCCGCTTACCTAGTAATAGAGAATTGGCCGAAAAACGGCTTGCTGCAACGAAGAAAAGGTTATCAAATTTGAATAAAACTGAAGTTTATAATGAAGTATTTGATACATGGTTAAATGCAGGAATAATTGAAAGGGTGGTCGATAATAAAAAATCCAAAATACATTATTTGCCACACAGGCCTGTATTTAAAGAATCGAGTGAAACTACTAAAGTAAGGCCGGTTTTTGATGCTTCGGCTCATGTGAAAGGTTTTCCTTCATTAAATGATTGTCTAGATAAAGGATTAAATATGATTGAAATGATTCCGACAATATTGCATCGTTTTCGGAAATTTCCTGTTGGTGCAGTATCTGATATAGAAAAGGCATTCTTACAGATAGGTATTACAGAAAGTGATAGAGACTATCTACGGTTTTTATGGAAGGATAATATAATTTACAGACATAAACGTGTGGTTTTCGGAATCAATTGCAGCCCTTTTTTACTAGCGGCTACTCTGAAACACCATCTGGAAAATACACCTGACAATTTTGTTTCTACAGCAGAAACTTTGAATGAATCTTTGTATGTAGATAATTGTGTTTGTAGTTTCAACACAACTGAAGAGTTAAACAAGTTCATAATTGAATCGAGAATGTTACTGTCCTCCGCGAAATTCAATTTAAGGGGATGGCTGTCAAATTATCCAATTCAAATTATGTCTGAAACTTCAACAGTTAACATAATACCAGTACTAGGCTTAAACTGGGATCTAGAAAACGATACCCTATCTTGCAAAATCGGCCCTATTGAGGAAGAGCAAATTATTCCTACAAAACGAGCTCTACTTTCATTGGCTCAGAAGGTTTTTGATCCTTTGGGATTTGCCTCACCCGTGACTTTGCTCCCTAAACTTATTCTACAAGAATGCTGGAAGTTGAAATTAAAGTGGGATGAATTAATTCCAGAGAATTTAGCTAAACAATTTTTGAAGTGGGTGCAAGGAATAAAATTAATTTCTGACATCAAACTTGAGCGCTGGATGAATCTACATAATTTTGAAAATGATGTAAGTCTTCACATATTTTGTGACGGAAGTAAACACGCATATGCTACTTGTATTTTTCTGAGAGTAAAGAAGAAAAATGAAATTTTGGTGAGTTTTATACAAGCACACGCAAGAGTAGCTCCTCTTAAGAACCTAACTATACCGCGGTTAGAGCTTTTATCATGCTGCATTGGAGCCAGGTTGGGTAGTCGTGTCATTGCTGATTTAAGAATTCCAAATTTGAAGATATGTTATTGGTGTGATTCAACCACAGCTTTAAGCTGGATAAAGCGAGATGATAGATGGGGAACATTTGTCTGGAATCGTGTAGAAGAAATCAGATCTTTGTCACAGAAAGATCAGTGGCGACATATTTCAGGAAAATTTAATCCGGCTGATCTTCCTTCCAGAGGTTGTTCCATTGAACAGTTCTTGCAGCTAAAATGGTGGGAGGGACCAGCCTGGCTGGCTGAGCCAGAATTTACTTGGCCTCAAAGTGTCGAATCACCAGATGAAGAAGTTATTAATACTGAGAAACGGAAAAGTGTCATTTCAGCATTAAACAAGAACACGAAACCTAATGATTGGTATTATCGACGATTTTCATCATACAAGAAAATAATAAGATTGATTGCACGGATTCTAAGATTCATAAATAATTCAAGAAAACCGAATTTAAAAGAAGTATCTGATCTTACATGTTTAGAAATAGAACAAGCTGAAAGAAAATTAATGATTTTGATCCAGAAAGACAGCTTTGATGGAAAAAATAATGAGAAAATTCGTAGCCTAAGACCAATCCGTGATGAAGATGGTATCATCAGAGTAAAAACACAAGTCATCTATCGAGAAGATACTGTCAATTTTAAGTACCCAATTCTTTTGCCGTCTGACCATCCTGTAGTCCATCGATTGATCTCCTGGAAACACCAAGAGCTATTACATGCAGGAGTGGCTCTTTTGATGACATCTATACGAGAAGACTACTGGATCCTGAAAGCCAGGAAAACCATTCGAGCAGTAGTTCAGAAATGCGTGCGTTGTAAAATATTTAGTGCACAGAAGACAGAGTCAGAACCTATTGCATTGCCAGCAGAAAGAGTTCAAGATGAGGCAGTATTCCAAATAACTGGAGTAGATTTAGCTGGGCCCTTATATTTGAAAAATGGAAAAAAGGTATGGATTGTGTTGTACACTTGTGCAGTGTACAGGGCCATACATTTAGAATTAGTGACGTCATTAGCAAAAGATACCTTCCTCCAATCTTTTAGGCGCTTTATAGCGAGAAGAGGAAGACCGACGACCGTTTATTCTGATAATGGTAAAAATTTTGTCGGTGCAGATAGAGCTTTTTCAGACATCGATTGGGAACAGATCTCAGCTGCAGCAGCTGTACAAAAGATTCGTTGGAAATTCAATCCGCCTACTGCTGCCTGGTGGGGTGGTTGGTGGGAGAGGTTGATACAAATGGTGAAACGCATCTTGAGGAAAGTACTAGGTAGAGCCTCATTATCCTATGAAGAGCTTATCACAATTCTTTGTGACTGCGAACAAGTTGTAAATGCTAGACCACTCACGTATGTCTCAGAAGATGTGGATGATCTAGCACCTTTAACACCATCAATTCATCAATTTTCTTCTTCATCAATTTTCTTCAAGAAATAAGATCTTCAGATGTGATAGATTTTGATGCAATTGACGCACAAGAATTAAACAGAAGAGCAAAGTATAGACAACAAGTTCGAGAACATCTTAGAAGACGATTCCGTATTGAGTATTTAGGGCAGTTACGCCAACAAAATTCCCTGCAAAAGAATGCCAAGCAACTGACCGTTGGTGATGTCCTTCTCGTAGAGTCTGATAAGAAACGTACGTATTGGACTTTAGCTCGTGTGCAAGAATTAATTTCTGGAAAAGATGGTCACCCGAGAGTTGCTCGGGTAAAAACTGAAAATGGTGAACTTTTAAGACCAATACAAAAACTGTATAATCTAGAGATTCCAAAAGAAAACTCTTTAGAACCAATATTACGAACAAGAAGTGGTAGAACAGTGACTGTTCCAAAACGTTTTCAGTCATAAGACTATTTTTTTGAACACTGAACTTTTCAAACTTTTTTCCTTATTTTTTAGTAGATCTCATTTCCTAGTGTTAATTTGAATTTGTAATAATATGTTTAATTTTTGTTAGAATTTTTGCAGAAATTTGTATAATTTGTCTTTGAAAATTAGGATTAAGAATATCTATACTTTGGCCATGTAATGTAAGTATAATGTTACACATATTTTGTTTTATTTTGAATTTTGTTGTGCATATTGTTGAGTTTTCCTGTTGAAAACTCAAGGTGGGAGATTGTCGCGAATCCAATTGAATTAAACGTATTCTTGGCTCCTACTAACAGGCGATGTTTGCATAAATGTATCTTTCTAAGCTGTGTGAGAAATTTGTTTTTGTTTTTGTTTTTGTAGATGTAAATTTCTAAGCTGTGTGAGCAAGATGTTTTTTGTTTTTGTAACTGTATTTTTCCAAGCTGTGTGAAAAAATGTTGTTGTTGTAGAAATGGTTTTGTAGAATGTTTTGTCGGCACGGAAGTGAGATAATAAAAAGATATTCGTTATGTTTTTTAAAAGGAATGTTTTTCACGTATTAAAGTATTATTTTCTATTGTTTTAAAAATGACGAAAGTATTAAAACGGGTAGTTTTAATGTATTGTTTTAAAAATGACGAAAGTATTAAAACGGGTAGTTTTAAGCTATCGAAAGTCGCTATGTATGTATTTGCGACAGGGGTAATATAAAGGCTCAATTGACGAAGTTGTCATATTTTATAGCCGATGAGGCAGAAAAACCAGATTCAGTTGATATTTTGAATAAAATCGAAAATTTGAATAAGATTGAAGACAAATTAGATGATTTGAAGATGGAATATCATAAAATTTTGAAAGATAAAAGAAGTAGAAAAATGCGAAGCTGAGTTTGAAGAAATCGACCAAGATCTCCAAAATCTTAAGGTAAGGTCCAAATGATTTATTGAGCTTTCTAAAAATAAAAATATTGATCTAATAAATGAAAATGGTGTTAATAATAATGCTAAAATATTAAGTGTTAAGCTACCGGAAATTCCATTGCCAAAATTCGATGGTTCTTATGAAAATTGGAATAACTTTAAGATTCAATTTAATAGTATAATTGATTCGAACAAATTGTTAACTAATGATCAAAAGCTTTTTTATTTGCAATCCTCTATTGTGGAGACAACAAAGCAAATCCAAAGTACGGACGATACATATGAGTCATTATTTCAGGCACTTAAGAACAGATTTGGCAATAAAAGATTAATTGTTAATAGTCATTAAATCCTTATTAATGTTAGATAATATTTGTACTGAATCAGCTGAAAAATTAAGAATGCTGTTTGATTATATTTTAAATCATATAAGAGCTTTAAAAGTGTTAAATGTCGAAATGAACAACTTTAGTGAAAATTTATTGATAGATAGAACAACATGCAAGGAATTCGAAATGACTTTAACATCTACAGATTTACCCAAATGGGACACTTTTATCGAATTCTTGCAAAATAATGTTAAAATTTTGGAAAACCTACAAGTAAATTCGCAAAAATTTAAAACCCAGAACAAACAGAAAACCTTTATTCTTAAACCTAATCAATGTTTTGTTTGTAAAAAAATCGAATGCATTGCACCTTGACCCTGTTTTTCTAAAAATGACTCCAATTCAAAGATTTGATGAAGTAAAAAAATAAATAAATTGTGTATTAATTGTTTGAATGATTCTCATCTAAACTCTAATTGCGTTTCAAAATATAACTGCCAGATGTGTAACTCAAGGCATAATATATTGCTTCATCATGATCAAAATAAATCTTTTCAAAATAAAACGTCATTAAAAAAGCCTGATTCTGAAATAGAAATATTTTCATCGGCTGCCAGAAGGACGCCATTCTGGTACTGAAAATCAAAGTATTTTTGATGAATCGAATAAACAAAATTTAGTTTTTCATCTCATAATAATGAAAGTAAAAAAGAAGTTCTTTTGTCTATACTGCATATATATATATTTATAGTCTGTTACATAAGTGTTTCGTTCAAGCTCGTGGAATACTTGATAGTGTCAGTCAAGCTAATTATATTTCATCAGAACTCTCTTTCGATTTGGGCTTAAAAAAAGAAAGAATAAATATTCCCGCCAGTGGTTTAGGTGGAAATGCCTTTAATGTGAAATGGAAAGTCAATTCGGTAATTCGTAATAAGAATTCTTCATTCTCTTCACCTAGTGAATTTTTTGTTGTTTCAAAAATTACTGATTGAGTACCTTCTTCAAATATTAAAATTGATAAGGCATTGTTACCAAATCAGTTATTGCTAGCTGACCCTAATTTTGACATACTTGGAAAACTCATTTAATAAGTGGGGCTGAGCTTTATGAAATAATAAAAGAGGGAAAAAAATCGCATTTCACCAAATTTAATGTTTTAAAATTCGGTGTTTGGCCTTATTGCTACTGGAACTGTTAAAATCAAGAGTTCTAATTCATATTGTGGGTTGACATTTAATTCTGAACTCGAGAATATTGAATCTAATCTAAAAAATTTTAGGAAATAGAAAATATTTCACCTGACTGTCTTCTAAGTAAAGAAGAATTCTGTGAATCTCATTTTCAAAAAACTCACAAACGGAATGATACCGCAAGATCTATTGTCGAAATGCTGATTAAAACTGAACAATTAAATTAGTTTGGAAATTCGAGAAACTTAGCAGAAGAGTGTTTACAACAAACTGTAAAATGATTGGAAAATAATAGTTCTATGAAAAAACTTTATTGCGAATTTTTAAATGAATACAAAGAATTAAATCATATGGAGAGAATTTTAGTTGAAAACTCTCACTCAATAGTTTATTACATGCATCATCATGGCATTTTAAAACCGGATAAGTCATCTACTAAATTAAGGGTTATCTTTAATGCCTCTGCCCCTACGACAACCGGAAAAAGTTTGAATGATATTTTGCTTTCCAGTGAAGTTAAGGAAGATCTTTTTAATATTTTGTTAAGGATTTCAAAAATATAAAGTCGCTTTGACTGCCAATATTATAAAAGTGTTTCGTCAGATATTGATAGATCCTTCACAAAGGGACCTTTTACGTATTCTCTGGAAAGATTATGAAAATAATTCCACAATTGCTTTCAAAATGAACACTGTTACTTATGGAACCAAATGCGCTCCTTTTTTAGCCATAAGATGCATAAAACAATTGGCCTTAGATGAGAAGGATAGATTTCCTTTAGCGGCAAAAGCTATTTTATCAGACAGTTACATGGATGATATAGTGACTGGATCTCCAGATTCAGAGTCAGCAATTGCACTGAAAAATCAATTAACATATTTCGTTCTTGTGGAATGGTTTTGCACAAGTGGAATTCAAATTTGAATGAGCTTTTAAATTATGATGAAATCGAAGATGTTTCCTTTTGCTCTAAGTCTGAAACTTCAGTTAAAACTTTAGGTATGGTTTGGCAATCTAATAAAGATCAATTCGTGTTTAGAGTTTTGGTGAAAGAACAAGAATCATACACCAAAAGACAGGTTCTTTCTGTCATAGCAAAATTGTATGATCCTCTTGGGCTCATTCGTCCAATTATTTCCAAGACCAAGTGTTATCTTCAAAAATTGTGGCTTTGTAAAATAGGATGGGACGAGAACATTCCGGAACCCATTGCTAGTGATTAGTGTAACTTCGTAAGTCAACTAAAGGATATTGAAAATATAAGAATAAGTCAATACATTTTAACTCCTTCAACAGAAGCAATATTTGTTCTTGGTTTTGCTGACGCTTCTATAACAGCCTTCGGTGCTGCAGTCTACTTATATTGTTTAAATTCATCCAACTCGACCACATCGAACCTCATTGCGAGTAAATAAAGAGTGTCACCTCTAAAGACCATTTCAGTGCCAAGACTGGAATTATGCTCCTGTTTGCTTCTGTCTCAACTTGTCTCCAAAATTCTCCCTTCTTTAAAATTGGACATTCAAGGAGTAATTTTATTCTCAAACTCAACTATAGCATTGGCGGGGATAAAAAACCCTGCTCATCTATTAAAAACCTTTATAGGAAATAGAATTTAAAAAATTCAGTCTCCAACTGAACAATTTTATTGGAAACACATTCCTTCTAGCCATAATCCTGCTGATATTATATTTGTGGATGATACCCTCAGGAGCTTTTAGATATGGAACTGTGGTGGAAAGGTCCATTGTTGCTGAATAATCTATTGGACTTGACAGAAATAAAAAAAACTGACTTACAAAATAATGATGTATATTTAAATCAACTGAAATTGAACTACAACATTAATTTGCATCTTATTCATAATGACTTTAATGGTTTTCTTAACAAGTTTTGTGATTTAAGTAACAGTTATTTTAAGTTAATTTGTATTTTAGTTTATATTTATAGATTTATTTATAATTGCAAGCACAAAGAAAAGGTTGTAGGGCCTATTACAAAAGAGGAATTTCACCAAGCAAAGATAAAATTGGTCAAATTAGTTCAGGTAATGTACTTTGCCAGGGAAATGAAGGCACTCAAGAAAGGTGGGAAACTAAAGGACAGTCGAGTAAGTAATTTAAATACTTTTCTTGATAAGGATGAAATAATTAGGGTTGGTGGTCGTTTAGGCCAATCAAATTTATCTTATGATAAGAAATTATCCAATTCTTTTGCCAAAAGATCACAGGCTCACACTTTTAATTTTTCAGTATTTTCACTTAAAAATTTTGCATGTTGGTGCTCAAACATTACTTCATTTTGTGAGACAAGAATTCTGGCCTTTAAATGGCAGAAACATAGCCAGAAAAATAGTGCCATAATTGCATTTTTAGTTTTAAAAATAAACCTAAAATTGCAGAACAAATTATGGCTTCGTTACCTAAAGAAAGAGTAAATATCAATCCCCCCCCCCCCTTTACAAATTCAGGCATTGTTTTATGTGGCTCATTTTATATCAAATATAAACACCAACGTAAAGGAGTTTTTAGCAAAATTTATGTCACAATTTTCGTCTGTTTTGCTACTTGTGCAATTCATTTAGAAATAATAACAGATTTAACTTTTGAAGCCTTAATAGCTACCTTAAAAAGATTTGTAGCTAGGCGCGGAATTTGTACCACCATCTTTTCTGACAATGCCTCTAATTTTGTTGGTGTGAATTCAGAATTGAAAAAATTACATAAAAGTGTAATAAATCAATCCGAGGAATTGGCTGCTTACTTATTGGCTAATTCAATTTCTTGGAAATTCCTTCCTCCTAGATGCCCTAATTTTGGTGGCTTGTGGGAGGCAGGAGTAAAATCCTTTAAGCACCATTTAAAAAAGAACAACTGGAGATTTAAAACTAACTTTTGAGGAATTTTTGACAGTTGTTAATCAAATCGAAGGTATTTTAAACAGTAGGCCATCTAATACCTTTATCTTCGGATCCCAGTGATTCCGAAACTTTAACCCCAGGACATTTTTTAATTGACTGCCCTATAAATAGCATTTGTGAACCAAATTTGACTGACCTTGCCAATAATAAACTTAGTAATTGGCAGCAAATTACAAAAATTGTTAGGAATCTGTAACCCTTGGTCTTGTCCCTGTACTCACATCTTTATATATCCTACCATATGCTCTTTATTTAATAATATTCATTCATCTTAATTTACAATAGTCCATTTAAATATCTTTCTTTTATTTATATTTCATATCTTAAATCTTATTTATTTAATATCTAAAGTTTACTTACAGTACTTATTCTATTAAAGTTTATTTCTTTTCCCAATCTACGGTTTGTTTACATCGCATTTCTGCTTAACGAAAAACGTCACTTCGTATCCTCCTTTCACACTCTTCTGGAGTGGTTCAGATTGTCGATACTAGATGGCGGTAGCGGATTGTTTTAGTCGTGATTTGCATAAGCAATCGTACATCTCCACTCCACTCTTTTAGGAACATTCTAGATGCCAGAAGAAGGCGTTGTTCTGTCATGCATAGTTAATCAGCATGCGTCAGAGACTGGTATATATTCTTCGCTGACTCTGCTTACGATGCATTTGTTCTTTTAGTTCTTCAGAGGAATTATAGTACCGTAAAATACCGTTAATCCGCCCCCCTAAACGTGACGAAAAATCGTAAAATAATCAGGGGGGGGCGTTTACACGGTATTAAAATTGTAGTATATGATATTTATCGGTGGTGGTGGTGGTGGGGGGGGGGCGGAGTTGCTAATGGCCGATCGTCGCAGAGTATGCATTATTTTAATAAAGTGACAAAAGAAAAACATTTTGAATTAAAAAAATTATATACAAAATAGAAAAACAGTATAACTTCACGATTAATGGCAATTTCAGATTATAGAAAATTCTGGATTTCAGAAACTTTGAAACTGGAATGCATTTAGATAAATAATAACACTAATATCTGTCATTAATATGGTAACAGAAAAATAAAAGGAACTTAATAATTTAAAATAATTAAAAAACACTGGGAAATTGCAGTTGAAAATATCCTGAAGTAATTTCAAGAACTAGTAACATTTTATGTGGTGTCGCCATCTGTTGTAAGTTAGGGAGATTAAATAACCGTTTTTTTTTAAAAATCATGATTACGTATCTATAAATGCTAAATAAATAATTCAAATCACAAAAATTGAGAACATATAGAAGTAATTGGTAGTGTTGCCAGATTATTAAAACAAAAAACATTACTACCACAAAGATAGCATAAATTAAGCTAGAAATTCGATTGTGTATCGACAAATCGATTGATCTGATCTATCAATCGATATTTTTTTTGTGATTGGTTGTTTTCATAATAATGTTAAATACAACTATAAATTCTTTAATAAAATAAATAGATTCTCTTTTAATCAAAATATTTTCCACACAGTATCAAATACACATTTCTTTAACTTATTTCATGAGAAACTTTCACTATCGATATTTTTATTACATGGAGATAAATTTACAGCAAAACTAATGTTTGGTTATATTGCTATTTCAGATCGACAATGTGTTTGCACATGTTTGAGATATATCAAAGAATCGTCACGCCTTTCTGTTCCGTCGGAAAAAAAAAAAAAAAAACACTCGGGAGATTAAGTTTTTGGTGTCGATCTTGACATGCTGGCAAAATTTCTTTTGGGGGAGGGCGCTTTCTCGGTATTTTTGAATTTTCCAATTTGTTTACAAAGTGGGAGGGGGGCGCTTAATCGGGAAGGGCGGATTAACGGTATTTTACGGTAGTTTTTCGTTTAAACTGTTAGCAGAAATGGCTTGATGTTATTTTAAAGTGTTTTGACTCCATTCATTGATGATGATAGCTCGTGTCTAATAGTTATGAAAGTCTGTCATTAGTTTTACAGTTGTCTTTTTGGAAGTGAAGTTCGTCATTTACCAAGTTCGTCAATTTTCTTGTTCTTGGATGTTTTGCCTGTGAACTGAAATAGTGTTAGACGAATAAAATGACTAATATTTTTAAACCGTCTTCATAACGTCGTGAGCAGTGTTAGATTAGTGACTGGAGCTGTTGAACCAACAAGGATAGTATGAAGTTTAATCAACTTAAACTTGTAGCCGTTGTAGTTTTCCATCTTAAATCATTTGAATTAGTTTTTCCTAAAGATGTTTAAGAAGTAATTTCGTTTCGAAGGTTGTCTACAGTTCATCTGAATTCTCTTTTAGCATCAATTGAAGTTCTAATTGGATCGTGAGGTTCAGAATGAAATTTGAGCTGTTTTATTCTATTCAAGACGACGTTGAGTTCCGGTTACATCAGTTTTCAAAAGTGATAATTAAGTTTTTCAGTCAGTCAAATATATTGTGTAAAGTACCTGTGTCATGATAAATGGATATGTTATCGTAATGAATTAAGTCAGATAAGTGTTTCAATAATGTTAATATTTTTCTTAATTTATTTTTACTTGTTGTTTTATTTAAAGTCTTTTTAATAAATGTTATTTGTTTTTAATTAGTTGTTTTTCATTTAATACACCATCATAGTTTAAGCTACTTCTTTTCCAGGTTTAACTTCATTAGATATTTAAGATTTATTTACTTGGGGTTTAAATCAGCTTATACGCTTCACACTGTTTAAATGTACTCTGCTAATTACTTAACCCCTTGGGAGATACGTTGTATTCCCCAGCAAAAATTAATCAATTAATTTGGAAAAATGGAGTAGAGATTACTTAAATAATCTACAACAAAGAACCAAATAGTTAATTGAAAAGGAAAATGTTAAAGTTGGAACAATGGTTTTATTAAAAAATAGTAATTTGCCAATGTGTACATGGTCTGTAGGTCGAATTCAAGACATAGTTTTTGGTAATGATGGTAAAAGTAGGGTCGTTCTTGTTGAAACTCCAAGTGGTGTATTCAAACGAGGCATATCAAATACAGTGGACTCCCTCTATCTGAACACTCTCTAATGTGAACACCCCGGTATTATGAACACTTTCTGATGGTCCCGGCAAAACTCCATAGATTTAACAAAAGATGAACTCTCTGTATACTGAACACCCTCTAATCTGAACACCCCACTATTATGAACGCTACTTTTGATCCCCATTCTAACCCGCCTCTCCGTAAACTAAACGTGTGTTTGCAGTCGGAATGCGGGGAATTCCCGCATCATGGAAATTCAGAAGAAGTGTTGCATAAGAATAAAAAGGTTCGATGAACACTATTTAAAAATAAAGAAACAAAATGATTTCTAGATTTTAAGATCTACACTATGCTGAAATTTGTTTCAAAAATTCAGATAAAATCTTCAAATCAAAACAATATTTTTTTATGCAAAGAGATACAAGAAAAAATAATGTAAAAAACATGTCACGTGATTTCCCCTCTCCCAAGCTGAGATAAAAATAGAAAGATTGCGCAACAGAAATGCCCATTCCCCAATGACAGATAAGAGGCAACAGGCGTTAGAGGGGGTGGCTAAAAAAGGATCATGGTTTCTTTTCTGCACACATGGTAACATTATCGCTTCTGTTTCTTTCTTCCTTTTTGCACGGCAAAGAAAAGTTTTTTCGTTATTTCTCTATCGTTGCAGGAAAAGAATCACACTACTTACGCAGATATTTGTCAGAAATAAGTAAGAAGACGGCAAAACGGAAAGAACTGAAGATGCAGGAAAAATACGTTCAAAAATTAAAATCAAAAGTAAGTCAAAGAAAAATTGCATCTGAATATGGAATTTCAGTAGGTCAAGTCAATGCCATCAGCAAGAAAGAGAAAGAAATTATAGCCGCTTTTGAAGCAAATGAACCTTCCTCAAAGTGTAGAATTTTCGAAAAGAAAACGGGAAACGAGAACATAAACAATCGTGTCTGGAAGTTTTTTGCCAAATGAGAATGAAGAATCTTCCAGTCACTGGACCCCTGTTAAAGCAGATTGCTCTGGGTTTTGCAGAAAAGGAGAAAATCACGGAATTCAAGGCATCAGAAGGATGGCTGACTCACTTCAAATGTCGGCATAACATCGAATTCAAAATAATCAATGGTGAAGCTGCAGACGTAAATATCGACACTGTGGAGGAATGGAAAAGAAAGCTTCCGAATATAACGAAGGATTTCGATGCCGCTGACATTTTCAACGTTGACGAAACCGGCCTGTTTTTCAGAGCTCTTCCAAATAAAACCTTAGCAGAAACAAGCGAGAAATGCGTGGGCGGAAAAATGTCAAAAGAAAAACTTACCGTCATGCTTTGTGCCAGTTTTACGGGTGAGAAGCTCAAACCACTTGTGATCGGAAAAAGTGAAAACAAACGGTGCTTCAAAGATGTGAATATAGTATCATTGCCTGTGCACTCGAATCAAATCGAAAAGCCTGGATGACATTCACAATTTTCTCACAATGGTTGGAGGGCATTAACGAGATGATGAAGAGAGAAGGAAGAAAAATTCTTCTTTTTGTGGATAATGCCAGATCACATACAAATGTGCAGCTGAGCAATGTGAGCCTGAAGTTCCTGCCGCCGAACTGTACTTCTAAAATCCAACCACTAGATCAAGGAGTAATCAAGACCTTTAAAGCTCACTACCGAATTCATTTTTTGAAGGAAATGCCCGTGGTGATGGAGGAGACAAATTCGGCAACCGAACTAACGAAGAAGGTCAATGTCATGGATGCTGTCTATTGGATATCAATTGCTTGGAATGAAATAACCCCCTACACCATCCAAAAATGCTTCTACAAAGCTGGATTCCCGTGTGAGAATGAGCAATCAAGGACAGAGGACTAAGAAGCAACAGCTGTGAGTGACTTGGGGTCAATTCTTCAGGAGCTTCATACTGAAATTGAACCTGGAGCTTATCTCGAAGCCGACGGAAGCCTTCCTGTTTGCGACAACATCGTTGAAGACGAAGCAGAACCAGAAGAGACCGATGAAACAAGAACTATTACCTTCAAGCAATATGGCCAAGGGATTCAAGACCTGTTGAACTATGCGGCTGAACATCACCCGGAAGCTTTTCCATTTCTTAAACAACTAGATAACATGTACACAGCATGAGCATACACAATTCAAAAACAGACTAAAATTACTTAATTTTTTAAGTAATGTACCGATTATGTTTTCAAGTAATGTATTGTAAGTATGTAATTGTATATTTTGTAAAAATTTTTAATATACATTTAATATACATTTTTAATATACATTAAATAACATTTAATTAACTTTTTTTAATTAACTTTTTCAATAGTTTCTAAATTCTGCACCTCCATCTCGGTAACTTGCATGGTTAACCAGGCTAAGTATTCTATACAGTCTTTAAACTCAATACATAGTAGTAGTAGTGCATTTCCCATTCTCCCTCTGTAATGAACACCCCCATAATCTGAACACTTTTGGTCGGTCCCATGAGTGTTCAGAATAGAGAGAGTCCACTGTATTTGTATACTGCCCATAAATGATCCTTTATTATAATGTAAATATTTATTCTTCTTATATTTCTTGTGCATTTATATTTGAAAATTTTGTAGTAACTTTGTATTTTAATATTATAATTGAATTTTATATTATTGATTTGAATTGAAACTTGCATTTAGAATTGAAGATTTATTGTTAAAAAATTTAATTGTTTACAACGAATGATACTTGTCTAAATATGTAGCTGAAATAAATATTTCAGTGGTGGCTGGTATGTTGGCGCCACTCTTGGCTTCTAATATCGCTTGGCAATAAATGTAAAATCAGAAATTGTTTGCTGTTTGTTTTAAGTGGTAGTCTCCAGGTGGGAGCTCCGTGAAAAATAGTTTGTTAATAAAAAAAATGGTTTCGTTACATTTATTTCGTTAAAATTTTATAAATAGTTATTTAATTACAGTCCACATATTTTCATAGCCTAACAAGCTGAATAACATCATTATTCATAACCCCTAAGTTGCTATATTCTGATATCGTCAATATCTTGGACTTGGTTCCAGTACAATATTTGAATATTCTGTGCAGTTCTAAAGTATCATAATTCTAAAATAATATCATGGTGGGACCTTCATAGGGTAAAGTAACATTGACAGTTTGATGACAGCATTGGCAGTTTGATGACAAATCATTTCATTCTGAATTTTTAATTGAGATTAACAATTTAAGATAGGAGATAAGTGTAAAGATAAAATCTTTGAGAGCTATCCCTGCAAATTTCGTTATTTTGAAACATTTTATTAGCCACAATATTGTTTTGATTCTACAGTGAGAGAACCTTTTTATAAATAACTTTTATAAAGAGTAATAACCTGCATCATTCAGAAGAGATATAGTAAAATTATGTCGATGTTTTACTATTTATTGATAGCAAACAAGAAAACAAAATATGTTAATACAAGTTTATATAAAATGTAAGATCAGCGCTACACCATGCCTAAGTAATTTAATATATGACATAATAAATAATTTTTACTTTACTTGAGTGATCTTAATGTGTGCGATATGTATATTTATGAATTTATTCAAAAATATTATTCTGCAACTTCCTATATTTCCAGGTAAGAATTTTTATTATATTACTTATTCCATCATATTTTATTACGATTTTTAAATTGTTTTTCTATTTTAATTTATATAATCTTCATTATTTAATAATACTCAAAATTTAATAAAAATTTATATTTTTTCAAATAATGTCTATTTTGGTTAATATTAATAAATTTTAAAGTTTTCTTTTACAACACAACAGGGTAGTAACCAGTCGGCAAAGTCAAAGAAGGCTTTGAAATTTTTTGATGGGGCTAATTCACAGCTTGTTTTTCCCCTCTATTTTAAGGATTTATAAATATAGACAGAAGTAGAAAGCAAGTCCCCACTGTCATAAAACTTTTGATTATAAAGTTTTAAAATTCTTAAATGTAATAAATGATGTTATTCGTATTGAAAGATTTTGAAGTCGAGAGGGGGCTCAAGAAGTTTCTAGGTGAGGCTCAGCCCACCCTACCCCCATCTAGTTGCGGCCCTGTAACACAATATTTTCGTTTTAACTAACCACTTATGAAAAATATTTGTTTATTTAAATAGCCAATATCTCAATTATATATTTTCCAACAATTTTAAATATAAATTTTATAAATCTCCAATTCAAATTTTTATTAAATTCAAATCTCTCCCCAAGCTCAATAATTATTTTTTTTTAATTTTTATTTTTTTTTTTTTTTTTTCTGTAACGACATGGACAATCCAGTTGAACTTAAAACTATTTATCTTAATATTTGAAATACATCCCGCAGCAAACAACAGGATCACCAGATCACATCGAACATAGAAGCAGTCTCATTCTATTATTTACTAGTTCTGGCCAATATTTATTGAGATTCTTTCAAGGAAAAATGCAGGCACTTATTTGAAGATGATTTATTCCATAATAAATAGATATTAGAACATTCTCTTAGTTTCATAGACATCTTGAAATTGCTACGTAAACTGGATGTTAAATAAAAGCTTATTTGATTTAGTCATAATTATCTCTCTACGAACAGCAATAAATTATCAGCACAATACAAAATCACAAAAATATTAGCTCCGAGACTCATACACAGGGCCGTGCGAATAGGGGCGCAAAAACTGAGGGGGCGCCAAATTTATACTACCAACCATGGTTTTATTTATTTATTTGGTTTTTGGCCGTCAATCATTTTCTGGGGCATTTCGTTTTCTCTCTTTATCATTCTCTTATTTTCTGTCGCAAAACATCATGATTTCTCTAAATTATAAGGACAATTTTCTCATGTTATTTAGTTGTTTGAAATTTCTGAAATAAAATTAAAACGGTGGAGGGGGGGGACACAAAATTGAAGTTTTGCCCTAGGCGCACTTTTCTCTTCGCACGGTCCTGCTCATACATTACGTTTTATACTCCAACACGCACGTTTTTCTATGCTAATGCAGCGATAGGAATTCACAAATTCAAGCACTAGAGTATGTTGGAACATTTTACTTAATGCAGCAGGATTTTGACATTACTAAGGCACTGGCGAAATAGAACACGAATCTAATTTTTGGAATAAAAAAATAGGAAAAAAAGAAAATAGCATAAATGATAATTCTAAAGAGAATAAATTCGGCTTTTTAAGAACGAGGAAATAAAAAAAGGTTTTTTGAAGAAAAATAATTACGAGAAGTGTGTTTAGAATATTTTGAAGGGGGGAAAACTTTAATAAGCATTTTAAATAGAGAGGATTTAAATAAATGAAATAAAAGGAATATTGTTTAGGGTAGTAAATAATTTAATAAACTAGGGTTGTAGGATGAATTTAGAAGGGAAATTTTTCATGAAATAATATTAATAGTGTGTGGAATTTTGATTTTTGTAATATATATAACTGTTAAAAGACAACAAAAACATCATACAACAATCATATACAATTTTAAATGAAGTACAGAAATTTATAACTAAAATAATGAAGAAATATTAAGGTTACCAGTAAAAACAACTAAAATGTACAATTTTCATTATTAATATTACGAATGTCATTTTTAGTTTAAAACATCAAATTTAACTATTAAACACTGAATTTTAATGAGTAAATATGTGCAAAGATTAATTTGCATTTAATATAACACATTCAATAAAATTTGAATACATACAGCACGATATTGAATCTTGTCATGAGGCACAAGAGCTTCAGGTCTCTTTGGAAATCTTGGCAATTGCCTCTTTTCAATATTCCTACAACTTTTTCTTCTTGCTTTATGTCTAAAATTAATTTCAAGATATGAAAAATAAGAAAGATATAGTTGATAAATATAACAACAGTTTATTTTAGAAATACAGGATTGGAAAAAAAAATCAATAATTTAACCAAGTCAAAACTAAGCAAACATAATCACTATATTGAAATTACCAAATAACTTAATACACCCAACTAACACAGAACTTGCGGGCCACTGATGGCTACGTTAGCCTTGGCCCAAACTAGTAGATGAGGGGCCGCAATCGTTTGCCGTAACGGCAACTTAAAAAAACTGTCACGCCGGCCACAATGTGGCCGCAACAGAATTGGCCATAACTACATTAAGATGCCCATAATTGTGCCACAAGTGGTTAATCATAATTGACGGATAGCCTAAAACTGGCCACAGTTATACTTTAAGTGGCAATTATTAATGAAAACTAGCCACAGTTTGGCCATTAACGATCATCGTGAATAAAATCTAGCCAGAAGATCGCCACAGCCATGCCACCTGCGTTTGTTAAGAATAAAAGCTACCCCAAAGCTGGCCATAAATGTTAATTTATTGGTCATCATAAATGTAAACTAGCCTTAAGCCAGCCATCCACATACCATCAATGCTATTCATTAATGAATGCATGCCGAAAGCTAGCCACTTTGTTGCCATGAATGGGCATCATTAATGTATGCAAGCCGAAAGCTAGCCACTTCGTTGCCATCATTAATGAATGCAAGCCGAAAGCTAGCCACTTTGTTGCCATCAATGGTAATCATTAATGAATGCATGCCGAAAGCTAGCCACTTTGTTGCCATGAATGGGCATCATTAATGTATGCAAGCCGAAAGCTAGCCATTTCGTTGCCATCATTAATGAATGCAAGCCGAAAGCTAGCCACTTTGTTGCCATCAATGGTAATCATTAATGAATGCATGCCGAAAGCTAGCCACTTTGTTGCCATGAATGGGCATCATTAATGTATGCAAGCCGAAAGCTAGCCACTTCGTTGCCATCATTAATGAATGCAAGCCGAAATCTAGCCACTTTGTTGCCATCAATGGTAATCATTAATGAATGCATGCCGAAAGCTAGCCACTTTGTCGCCATCAATGGGCATAATTAATGAATGATAGCCCAAAGCTAGCCATATTCATGCCACTATTAGATATCATGAATGGAAGCTGGCCAGAATTATACTTTTTATGGTCCTCAAAAAAGTAAAGTTGAGCAAATCTCCATTTTTACTCCTTTGGCAGGGACAATTTTTTTTCTTTTTTTAAGTTATTTTAAACTTTAGAATCTAAATTTACTGGTCCATAATTTTTGTCTGAAAACTCTAAATATTTTATTCAAAATTTGAAAAAAAAAAAAAATAATAATAATCTATTGGAATATTTTTCTTAACAAGAGCTCATAACACCAACCTGACTTTTATGCAAACATGTTTCACTTTATTATAATATTTTTCAGTTAAAAACTGCAATGGTGTTATAAGCACCCCATATTAAAAAGGTCAAAATACAATAAAATCGAAAGTGCTTCATATCTTGTATAGAATACTTTCAATCTGGAAGCAATAATAATAATTTTTTTAAAAAAAAGTGTCCCAATGGAGGCAAAAATTGGCCGTATCCACTCATGTCATTAGATCGGAATACAAGGCCATATGGTTATGATTTATTTTTTAATGTTATTCTGAAAAAGTTGCAAAAGCCATAATTGTAATTAATAAAAAAAAAGTTGTAAAATAAGGTGTAACACAAGGTGTAAAATATATATTGAGCGTTAAATTACCAATGATGGTGAGAATACGAAAAAAAAACTAATTTTCTTCAATTTTTAATTAAATTATAGGTTTAAACATTCTATTCAAAGGAGTAAATTTTTAAGTAGTTTCAATTTATGTTTCTTCAAGCTAATTCACCAGGTGGATTGTCCAGCCAGAATTTCCATTGAAAATTGTTATCTAATGATTATATTCAACATCCCTTTTTCGAAGCAAATAAAAAATGTATAATGTTAAATAAGATACCATATGAAAGGATTTTCAAGCGACTTCTGACATAGTACACTCACATTTCTTTAAAACATGTATTTTGGTTAAAATTGCAAGTAATAAATTAAATAGGCATTGTTTTCAGAAATGAAAGTTTTTCCTCAAATTACTGTTGCCACAAAAATTAAATTCCACAACAATGATTATAAAAAAAATGCTCAATAAAGTGGACATGGTTGCTGCATGGGTTTATTTTATATTTATGATAAAAAAGCAAAATTTAAATTCAAACGCTCAATTTTTTTTTTTTTTTTTTTTTCAAAACATTATGTCACTCTCTAATGTAGTTAAAATACAATTTATATATATATATATATATATATATATAGCTCTTGATATTTTCAGTCAGTTTTTACTGTAAAGTATGAAAGAATAAATTGGATTATATTCTGGCTTTATTTTTTTTTAGAAGTTTAAACATGCATCTAAAAAATATTAGATATTGCTAAAAAATATTAGGCTGCAGTGTGAAATCTTCACACAGGCCCACTAGTATATATTATTTCTGTTATCAACATCCCCTTTTCTCAGAAAATATGAAATGCACAACAATGAACGAGATGCCATAAGAAAGGATTTTGAACCAGCTTCTGACATAGTGCACTCACATCTCGATAAAACATATTTTTTGATTAAAAATTGCTGTAAATTAAAAATTAAATCTGCATTGTCTTCATAAAAGAAATGAAAGGCTTTCCTCAAATTAGTGTAGCCACAAAAATAAAATACCACATTATATAATGCTTAAAATGATTATAAAAAATAAATACTACAAAAAAGATAAAGTGGGACATAGTTGCTGCACGGGTTTATTTTATATTTATGACTAAAAAGCAAAATTGAAATGCTCAATTTATTTTTCTTTGTCCCATGTTTTTTTCCGAAACAGATGATGTCATCTCTAAAGCAGTTAATTAACTATAGATATATATATTTTTTTGTCTTTGCTATGCTCGATCAGTTTTTACTGCAACTGTGATGGAATAAACAAGATGATATTCTGGCTCGACTAATGTTGTTTGAAGATAGTTTCAGTCCTTAATTTTCCTTTACAAGTTTAAACCTGCATCTAAAGAGTATTAGATATTGCTAAAAAGTATTAGACTGCAGTGTGAAATCTTCGCACGGGTCCACTGGTGCTTTTATAATACAATTTCTTACCTGGATATTTCTTCCAATTATCCAGCTTGAAAATAAAACAAAAACGCAGGAACTCTATTTTATAAAATTGGTAAAATGTTGACATTACTGATCATTGAAATTTAAGAATTTTTTTTAATGATGTAACTATATATATATGTAAATTAGGTCCGTTCAAAAAATGTCATTTCACTATCTTCATCTCTTTGGCATATAATATCAGAAAAATGTAGCAGTATTCCTATAAAGTAATGTTTTAGTCTGTTAAGGACTCTTCCCCCCTTTATACACATCATAGAACAAAATTTCAATGTATATATATTTACAAAATATTACTAATTGACAGAAAGCCAATTGTCACTATTTTCCTTCTTATGTAATCTTAAAATTTCTCTTATTAAATAAGTTTAATATTTTTTCAAAATAGTAGTGGCAGTTGATCTTCTAGAACACAGCAAGTTCACCATTCATACACTAAATCTTTTTTTTTTTTTTTTTTTTTTTAAATGGACTAAACATTACTCATAAATAATAATATATCATTGTTTTTACTTTTTAAAAATTAGCAAGTAATGAGTACTGAATATATATATATTTTTTTTTAATATATTACCAATAAAGAAATCTTTAAAATATTTTTCCTTCCAGCAGGAGGTATGTGACTTTTTGACTAACAAAATTTCAAACTGATTCATACAATATTATGTACATTAAAATTTTAATCTCAACTTCTAATGAGATTATGATGAAATTTTTATTAAAATTTTCAAAAGTTTTTATACAGCAAATTATTTTTAATACCTGATCTCCAAGCAATGCTAATTTATAATCAACCAACAAAAACAGTTTATCAGTTTTTAAAATATAGCCTACATAAAACACTTTTATTCAATTATATCTTAACCTGTAAAAAGAAGGGGGAATGTTCTCAGAATGAGAAAGAAGGGGAAAATATATAGTACATCTTTTTTAACAACATCACTTGCATAAATAAATATATATATTTAAAAACACTAGAACTGAATGCTTTTTTTTTTCATATAAATTTTATTTTTCACAACAAATGTAAAACAAACCAACCAAAAAACATTTATTTATGTATTTACAAGATGCTCAAAATTTATCAGAAATATTTTACAAGAAAATTTAATCCTGTTACAATTAAATTTCTGATGTTTCTTAATTTAAGTTTATAAACAAGAGCTGAAAATCTACAGTCATCGTCACAGAGAACTTTTTTCTTTCCAGATTTTTATTCTTCTTCTGAAAAACAAAAAATAAATTTTACAAAACAAAATTAAAATGCCTTACTTTAAAAACACCACTTATTAATTAGCCATTTATAAATATAATCGGAACAGAAATTATACAGTAGATTTCCGTTACAACGAACGCCACGGGACCACTAAAATATTTCGTTGTAACGATTTTTTCGTTGTAACGGAATTACTCCTATTTATCTAATGAATTACATGTACACGTAAATAAATTATGTAAGATGTATGTTAGAAAGTAATTATGTAAGAAAATGTACCTTTCATTATAGAGGATTTTAATGGAAGACTAGTTAAATTAACATAGAAAAAGTTAGTAAATTAAAATTCAATATTAAAATTACAAAATTACGGACTAACCTTTATTTAGTAATACATTATTGTAGAAAATCTGTAATTTTAATTTGTACAAAGGAATGTGTTAGTTTATTATAACAAAAACGTGTGCAACGAATGAATGTGAGAAAATACTCCTCTAGAACATTCTTTTGATGAGAAACAAAAGCACGTATTTTCTCCAAGCATGAGAAAGCTTCCGAAGAGGTAACTTTTGAATCGTCGGTGACACCAATATCGTCATCACTATTTTCGTCATTTTGTTGGTCTAATGTAGTTTTAATGGTTAAAATGATATTTTCATCAGTCACTTCAGAGCATGTTTGAATATTGTCATCCACAGATAAGAAATCCTCCCAATCCACCTGATCAGAGATTGATGTTAATTTTCTGGTAGCCTTCCAAATTGTGTTTAACTCAGAAGTTTAACTCTGTGTTTAACTCATATCCAAATCTAAAACTTCTGATTAATTTTCTTCAGTGTCAGTTAATCGGGCATGTTTCCAACAGTTAGAAATTGTTTTCTGGCTAATTTCTTGCCACGAACCAGAGATCAATTCAATAGCTTCTTTGAGATTTATTTTTGGTCTTTTGCCATTCTCTAAGCCGCAAAGAATTTCTTTTAGCAAAAGAGCTCAGTTGCGAGATTTTACAGCACGGATGATGCCATGGTCTAGACGTCTAGAGGCTGAAGAATAGAAGTGCAATTTGGCGGGAAGTACTCAAATTGGATGCAGTCTAATTTGGAGGAATTATCATGAGGCATGCAGTTATCAATCAGGAGAAGAATTTTCCGTTTTTTAGCTTTCATTTCTCTGTCAAATCGCACTAGCCAATCACTAAAGATATCTTGTGTCATACATGCCTTCTTATTGAATTTATAATCACAAGGCGAATGACAGTTCTTAAAGCAACGGGGCTTGCCAGAGTGACCAACAATTAATATTTTTCTGTTCTCGGTTCCAGATTTGTTACAAAAAAAAGTGCTGTAATTCGTTTCTTTGAAGTTTTCCCTCCAATGCATTTGTCGTCATTAAATGTTAATGTTTTTCTCGGTTCAAGTTGATAAAATATTCCAGCGTCGTCAGCATTAAAAATATCATCGGAGCTGTATGTCTTTATAAGGGCAGTTGCTTTTCCAGCTCTCCATTCATTTACAGCCTTTGTAGGTACATCACTTGCGTCGCCTCAAATTGATTTTATTACAATTCCATGGTGAGTACGAAAGCGATTGGGCCATCCAACACTGACTTGGAAATTTTCGATATCAAGCATTATTCCGAACTCTTGAGCTTTTTGCCTTATCAGAGGATCACATTGCGTGAACGAACATCGGCACAATCACTTGAACACGGCTTTATCGACATCTTGAAATTGGGACTGTCGCATTCGTTTTCTATGGGAACAAATGCTTGCAATTTGGAATTGTCTGTCAATATTTTCCTTATCTTTTAGAAATGTCGATAAACTCGATGGTGTTATTCCATATTTTTTGGCCACATCAGCTTTCCGCAATCCTTTATCAATCTCAGAAATTATAGCTTTCTTTTCTTCCAACGAAAATTGTTTTCGTTTCACACAAGCCATATTTTATCAATGAACGAAGCAAGAAACACACTGCAACAGGTATTGGCGTCAAAGATATCCCAGAACAAGCACAAACACTTCTTTCACAGTGAAGTGCACCTGCTGTTTGTCACGTGATCATTTTGAAGCGTATGGGCTAATGAAAAAAAAAGGAATTCGGAAACAGAAGTAAACAAACGAAAAAATAGCAAAGGAGAGAAAAATATGAAATAGCACCTGTCCCCAAAACAACGTTATTTTTTAACTTCGACGTGCTATTCGAAGTATATTTCATTTCTGTTAAGCAATTGAGAAAAAAGAAAAAAAAGCTCGATGATTTTTCGTTGTAACGGAATTGCTAGTAAAATGCACTTCGTTAAATCGGAATTCTTAATACATTGGGGTTAATGAAATTTGAAAAGGGGATTTGTCAAATTTCGTAGTAACGGGATTTTTCGTTGAAATGGAATTCGTTGTAACGGGAATCTACTGTAATTTAAAAAAACTATTTACAAAAAGCTTTGTAGTTCAAGTTATTTGTACAAAATGAAACTATTTTATTGCAGTATACCTATATTTGCTTTTAACAAAAACTCATGAAAGGGCAGCGTTGTCAAATGACACCTAATTCCTTTTTTTTTTCTAGGTGCGAAACTGCATTTCATGGTGGCAATTTTATGTTATATCATATTCTCTCATTTCTTTTTGCAACCATGTTAACAATAATATTGTTTCTATTTTTATGTGTTAAGAGCAGGGGGGGAGGGGGGGGCTGTATATATTAAATACTTTATCTCTGTGTTAATCACTAAAACAAAATAAAAACAGGCTTTCTATAAATTCTTTTGAATAACTTCAAATATATAAATTCATATTCTTTACATATGATGTATGGGTGCTCTTTCTGTTCATTTCATAAAAGTCGAATTGCTCACTTTGTAAATGTTTCTAGAATTTGTATTGCTAGAAACCAGCAGTTCTTTATTTTCTTCACTTTATTTTTTCACATAACATTTCCTTCAAAATGGCTTTGTAAAGTAGGAAAATACATTGTGTACCTTATTTTTTCACATAACATTTCCTTCAAAATGGCTTTGTAAAGTAGGACAATACATTGTGTACCTCCAAGCTATAAATCTGATATTATCACTCATAAAACGATAGCATTTCAATTCTCACCGTAATTTAGTTCAAAATAAGGAAAAGCAATTTTTCAACTTTTCCCCGTCAAAGTTAAAAAAGTAAAATTTAAATTAGGTGGGATATAATATATCCCACCACGCCTCAAAGGGTTAAAAGACAATAAAGAAAAAATGAAGTTACTTTGACACAGGGTTGGGTTTCTTCCGGAAGAAACTGGAAAAAATGGAAAAAACTGGAAGAAACCAACAGAAAACAAAACAGATGCTCAAAATTAAAATATATTAACTATATAAAAGAATTAAATTCAAAACCTAATTATATGAAATTTAAATTGGAAACTAATTAATATTAAAAATATTATTTATGGAAAAATAAGTTATTTTTTAATAACAAACTTCAGGTTCAGCAGGTATTTACAGGTTATGTTTTTTACAACTTTAGAGGTAGGGGATATTTTTTTATTGTTTATATAATTTCTGTAAAAAAAAAAAAAACCTACCAATTCCTTATTTATCATATAAAAATGCAATATTTTAAAAACTATTGTGCAAAACTTAAAACAAACAAATTTGTAATTATGTATACTAGCATGCTGATTTAAAAGATAAATGTTCTGAAAATAAACTCTACAGGGATAAGAATTTTTTTCATCTTTTGCATTCATCCATTCTAAGTTGAGAAATTGATTGCAGCATCTTAAAGCTAAATTACTTCTGTTTTGTTATACAATGTTGCACTGTAGTAAGGAAAATGGAGATTTTAATGAAATCCTTCAATACAGTAATTACTGTATATTAGTTTCCTTAATAAAATGGGCGTAAATTCAAAGCACTGTCTTTTATTTAAAAGAGTTTCATTCTACAATAGGTAAATGATCCACATACTATTTACTACTGGTTACAGAAGTTTAAATTATATATATTAAAAAAAATGTGCCTCTTTTGAATTGAATTACCTTTAATTGATTTTGTGTATTTTGGATAAATTTATTTGGTACATTTCCATTATACCAACACCATTGTCGTCACCAAGTGCAATAATTGGCACAAAATGAAATTCATGTGAAAGGATTCAATTGGAAAAAAAAAAAAAAAAATGTTGGCACAAAATTGAGCATTTAAAAATATAACATTTGAAAATTACAGACTTTCACGAACTATTTTATTAAATCGACACGAATATAGACTTAAAATAAAAGAACAAATAAATATTATATGATAAATTAATAAAATTAACTCAATTTAAACTACAGGCATAGCATTGTAAATGTCTCTTAGCATTGCAGTAAGCATTTCACTTTTTGAATGAAGACGTTCATACTTTTTTTTTGTATCCAAAGTCCTGAAACAATTTTATTGCAGCGTCCTCATCATCTGGTAAATGCCTAATGGTAAAATCCACATTAGTGTCAACAATAAATATAAGTTACTACTTAATATTAAATATATTCTATTTGAAAAATAGCAAATTAAGATGTTTTGCGAGGTTACAGAGTAAATTAAGTAATAATAATAATTAAAAAGTGTCATGTTCAATAAATAGCAAATCACAATGTTTGGCACGGTTTGCAATAAAAATATTTACACGTTCAGGGTTTAAATAAATAGCACATTAGCATACATTTTGGCATGGTGTTAGAAAAGTCCCATTTATTTTATTCAGGTACACAATGATTGGAAAGCTTTAGACAGGTGTGTGATCTTGGCTAAAAAACTGGTGTAATTATCAATTTATCATACATAATTAAATTTTTATAAGTCTAATTAAATTGATGTAAGGTTATCTATTAGAAAATACATTTATTTTTATTGTATTTTACAAAGTTGTAACTTATATGGTAAATTCTTAAAGAAAAACAGTTTCTTCCATTTTTTCCACTTGGAAGAAACCTATTTCTTCAGGCCGGTTTTTTCCACTTTGGAAGAAACTTGCCAACCCTGCTTTGACACATCATAGACAATCTCTGACAAACAGATTTTTCCATTTTAATTTTGTTTTTTTAACAGTTAAAACTGTTTTGGCCAATAATTCAAAAATTTTTAGTAGCATTTGGGGACTCCTGAAAATCGGGGACCCTGGGCCCGTGCCCCGAATGCCCTGCCCATGACAGATATATAAATTTCTCTATTTTTAGCCGCAATCGATTGACAAATTTAGCAATTTTTCTCATGCGATCTTGGAAGAATTTCGCTATTTTTTCCCATGACTGACTGAATAGTTTCGTGATTTTTCCCGCAGCTGACTGATGAATTTCAGAATATTTTCCTGCTACCAATTGCCGAATTGTGCAGGGAGGGAGGTTTTGCGACAAATAAGCAAATTTCCCAATTTTTTTCCTACAACAAACTGCCGAATTTTGAGATTTTTGAATTTTGTAATTTTTCTTGCGACCAAGTGACAAATTTTGTGATATTTTACTGTGACCAATAGACGAATCTTGCGATATTGTCTCATGACCGATAGATGATTTTTGTGATATTTTCCCGCTAAATTTTGGTGAAATTCGCGAAAGCAAATTCTTGCGAATCCACAATAATCAGGGCACATTTCCAGCTATATAAAAACGGGCAGGGCGCATTTACAACTATAAAAAAATGGGCAGGGTGCTGCGCCCTCTCGAAAACGTCTAGGGGAAACACTAATTACTCCAATACAAATATTGCCACAGTTATTTTATTCTAAAAACTTGATATTTGAGTAATTTTAATTTATTTTCAGCAGTGAAATTAACTCGAAATTATTGAATAACAAACATGTGAATTTTTACATTGCTAACTAAGCGTAACCAAGCTTCCAGGCTCGAACATATTTCACACTGTCAGTTTTACGCTTAGTTAGCAATGAAAAAAAAATCACCATTTTTATTACTTGATATTTGATTTAAAGGAAAATTTAAAAACATGGATTTGAACCTTCAGCTCCTCTCCAGAATCTTACATTTGCAAAATATTTTGGGCAAAACATAAGAATGTTTTAAAAATACCTTGAATTTAAATATCATTTTTTAAAGTTTCTTAAGAAAAAAGGGTCAAAGAAAGTATTAAAGAAGGTCCCTTTCTCCAAAGAATCTGCTTTATTTTTAATTTGTTAAAAATTATACATTACATATAATCAAAATCCAAATTAATTTATATGACAACATATTAAAAAAAAATCCTTAATTTAGAGGTCAGAAGATTAAATAATTTTATCACCACCTCCCTTCCTCTTCTACATACATAGCATAAATTAAAAAAAATTATTTAGCATAAATCTGTGTAATCTTAAGTATTGTCAAAGTTCATGAAAGTCAAAAACCCTGTTAACAAAAATTATTTGACACATTTCTGCAAAATTTTAAAAAATACTCAATCTTTTTCTATTAAATTTTACATTTCAAAAATTTAAATTAATTTAATTTTTATTAAATGTAAGTCCAGATTAGATGCACTATATTTCCAGAGGTGTCACAATAATCACAAAACTGAATCATCACTCTTGAAACAAATATTAAAACATTTAAAGCAAACATTTTCTAAGCACATGAGCTGAAGCATCAAAATTTTGAGTAATTTGAAGAACCCATTGTACAAGATGTTTACATTTCATGAAACTCTGCTAAACTGTTTTAACAAACTGTAAAATAACAATTTTGAATAAAATAATTTTAATAAAAATGAACAATTCCTATGCAATATGTAATAGACGAAGATTTTTTTATGATAACTTTTTGAATACAGTTTTGGTAAAATATTACAATTTAACTAAATTTTAATATGAAAAAGTTTACAAAATGATTTTTTGGCCATTTAAAAGATATCGCCAAATTTATCAGCCAATCGTGGTAAAAAATCTTAAAATTAGTCAATGGATTGTTGGGAAAAAAAAAAAAATTTCGGTTAATGTACGCGAAGCGTACATACACAAGTTACTGACCGCGGCTGGAATGAATTTCGTGCATTCTACAGATTGCTGTACAGCGAGTTTCATGCGTCCAGTGATGTTTTTTTTCGGTTAATGTACGCGAAACGTACATATACAAGTTACTGACCGCGGCTTGAATGAATTTCGTGCATTCTACAGATTGCTGTACAGCGAGTTTCATGCGTCCAGTGATGTTTTTTTTTTTCGGTTAATGTACGGCAAGCGTACATACACAAGTTACTGACCGCGGCTTGAATGAATTTCGTGCATTCTAGAGAATGCTGTACAGTGAGTTTCATGCGTCCAGTGATGTTTTTTTTCGGTTAATGTATGCCAAGCGTATATACACAAGTTACTGACCGTGGCTTGAATGAATTTCGTGCATTCTACAGATTGCTGTACGGCGAGTTTCATGCGTCCAGTGATGTTTTTTTTCGGTTAATGTATGCGAAGCGTACATACACAAGTTACTGACCGCGGCTTGAATGAATTTCGTGCATTCTAGAGATTGCTGTACGGCGAGTTTCATGCGTTCAGTGATGTTTTTTTTTGGTTAATGTACGCGAAGCGTACATACACAAGTTACTGACCTCGGCTTAAATGAATTTCGTGCATTCTAGAGAATGCTGTACAGCGAGTTTCATGCGTCCAGTGATGTTTTTTTTCAGTTAATGTACGCGAAGCATAGTCAACCGCGTCTTGCATGTATTAGAAAAATGAAGAATATCGAAATTTTCCTCAATTATAACGTGTGTGGTGTGATGCAGAGAATTGACTATTTATAGAGTTTTTATGAGAATTTCTTTCATGAAGTAAACGTTGATTTTATTCCGTTTTGTGACAATTTTCAATTTTAAGCCTTATTTTACTAGAAATTTTTTAATTGTTAAAGGTAATAAATTATTAAACTTGATAAATATTTCAAAAAAATTCATAGAAAAAAAAAGATAATTTGTAAAAATGGATACAGATGGAAGAAAAAAGCTATAAATATGTAAAAATAGAAAAAATTTGATAAAAGTATGTAAAAATGGAAATATCCGGAGGAAAAAAATAGCCGAAAATTTGTAAAAATGAAGTATCCGGAGGAAAAAATAGCTAAAAATTTGTAAATTGAAAAAGCTAGAGGGAATAGATAACTAAAAATTTTTTTAAATGGAGAAATCTGGAGGAAAAATAGTTAAAAATTCATTAAAAAAAAAGGAAAAATCCTGGGGAAAAAATAGTTTAAAATGGAAAAATTGGAGGAAAACATAGCAAAAAAATTGGAAATTCGGAAAATATGGTGGCAAAAATAGCTAAAAATGTGTGAAAATTGTAAAATCTGGAGGAAAAGTAGCTAACAATTTGTAAAAATGGAAATATGATGAGGAAAGAATAGTTAAAAATTTATACAAATGAAAAATACAAAAGAAAGAAAATTAAAAATATGGAAAAATCTGGAGGAAAAAAATGGCTAAAAATTTGTAAAAATGGTAAAATCCGGAAGAAAAAATAGCTAAAAATTTGTAAAAATAAAAAATCCAAATGAAAAAAATAGATATTTTTTTTAAAAAAATTGAGAAATTTGGAGAAAAAATTGCTAAAAATTTTTTTTAATTGAAAAATCCGGAGGAAAAAGTAGCTAAATTTTTTTTTTAATTGAAAAATCCGGAGGAAAAAGTAGCTAAAAATTGTTTAAATTGAAAAATTCGGAGGAAAAAGTAGCTAAAAATTTTTAAAAATTGAAAAATTCGGTAGAAAAAGTAGCTAAAAAATTTTTTAAAGCGGAAAAATCCAGAGGAAAAAGTAGCTAAAAATTTTTAAAAACGGAAAAATCCGGAGGAAAAAATAGCTAAAAATTTTTAAAAACGGAAAAATCCGGAGGAAAAAATAGCTAAAAATTTCAAAAAATGCAAAAAAAAACAAAGGAAAAACATAGCTAAAAATTTATAAAAATGAAAAAAAAAGTAAAAACATAGCTAAATATTTATAAAAATGAAAAAAAAAAGTAAAAACATAGCTAAATATTTATAAAAATGAAAACAAAAGAAATAAAATAAAAACGTAGCTAAAATTTGTAAAAATGTAGAGGAAAAAATAGCTAAAAATTTGTAAAAATGAAAAATAGATGAAAAATAGCTAAAAACTTGTAAAAACGAAAAATCCAAATGAAAAAAGTAGGTTAAAATTGAAAAATCCGGAGGAAAAAATAGGGTAGAACTTTTTTTTATGGAAAAATCCGGAGGAAAAAATTTGTAAGAATAAAAATATCCGGAGGAATAAATAGTTCAAAATTTGGATAGAAAAATTGCTAAAAATGAAACAATACGGAGTGAAAAATAGCTAAATAGTTTTTTAAACGGAAACATCCGGCAGGAAAAATAGCTAAAAATTTGTAAAAATGGAAAAAATCGGAACGAAAAAATCGATAAAAGTTTATAAAAATTGAAATATCTGAAGGAAAATATCGGTAAAAGTTTGTAAAAATTGAAATATCTGAAGGAAAATATTGGTAAAAGTATGTAAAAATCGAAAAATGTGGCGGTAAAATTTACTAAAACTTTGTAAATATTCTTAAAACGAAATAAAATCAATGCTACGTTCACGGTGTACTTTGTGAAAGAATTTGCTTGACGATGTGTGTAAGTAATAAGTCGTCTGCCGAAAAGCTCGTGTTCTGATTGGGTAGAATTCGGAGGTTGCCGATTTCTCGGTTGGCGCGCGTCGTTCCTTGGCGTGCGTCAAAAAAATCGCCAAATCGGGGACCCTCGCTTATTCGAGGATTCTGCCGAAAAATATTTTAATAGCTTTTTTTTTTCTATAACTTTTAAGAGTAAAAAATAAGTACATTCTAGCTGTAAAAAAAGGTTAAAAAGTGTAAATTTTACACTTAAAGTGCAAAGGTTGGAAAGCTTTGTAAAGAGCTTTAACGTTTACCAACTGTATGCAGCTAAAATACAAGAGTGCACTTCTATTTTATGAATGTGTGAAATTAAATTTACTAATGTAAATTGATCAATACAGACAAAATTTGGAGCCTATTTAGGGGACCATCCCAAAATTCTTCCTAGTAAAGCAGGTCCCTTCACAATATACCTTTTAATAAACAGGATCTCTTCCCATTTTTTTTTTTTTAAATAACACAGGCAACTTAAAAAAAATTGAGTTTTAAAAAGGAAGAAGTCTTTAAAGACAAATTTGTTTTTGCATGTGGGGTAGCAATACTTTTAAAATCTGGAATTTTCTGAATTGACTATTTTATAAACAATCCATAAAAACATACTTGATAAAAAATGATGATAAATTTTGCTGATGGAAAAAGGCTTCATGGTGCAAAATAAAATTAAACTAAAGGGGGACACGATTAAATGTTCAAAAGGGAACACAAGTTACATTCCTAAATCTGATCGAAATAGTGATTAGTACCAATAAATGTTGGCCACAATAACAAACCACCTTAGCATCCCGAGCAACAACCTGAAATAGCTGAAAACTAAAAGTACATATTATAAAACACTTCATGCTAATTAAACAAAAAATAATAATACTTTAGAGATTATTCTCGATTATTTATTTGAATATAAGACATGTTAATTATTACACAATTTAATATTAATCATAATAAGAATGCATTCAAATAATGTGTTATCATATAATATTACAATTTTTACATGTGGGTGCTCCATATTACTATTAATTTTTAACTATTTTAATCTATCAGCATCCATCAGAAATTATTGTCAATTATTTAACATATATATTCATTTAAATGCAGTAAAAATATTTGTTTCACCTGTAGGCACATTTTTTCTTTATTTTTGTTGATTCATGCACATACGATTGCAATCTTTTTGATGAACGCTGTCACTTTTTCAAACATGCATTAAGAAGCACTTTGTAACTTGTTTACACGTTTTTAAACTAGTAGATAGACTTCGCACTGCACTAATATATAATACTGGAACAAAACTTTCACTTTTCACAAACACAGAAACTCACTAGGGTGGCTCCTCACACGAGAAAATTCTCGAATGAATGGAATACCACCCTTCTTTCGCTTGAGACTTTATACCATCCAACACACTGCTCGTTGAAAAAAAACACTAGTCATTCACATGCGTTGCCATTCCGAGTGAAGGAAGCTTGGTCGAAAAATATCCGGTATTACCACTACTTCGCGCGCCGATGGAAGAAGATACAGCGAGAGAAATTCTTCGTATGCAGGCGTTCGCCAGCTGCTGCGAGTTTAGTAACGATGTTGCGAGATGTTTGTTGGTGCGTTCGCTGATTTATAAAGGCAGATGCGCTGACACGGAAAGACAGTTCTTTTTGCATATTGCGCTGAACTTTAAAGGCTTTTTTGATGACTTGACTGAGTTGTGAAAGGGGTTTTTTAACATCTCCCCCCACCAACAGCAAAAAAAGAGGCGAACACTGTTCTGAAGAATAGTTGATAATTGTTGAAAATTGATGTGAAATGTCCTGGAGTATGCGAAAAAGTCAAAGTTTCACAAATGCATACAGATGAAGAAATGTTCGTGAAAAAATTTTGCAAAAAGTCACTGAAAGTTTCACAAATGCACACAGATGAAGAAATGATGAAAAAATGTTCGTGAGAATTTTGCGAAAAAGTCACTGAAATTTTCACAGCTGCATACAGACTTAAAGAAATGTTCGTGAAAAAAATAAAAAATTTTATACACAATGCTACTGTAATCATTACAATTGTATACACCACACATTATATGATACAAAAATTCAATAATTATATTTAACCAGCATGAATATGAAAATATTTACAAAAATACACACACACCAATAAATATAAACTACAGAAATACCTAGATTGCTTTAACTTTCTGCAATATATTTTGAGTTGTCACATTCAACATTTTCAAACTACTTTTTATTGTACCATATATTATTCAATTTTCTGAATTAAGTTCAATGAATATTGAAATTTACTTTGTAACTTAAAAAAGATTTCACAGATATTCTAAACAATTATGAAAATACATATGAGGAAATCATTCACATATTTTCCTTTTTGACTCAAATACAAAATTAAAAAGGTAAAGTTTAAAAAAAAATATTTCAATAAATGTTATTCACTAGCAAATTGATCAATTCTACCAGTATATTGAAAACAAACATTGAGAGAGAAGAAATAGAAAAAAAAATTTTAAAAATAGAATTTTGACTTGAGCATAGTATATATATACTTTGAAGTTTCCGAACATACACATATTTCACAAAAATATTAGAATCACTACTCAATTCTTATTTTCCTCAGTTTTGTTACAAATGTTATCATTTAATGGTACTTTTGGAAAAATTTTACTGACATGAACTTTTTTTACATATTCATGACCATCTTCATTAATTTTTATCAAATAATTATCATTTCTCAATTTTTTGTCAATTATATGTGGTCCATTATATCTAGGTTGTAATGCAGTATGATGTTTAAAATCTACAAGAAAAACTTCATCACCAGGATTTAAGGAAGGTTTACTTCTGCCCTTCACATATTGTTGGTGATAATTAAAATAACTAGTTTCATTTTCCTTAACTAATTTTCTAGTTTCCTGAAAATGACTTTGTAATTTTGTTAGATATTTACTATATTCTTCAGCAACTTTTGGTTTTTCAAAAATATTTAGAGGTATATTGAGTTCTCTGCCCAAGAATAGTTCAGCCGGTGAAAATTGAGTTACTGCATGCTTAGAGGAATTATAATGAAGTTTAAAAAATAATAGTCTATCTGACCACTCGAATACTTGATCAGAAAGTGCTGCTATGCTGTTTTTCATAGAAAGATGAATTTTCTCGATTAAACCATTACTCTGCGGATAATAGATTGAACTCTTTCTATGCTTAATATCCATAGTCTTAAGATAATTTTCAAATTCATCTGAACGGAAATATGGTCCATTATCAGTCAAAACAGTCCTAGCGATCCCGAATTTGGAAAAATATATATTAAGTTGATTAATTATAGTTTTAGAAGTGGTATTGCTTAATGGGATAGCCTCAAGATACCTGGAATAATGATCAACTATTGTTAAAATAAAAAATTTGTTGTCATGAGATCTAGGAAGTTTGCCTACAATATCTAAAGCTATTATCTCACCTGGAGCTAAATCAGCTTTTGGAATCATTTTAGTGACAGTATTTTTAGGTTTAGGTTTAACTTTTAAACATCTTTCACAATTGCTACAAAAATTTTTAGTGTCCTTAAACATTCCTTTCCAAGAATAGATTTTGCGAACAAAATTGTAGGTTTTTTGAGTGCCAAAATGAGGAGCATGAGCAACTTCCAAACAATCCTTAATTAAAGATTTTGGAATTAAAATTCTACTGAGATACTTTTTTTTCTTTAACGGCTTCTTGGGGAAAATTTTTACCATTACAATTTTAGTTTCTGAATCAATATAATAGTTATTTGCAGTTTCCTCATCATTATCATTTAATTTTTGAATAATTTCCCTAATAAATTCATCATTTTGTTGATTATTTACAATATTATTATGATCTAAATTTGAATTACTTTGAAAAATATTTATATTATTTACATTTAAGGTTTCATCTTTATATGCTCTAGATAAATAATCAGCAGGGTTAATAACACCAGGAATGTGATCTATCTCATAATGAAATTGATCCAGATACAGAAGCCACCTAGCTACAATCTCACTCTGATTGTCCAGTTCCATGTGATATGTTAATGATTTTGCATCGGTATATATGGTAAATTTTTTTCCATATAATTCTTCACGAAAATGCTTGACAGATGCAAATATTGCGTACAATTCTCTTTGGATGGAAGGATATCTAGACTGAGCTGGATTGAATTGTTTTGAAAAAAATTCAACAGGATAAAATTTCTCATTGTATTTTTGCATTAAAATTCCACAAAATGCAACTTTAGAAGCATCAGTTACTAAATACAATGGAAAATCAGAATTAATGTTTTTAAGAAGGGGTTTATTTAGAATTTGATCTTGTAAAATATCAAAAGCTTCCTGACACTCTGAAGTCCAGACAAATGGAACATTTTTACGGGTTAAATTAATAATTGGCTTAGCAATTTCAGCATATTTATAAACCATGTGCCTAAAATAATTTAAACAACCAATATACTGTTGAACTTGCTTTACATTTTTGGGTATGGGAAATTTTGAAACTTTGTTTACATTATCCTCTGAAGGAGAAAAACCATCAGCACTGACATTAAATCCTAAATAAGTTATTTCTTTCTGACAAATCTGAAGCTTTGCAGGGTCTAAAGTTAAGTTGAATTGAATGAGCTTATCGAATACCTTCTGTAACCAGGCTTTAATTTCAGATATGCTGTCTGCAGCGACAATAATGTCATCAAGAAAGAATTGTAAATTTGGTCCTTTTAAGCTAGATAAACATTTAGAAATTAGTGTATGAAAATATGAAGTTGAGTTGCGACTTCCAAAAGGTAGGACTTTTGGCTGGTAGTTACCAATCTCGCAGCAAAATGCTAATTTTTCCCTATCTTTTTCCTGCAATCTTATCTGAAAAAATGCCGACTTCAAATCAAGCACACAATAATACCTTTTGCCAGCAATACTGTGCAGAATTTCTGAAATTTTTGGCAAACATATAGTGTAAGATTCAGTGATGCTATTTAACAGTCTATAATCCACTACCATGCGAAATTTGATTTCTTCAGGAGAGGTGCCTGGAATTGGTTTCTTTTTGACAAATATAACAGGGAAATTATAACTGGAGGAAGAATGTTCAATTAAACCAGCATCTAACAATTTTTTAATCTCTTCTTGTGCAAACTGTTTGGCAATTTTTGGAATAGGGTATGGTTTAGTTTGAATTGGGAAATTGTGCATTAATTTAAATTCGGGTTTGACTGCATCAGTTGAACCAAGAGTTTTATAACTTTTAGAAAATACTTTAAAGTTGTTCATTAATAATTCCAAAATCTCCTTTCTCTCTTTTTCATCTAAATGTTTAAGATTAAAATCAGATTCTGAAAGTTCGGCCTGTCTCAAATTACTAATCTCTTCTAAATTTAAACTATTGATTTGAAAAATTTGGTCCTCAGTGGGTTGGATTTCCTCGTCATCTTCAAACATTTCTACATTTCCTAGTTTTTGACCTTTACGTATATATGATGCAACATTAGTTTTATTCTCAACAATTGTCAAAATATATTTGTTGTCCTCAACAGTATGCAAAGAATTTTCAATATGGCACTTCTGCGAGACTTTTAATGGGGTTAACATGACTCTTTTAGAATTATGAATACCCTGTGGAAATTCCAATTTAATTATCTCAAATGAATTAGGTTTAATTTTAATGTTATTTATAGCTTTAGCAATTACATTAATTTGAGGTTTATCATTATCCTTAATTACAGTATTTTCTTTAATCTGCGGAGAAGTTTCTTCAAATTCAAAATGGGTTTTGTTGATGGAAAGTCTTTTATTGAATGTGTCAATTAGAATTTTGTTTCTCTGAATGAAGTCATACCCTAAAATTATTTGGTAGTTACAATTCCAGTTACTCTGAGTGACAAAAAATATGTTATGAAACCAACGAGTTTTCATTTTGAACTTTATATTGACTGCTGACAAATATGGGATAGTGGTATTATTAAGGGTCTTAATTTTGACTGCTCTAGAAATATGCTCAACTTTCGCTTGTTGCTTAATTTCTGCTAAGATGCCTGGTTGCACCAGCGAGAGATTTGCACCGGTATCGAGAAGAGCGGGTACCTCTAAATTACCAAATTTAAGCTTAATAATAGGAAGGTGATTTGTATTATTATCAAAATTACACGACATTACATGGAGATTTTCAAGATCTTCACAATTATTTTGAATTGTTACATTATCAAAATTTTGAATTTCATTTACAGAGTTTAAGTTTTCATTTAAATTTGAATTTTCTTCTACAGATTTTAAATTATCATTTACTTCTAAATTTTCCTCACTAGAATTTGAATCTGAATTGTTACTAGATTTTGAATTTTCAATTGATTCTGAATTATTTACAGATTCCAATAGATTTTCATCCCTAACAATTTTATAATTATTGGTCCTTGTAAAATGGGATCTATTTTTACTACAAGAACCATCTATAAGTTTAAATGATTTCTACGCCTATATGGGTGATTTCTACGGCTATTTCTATAATTGCCAAAATTCCTTCCACTGCTGTTACCTCTAGAAATAGGAATATGGTTGGGGTTATGATTGAAATTATTGCTGCGGGAATTTCTACCCTGTGGAAAATACCAACATTTTGTTGTCACATGACTTTTTCCACATATATGACATTGGACTCTTTCATTTTGACTTTGTCGAAAAGAATTGCTAGCATTATTTTCAGATTTTACTCTTTCCAATTCTTCCTTTAACTGTTGAATTTGTTTGTTACCCTCTAACTGGCTTTGCATTATTGAATTTAGTTCAAAGTTTTGACACACATTGTTGTTAATAATGACTTCTTGAGCCTCAAGAGCCTTTTCTACATTAATTGCATGTTTACATGCCTCTAAGTAATTTTTTGGACCTAATTTAAGGATTTCGACCTTAATTTCAGGCCTAACAGCATCCAAAATTTTGTTCAATTTGATGGAATAAATGAATTCATTTGAATCCCTAGTTTGTATATCTATCTTTGATAAATATTTTACTGCATAAGAGTTTATTTCATCAATTAAGCTCTGAATTGACTGATTTGGTTTTTGCCTGATGTTATTAAATTTTGATTGTATCTCATCAAATGGTTGACATCTTTTGAATTTTTTAATTAATAATTCAGCCAATTCATCAAAATTTTGAATGTTAGCTACCTGCGGGGAGTCAATTAGAAATTTTTGGGCAGCATCTCTACAATTTAATTTTAGAATTAAAATTCTTTTATTTACGGGCCAATTTTCTAATACTGCTACATCTCTAACCTGTCCGACAAAATATTCAACATTTTCATCAGAAGTTCCGCTAAAAGTGGGAATGGATGAAGCCAAACTTAAATCTATGATCCCTTTACGAGCCATAGTAAATAACAGAAATAAATGTCAAAATATAGACTTTTAAGGGAGAGGAGGGGGGAAGGGGAACTTAAAATTTACACATTCCTAACATGCAATTACACAATATCAATATTACAATACATATATAAAATCATAAATAGCTTAAGATATATAAATCATGCACTTAAAAAAAATCACAGATAAAAATATAATAAATGGTGTGTATATTTTTGTAAAAATATACTCAGGAAGCTATTGTGGAGACCAGATTCTCAACCTATTAAATTTTACTTTTGCACGCGGCACCAAATGATAAAAAATGATGATAAATTTTGCTGATGGAAAAAGGCTTCATGGTGCAAAATAAAATTAAACTAAAGGGGGACACGATTAAATGTTCAAAAGGGAACACAAGTTACATTCCTAAATCTGATCGAAATAGTGATTAGTACCAATAAATGTTGGCCACAATAACAAACCACCTTAGCATCCCGAGCAACAACCTGAAATAGCTGAAAACTAAAAGTACATATTATAAAACACTTCATGCTAATTAAACAAAAAATAATAATACTTTAGAGATTATTCTCGATTATTTATTTGAATATAAGACATGTTAATTATTACACAATTTAATATTAATCATAATAAGAATGCATTCAAATAATGTGTTATCATATAATATTACAATTTTTACATGTGGGTGCTCCATATTACTATTAATTTTTAACTATTTTAATCTATCAGCATCCATCAGAAATTATTGTCAATTATTTAACATATATATTCATTTAAATGCAGTAAAAATATTTGTTTCACCTGTAGGCACATTTTTTCTTTATTTTTGTTGATTCATGCACATACGATTGCAATCTTTTTGATGAACGCTGTCACTTTTTCAAACATGCATTAAGAAGCACTTTGTAACTTGTTTACACGTTTTTAAACTAGTAGATAGACTTCGCACTGCACTAATATATAATACTGGAACAAAACTTTCACTTTTCACAAACACAGAAACTCACTAGGGTGGCTCCTCACACGAGAAAATTCTCGAATGAATGGAATACCACCCTTCTTTCGCTTGAGACTTTATACCATCCAACACACTGCTCGTTGAAAAAAAACACTAGTCATTCACATGCGTTGCCATTCCGAGTGAAGGAAGCTTGGTCGAAAAATATCCGGTATTACCACTACTTCGCGCGCCGATGGAAGAAGATACAGCGAGAGAAATTCTTCGTATGCAGGCGTTCGCCAGCTGCTGCGAGTTTAGTAACGATGTTGCGAGATGTTTGTTGGTGCGTTCGCTGATTTATAAAGGCAGATGCGCTGACACGGAAAGACAGTTCTTTTTGCATATTGCGCTGAACTTTAAAGGCTTTTTTGATGACTTGACTGAGTTGTGAAAGGGGTTTTTTAACAATACTCTTCATTGTTAATTTTTATTTTATGTTTCAAAATGTGTAATTTGCAAACAAATTGAAAGGAAAACTTTAACAGAAGGACTTAAAGAAGTTATCAATAAACGTTTGGTTCAAATTTGAGTAACTAAATTTCATATTCATTACAAAATGTTATCTTTCACAAAAAAAAAAAGAATAAATTTCACACAAATAACTTTTACTTTTTTCAAAATGGGCCCTAAGATAAAAGCCCTGCGTTACAAACTGAGTAAATTGACAACTTACCTTTGCTTGAATGCCAAACGAGTTTATGCTGCACAGTCATCTCTGCTGCCATCTCTGAACTGCGCCACCACAGTTTCCTGAAAAATATGAAAATAAATTGTAATAGGTTGCAATATTAAGCATTTATCATATTCAACTAGAAAATTAAAAAGAAAAAGTACAACTGATTAATGTATATAACTGATGTCAGTGAATCATTTTCTTCTTCTTTTAAATCAAAACTTATTTCAACATGCACACACACATAATTTGCATTAAATAAAATGGCATCTTATCTAAATATTGCTATGGGGAGGAAAAGAAAAAAAAAATTACTGAATCAGCCACACCAGCAGAAGTGCTGTGCACTTAGACTGTTTTAAATTTTTACACGCATATGCACTATAGCGCTTTTTACTGAAATTATGGTACTGAAAAAGAAAAACACTGCAGAACATAATATAAAAGATGGAGATAAATTATAGTTCCAGGAAAGTAATTAAGGAAGATAATTGATACAATGTTTGGTACTTTTCGGTTAGCTGGACACCAGTAATATATATACATGTATGTACTTGTACACATCATTGGCACCTGGCTAACCGAAAAGTACCCAATGTTTTATTTAACATAAAATTAAAAGTGTAATATCAGACAGGCTCTCTCCTCTTAATATTTTGGATGGGTGTAAAAAAAAAAAAAAAAAAAAATGTAACAGTATAGTATAACAGTGTGCAACTATTTTGGATTCCAAGAAAGAAATTGCATGCTTTGAGAGTATGTTGTCACAAACACAGAAAGAAAATTTCAGACTCGGGGGAGATGAGGTTAAAAAAAGCCTTAAAACAAGTTTTAAAAAGGAAGACGTCCTTAAAGACAAATTTGTTTTTGCATGAGGGGTAAGGGACGATGCAATACTTTGAAACAAAAAAAGGTACATTTCGGTTAGCCGGGCGCCAGTGATATATATCAACATATATAAATACATAATGTATATACCTATATATGTATATACATACATATATGTATATAAATATATGTATGTATATATATGTATATGCAGACATATGTGTATATACATAGATATGTGTATATATAATACATGTATATATATCACTGGCGCCCGGCTAACCGAAATGTACCCAAACAAATTATGTGCTTTCATTAGGAAAAAAAAAAACCATTAAAAATTAATCTGGTTTGTTATTAAAAAAATATTTACAACATGAAAATATATTAAAAGCAACTGTTTATAAAAAGTTTGGGTCCTTTTCTGCTATACCAACACCATTGTCGCTAAGCATAATAATCGGCACAAAAGGAAATTCACATGAAACGAATCATTTGAAAACAAAAATAACATTGTTGGCACGAATTTAAGCACTTAAAAATAAAACGTTTGAAAATTGCAATACAAAATATGCACTTAAAATAAAAGAACAAATAAATATTACATAAGGTAATAAAATAAAACTCTATTTAAACTACAGGCTTGAAATTGTAAACGTCTCTTAGGATTGCTGTAAACATTTCATTTTTTGAATGAAGATGTTTATGAGTTTTTTTTGATAAAAACTTTTTTTTTTATGTATCTAAAGTCCTAAAACAATTTTATTGCCGCTTCTACATCATCAAGTAACAGCTTAATGGTAAAATTCATTTCAGTGTCAATAATAAATGCAAGTTATAATTTAATAAATATTTTCTATTTGAAAAGTAGCAAGTTAAGATGTTTTATGAGGTTACGATTAAATAATAATAATAAAAGATTCACGTTCAATAAATAGTCCAATCAGAATGTTTGGTACAGTTTGCAATAAAAAATTCTTTACACGGTTAGGGTAGAAATAAATGGCAGATTAGCGTATATTTTGGCATGTGTTGGTATAACAGAAAAGTACCAAGTTGTGTTCCTATTACACGACTCTGATAAGTGGAATTTAAAAATTAAATCAGATTACTTAGCTTTTCGGCTAAACCAAAACATTTTGGGCACTATTGCCATGACTAATTAAAAATCACATTAATGAATTAAAAAGAAATTACCTACTTTATTAAAATCTTAAAAATAAAGTGAAATTTTGCAAATGGTCATTAATTAGTACATAAAATTCGAAGTTTTCTATTACTATCAAAATAAAAATATGCCAGTATCATCAGAAAATACAGAATATATATATATTAGTTAATTAAAACCAGATCTTAACATATGAAGTATAATTTCACTGAAAGACACTGGAGCTGTAAAATATTACTTTCCGCTTCCTGACTGGTTTAAGATTGTCAGCAATAAAGCAAATTATAAAACAGGCAACGGAGAATTATGAAAAAAATAAAAGCTGAATTTTTATTGGTTAATTTTTTTTATAAACCAAAAACTTCCGAGATTGTTCATTACGGACACATTTTACTCTGATATATATATATAATTACAATCAACTTATTAATAGCATATTCAGGGCAGATGTAAGATCAGTAAAGAACTTTTTTTTTTATTCACTTCTGTAGAATTAAGTCGCATAATAAGCAAAGCAATGCAGTTAATTTTACACAATTGCTGATGCTTTTTCTCAGCTTTCTTTATCTTGAACTTAAATCTGTCCCTGAGAATGATGAAAACTAATTTTTAACTAACTCTTGGAATAATATAGAAAAATAATCTTACCTAATTAGTAAATCTAAATATCCAAAAACCAGTGAATTACGAGACTTAGACATAGACGACGCCACGATGCAGGAAAGGGAAATGTAAACAACGCTGCGATGTGCGATGACGCTGCCAAAAAGACATAAAAATCCCTACGAGACCGCAGAAAAAAAGCTATATTTCAATAGATTTATTTTTTCAAGTTTTTTTTTTTATCTTCAAAATTTCTCATACAACATTAAATAATTTTAAAAGTGGAAATTTTTCAATGCTGATTATTACAAAGCGGAAAACATTTAAAAATATATTTACAAAAATCCCCACTGGGAAAAAAAATGTGTTGGAAAAGGGAAATCTTGTTTCATCTTTCCCTGCATTACTCCCGGCTTGCCGTGTGAAAGGAGTGGGAGGGGGGGATCGGTATTTGGTATTATTGCTTATTTAAGCTAGTTAAGATTTTTTTTTTCTTTTAAATCTAAATTTTGGAGTGTTTCAAAAAATGAAAATAACTTATTTTTTGGAACTGATTTATAGATAATATACAGATAATATAAAATCACCGCCCCCCCCCCCCTCCAAGAAAAAAAAGAATTTTTTTTTTTTTTCCGTTTAACAGTAACTGCTTTTTGGTAAAGTGGCATTTATTTCTTTTGACAAATATTTTTTCATTGAAATTGAAATTTAAATTCCCATTTATCATTAATTTTTTTAATATGTTTATATAATATGTATGTCTAAAGATTGCAATATTCATTTTCATTCTAGGTGCTCACAAAAAATATTCATTTAAAGATATTAATGCATACTTTAAAAGCAAAAACATTAACAGTTTTTATGATTTTTTTTTTTCCATAAAAACTCTTTAAATTAAAGAAGGGTACTTTTTGTGTATTTTTTATTGCATAAAATATTTAAATGCAGCATATTTTATCGTTTCACATAAATCCAGGTTTAAAATAACGAAAATCATCTTATAAAATGTGAAGTAAAGATACTTTTTATTTCTTATAATAAAAATGTCGAGAAGATTATACTGGGCCACTGACTTTTAAACAATGATAGATTTGTATATCTTGGCCGCAAACGTACTTTCATTCGCTATTGGGCACTGAAATTGCATTAAGTTTCCCCGCCATTTGCCCGTTAACGATTTGGCGATAGACATCCGGTGTGCGGGCGCTTCAGTTAAAATACATTAATGGCTGGATACAAATTGCCGCAAACTTTTTTGGCCACAACGTTTACAACAGGTGGCCAAAAATCTCGTGTTTGCTGGGCAGTCAATTAAGAATATTTATAACATAAATCATACAAACTCCTTGCATAATTTGCAATCTATTTCTTTTAGAATATTTTCCCTGAATTTCTCTCTATTTTTTTAACTACTGGTAACATACAATAATAAATAACACATTCAATTCCATTTAGTTGTCTTAATCCATCATGTTACAATGCTCTATTCGCATTTAGCTTAAGAATAAAATACAACACTGTCTTTTCATATTGACAAGTAGTGACACACATGAATGAAAGAAAGAGATAAATATGAATAATCCTATATAAGTGACATGTGTGATTGATTAAATTTTTGTATACAATTCAAATTTATTTATCTCATTAATACTATGATCATAATTATTTACTGAAGGAAATATTTTGTAGAAATTATAATAGTTTGGCACACTGACAATAGTTTTCTTTTTATTTTATTTAAAATAAATTTTCTAAAACATAAAAAAAATATTAGGAAATTTAAATGTACCCTTTTTATGTATAGCAAATATTAAACAATTACGAAGTTTTAAAGTCAATTCAAGGACACATGAAATGTCCAAAATTAAAGTGGATCAAGCTCATAAAACATTATCCAGAGATATTTGAAGATAAAGTTGATGGGCTGCATTGCATTTCATTGAAAGTCATAGGAAACTAGTCTATTCAAAGTCAAGCTAAAAGTAAATTTATAAACTTGTGTGAATTGCCAGCATTTATGCCGCCTTGGCTACAATCAATAAAAGCAAAGCAATGATCCTTGCTTTGCTATACAAAAGTAATATATTTTCTCTTGTTTTGATCAGTATTTGTTCATATTGTTTAAAATGGATAAAGAAAGAAAAAGGAAACATTAAATTCTCCCCCTCCCCCCAAAAAAGATCGCAAAGTTGAGAAGAAAGTGATTTTAAATACCAATAAAATAAAATTATACAACTGAATCCTGAAATTAATACTTAGAAAAACAAATATTTCTTTTTTTTTATAAAATCGCCAAATAAGTGAAAAAAAAAGGACAAAGCTGGAACTCCACTGACAACTGCTATATTTATTTCATGTCTCGCTCTACCTTGAATGAACTATAGCATCATTTATTGGTCACATTTTCAATCTAACATTTGGTTTGTTATGGCACCAAACAAACTATTGTTTATAAAGCAAGAATTCACTTCAAATTCAGAAAAATGTACATGATCCACTTTGGTTCTGAACACTCCATATATGTGATGAAATATCCATTTAATCTATCTTGTGTAATTGTAGGCAGTAGCTGAGTGGCCATATAAAACAAACATCCAAATGAAATTTTTGAAAATGAAAGAGAAAACTAAGCCAATTATACAGGCTTTTATTTACATTTTTAAAAAGACTGATAATCTATATGAACACAAAGAAATTTGGACTACTGGAAAAGTTACAGAATGATCATTGTAAGTATTAAAGCAACTTTAAGAGTTCTAAAAAAGTATTTCTGAGAACGGTGTATTACTGCTTTATAATAGATTGAAAATTAATACAAAATTTATGATTTTAAACACTGAATTAGTATTTTTGAAATAGTTTTCATTTTCACACATATGGAAAATGTAGTTGTGATATGCGACAGAACGATGGGAAAATGAAGCTACAACATTGGAATTACAGAATACTGTTAATGAAAAGAAAAAAGAAAAAAAAAAAAGAAAAAAAAAGCTCAACTGTGAAAGAATGTGCCAAAATAATAAAATTGGTTTTGACAGAAAAGTCAATTTTAGGCTAGTTTTTAAGGTGGAATTTAGAAATAATTTTAGAATTTTCAATTATAGAAATAAAAATTTTGTTATACATGTAATGTGATATCAAGTGTGAAAGTGCATAAGATATAATTTTCTTTTTTTCAAAATAAATCAAAATCCTAATAACATAGCCTACTAAAAGATACCAAAGACTAAGTTATTAAGAAAAAAAGTCTTCTAAATAAGATTCCCTTAGATTTTTTTTTTCCTAATGTAAAAAGATAAGAATCAAAATATATATTTTTAAGAAGCACATTAGATCATACATGAAAAAACCAATTTTTCATACAAGCCTTCAATTGCAACAAAAACCTGAAAAAACAGAAAATGTTCACGGTTGCAGCAAACAGAATACAATACATTTACAATAGGCAGTGTACCTGCTAAGATGGAAAAGGGTTGTAGAGAGTATATGCTGTATACCTTCTAGATTTTTTAAAGAACCTCCATATATCCTCTGTTTAAGTAAAGCTATAATGTATATTCTGTAGTGTATACCACTTACCTAGAGCACTTTTTTTTAAAAATAACTATAGCACTGGATGGAAACCTGTCTAAACTGGATTTTTTTTTTTTCTCTCTGGTCGCTTGAAATTCTGTATTAGCAGGTTTAAGGTATTATTAGTAGCAACCACTTATTGCATTATATCATCTTCAGTCATTTTAGAATTCTTATGTTTCTGATAATATTATACACAAGATAAGATAGATTTCTGTATGTCTGAATAATATTAGTTTGTTTTCAGGTAAGACTTCCTACCCTATTGAGAATTAAAGTTAAAAAAATGCAGTGTTACAATAATGAACCACTTATGACATTGACATTAAGAAGTATGTTATTATATTACTGCAGGTTCAGGAGAATATGATATTGTTCTCCTATACATTTAAATTTATTCTTTAAAATCTAACCTATAATGAGAAGAAAATTGAAAGAAATATAAAATATATACATACCTTTTAGTGGGAAGAGGTATAGCTAATGCAGCTTTAAACAGTCTTAATTGCTGGTGTAGATGAACAAAGTGCTTGTAGCGCCTCTTAACAATCCACTGGTATGGACCATGCTGAAGCTGAAGTACATACCTGAAATCAAAAATAAACAAATGAGGACCAAAATGCTTACCTTCAAACAAAATTCATATTACATTTAATTACTAAAACAAATTTTAAAAGTCAAAATAAAATCAAGAAGAAAATTGCAAAGACATTTATCAGAAATTTTCAGTGATTATTTATAGAAATTAAAAAAAAGTTAATATGTCGAAAATCTGTCTAAAAATTTTGCACAACTCTTACAAAAAACTATTCAATGATTTGAATTATAAACACAAAAACATTGAATTATTCTTACAAATTAGGATAAATCATGTGTGTAGTTGTGTGCCGTTCAACATCAATTATCTTCACACTGATTGAGCATCCAGGTATAAGCATAACTTCTTGAGGATCTTTGAAACCTTTAGGTGGATCATGAACTCTAGAATAAGGTATAGCAGCTTGTCCTAAATAATAAAAGATAACACTACAAAATCATTTTAAAAAAATAATAAAGCACAGCACATTTTAGAGAGAAATTTTTTAAATAAAAAAATTTAATTTCAGATAGTTTCAACATTAATTTCATTTTTAAAAAATTCATATTGTAAATCTTATAAAATCCCCCTCATTCTTTAAAAAAATAATAAATATTATTTTACATAGTAATAAATATATAAAATACTGTACTTACTCACGTAATTTACGCCCTCGGGTATTTTTTGCACTGCCTACTTTTCAAACAAAACTCTTGTAAAAAACAAAGATTTATATAATTTTCAGATGTAAAATAAGATAATTCAAGTGCGGAAATTTCAGCCATGAAGATGATGCCACTTTGGACAACCATCATCTGTAAAGAAGGACCCCTTAAATAAAGCTATCGCTGAAAATCCACATTACACAGTTCAGGAGCTATCACACAGACTAACTATTCCAAAAAGTACAGTGTATGATCATTTGATAGCTTCTTAAAGAGGTCCTCCTTTACAGATGATGATGGTTGTCTAGAGCAGGCATCACCTTCAAAGCTGAAATTTCTGCGCTTAAACTTCTCAAACCACCTTCGAATTGTGTCATCTGAAACAGCATTTTGTCCATATAGAGCACAAATTTTATGAACAGTCTGACTATCATTTTTACCTTTCTTAAAATAAAAGAACATACTTGACGAAAATTAATTTTTTGGTTCTCCATTCTTTAACACTGCACTGAAACAAAAATTATGTCACAACACAAGCAGTACAATCAGAAAAGACCAACTGTACATATTTGGGCAATTCAAGCTCACCCCTTATCAACAATAGCAAAATATAAGCAGACAAAACCACGCTTCGCTTTGAAAAACCACAGAACTTTCCAGGTGACTCAATATATAATTTAGATTTTCTAAGGAACTTTTAGTCAGAATTGAAAGCTTAATATATACAAATGTACGAAATTAAATAGACAATCACTATAACAAGGCCCTCATTAGTTCCTTTGGAAAGATTTTCATTTCATAAATATAAAATCATACAAATTTGAGGTTCGTTTGGATAGATTCATTTAAAATATAAAATCATACACATTCAAGGTTTGTTTGGATAAATTTAAATATATAAAATTATACACATTCATTTGCAAATGCAGACAGGACTGTGCATAGCACACACATCCCTGTTTGCATTCCTGCACAGTGTTTGTTGTCAAAGGCAGTGGGGTCTCAACTCTACATTCATTTGGATTTTTTTAAAATAAAACCATACTAAACAACAACATTAGATGTGTTTGGAAAGATTTTTGTTTAAAAATATAAAATCAAAACAGATTTAAGTGCATAGAATGTATGCCCTCTCATACACCCTCAATGTATGCTCCTGAAGGCAGTGGCACCCCCATCTCTAGGTCTGTTAAGATAGCAGGGGCGCCATTTCGGAACTTTCTTGGGGGGGGGGCAAAGTTTTTTTTTAAGGTAGTGGCATAGCCGAGGGTGGAGTTCAGGGGGCTGCACCCCCCTCCCGTAACCTCTTTCAACGAAAAACGTTTACTGAATCATATATACAGAGACAGCAATATTTCTAATACGGAATCTTAAGTGACCTCTGAAAAATTCCGTTTTAGACAGGTTTTCGTCTTAGCAAGTAGAATTTTAAAATATTAAGAAAGTTTTCAGTTATAGACAGGTACCGTTTTTTTTCAGGTATTCTTTAAGACTGTTAAAACCTCCTTTCTATAAAGCACTTCTGAAGAGCATAGGTGTATTGCAGTGAATCGTGTCAAAGCGAAACCTGTCTGTAACATAATTCTTTCTCAAACGGGCAAAAAAAATCATGTTTTGACGAAAAAAACATCATACAATTAATTATACTTGCTAAGATGGAGACCTGTCTAAAGTAGAACTTTTTTACAGTCCTTTTTAACTCATCTTTGCAGGTTTTACTGCAGGGTGACATTTCATGAGTTTCTTGGAAGAGGGGGGGGGGGGGGGAGGCAAAGTTTTTTTAGACACAGGGGCTGAAATATTGTGCACAAAATAGAAATAGGCCCCCACAATAAAAAATGCTGTGTGAGATTTTTAAGAGCATACTATGTATACAATATCAATTAATAAAACATATGATTTAACAGCATTATAACGATTGGAGTAAATATAATGTGACACTAATAAAACTAAATTAACAAATCATATAATTAGGAAATTGAATATACATCCACCATCCCCCCACCCCCGAAAAAAAAAAATAAAAAAGTTCCCCTTAAATTTTTGGGTAAAGAGAGAATTTATCACTAAAATTCTAGCCTTGGGGGTGACGAGTTTTCTTTTAATCATGCTGTACACAGCTCAGAAGCAATTCATAGTGTTTTTTCTCACATATATTTCTAAAACTAGTCAACATACTCATTAATGATAAATGTCTCACTTATAGAATGTTGCAATAGCAAGGCTTTAGAAAACATTCCAATGTTTAAAGTGTTTATTAAATGTTTAGTATTTTCTTCTATCTTTACAAGAAAAAGGTATTGGATTTAAGAAAATTTGCCAATTCTGGTTTTCGACGAATTTATACGTTTTAGAAGTTCCTGAACACAATTGGACTATTTTTAGAAAATGTCTGTCTGCGAGTCTGTCCGTGTGTATGTATGTGACAAAAATTTTATGGCCGCTGTATCTCAAAAACTAATGCAGGGAATTTGATAAAACTTTATATTCAGTTAGACATTGATATAAATAGGTGGTGTTTAGTTTTTGGTGTAAATCGCTCAACAGATGGTAATGCTATGCTACATATTTCATGATTTTTGCAATAGCTATATCTCAAGAACTAATGCACAGAATTTCACTAAACTTCAGATTCGGTTAGACCTTGACAAAAATAGAAGTTGATTACAATTTGGTATAAATAGCTCAGTAGGTGGCACTTCTAAACTACATTTTGTACGATTTTTACGATAGCTATATCTTCAGAACTAACACACATAATTTAATAAAACTTTAGATTCAGTTAGACCTTAATATAAATTGGTGCTGACTTGTTTTTGGTGTATGTGAAACCTGTATGAGATAGAAGAAAGTTTTGGGATTGGCACATCAGACTAGTTTTTTTATATTGTAATAAAATTGCGAAATCTGACGTTATTTTAGCTTTTGATCATATTTTGATTTTTTTTTTGTCTAACCTGTGATAACTGAATTTCAAATTCCTTGGGGTGGGGTGGGGGGTTGCCCCCCCAGCCCCCCTGAAATGGCGCCCCTGTAAGATAGATTTTTATTTTAAAATATAAAAACATTCAACATTGATTTTAGGTATATATAAGGTTATTATCATGGGCTGGACAGGTCAGCTAGTACCAAATAAGAACTTGTTACTCATGAAGTATATATGCAAATTGACCATATACTTATAACAAGACAATATATACTTCCTACTTCAAATTGAAAAAAAGAAATTGCCATCACGAAAGTTTATAAAACTTTTACAAAAATGCAAATAAATTTGAAATAAGTTATGTAGTAAAAATAAAAAGCTCATTTTAGCTTTTTTTATTGAATACGTACAATTCAGTTATGAGTTTCATCAGATTTAGGTGAGCAAGAATTAGTATGCAATGTACGGTACTAAATACTAACATAAGATGCAAAAATATGATTTTTTTTTTAACACTGAAATATTAATTGATCCCATACTATTCACAAAGGCAAATGAAATTATAGATATTCTTATAATAAAATACTAATTACTATATCTTAGGCGAAATTTACATAAAGCTAAAATTTATTTTAAACAAAGTTAAAAATATTCCATATATGTTTGCTGACACATTTATTTATAAACTGCATTTTTTTAAGCTTATTTACATCTACTATATATTATCTATATTAATAAAAGAAAATTTTTGTCTATGTGAGTGTGTCTTTCTGTTTATCGGCAAAAGCTAGGAAAATCTGTCACACAGAGTCGGCAAATTTGGTTTCTGATAGATGAAGACAGGTCCAAATGTACCCGAGGCTGATTTTGGATTTATTAGTATTTTATATTGAACGGGACAATTTGAGTTTTTTCCCATTTTTTCAAGTCTGCCAGAAATTTTGTTCTCTTTTCAATAAAGGTTATTTGGAATTCACACAGCATTTTTCTTTTTTTTAAGTTCCCATTTTGCCAAAAATAAAAAGTTTGTATTATTATTATTATTAACCAATACCTATTTCATACTTTATACTTATACATACAATCTTATACTTTATAGCCCTGTATGTAGAGGACAAAATTAGAAATTTTCATTAGTGACCAGTGGCCAGTAGTAGTTGTTTTATAAGTGTTACTGTGTTTAAACTAGTGGCCATTTTTTTTTTTTTTTTTTTTGTTTAAAAGTGCTAAACAGTAAAATTTTATTAAAAATTCTATTAGCTTTAATCTAAAATTTAATAGCTCCAATAAATGTTAATATCAACATATTACAACCAGAAAAAGCAGAATCTTTGATAGAATGCAAGAAAATTTTGCTCCCTCTTTGTAGGAAAGTGGCCATAAGATGGCTGCTGACAGACAATTTTTTAATAGCCACTTTTTTCATTTGGTGGCCCTGTGGCTGGTGGCTAGTGTTAATTTTGCCTTTTACATGTATGGAACAGACTTTCATTAATCATTAATATATATATAACATATAAAATAGTTTTTTTTAAATCAGTTATTTAAAAGTAAGCAGCCACATGATTTTACAGTTCTTTCTTTTAAAAAAATTTGTCTGTGGAAAGAGGTTTGTTTGGAAAAACTGGCCAGCATAGCGAGATATTTAAAATAATTGAGAAATTGAAAACTAATTTTAGGTATATTTAAGGATATTATCCCAGGCATGGGCAATGCAGGAAGGTCTGCTAGTAATATATAAATGTAAGTGTATGAATAATAAATTTTAATCAAAAAGTAAACTTTAGTTTTTACCATCGCCTTCAGCATCATCATCAATTTCATCAACTTCAATACCAGGTGCACCTAAGACATCATAATCATCATCAGCATCTAAAGTAGTAGACTCCTTAGTTTCTAAAGGCAATAAATCATGAGTTGATAAAGGACTAGCCATTAGAAACCTAAAATCAAAAGACAAGATTTCAATAAAATAAAATGATAGTTTTACACATGAAACACAAAATAAAAGAAAATACATATCTATTAAAACAAATTTGAGTCTTCCCAATTTACTTACTTCACAACCTGCAAAAACTTATAGATTTTTCGCCAACACTTACTTAAAATAATGAAAATACACAAAAGTAATAGTAGTAATGAAATGATACAATCACTACACGAAACTGTAAATAACAGTTGAAAAATTCATTTACACTTGTTTTGACTGAAAATATCAAAAACACCATGCACAATATTTTGAAAATTATGAAATATGAAAATATCAAAAATATGAAACATCTTGATATTTTGAAAATAAATATCAGATACATATCTATTGGGTTAATATTGGTTTCATAGTAGTATATTTACCAGTGGAGCATAAAATCCATTATCTCCATAAGTAGCTCTAATTCTATCGTAATAATAGTAAAAAAGTATGTTAATAATAGCTTTGATTTGAAAAAAACTATTTCTTTTATATCTGCCCAGTTCTTTTTTTAAAGGCAATAATAATTATAATAAAGTAATGTTACAGTGGTATAAAACCATAATGTTAACACTCACATACATTTAAAACTTGCACAAAAAAATACATGCAAATAATGTTTGATACGAAATAAGTAATAAATAATGTTAAAAAAAGGAAGACAGCAAGAATGACACACAAACCTTTGTAATACAGGTTTTGATCCATAGTAACCTGTGCACAAAAGTTATGTTCAATTTTTTTTTCTTTCAAAGAAACATTTACTGTTAAGAAAATAATATCAAACCTACACAAATCCATAAAATCTCCCCTCATTATTTAATACACACTGAACTTGATCAATTTTAATAATTTAAGCTGAAAATTAAAACTAAAAATTTTGGGTCACCTGAGAGGGAAATTTGTAGAAATCAATACCCCCTGAAAGCATTATATTAAATATTTTTCTTATACACTTTTATATTACTACAACAAATTCACAGGATAGAAAAATAAAAGTAAGACAGTGTCTATAAACATATTATTCACATAAATTTTAATTATTGACAAGATTCTTAATATAAAAATGTGACTAGAAGTTTAGTTTTATAATCAGCAACTGCCTGCATTAAAAATGGGGCAGGATCATGATTACATATATTTTAATAAAAACTAATAAAACCTTATATTATTAAAACTGGAGGACAGCAATGAATATTAATGTTGTTAGTAATGAATAAAATCTCCCAATGAATCAGTAACATTCATATATGATAATTCAGATGTACTTTTTACTATCTTTTAACCCGCATGAATACTAATGCAAAGAAAGGAGAAAAAAGGGCGTGATTTGACAAAAAAACAATCAATTTACTTACAAAACTTATAACAATCCTTAACTTCGTGTGGCATTTATTTTTAAACTGTAAGAAACAAGTTTTAAAACTAAGACTGAAAAATTTTAAATGCGCGCTAATTTGAAAGATAACCTTGTACGAAAGTGTTTATGAACAAAGCGCGTTATTCAACACAAATATAATAGCTGTTAAATCAAACAATCGCAAGATGTCATTAACTTGCAATTAAACAAGTTAGGATTTTTTAACCTTGACCTGTTGCTTTGAGCTCTTCTCCTCTTGTCAGACACAATTTCAAGAAGTTTGAGCAGAAGCAGAAACTAAAGTGGACTTCCGCTTCCGTTTTAACATACTTCCGTTTTCAGTATCATGATGCATTGAAATCTCTTAAAAATTATAAAATTGCTATAATATCTATAAATAATTAATTAAATGATGAAAGAAATTTGTATCGTTGAAAAATCTTTCCTTTAGAATAATGATGCTAAAAAAAAGCAAAGAAATTATTTTTTAGTGTTATTAAACCAATTATAACCTTTAAACCATATATAAATTCCTAAAAATATGAAAAATGTTTTTCATATTATTCTCAAACAATCACAAAAAATTATTAAAAATTATTTACTTTTTTTTCACTGTGGTGATTGTGAACTGTGACCGTCATTATATATTTGTTTACATTTTCATATTCCACGAAGAGCACGCGTTAATGTTTACTTCGCGTTCGCGGGTTAGTTTGAATAAAATTAATGTCCTATAACTTTTTTATAGTAAAATGAAGGTTTGTTGCTATTTTCACTCTTTCTATCTTATCTCGGGATTATTATTACAATTTTGTCACTGTAAATTAATAAATATGTTTTGTTAAATAAACGCATGTATAAATTACATGCGTTTTATTTCAATTAATTCAGACATATTAAATTTTTGATCAATTTTCTTGTATCAAAAACGTTTTATATTTTACTGTGTCTATCTAATAGTTACTCAAAATTTAGAAACTTTTGTTTTTTTCTTGTTACTAAAAATTAAACATTTTTGAGTTTGTTTTATCATTTTATATAGTTACATATATATGTTACAAAGGCTTAGATGCTTTACACTGACGCTAAAAAAAAAAAAAATTAATCGGTTAAAAAAAAGAAAAAAGTCGCCAAACTTTGGGGACTGTTTTTTATGGCAACCCTGGTATTAAGCTTGTATTTAGTTACTGTAGTAGCTTGGCGCAGTCTTGGAAATCGCGCCAACCAAACAGTCACCAATCTTTTGTTTACATTTTAGCGTCAGTGTAACACATCTGTTCCATCCGAAAGAACACTAGCTATAGTTTAAGCAATTTTTAAAATATTTGTTTTCTTATATTCTTATTAAATATTTCGTCTATGCATGCATTCAAAATTCCATTTTTCTTCTTTTTTTAAGTATAAATATAAGTTTTTTTTTCTTTTTTTTTTTTTTTTAACAATTGTATTGTAGGAAGTTCATTACTGAAAGAAAATAAAGTACTTTTTGGTCAGCCGGGCACCAGTGAAATATAATATATATTTCACTGGCACCCGGCTAACCGAAAATAACATTTGTCTGTGAACTAGCAATGTGTATTTTCCAAAACTCGCTTATTAGAAACCAATATCTGAAAGTAGTAACATCTTAATTTTCAGGGTTGGCAAAAAACAAGATTTTTAAATTTCCAATTAAATCTTCAGCAGGACTGAAACTACGCCTTAAATCTTTAAATAGCATTACAAAGGATGTGAATTTTCTTTTCACTTTGCTTTGTTGGTTGTATGCTGTTAAGCAAAGTGAAAAGAAAATTCACATCCCATCACAACTTTTTTTTTTTTTTAACCAAGTTTTTTTTTTAATATCATTTCCTATTATATGTAGGGGAGACTGGTACACACTGGACCTATGAGCACAGTGGACCACCCCTAATATTTTATTTATTTAAAAAATTTTTAAGCTTCTCTTCTATCCTAATCGACAACAGCACTGCACTGATTATTTATAGCCTTCAGAAAATATGTTTAGCTCAGATTGAACTAATTTATCCTGATTGGTTGTTTTGAGCTTCTAAAAGTAAAATTTTTCATCATCATATTTTTATTTTTTTTAGTAATTAAAGGTTGTAGATAAATAAGATAAAACAGCTTTCTTGCAAAGCTAAGATACTTTTTTTATTTAACTTTAAAGTTAATATGTTTAAAATAAAGATATAAACAATATTAATATGATTATTTATTGAACTTCAACATGGGGTACAGTGGACCACCCACTCCTGGGGCACAGTGGTCCACAATCCACTCTGCTCCTGTAATGCAGAATGTTCCAAAATATTTAATAATTGCTTATTTTCTATAAAGAAATATTGTTTTAAAGTAGATTTAACTGTAAAATAAAGTAAACAAAGAAAAATAACAATTTATTTAACATAGTAAGAAATATTTTGTTTTGTATTTACTGCCTTTGATAAATATAACTGTACTGTTTGTCGACCACAAGAATAGCTCCCATCATAAAGTCTAGTTAGTGGCGGTCGCTATAGTAACAAGACCTGTCCATTTCGAATGGGGAATATGTGTGTGAGGAATTGGCGGAATAAAAGGTTAGATCACGTCATTCGTCTTCTCGGATCTACAGCAGTGCGTTATCTTATTTTTGATTTAATTTTGCTTTTGCTTTTAAAATTATTTTTTCCATTTGTTTAAATAATTTTGCTAATTTGTTAAACTGGAAAGATGCCCTTTCAGTTTAGAAAAGGTGAAGTCTTGAAATCGCAAGCACGTAAAATCATATATAATGTTGCGGAATTTTGTTCCAGTGAAGCTTCATCTAAAGATGTTTTAAATCTGCTCCCACAAGCTCTGAAACGGGCTTCCCGAGCAAGTGGAGTTTCTGAAGCTACAATAAAAAAAATAAGAAATGAAGTTTCTGCATTAGGCTCATCGACAGATTTAATATCACCTGGTAAACATCGTAAAAGACCTAGTGAGCGAAACTGCGAAATAAATGACTTTGACAAGTGCGTTATACGTCAAACGATTCAAGATTTTTATATAAGAGAAAGAAAAGTACCATCTCTCAGAAAATTATTACCCGTGTTGAAAGAAAAAATTGGATTTTCGTGGAAAAGAGACAGATTGTGCAAAGTCTTACATTCAATGAATTTTCGATGGAAAAAGTACGTGAATAAAAGAAAAGTTCTCATGGAAAGGCCAGATATTGTTTTTTGGAGACACAAATATTTGAGAGAAATGAGACGTCATAGGAAAACTGGACGACCGATTGTCTATATTGATGAAACTTGGGTCGATAGCAACTTGACATTTAAGAAATGTTGGCAAGACGACACAGTTTTGGGAGTTACAGCAAATGTTAATGCAAAAAATAAACTTATTGTTGTTCATGCTGGATCATCAACATGTTTTCTTACGGATGCTCAACTAGTATATAAAGAATTGACAAAAAGCGGTGACTATCACGGGCAAATGAACTATGAAAACTTCAAAAAATGGGTGTTGGAAAAACTTCTTCCAAATTTGCAACCAAACAGTGTCGTATGTATGGATAATGCTCCGTATCATACGACTGTTGAAAACGGCACTCCTACAAAGTATTCTACAAAAAAAGTTATGATTGACTGGCTGAAAAACAACAAAATATACTGTGACAAACAAATGCGGAAAGCGGAACTGTTCTCTCTTATAGACATTAATCGTCCAAAGAAAATCGTCTATAAAATTGATAATTTAATAGAAAAAGATGGACATGAACTCCCCCCTTACCATTGTGATCTAAACGCAATAGAATTTGTGTGGTCCTCTGTAAAAAGAAAAGTAAAAGAACGAAATGTTACTGGTGATTCAAGTTTGGACAATCTAAAATCTTTACTTCAAACAGCTATCACTGAGGTTACTTGGCAGAATGGGCAGCGCATTGCAAACACGTGGAAAACATTGAAAATAATTACTGGGAAAAAGATTGACTGTTAGAGGATCTATTAGACGAACTGTCATTTAACATTAATACCGACGACTCTGATTCAGAAGAAACAAAGACTGCTAAGAGTGATTCAGAAGAAACCGAGACTGCTGAGAGTGATTCAGAGAACTTCACATGCTTGAATAAAATTCTAAAAGTTTAGAAGGTATTATTTTTTTTTATATTTTTAATGATAAAAAAAAAAATTCCGTCCTTGCAAATTGTTTGAAAATACATACTGAAATCTATAATAATCACTGAAGTTTGGTCATTGTATTAATAATTTAAAGTCATTGATAATTATTAATGGTTATGAAAATATTAATTTTGAAACAATTATTTAAGTTAATTTCATTTCATTTTTACTGTTATAAATTTCATGATTAATTCATATTGATTTCTATTTTATTTTCATTTGTAAAATCTAAATATTATCATATAAATAATATATGAAACAGTTTTCTTTCACTCGATGAATCTATTAAAATAATTACAAAAAAAAGGGTACTTTTCGGTTAGCCGGGCACCAGTGAAATGTATATATCTATGTATACATATCTATGTATACATACACACATATATGTATGTGTATATATATATGTATATATACATACATGCATATATAAATGTGTGTATGTATAGATATATGTATATATATGTATACATAGATATATAAATTTCACTGGCGCCCGGCTAACCGAAAAGTACCAAAAAAAGTAATAATAATAAAAGCGCTCAGTGAACCAATGTGAATGCCCATCTTCTGGTTTCCCCTGTCGAAAATGGAGCGAGTCTTGTTTCCACGGCAACAGACAGGCACAGACTTCTTGGCGAGAGCTATTCTTGTGATCGACAAACATTAGTCTAATTGGTGATGATTCCATTTGTAAGATTTATGAGACGCAAATTGAATGGAAATCTGTTTATTTTTTCTGAAACTGTAGATGAATCTGTTGTTGATGTCAATAATTTCATAATGTTACTCCCAGACCCAAAAACATTTCAGGAAAATTCCAGGCTCAATCTTACTCATAAGTATTTTGGAATTTCATTTGCAAATTTTAATGTGCGCAATTTTTTTTATACTTAAGTAATAACTTCAACTAAATTGCAATTGTTCCTGTATTAAAATCTGTTATTATTTTTCAAATATAATTAATTTTTGTTTTTGTTTCAAAATTTATATTACTATGTTATTTTGCGGGTAAAGAGGAAACAAAAAAGAATTAGATTAATGAAAAATAGATTTATATTGTATTTCAGATAACACCTAATAGCGGTCCACTGTGCCCCACTTCTGGGGCAGACTAGTACACTTTATGGGTGCATATAATTTTTTTTTTTTTTTTTGAAAAATGTATTGAAAACTATGTTCTGAGAAAATTATGATGAATGTATAAAGGTTTAAGGAATATTCAAAAATATTTTCATGTAGGAATTAGTTTAGCTAAAGTTTGTCTGTTAAAGAGAAAAAAAATTTAACTGAAAAAGTGGTCCACCGTGTACCAGTCCCCCCTACATGTTCATATGCATATATATGTTGATAAAAATATTGTGCATTAATTAAGTACTAATACTTCATCTGAAAATAATTTAAAGTCAGTCATGTAGAAAATTCACATCATTTACAATTTAAACATTATTAGGGCTGCCACTGGCGACTAATTTTTAATTATATCTTGCCCCACTTTCTCAAAACAAAAATCTTTCATGCACACTTTGATGACATGTGGAGGGAAATATACTACAAAATTTATTTTTTAAAAATAGTGGTGTGAATAGAATATAATAATAGTCGTCAATGGTAGCTCTGTAGTAACAACTATGTCTTATGTTCAAAGAATCAACTGCTCTGCACAGTTAAACCTTGATATCATGAATCTTTATCACTGATTTTTTATCATGAATCTTTATCAATGAATTTTTATCAAGAATCCTTTGACAATTAAAATAAATAAAAATTCGATATACTAAATATATGATTTATTTATATTATAAATACACGATTTATTTTACCGTATTCATTCAAAACATTTTCCTTGAAATCCTTGTTATCTGGATTATCTATTTTTTTCTGCTAGAGCACTATATTGAGTAGTTATGACCATTTCTGATTAAATTCAAGTATTTGAAAATAGCCTTTCATAAGGAATTCTTAGAATGATGGAAAATTTAGCAGTTGGCACCATGTTTACAGTTTCTTTCAAGAAGTACTGTGTACCCACACAATAAAAAAAAAATTCTCTTCCATGGTTGTAGTAAGTTTTTGCAGTGAAAGTTCACTGAACATTTTAACATTTTCTTCTACCATTCTGCGCTGTTATAATCAAATTCATCTTCAAGATAGTATCTCCAGAATGGTTAACTTTTTTATAGAAATTTTAATATCTGAGGATATTAAAGTAATTTTTCATATTCACATACTTTTTGTGATTTTGTTGTTACTGTAACCACTGCAAGTCAACATTTTTGTCCATTAGATTCTGCAAGTAAGAGAAAAAACAAAGTGGTATCATTGAAATGCTTCTGCAAATTTTTTAATGTCTGCTTATTCAACTTCATATATTGCATATAAAAGTTAAAAGATAATGTCCCCAATCAAGAAAATTTTATTTTACAGCTTCACCAAAATCTTTAAGATCATCTTATTATGTTATTAATTGATGTAAATAATTTGCATTTCTTAAAATGAAAATATTTATTCTATATATTGAATATATATATGTATATATAATACAGATTTCCCCCCAGACAGTTTCAGAAAAGTGCTGCACTCTTCTTGCCCCTTCATAAAAAAATTAGCACCCTTCTTTCCCCTTCAGAAAAAAAATTAGCACCCTTCTTGCCCCTCAGTAAAAAAGTGTCCTTTCTTAAATAAAAAATAAAACTTCAAATTTGATGCATGTATTGTTTTTTCTTTTATGGAAAAGAGCATAATAAAAAATATCCCATGTATAATTCATAATAATGCATTTTGCCATATGATCTTTCCACTTCCACCCTTATTATATGTTTTCATAAAATGTAAAAGGTTTTATTAAAATTATATATAGTATATATATACATATATAAGGTCATTATCTATATGTTTAAAATCACTTGTTTAGATAAAAAAAAAAAATTTCTTTACCCTTCCTTATTTTTATTTTGTGCTACATTGGACTTTTAGTATGTTCATATTTTTTTTTTATCTCTATATATACAGTAGAGAGAGCTGATTATCCAAAACTGTCAGGAGCAAGCTCAGTTCAGATAATTAGATACTAGGCCAGTGTAGGCTCTATATAGTCAAAGTCGGTAACTTTAAAGAAAAAGTGATTGGATTACTGCTGTAAAATGTTCAATTTGCGACAGGAATTTCATAAACACCTCATAAGATAAGAAAGGTTTTGCTTTTCTGTCAAAAGAAAAGTATTCCTTTTTATTTTGATGTTCATTATTATTAAAGCAGCAGTATATATCCAGTGCCCTCTTTCTTTTAAGATAACCACTGTCAAAGAGGATGCTTTAAATAGATTCTTCTTATGAAAGTGTCCTATTTTGTTTATCAGGCCTTACATGAGAAGATAAAAGAAATTTAGGTAGCATTTGTGGAAGATTTCTTGTGTTCAAAATGGACAGTTCAGGAGAAAAGCTTTGTTTATAGGATAAAGTTGTAGCTATGTGTAGGAGTGAAATTGCAGAGGGGATTAAGCACTTTTAGAAATTTACATTCCCCTAACTATGGACATTTCTTAAAATTTACTTTGGATTAATAGTGGGACAAGCAAGACATAAAAATACAGTAAAACCATTTGAAAACAGAACCTGTCTATAATGGAATCCTGCTTAAACGTTAAACGTAACAAATTCGTGCTCCTCACAGAAGAAATACCATACAATTATACCTGCTAATACGTCTAAAACAAAACTGGAATCTTTCTCCGGTCACTTGAAATTCAGTTTTAGTAAGTTTTACTGTATTAAATTAACACATTAAGTAGTAATCTTTATACAGTAAAATCTATGAAAGAAGAATCGCTAAAAATCGAAACAAATTCAGTTTTGGAGAGATTTCGGATTGTACAGTTATAGTTGTGTGGTATTCCTTCAGTAGAGAACATGAATTTTTTACATTTCTGACAGGATTCCATTATAAACAAGTTCTGTTTTCACAGGTTTTACTAAACAAAGTACAATTAAAATCTGTAAAAACAAAATTGATTGGGACCAGAAAAATAGTCTGCTTTAGACAGGTTCTTGTCAGGCAGATTTGTTAGGTATTCCTTTGCGCAGAATCTTTTTTTTTTTTTTTTTATCTGTTATAGACTGGTTTTGTTTTTACAGGTTTTACTGTATTCAGTTCAAATGAATGCAGACTAGGGAATAGCATAGTACGAAAAGAAATTTAAAAGAATTTGTACATCCTGAAAAATCAGGGCTTTCGCCAGGACGGGTCTTGGAACTCCTGAAAATCGAGACACCTGACAATGCTAGTTATAAATTGCATTATATTAAATTTTGAAAAAATTATTTATTATTAAATTTTATTTTTATTATATTCATTAATGAACATATTTTTTCATACATGGTAATTAGACTTAAAGATAGGGGTTGGTAAAGATAGGGGTTGCTAGGTTCAAAGAACCTAGCACTGTGACATGCATGGTAATTAACAGGTTATATTTTGTGATTATTCAGAATTATTACTGTGATTATTCACATTGGGAATACTTATTGCTTTTTTCATGTATATGTTCTGTATAGAAATTCACCTTTTTTGCAAGATAGATTGTACAGAAGTCTCTGTAACCTACATATTCGGTGGGTTGCAAAACATTTTCAAACATCAAGGTGGGCCGCATAACAATAATGTTTCGGAACCACTGCTATAGTGCAACAATTAAAAAAGGACGACAATTTCAGTATTTGGCAATTCATCACCTTTAAATGATATAATGATTTTTCCAAAAATACTGTGTGTGCCCACCTGCTAGTCTAGTGCTTAGTGTGCTGGAAAACCTTAGCTTCATTTTTAAATAGAGATCGCCGAGCCCCACATAGAGTTACAAAAAAGAAAAACGTGAAAATTTTTGCTGTACCTTCCCAGTTCCAACATCTTTCCTTTAAAAAAATATTAATATTTACTATTTCAAAAGCATTATACATACCACTTATTCAGTTTACTTTTCCAGTTATAGTCTTCTCTTTGGTTTCGAAAAATATTAATATTTACTATTTTAAAAAATTTATTCATCAGTGGTTGATTCACGTTTGTTTTCACCCTTTTCTGCGTTTTTAAAAAGTGATCTCCTTTTCCAAAATAAAAAGTATCTGCTTATTCCCAGTACTTTTCCTAATGATATATTTGATTTAAAAAATTATTTTCTTGGAAGTCATTTTACAAATTCACCAATTTTTTTTTTTTTCTCAGTACTTTTGAAGATATTCTTTCCTGTTTTAAAAACAATTGTGCTTTTAAACATTTTCAGAGGGGTTTTCATTTCTGCACATTGTCTGGGGAAACCTCTACTTTTTCAACACAAGTTGCCAATATACTGGAAGATATGATATCGCTTTAAGGTGCACAAAATCTTTTAATTCGAACACCGGTATTTTAGTACAGAAATTTTCACCTTATATAATCACAGGCCGAAGAATTTTAAAAAGTGTAAGGGATTAAAAGATTGGGGAGCTGATGCACGTTTTATATTTTATTTAGGTTTTCTCAGGAATTTTTTGCCAGAATAGAGAAGTTGCAATCAGCTGATCAACCATTGTACTTCACTTGGAGGTCAGGGTACTTCCACCAATCAGAACTGCCTATTTGTAGTGTGTGACCTCCAACCTGATGTCAATTGCAACTGCCCTATTGAAAGTTCAATATATCTAAATATCATAAATTAAATCTGCAATGACTAAAGCAGGCACCCCTTATTTTGTTTGGAAAGATTTTTGTTTAATAAAAGTATAAAACCATACAAATTTGATATTTATGCAAAAACAGATTGGACCATGCATAACATGCCCAGTGTATATGCTGCCGAAGGCAATGGGCCCCCCAACTCTAGGTTCATTTGGATTTTCATTTAAAAATACAAAATCATACAAATTTGAGGGTATATACTTCCAAAGGCAGTGGGGGATCTCAGACAATAGGTTCATTTGGAAAGATTTTCGTCTAAAAATATAAAATCATTCAACACTGATTTTAGGCGTATTTAAGGTTATTATCATGGGACTGGGCAACACTGGTCCGGTGGGTCAGCTGTTAAATCATAATGAAACCCCAAAAAATCTCTTGACTGTATGCATATGCATGAAAAGCAAATGGTACCTTTCTCTGTAAATCTGTACTTAGATAGGTAAAAATAATATTAAAATTTATATTCCTTGATATAATAATGTGAATTTGAAAATATGTCACATGCAACATTTAAAAATATTTTTTATGGAAATAATTACTTAATGGTTTTACTGAAATACAAAAAAATTGAAAATCTGTAGATTCTCAAATTTAGAATACATTTAAATATGAAATCCTTTTACTTTATTAACAAAATAAAAAATTTTAATCACATTGTAAATTTTCATTTTATATTTCTTTTTATTATATACTCACAGAGGTGTCCTGGCGACTATGTTTATATTTTATTTATACTACTATTTTCAAACAATAATCTTTGTGGTAAATTTCTCTTGCACATGTTGTAGAAATCTGATTAGATTATTGTTTGGAATTAGTAGTACAAATAAAATATAAAAATAGTTGCTAGCTGCATTAATGCATCAGAACTAAAATCTTAAATTATAATGTGAGTGTTCATTTTATAATTTAAATTTCTTCTTTATGTGCTCACAGTAAGGTTTAAGATTTTCACTTTTATATCCGGAAATTTGCTTTTGCATTATTTTATATGCATATAAATTTAATCTATCTGTTTTATGCTAATACAGCAATATATTTTAATGTGGAAGCTAGGCCATGTTATCTGCATCATCTGGGTCTTCCATTCTTCTCGCATATACACTATATTGCCAAAGATGACCGGTCACTTGCGATTTTAGACGTTTTGTTAACTATCTAGAAAAATATATGAGGAATTAACCTGAAACTGCAGGTGTGTAAACAGTATAGTATAGGTTATATATTCCCGTTAAGATTTTTTCCCGAAACCCCCTAGGGGACTGTCAACAAATTGAAAAAGAACGAATATCTTTTGGATAACCCTGTAAAAACTAATGTAGCAAAAGCGTTCAAACTCGAAATTATTAATAAGTGGCTTATTGTAATATACTGTGTTCATTTTTATGAGGATAGCATGTATACTCGTAGAGAAATTAATGTTTTTATAAAAACAGTCCCAAATTTCGCCAAGTTTTTTGCTTATAATTTGCAGAGTTCTTAATATAAAAAAAAGTTATTTTGAAAAAATATGTCAAACAACATTGTACACAATACTCTGCAATCAGAATTAAAAAATAATAAAAATTGGATGAAAAATGAGCAGGTTTACTAAAAAATGTTTCACTGCGCATGCGCGAATGCAATCAAAATATAATGTGCATAATGTATTAGCTAAGTATATAGAGCATCTTTTGTGAAAGTCTCAAAATCATAGCTTGAAAATTCTGAAAATTATCGTCGATAGAATAAACTCGAAATCTGTTGTTCCCAAAAGGAAACAAAAAGTTGAGGGGTTGTATCCAAATATTGTACGCTATCTTGGCACTAATCAACATTGGTATTTAACATGTCCATACCCTATTCTTTTTCTGGTTTTTAAAGACAATTATCAATACAACCTGGCTTCCTACGCTAAAACATTGTAAAGAAAAAGAAAAATGAACTTTGCAGTTCACAGCTCAGTTGTTTTTCCATTTTATTTCTTATTTTAGAAAATCAATGCATTCAATTTGTGCCCAAAAAATGGTACATAGGTTAAAAATAATAGTACTTTGCTTTTAGGCTTCAACATGCCTGTTTTTTATTTTAAATTAATGAAAACAATTACAAGAAAAGCACTTTTGTTCAGATATTATTTGCTGGAAATCTATCAGCTGATTTATATAGAGTTTATGTAGGTTTTAATGATTCGCCCACTTATATTTTTTTTAATGTAATTTTCAGAAGAAAAAAAATTATATTTGGTTTTAATATTTATCACAAAAACTTTAAAATATTAAATTCAATCCTATCATTAATTTTGTATATAAAATATATTACTACTATTGATTATTATATTAAAAGTTAAATGCAGGGGTCTGTCCAGACACTTTTCCCAGGGTCCTGTTTTTGTGAAATTGTGAACAGCTTTTTATATTTGTGAAAAATCTAATCATAATTTTGTGAATTTGAAATGATCGGTATATCCAGGTTCTTGTTTATACATTTTTAAAAAGATACATGGATGTAAAATACATATATTTTCTTTATTATATGTAAAAGTGACAGGTCAGATTTTACTTTTAAATGAATTATTTGTCAAATGTTCGGCTTAAAAATGGAAAAATGTTGTTAAAAACCTATTTTTAAGACACAGAATTTTGTGAAGGGCCCTGTTTTAGGAAAAATAATTTTGTGAAGGATCCTGTTTTGAAATAAAAAAATTTGTGAAGGGTCCTTTAAAGGACCCAATTTTTTTCCTAAACAGATCCCTGGAATGTGAACTAGTGACACAGCTTTATGCAGTACCTTTGTATAATTCTACTAGCAGAACCACCCGGCTTTGCCCGGGTTAACATAAATTAACATACAATAATACTACAATAACAATGACGACAATATTATTTGTGCATACTCAACCATAAATCGATAAAAAAGACAATTAGAAAAAATAGGTGTTACTTTACCTCAACCATAGTAAAATTTCTCAGCTTTATAAATGAGAATGCGTGTTTCCTTTGCGCATACAACATAAAAATATAACGATTTTCCTGACAGTGAAAACATAATTACCAAATGTCGTAACATTTTGCGAAATTCACTTTCATATGGCATCTATCTATATTATAAAACAAAAACATATCCGTGAGTAATGTCGACATCATATTGACAGTAGCAACGACCTAACCATTAAATTTTGTTTGTTAGTGCATATTTGTAACTACGAAATATCGCCTAATTTCATTTTTTAAACTATCAATTAGAAAAAAAAATGCACTTTCAAATGTAGTTTGAAAAGTTTATCTCAATTTACTGATATTTTTTATGGATTTTAAAGTAATTTTAAAGCATGTATATTTTAAAATCTGTGTCCAATCCAATTACGAAAGATTAACTTATTTGATCTTTATAAAGTAAAGACATTTATTTCTAAACATAGCACATTCAATTTTTTTGCGGTCGAATAAAATAAATGTACTCTCAATGTTATTCGTTTGAAAAGCGTATCTCAATTCACTGATGTTTTTTGGATTTTAAAGTAATTTAATATTCTGGAAAATTGTACGGTAAAAGGATGTTAAACTTATACTTTGGCGACCAATACATTCTGTGGAAGTTCTCTACTTTGTGTAAATTGCTATAAAATACTAATATTTTGTGAATGAACACTGGCACATGATTTAAAATATGACGACACTTTCACCGGGGTAGATTTTCCTCTGAGCCGATACGTGTCTAGTTAAAACCAATTCTTTTGCTTCATGAATCATGTACAAATATGCATTTATATTAATAGAGAATGTGCATGTTTGTCAACTTAACGTAGGTAAAACGTTGAGCTAAATTGCTTGAAGTTTCGCCAAGTTTCTCGTAATTTTCAAATAGTTAAAATACATTATATTATGTGTAGGAAATAATAAATTATGAATTACTAACTCCGCAAGAATTGTTACTTTTCGCCTACAGTTAATTGAGAAAAACGACTTTACTTGAGTGCGTGACGTCACATTCTCATAGAAAAATTTTAAACAATATTCTTAAATACTAAATTTAACTCCGAAATTATATTTACAATGTAATTTAAACAGAATTTGCTAAAATTGAGTTTTGAAATTATGTGATTTTTGATGCCAAACATTATTTTCCAAAAATATAGTGTTCTCTTAAGAATTTGATAATAATTTCGAAGCTGGTGAGATAAAATGTCACCACGTTGCCGAACTTATAAAAAATATATTAATTTTTAAAATTAAAACAAACGTTTTATATTTAAAAAAATTATCGAATAAACCATTTTACTTTTAAGCCCATTTGTTTTAACACCCATTTTTGAAGAAAAAATAATGGAAAACACTGTGTTGTTTTCTTTAAATTCAATTTTTATTAATAGGGCATCTACTGTCCTCCTACATCCAAGGAATTTAAATATGCCTCCTTGGTTGAGGCTCAAGCTGAAAAAAGTTACGATGTAATGATTGCTAAATGTCAATATTTGACCGACGATTTTTGATTATGTTGAATAAATTGAATCATAAAGTTTGAATGCGCAAAAAAATATGTTTTTATTTCTCAGAAAATTTACTTTAATATTAACAAACCAGTGGAAACAATTTGCCTTTGTAAAATTAGAAGCTAAGTTATTTATTTTTCTCCAAACTCATTTAAATATAAGTACTATGCCGTTTAAAGCACTTATAGTAATCTTTGTAATATGCGAAAAAAATCACAACTGACAAAATTGACGTCACTTTCAGATTTCAAATTATAGCGAGTTAATTTGAAATTGGTTTATGAAAATATTGTCCATACGCAGTTCCTTTGAATGGCAACGGGAAAGAAATTGAATTAGAAATTGAGGAAAAAAATAGATTTCTGTAATGGTAAACTATGGGAAATGTTTGAAAAAAGTGGTAAAGAATTGTCTGAGAAATTTTTAAAGTTGACAGTAATTTTAATCGTGTTCTAAAGTATATGTACACCAAGTTTTGTTCAAATCGGACAAAAACTGTAGATTTGTATAAGGAACATACATACCAAGAACGGCTTTTATATATATAGATATTATCATTTTATTGGGATATACTAAACATGATATATGAAAATTCATTTTTGTTTATTATTTTAATTAATGCTATTGTTAATTTTAAAAAAGTAATTTAAACTAGTCTTATGCAATATTAGATATCTACAACTTAAAATAGTCTGCATTAGATTGTCTAAATCCTGTCAGAAACATGTAAAATTTTTTCAAACAGTTATTTCTTTTACTGTTGTTTATTATTTTTCAGACTTTCATTGGGCTAATTTGGGCCACTTGTTATAATGTTAGTTTCGTTTCTATCTATACACAAAGCTCACCTTTTCTGTTCTGTGATTTTGGATTTAAAATACACATTTGAAAAATATGAATAAATTCAAATTTAATGTGGCAAATGTAATAAGTTTTAGAAGAAATCAGGCCATTAAAAAGGGGAGCTTTTCTTATCGATAGAATTTTTCGTCATATGCATTTGAAAAACCAGAATAAGTACAAATTTAATATATGCTTTTAAGAAGTGTTTTCTATCATCATACTCAAGTAATGTTCAAAAGTAGTAATAATTTAAATAAATATTTTTTCTAATACTGCTTTATACTTTCATTTTCTTTCTTCAGTGTAGTGTTTTTTTTTTTTTCTGAATTACCTCTTTATTTTAATTCTAAATGTGTGTGAACAGGGTGGGGAGTGGAAGCCACCCCCCTCTGGCTATGCACATGAGTTATCTAATTTTTTATTTGAAACTAGAATTCGTATTGTGAAATAAAATTATTAAATTACCATTGATTATGTTTACCAGCAATTTATTGTTTAAAATATATACCAGCAGTTATATCTTTTCTGCTGAATTCCAATTTTTAAACATGCATATAATTATGCTAAATATGAATAACAGTATTATCGGGTGTTTTCTTTAGGCTCTACAAAAGAATATTTTAAAGAGATTTATCACAAAAGTGCTTTTTCATTGTGTGCAAGATATCTCTTGAACTAAATATTTTTACACATAATTTTTCCAGATTATATATTTATAGTTTGAAGTTAAATGTGTTCTGCATTTTAAAATAGTTTCAAGTATTGCACGTCAATGCATCATTGTTTACATAGGCCACCTGATACATTTTTTGTTATAATTAGCGTAATTCTAAGAATGTTTAATTTTTTCTTTTTTAACAATTTTTTTTTTTTTTTTTTTTTAGAATCAATAGTTTTTTGTCATCAGGCAAATGAATATTTACAACTGTAGTGTATTATCTTAACTACAGGTCCGTTATTTAAATAAAAAGTTCAAAAAGTTACTTAAATATGTCTTTGGTCTGAAATCAATTAATAATAACATATTTAACAGAATTGAGATTTTTAAAATATGATGCATTTATTTTACTTATTCTTTTAATTTTCTTTCATCCTTTACTTTTATGATTAGATGTAAATACTTAATAAGTGCATTTAATCTGGAAAAGATATGATGAACCATATGTTACATACAAAATATTTGTCAAATTTAGTTAAATAGTAAACACTTAGAATTTAAGGCAGTGTTTCTCAGATTTCCTGCAAAACTATGCAAAGCATTCAGATTCATTTTTAAACATAAAGATATAAAATTGGCAGGCCTGACTATTGAAGTGATTTTGAATCAAATGGTGTTTACCATTTTTTGATAAATAAATTACTTATCAAGTTATAAGGGATTGTCATGTGAGACAGGTTTTACTTCTTTCCTGTGCTGCCATGTCTGGAAAATTTCAGTTCAAAATACCAACTTTGACAGTATTTTATGGAAAATATTCTATTCTGCCTTTACCAAGAAATAGAAAACACTATTTGATTACATAGTTTCTGAATAGGAACACATGCCAATTTCACAAGTTTTCGAACAAAAATGAATTCAGAAATTAGCTCCTTTGGATTTCAGAACAGCCTGAAATCTGTCTGCATATGATAAGAAAAATTACTATGGTACATGTGCCAGTAATGGCACCCCCCACCCAATGTTTTTGGTTTATAAAAAAATAACAAATAAAAATTTTGCTTTTATTATTATTATTATCTTCATAACTTCCCCTTGCATGTTTTATAATCTGGGTTATTGTTGACACTCTTAATCAAACCAATCAGGAAGCCGAAAATAACGTTTCACAGTTCCACTGTTTTTCTGTGAAAATCTTAATGAACATGCTAAGAGCTGGCTTCCCTTAATTTATATCTTCGAAAATTGCATGTTTTTGTTTGGATGATAGTAATATAAAATTTTGAATTTCATATACCAATGGCCATTTACAAAATTCCATTTATTGTTAAGATTTTAAGACCAGTGTCCATTACTGGAATGCTTAAATAGTCTCTTTCCAGTAATGGACACCCCATGTGGCCAATGCTAATAGTGTAATTTCAGTAGTACATAAAATCTTTTTATTTAACTGAAAAGCTAATTAAACAAATTTAATTTTTAAATTTTACTTAGTAGAATGTAATAAGCCCTTTTTCTTTTAAAATAAGTAGGGTCATTCAATGCAAAATCAACGAAAAAATTTCAATATTCAACCTGATTATTTCAGATTTTAATGATAGTGTCAGGAATCATTCTTCCTTATGATATAAATGAGAATATAGGGTAGATGTGCCAGTAATGGACACTCTTAAGGAACTTCTTTAAAAAGTATTTTTTTATTAAGTTATAATTATTATATTCCACTTTTTTTAATATTATATTAATCTACTAACAATATTTAATCATGCTCATAGTCACATTTCCCAATGTGAATCGAAATTTAATTGTAAATAATAGAAATAAATCAAAACACCCTAAATTCCAGGAATGGACACCCCACAAAAAGTAATAGATAATTGATATTATGACTGTATTTAAAACTAAAATTTATAGAAAGCATATTAATGAAAAAAAATAGTAATTTTCAAATAAATTTAACAATTAGGATATCATTAATTAAGAAAATATTTATGAGAATAAATTCACTGTTTAAATTAATTGTCACTATCACAAGATCAATATTTTAATTATTTTAGATAGAAGGTTTAAAATACTAAATTTCAAAGAATTGTACAGCACATCATTTGGACATTGATATATGAGTGAAGGTTGGATAAAATAAAGCAATAAAAAATGTCATCAAACTTAATTATATTGTAAAACTAAATCTTTACATTATAAATCCTTTAATGTAATAAATTTCTATCTTAAATTTCAATATTTTCTTTCTATGCTTTCATTAAGTTCTGAACCTAAATACTATCACAAAACAATTATCTAATTATTTTTTGTAGGGTGTCCATTACTGGAATTTTGGGTGTTATTTACAATTATTATTTATTACAATTATTATTATACAATAATTATTTACTTCTCTTATTTACAATTAAATTTTGATCCACACTGGGAAATGAGACTATGAGATTCATTAAATAATGTTGATAGATTAATACAATATTTAAAAAAGTGGAACATAATAATTATAACTATTAATTAAAAAGTAATTTTTAAAGAAATTCCTTAAGAGTGTCCATTATTGGCACATCTACCCTATCTATAATAATTTATTATAAAAACATTGCAAGTTCTGAACAAAATTTCTTAATTTGTAAGGTAGTGAAAAATGTAAAATTAGTATTTTTTTTCTCTTTCTAATATGTCTGCTAAAGTAATTTTTAGTTTTCTAAATAATAATTTGATTAATCATATAAAAAGAAATTACTATGTGATGTACTACTTAAATACTGTAATCATAAATGCACGTTAACTCTTTAAAGAATATTTTGCTGAAGTTTCTGAAATAAAACATGTAACGAGTAAGATAAAATAATAATATAATATATTGAATAGGATAAAATTTTATTATCTTGCTGCGCTCCATCTTGAAACTAACTTTGAAATCATATTTACACTTACAGTCTTCATCAATAATTATCTATCAAGATATTTAAACATCTGTAATCAAATTGTGAATGTTACTGGGAGAACGAAAACATAAATAAATAAATATATGCAAGTTAACTGTGTACACACAGATATAGTCATGTAAATAACAAACAGTACCCTACATCAATAAATACAAATTGTAAATGCGTAGATTTCTTTAGAGTATTAATTAAATAAATCATTTGAAAATAATACAAATATTTATGAAATAACTGTACCAGAATCATTAGATAGATGATAAAAAAAAATATATATTATATAAATAAATACAATCCCATTTAGTATTTGCTAGATCTTCAGAAATAATAATAAAAAAATAAACTGTTTGAAAAAAAAATCAACAGCATTTAAGTCGGTGTATATACAAGATCAAATATGCTTTTAAAGCAATAGACTAATAACACTAATACCTTTTAAAATGAAATTATAAATTTAATATGTACAAAATGAAAATGATGCAGTGAAACAAGTTGTTAAATTAAAAATGTTATCCATTGCACAAACATTTCCGAAAATGTCTGAAAGTCAAAACTATTCTCGTATTTAAAAATTTCAACAGTTTTATAAACATATCCTCTGCAGATTTATTATATATATTTTTTAACCAGTTCCCAACACATCACTTTTTTTCTCACCACAAATGCTTTCCAGAAAGTCCAGAAAATGTGAAGCAGAACTACGCAATTCACACTATTTTTTAGCTTTTCCTTTTTTTGCTGCTGGTTTCTTTTTAGGACTGGCTTTTGCTGGCTTCTTCTTAGCTGCTGGTTTCGTTTTCTTAGCTGCAATCTTTACAACAGGTTTCGGTTTTTTCGCGGCTGCGGTTTTGGGCTTACTTTTCTGCGGTGTTTTTTTAGGTTTTGCTGCTTTCTTCACAGTCGATGCGGGTTTTGCAGCTTTGGGTTTAGCTGCTGTCTTTTTTGCTTTCTTGGGAGATTTCTTCACTGCGCCAGATGTTTTAGCACCGCCCATGCGAAATGATCCACTTGCACCTTTACCTTTAGTCTGAACTAATCCTCCACCGACAACGGATGATTTGAGATATTTTCTGATGAAGGGTGCCAGTTTATCGGCATCTACCTTATAATTAGATGCGATGTATTTTTTAATAGCCTGAAGTGATGACCCACCACGGTCTTTCAACTCCTTTATTGCCGAATTCACCATTTCGGAAACTTTTGGATGCGATGGGGTGGTCTTCGGTTTTTTGGCCTTCGGAGTCGATTTCCCCCTTTTGGGAGTTGAAACTTTTTCCGTCATGATTACCAAATATTTGTAAATGAACTCCAAACAAACAAACCGTAACGCGCCAACTCAGTCAATGAAAAAGTTTGACGGGAAACTTGTTTGACTGGCCAGATATATATAGACTCAGCGCGGACGTCGGGGAAAGCTGTCAACTTGGAGCGCGCCGCGCCGAACTTCTCTGGGAAACGTTCCTGTTTTCAGATGAAAGTTGTGTTTCTTCCTAGACTTAAACTATCTACAACAGTTTTATTATCAATATGAAAATTTCTGCTCTTTCTCCATAAGCAACCTGTATATCTCTTCTTATATATACTAGCTCAAGTTAATATTTCTACAATTCTGTAGAAAGTTTAAAACTGTTTTTCCATCCTATTAAGGTCACAATTTTTTATAGGGGCTTTATCGATTTATGTTTAGTTTCGAAATTATAAAAATTGAAAAGAAAATTTCTTAGTTATTATGAAGCTAGATGTATTAGCTTTCGATAAACAAAAATGAATAATGTCAAGAATACTTTTTAGAGATAGAAATAAAGCTATTTTTAAAGGTACCTAGCACAAACCAGGTTGCTTCAAGCCAATTTGTGACGCCATTACTTTTATGATGTATAATTTTTGAATATTTTTTTAAAACGTTATTAAATAATAAATTATATTCAAGTTAGAAAAAAAAATTAATCTATAACGTATAATTTTTCAATTAAAACTACGCTAAAATAACAAATAAGAGGCATTATAACTGAAGATCATGAAGCTAGCTTATGCGTTCTAGATAGTCAGGGACAAAATATAATTTCAGATTTCGGATATTTATGCAAACTATTATTACATGTTGCATCTTCCTCATTTTATTTTACAAATTATTTATTTTCAAATTATTTTAAGGAAGTCCTGTATTTTATTCTATGAAACATACGTTGTGAAACATTTGAATTAAAGAAAAAAAATGTAACATTTGAAATGATATTTATAACTTAAATCAAAATATTTTCTAAGCCATTTAAAAATATGCATTATAAATTTTATTCGTTTTTTTAATAACATTTTAAAGTCAGCATGCAGCTTAAAGTATAAATTCTACAAGCAGAGCTCCAGTTAATCCATTGTAAATATTAGAATTTAGCATTATAGCAATAATTTAAACTATTGCTAACTGGAAGTTTAAATTAATTTGGTTATTTTAAAATAAAATAAAATAAAACTTATGTCACAATATTTTCTAAGCTTTTATATAAAAGTATGCTTTTTAATTTTTTTTTATTTTTTTTCATTAAAAAGTAACATTTTAAATACGGGTGCAAGACATTCAGTCTCAGGACTTGGGACTGACTGGTGGAGATTTGTGACTGATAGTAAATTATACTTTATACATTTAAATAATAGCAATTTTATAAGTAAAAACTTTTAATCACTCTATTTTATTGTAAAAGATAAGTTTTTAGCCATAGTGCAACACAATGGAAATCGTGTAACCCATCTCCATTTGATTGTACCTAATACTCGGAAAAGTTGTCTTGGCTTGGATGGATTTCTTGCACTCATGATTTTAAGCTTTGCCTGAAATCTAAAATATAAATTCTACAAGGGGCTTTCATTAATTCATTGCAAATATTCAGTTTCTTATTTATTTTTATTTTTTTTTTTAAGAAAACTTGCAATAGAATAAATTTAAAGTAAACTGAATAAAATTATAAAAAAAAAGAAAAGAAACTTTTGTCACAATACATTTTGAGCCGTTATTAAAATTTTGCGTTTAAAATTGTATTCCCTGTTTTCTTTAAAAAGTAACATTTTAAGCTTTGCCTGAAGTCTAAATAAAGTATAGATTTTACAATTAGGGCTTTCATTAATTCAATGTAAATAATCAAATTTTACATTAGGTCAATAAATTAGACTCTTGCTGATTGAGGATTTTAAATATAAAGTTTAATTAGATTATTATATATATATATATATATATATATATATATATAAAGTAAAACGATCTCATAATACTTTCTAAGTTATTGTAAAAATATCCATTAAATTTTTTTCTTTAAAAAGTAACAATAAAAGAAGGTTTTTTAAAAACAAATGTAGCCAGAAGTCTAAGTATAAATTATACAAGCATAGACTTAATTCATTGTCAAAATATTTATTTAGCATTATGTCGCTAACTTAAATTTTTCCGGATATAGGATTTTATATATAAAGTGTAATTTGAATAAATATATATATATATAGTAATGAATACTGGATAAAATAAAACAAACATCAAAATACTTTAGAAATCGTTGTAAAAATATGCATTTAAAATTTATATATTTTTTCTTTAAAAAGTATGTTTTAAGCTAAATTAATCCATTGTAAATATCCAAATGTAGCATTATGTCGATAATTTAAATTACAGTTTATTGAGGATTTTAAATAAAAGTGTAATTAAATTTCTATTCTTAAAAAGAATAATAATAAATAAAGAAAGAAAAGTAACTAACGCTGCTGATGTCGTAATTGAATTTAATATGACCTTTTCACTTTCTCGGCTTATACTGCAAAAACTATTACAATGAAAACATGAAAACTGGTTGTTTTGTAGAGAAATGTAGGATAAACACGTTGAAGCAAACGGTTTTTAAATGCAAGAATTATATTGAATGCTATTTAATGTTGAAATCGATCAAGATGGTTCATTTAAGTTTTATAAGATTAAAAACTATGCTTAGCAATTTAACCATCTTTTGCAAGCATATATTTGACTAGATTTTTGTGGTGTGCAGTGTTAAGTCATTTTTACGTCTCATTTTTTATTCAGAATTTCATCACCTGAATAGAGATTTAATTCATAGTTCGAAATAGCCGTTTTTATCTACTATTGCCAGATTTTAAGAAGCCTAAATAATAATATTTCCAATTACTTTTAATTGAAAAATATATTTACTCGTAAATATTAAAAAAGAAAAAAAAATGTTAAAATAATTAAATTATTAAGTGCGAAAACGAAAAGCATTTAATGGTGAAATTTACATTATAATTAAAACGCTAAATTTAAAACGATTGTTTATTAGGAAACTTTTCGTCTAGACATTATAAAATTCCGGGAGGCACCGACATTTTTTTAGTTAACCATTTTATACAAACTACTTTCAAATGTGTAATTGATCTGAATCTGTCAGCTGTCGCGACAACGGTAGATGCGGCATAGGGAAAAGAAAAATCCCCCGAGTCAAAGGAAAATGAATGGTAACCCGATTACAGAAAATCGCTACTAGTCGCGATAATATAATTCAATCTTCTGTAATCGGATAAAGTTTTTAAAACAGAGCAAATTAGTGTGTTTTTAAAACCTGAGGGGCCCTGGACAGGAGTTGGCGAGCATAGCTCGTAGATGCCAGAGCCCCCAAGTACTAAAATATGAAAATGATAACATTTATGTCACAGTACTTTCTAAGCTTATGTCCTTATTTTTTTCCCTCTGAAAAGTAACCTTTTAAGCTTAGACTAAAGTATAAAGAATAAATTCCAAAAGCATTCTTTGTAACTATCAAGCAGGGCGGTCGCTCTGCCAAGCCAAACTTTAAAAAAAAAAAAACGCCACACAAACAACGCCAAGAACTGGACTAAAAACCGCTACTGCTTACTTACAGAAAGTAACTTCGCAATGTTAAATCGACAAAACATGCCAGATTAAAATATCAGATATCAAATAAACCAAGCGTCGCAGGAAAAAAAAAAAAAAACGAAAACTAGAAGAATCTAATGAAGAATTTCTTCGATTTAAGACCAAACTCATTTTCATAAGTGATTTATAAACAGAGATATAGATTTTTTTTTTTTTAAACGTCGAGTTACTTAAAATGATCACTTTTTTCTTCGTCAAACTTTTTTTTTTTTTTCAAACAACCTGCAGACCTGAATATTGGACAGAAAAAAAGGATTGCATTTTTGGACAAGTAATTACGTAATCTATGTGCTTTTATAAAATCAAGTGTAAAAAAAAAAAAATATTTTCTATCCTTAATTAGCAAAAAACTTGATTAACTTGGCGATTAAAAAATTATGCCAAAACAGAGATAAAACCCGCCAACGACCATGTACTATCTGTATTATAATAGCACAAATCAATTACAAGTTATAACAACATCAAATTTCATCTGCAAGTCAGCCATTTTCTTCTGAAGATATTTTTTTAAAATAAAACTTCATAATTACAAAATTTTTGAAATGAATTAAATGTGATTCATTTATTTCTTTAAAAAAAAAAAAAAAAAAAAAAAAAAAAACGCGGTAAAGGATAGGCATTTTGTTCGCGGGAATACCTTTCACATCATTTTCCTATAAATTAATGAAATCCAGTTGTTAAATTATTTTTGTTTTAGAAGTGAAGTTTTCATTTAAATTTATTGTAACAGTACAATGTTTAATTGAATAAAATAATGTAAATCTAAGAAATTGCTAAGAAATTCCAAACATGCACAGGGCAACGGAAAAAATAAATAAATAAATAATAAATAAATAAATAAAAATCAACTTTCAGAAATTCAAAAAATTGTTCATATATCTTAATTACAAGCTAAAGGAGGGTTTATTTCTATATTATTCTATATATAATAGTAATTTCAGAAAATATATTAAATTCCAATGCGATCTGTTTTAAACTTTGAGATAGTTTATAACACATGATAAAAAATTTATAATAAAAAAGAAAACTGCCCAGTTAAACTGAGGGCATTGAGCTCACAGGCTATTCACACTAATTGTATATTATACTCTTATTTCAAAGAATCTGAAATAAGAGAAAAATAAAGAAATCAACAATATATTAAAGGGGGGTCATCCCCCCGTTACCCCCCCCCCTCATAGTTAACTAATGAAACCCTTAAACTAATCAGGGAAGTCTCTAATTACAATGAATATATATACAAAATTTGAAGAAAATCGGATAATTCAGCATGAAAAACCCATTTATCTAAATTAGGGGCGGGGATTACCCCCCCCCCCTTTATACTTAACCAATCAATCCCGAAAACTAATCAGGGAAGCGTCTTAACCCAATGAACCTATAAACAAATTTTGAAGCAAATGGGATAATTCTGCATGAAAAACCCATTTATATAAATTAAGGGGGGGATTAGCCCCCCGTTCCCCCCCCCCCTTTATACTAAACCAATCAATCCCGAAAACTAATCAGGGAAGCGCCTTAACACAGTGAACCTGTAAACAAAATTTGAAGGAAAACGGAATAATTCTGCATGAAAAACCCATTTATATAAATTAAGGGGGGATTATCCCCCCCCGTTCTCCCCCTTTATACTTAACCAATCAATACCGAAAACTAATCAGGGAAGCGCCTTAACACAGTGAACCTATAAACCTATAAACAAAATTTGAAGGTAAACGGAATAATTCTGCATGAAAAACCCATTTATATAAATTAAGGGGGGATTAGCCCCCCTCGTTCCCCCCCCCTTTATACTTAACCAATCAATCCCGAAAACTAATCAGGTAAGCGCCTTAACACAGTGAACCTATAAACAAAATTTGAAGGAAAACGGAATAATTCTGCATGAAAAACCCATTTATATAAATTAAGGGGGGGGATTAGCCCCCCTCGTTCCCCCCCCCCCTTTATACTTAACCAATCAATCCCGAAAACTAATCAGGTAAGCGCCTTAACACAGTGAACCTATAAACAAAATTTGAAGGAAAACGGAATAATTTTGCATGAAAAACCCATTTATATAAATTAAGGGGGGATTAGCCCCCCTCGTTCCCCCCCCCCTTTATACTTAACCAATCAATCCCGAAAACTAATCAGGGAAGCGCCTTAACACAGTGAACCTATAAACAAAATTTGAAGGTAAACGGATATTTCTATGAAGAGTTATCGCGTTACGTACATACATACATACATACGTACGTACGTACAGAACCGGCGGGCACATAAGCTCTCAGGCTTTGATAGCCTGTGAGCTAAAAAAGAATGGCGCGTCACATTTCGGAGAGGGGATGAGGAGGGGCGTGAACAAAATTAGGAAATATAATAAGGCTATCTGTTTGGAACTTTACGATACACATAACATAAATTTTAAAAATAAAGCCGGGTCAAAAATTATAGAGCGGAAGGAAGCGGGTTTTGCCAACTCAAGGGGGGGTGGACACTTTTCTAAATTTTAACGATATCCGTCATGTCACATATCGTTACAAAGGGCTCTGACCACTTATTCATGTTATGCACCACAGTTATCACCCCCACATTTTGCGCACCCCCCCCCCGACACTACTCATGTGATATATTGTTCGGAAGGCCTGTGACCGCTTATTCATGTTATGTATCTTCGGGGTCCATCCTCCCACTTTCCCCCCCCCCCCCCCAAAGAGGGCACTTTTCTAAATTTTGCCGACACCTCTCATGTGATATATCGTTAGAAAGGTCTGTGAACGCTTAATCATATTATGCATCTCCGGTGTTCATCCCCCCACTTTGCCCCCCAAACGCGATTAGCTTTCACCACCAGGGGGCGTTTTCCTATCTCTGTTTCTATGGGTCGGATCACGACGGGGTATGGCTCATTCGACTCGACATCGATAGAGCTTTCCGATTTCAGTGCCCGAGGTTCATATAGAACAGATTGCGCTACCTGGTGGTGGAAGATGGAACTTGCGCGTGCGCAGCACGATTGCTATACGGTGCCGATGGCAGCGGGGACCCGTGTCGGAGGTTCGTTTGGTTAGAGTTTATACTATTCGATGTGCAAATTAAGGGATTATCCGGTGCCGAAGGCAGCGGGGAACCAGATGGGACGTTCGTTCGGTTCGAGGTTTATCTTATTCGAGGTTTTACAAGATTCGAGGCCCCGATGTAAATTAGGTGTCCGCTAGCGGGCGAAGCCAGCTAGTGCTAATAATAAAAGAGCGTGGTATCACGTTTGATTTCAAATGCAGCGCTGACACGCTATGTACGTATTCCATTTTTATTTATTTCATGGATAAGTCAGTGATATTTGTTAACGGAGGATAACAAGTATTATAACAAGCCACATTTAGTATGTTGTTTTTAAGAGTGTAATTAGTTTGATTGAAAAATCCACTGGTATTTCTAGTTAACCCTTTAAACAATGACTTAAAGTAAAATGTAATTTTAAATTATTTCTCATGTTTATATTATTTAAATTATGTTTAATCTATTTAAAAAAAAAAGAAATGATATCTACAAAAACAACTTTTCAAAAGTAAAAAAAAAAAAAAAAAAAAAAAAAAAAAAAATGTGGCTAAAAAATGATGTGTTATCAAATTTCCAAGCTAGTATATTACTTATTTAACTTTTTTCCATTAAATAAGTTATAATATATAAGTCAAGTGCCGACGTATATGTTAATAGAAATCGTTTTCTCCTGTACTAAATACATCCTAACGAGTTTCTGAAAATTCAATTTTTTTTCAAATTATGCATGATGGGCTTGGCGGCCATCTTTCCATATTTCTAAAGTAAAAGCGTAATATGTTTGCAATGTAATATGTTTATAACAATTTCGAACTTCAGATTTTAACTACGGACAGATAAATTAGATAAGACTGATATTTTGATAAATTGATTTTTATTAGTTTGAAATTATTAATTACTCTAAAAAATAAATCATAAGATGAATCTTTAAGATAAGTCATCATTATCTTAAGACACAATTTTCAGCATACAAGTCTATAAATGAAACGCTTAAAATATTTGCTTAAATAACAATTTTGAACTTCGGATTTTAACTACGGATTTGGGTGCTTAGAATTTTGTGATTAATATGCAAAGATGCCTGCCAAGCCCATCATGCATAATTTGAAAAAAAATTGAATTTTCAGAAACTCGTTAGGATGTATTTAGTACAGGAGAAAACGATTTCTATTAACATATACGTAGGCACTCGACTTATATATATGATAACTTATTTAATGGAAAAAAGTTAAATAAGTAATATACTAGCTTGGAAATTTGATATCACACCATTTTTTAGCCACAATTTTACTTTTGAAAAGTTGTTTTTGTAGATTCATATTTAGCATTATGTGGAAAGTATTGCTGATAGAGGAGTTTGAATCTAAAGTATAATTTGATTACTTGCTGGTGACCTGCTTGCTGTTGCTACCTTATATTTTGCTATATATATATATATATATATATATATATATATATATATATATATATATATATATATATATATATATATATATAGCCAATATATAATATATATATCAATTATCAAACTTTTTGCTTAAAATGAATTCAGACATTCTCACGAAATGGCGCAAACACCCGATAATTGAAAATATTCGAAAAGGGTTTTTTTACCGCATCCAATTCCCTTTAAATCAGTCAATTATTTTTTCTCAGTTTGTGTTTTTTCTGTATCTCTTCACTCTGATCAAACTGCTGAAGCTCCAACATCTATTTTCAATTAAAGGGGTTGTTTAAAAATAATAATAATAATAATAATTAACGCAGCCGCTGCGGTAATTGAATTTATTGTGATTTAGAGCTCTTTCTGAGCTTATATTAAGCAAATTATTGCATATAAAAATATGAAAACTGGTAGTTTTATAGAGAAATGTATGATAAACACGCTGACGCAATCAGTTTTTAAATCTAAGAATTATTTTAAGCGCTATATAATACTGAAATCGGTTAACATAGTTCAGTTAAAAGAGTTTTATAGGATCAAAAACTATGCATATCAATATAACTATCTGTTTGCAGGCACATACTGGACTAGGTTGTGGTGTGCAATGTGTAATCATTTTTAAGTGCGTTCTTAATTACATAAATACGTAGCAGCTATAGTCGTCGTCTGGTCCGTCCGTCTGCATATAACAGCGCAGAAACTACCCAATCGAATGATTTGAAATTTAATATGTATAATCGTTGCAGAATTTTGTCGAATCATTTCAAATTTTATGAAAATCGAATCAAAACTTAAAAATATATTAATAAAAGTTTTCTTTATTCTGTTAAATACTACCATACGTAATCTATATAATAAAAGTTCAAGTCATGTGACTGAGGAAAACAAATACAGGCTAACCACATTTTTTTTTTCATATGCCAAGCGGCCATTTTTATTCAAAATTAGTTTTTCGAATAAAATTGCATAAAAGTTACATTTTTAGAAAGATCGTTAAAAAAAATTGTTTGCCTGAGACATGAGTTACATTAAAAAATGTATAGATTTTGAAATAACTTCAGTGTAAATTAGATTAAACGCCGAATATCTCAATCCATTACAGTGAATAAACAAAAGAGATTCATTTATCGTGAGTCATAAAAATATTAAACTATGGACGTAATCATTCGCAAAGCAAGATCTACCATGGTGAAATTTGCAGTGCTCTCCGGTGTCGAAAAAAAAAAAATTCGCGTCTGTAAACGTGGTATATATACGTAATAAGAAGAAAAAAAGGGGGCATGCTCATTTCGCTCATAACAGACGATATAATACATTTCACTGAAATAATAGCAACTAGTTGCACCCGTCGAAATTCGACGCAACAGAATGTATTAAATAAGTATGTTACAATATAAGTTTATGAATAAAAGAATAATGTAATGAAAAAAGAAAATGACTCTGCAAATTTAAAGCATGATATTCACACAAACATACTCAAAACTTTGCACATGAACACCACATTCCACTGAAGTCCTGATCTCAGTAAAAATCTAGACAGGCCTCGGACTGGCCCATCGGCCCGAGGGCCGGTGCGCCCTCAGGCAGGGAAATTTTTGCGCCCCTAAGCCGCTCCAATATTTTTCCACACACATATATTCTGAGATTAGTGTACTAAATTTCGAGAAATTGCTTAGGAATAATCATCTCTATAATAAAACCGTAAGTCATGTGACTGTCATCAACAGTTCCGGAATGTCCGTTTCACTTTTTCATATGCCAGGCGGCCATTTTTATTAAAAATTATTTTTTCGAATAAAACTTCATAAATGTGACATTTTTAGAAAGATCGTTCAAAATAAATTAATATTTGAGAGATGACTTACGTTCAATTATGTATATATTCTCCAATAACTTCAGTTGAAATTAGCTTCGCAGTTCAAATTCTCTATCCATGAAAGTAAACAAAAAAAAAGATTCATTCGTCGTGAAGGTTTAAAATATTAAACCATTAAACCATGGAGATAATCGTTCGTAAAGTTAGTTTTCCATGAAAGATTTTTTGGAGCGCTGCCTGGTGTCAAAAATATAATTCGTACCAGTGACACAATCAAAGTTTACCATAATTATGTGCTATACAACTCAACTTCATTCTTTATCTTTTCTGGATGTAAGCTGAATGTAAACAAATAAAACTCATGTAATGATATTTAATGAATCAAATTTCGAAACAAATTGTCAGTTAATTTGGTATTTATGTATTATACGTGAAAGGAAGAGAGACCACCGAAAGTGATTGTTAATCACCAATCATATTTACCATTATTAATGACCAATCGCTTTCAAAACAGTAATTTAATATACATTTACAAAATACATAACATCATTAAGTACTTTTGTGTTATTTGGGCGCAAATCTCGCCAATAGAATTTTTAAAATCGCCAATTCCAGCTTTTATTTTTCGCGTGTGCAAATTAGAAACGATACTTTTATTTTGAAATCAAATGTTCTGATGGAACAGCTGTCGTAGACGCACCGGGGCACTATATTAACTATAGAGTTGCAATATATAGAGAAAAAACGGGTTGCTGTAATTAGAATTATAGGCGGTAATGTTAGTGTGACATATTTATGTGATTATCAAAACTGGCTTCCAAAAGTTCAATGTTTCACCAAACCATACTCGAAAATTACGTGTTATAATGTGCACTCCGATTATGTCACATTATTCAAGACGTTTTAAATGAGAATAATGATAGATTTTCTTCTTGATTCTCCCGTAATCAAGTCTACAGCCAAAGTTAGCGAGAAACAAACAAACAAACAAAAAAATATTGGCAACAATATGGTTCAGTGTAAATGGTGGATATCATTAAAGACTTTCACAAAATAGACTTCATTGCACCAAATCGTATTAACTAAAATACGCCATTTGGCAATGGATCCAATTACGGAAAACTACTTAATATGTTTAAGAATCTCCTCATTAGCAAGCATATTGCAACTGATAAGCAAACGGATCTGAAGCATAAATGCTTAAGTTGGTTAAGCGGTTTTTGTCAAGAAAGATGAAATACATAACAACAAAAAATATGCGAAATGCTACCATGATCGAAAAAGTTTTTGATTTGTCTATTAGAATCTTCCGGTTTGGCGAAGGATTACGGAAAAAAAATAAATTATGAATAAAAGTAACGTGTTACAGTGCTTAACATACATTTAAGGGAGACCAAACTGGTCGCCAGTGGCGGCTAGTCAACTAATAGACAGATAGCAAAAGAGAGGGATTTTTATTATCATAAAGAAATTGAAGATACATCGAAGGAATTTCCAGAATCGGAAACCAAAGCGGCCGTGTTTACATACGATTGAGGATAAAAAACGGGCACCTAGGGAGAGTTTTAATAGCCCTGGCTAATAAAGCTCATGCCCATGTGCTACTTCCGCGCCTCGAGAGAGATTTTTTTTCATCGATTCTTAGGATGATATTTTTTAGGTATTGATCTCAGATCAAATATTTTGCGTACCCTCCATTTTAGTACCCAGGGGACCCTGCGCCCTTTTAAAGCCGTCCCTGAAATGATCTATAATTGAAACCATGCTTTTCAAAAAACAACTTTATAAAAGAAAGAGATAAATATTAGAAGGCAAAAACGTTTTGTGTGGATTTTGTTGTTCACTGGAAAACATAACTTTTCGAGGAATAAATACAACATTGATGACACTTCTGAATTGCAATTCTGCAAGCTGGGATCGCGCGGCCAGTGTTTTTCCATTCAAAATACTTACCAAAATTTTCGGTTAGCTGTATTTAATGACGGTCTTTACGTAATTAAATAACTATTCGAAAATTATGGTATTTATTTAATCATGAAAAAATCGATCATAAAATAAAGCGATGGTTACTATTCAAAAAGGTAGGTTTTTTGAATTATAAAACGCTGGCAGCAAAATCCTGTCGCTTGCAGGGTAACAATCCCTGGAGGATTTCTTTCAATTATGGAAATTTAATTTCCCTTTATCTCTAACTATGATAAGAAATTTGCAAATCCATGGGGAAAATGTGGTGAGAAAAGTAAATTTACTCAATTATTTTAGCGATTATTTATTCGCTAGTTTTGATGTCATTTTTCAGTAGAAACCTTTTAATAGTGTGATAACAATTCAGCATTTTAAGGATGCATAAAGTCAATTATAAGCACACAAAGTGCCTCTTCCTCCTCCTGCCTCTCCTTATCCCAAATGCTGCAAGTGTAATATTTTCACAAGCAAGTGTTATTTCCCCGTTCAAATACTCCGACATTCAAATGCTGCTAGAATATGTGGTACTTTTTCAAAAGAAAAAAATCAAGCATGCGTTTTAGTTTCAAAATTTCTATTTCTATACTGAAAGTACATTTTTATTCTCGATGTAAATATTTTTTGAACGATATTTACATAATGAATCTTTATTTTGTATGTGTGATGAGGCAGACACCGTCATAGACCACATTTAAAGATGCTACTATACTAAAGAAAAAAAAAAGCTGTAGTAAATAAACAGCATTTGCTGTCAGATTATATAAGAAATTGCATCTATACAATGTTTATTACTGACTTGATAACAAATTCATATTATGTCAAAAAAAAATATTTTTTTAAAATAGAGGTTGGAGCTCTTACCACTGATATTCTAGCATTTTAGTACTCATAAAAGTAAAATTTATTTGCACAATAGTTTTAGAGATATTTGCTTAAATACAAATGAAAAATGAGGAAGCATTTCTGAAACCAAATTAGAAGCAATTTTAATAGGTAGCATAATAAATTTTTGCCTAAAAAATTAACAAATTAGTTGAAGTTTCTAATTAAAATAGGATCAATTATTTGCCTATTTTAATATTATTATTAGCGTAATTTTGACAGCAAACATAACTGTTTGTCGAATGGGAATTCATATCTTTAGACCGACGATCAGCTAACCGGTGGCTCAGTTATTGGAAGCAGCCAAACTCAATCGTTGGCCAACGAAACTGGAAAAAAATGGACTAAGAGTGAAAAAAGAATTGTATAAAAGGGAAGGGTTAATCAAGTCATAACTCACAGCACGATGACGGTTTAAATAAATCATAAATAATCGTCAAAATTGTAGTAATGTCTGAAATTGCTAAAAAGGCAAAGTAAGATTTTTTTCTTTTCTTTTCTTTTTTTTTTTTTCTTTTTTAACTATGGATACATCAAGTGTGTTAATTTACAGTCCTGGAAAAAGAAACGTTATCACCCCCTACCAATTCTAAAACTAATTGTAAAAAAATCTATAGGTACTAATCGATTGGAAATAATGTCTACTAATTAAAGCTATGGATTAAGTATGTTACAGGAGGTGTCGTCTACATATTGGAAACTATACCAACTTTCAATTTTAAAATAATAACACCTACTTTTGAGACTCTATTATCAAGACTTCCCGCGAAAAGGTATAGTTTAAATACTTTATGTTAAATTTTCATAGAGCTAGAAGAGTTTAAAGTTTGAGGATGCTAATGTTAAATGTATTTGACAAACTTATAAAAATCATCCGATTGATTTTTTTTTTTTTTTTTTAATGAAATGCAATTAATATACCCAAACATATTCCAGGTTTTTTGTATCCAAAAACATATTTCTAATAATGAAAATTATTAATAAATTCATATTAAAAATTATGAATTATCATCTACATTAATTTTTGTATAAAAAAAAACTATGTAAGTGTACAGCTCATTTGAATAATTAGTTTTCGAGATGCAGAGAACCTTCCTACAGTCTAAGAGGATCGCGTTCTGTTTTAAAAAAAATCTACAGAAAATAACACGTAGACACTTACCAGACACATTTTGTAGTATTTACTTTTATATAAAGAAAGTTCATTATAAATTTAAAGTTCCTGTATAATTTTACTGCTGACTAAATGAATGTTCAGTACTTGTAAGATTTAAATTTTATTTTCGGAAAATTTTAGATAAATCCCTAACACATTTTCTTTTATAACTATATGAAGACTTGAAATAAGTATATTCCCAGGCTCTCTTGATCCAGGCTAACTCAAACATAGGTGTTACAATTTGAAAAAACAACGTTCGTGCTTTTTTTTTAATTTGTAGACCCCGAAACAAAATTTTCGAATAGAATTTAATAGTAGAAATTATACCCAATAAATTGGTACCTATGTATCCTTTTTATACCTTATTTGCAGGATAATTAGTAAGGAGTGATCACTTTTATACCATGACTGTTCTAAGGTATCGATTGACAAAAGAATAAAGTTGGATACAAGGTAATCTGTATTCAACTTTCTGGAGTTTTTGAATATAGATGACATAGTTTGAAAAACTGTGTAGCATTGTGTAGAATTAATCGAACTTCAAACATGCACGGGGAATATAGCGAAGTCGTCTATCTAAACTCGGGAATATAATATTAAGCCATTTTCTTGCTTGGTGCTATGCGAATGTGTTAAACTATGTCAAGTCAGACACAACACAAGTAAGTAAAATTGATTTAAGTTCGTTAAAATTTTTGCGCCCTCTGAAAATCCAAGGTCTGCGCCCTTTCTCCTGGCCCAGTCCGACCCTGAATCTAGACAATTACGTCATTTAGCTTTGTAAAAATTGAAATTTTGTGTTTGAAAATGCACGTTTTAAAAATTATGTCATTTTCCATAAACGGACGATTTAGCTTTTAATTTCAGAGTATGTCTAATAAAAAACTTGGAAAATAAAATCAGTTTCACGAAAATGTACAGGAAATATTACCGTAAAAGTTATTTAACCAATTGTTTTAAAATGTTCATTAAATATTTATTACTAGCCGCCACTGGCGACCAGTTTGGTCTCCCTTAAATGTATGTTAAACATTGCAACACATTACATTTATTCATAATTTAATTTTCCCTTAATCCTTCTCCAAATCGAAAGATTCTAATAGACAAATCCTTAACTTTTGCGATCATAATAGCATTTCGCATATATTTTGGGCACAGGTGTCACATACGCCCGTTGGCGCGATCCCCCCCCCCCCCCCCCCCCCCCCCCCCGCCAATTTGGCGAAAACTTTGTTATGGAAATTGTTGTTTATTTACTTTTTTTTTTTTTTTTTTTTTTTTAATTCTATAAATTATTTTTGATATGTATATAAATATTTATTTACATCAAACTATCATTTATTTATTTTTATTTCCTTTTTTAATTATGAGTATTTTTGTTAGCCGGGAGCAGATGATAAATCGCAAAATATTGTTCTCATCACCATCATTCATACTACATTAATTTAATTTTAAATTATAAACCTGTCACTCATTTCATTTAAAATACTTAACTTTAATCTAAAATGCTTATATTACATAAATTTAAAATACTTCACACTTTTCATTTAAAATAGAAAATAAATAAGAAATAATATCATAAATCAAAACATTTGATTTCAAAATCAAAATATCGTTTCTAATTTGTACACGCGATAAATAAAAGCTGTATTAGCTATTTTAAAAATCCTAAAAATCTGATTCATTAAATATTATTACATGAGTTCAATTTACGTCAAGAAAAGGTCAGGAAGGAAGTTGAGTTGTATAGCACATAATTATGGTAAATTTTGACTGTCTCACTGGTGCGAATTATTTTTTTGACGCGAGGCAGCGGTCCAAAAATTCATTCGCGGAGAACTTGCTTTGCGAATGATTACCTCCATGATTTAATATTTTAAATGTTCACGACGAATCAATCTTTTTTTTTTTTTTTTTTTTTTTTTTTTTGTTTACTTTCATGAACAGAGAATTTGAACTGCGAACCTAATTTCGACTGAAGTTATTGCAGAATATATACATAATTGAACGTAAGTCATCTCTCAAATATTAATTTATTTTGAACGATCTTTCTTAAAATGTAACTTTTATGCAGTTTTATTCGAAAAAATAATTTTTAATAAAAATGGCCGCCTGGCATATGAAAAAGTGAAACGGTCATCCCGGAACTGTTGATGACAGTCACATGACTTACGCTTTTATTTTAGAAGATAATAATTAAATGGAAATTATGTAATTTTCAGAAATATTTTATTCTACCAAGAAAGTAAATAAATAGCAGAAGTTCTGGGTCTATTTAGATGCAGGAATAAGGGTCAGTGAATATGACGTCATACTGACACAAGGTTAGTAAAATACTTTATATTCATGGAGGAAAATTCATCTTTTGCTTTCCGTATGACGTCATTTTCTTCATCTGAAACATTTCATTTTTCATAATACTTCTTATGATAGATTATTTACTGTTATTTTATTTACATAGATTACTTAATATTGTTTCTCAACAAATAATCTGTATTCTGAATTTTGTGATTACTACATAATTAAACGCAATCATTTTACTATGTTTAAATTTTATGAAACACCATTGAGATTCTTTTTTTAAATATGACGACATTTACACTGATGGAATACCGCTTCTGATTGGTGGAATGTCATAAGGCAAATTAATCTTATGTTGTAGAGATAAAATCTTAACCCAATTGCCACCATTTTAAAGAAATTTCATAAAAAACTTTTAAAATTAAAATATAAAAATGGGAATATTTAAAAAAATAGCTAGAGCGGGCACATCTGCAAAAGAACAACTTTCATTTAAAAAAATAATTATCAAAATTAGTTCAGTATTAAGTTCAGGGCAGATGACTAAAAAACTTTTGTTTTAAATATATAGATTTTTTACATTGTAAAACTAGTTATAGTACCAACGCACCTCATTTGTCACGTTTAACGTACAATTTCCAACTTATTTAAATTTAAATTCTTAAGGATTTTTTTTATTATTATTTATTTATTTATTTATTTACTAGCTGACATGCCTGGCGTTGCCCGGGCCCGTGATAATAACCTTAAAAATACCTAAAATCAATGTTGAATGATTTTATATTTTTAAATGAAAATCTATCCAAACGAACTGAAGGACAGTCGTTATAGTTATTGCCGATTTAATGTCGATTTAATTTCTGACGTTTTGATATATTAAACTTTCAATTCTGACCAAAAGTTCCTGAGGAAACCTAAATAATATAAAGCCATCCGTCACCTTTCCTCTTTTAAATTCAAAATAATATACAGTATTGGCCAATTTATTAGTCACATTCGAACAAAATTTCCACAACCTTGTTTCTTTAATATATAAGATAATTATATATTAAAATAAAAACCATGCTCTCGTGGCATCATAATTCACTTTTATATTTTAACAGAATAGTAAGGCTACTATAATTTGTGACTCGTGCTATAGCCAGTATACGTCACGACCACATAGCCGTTATCACTATCTGTTTCCGCGTGAAGATTTCGCTTGGTACTTCATTGTGAAATTTGATAATTTTAGAAATTCAATATTTGAAAAACGACATAATCATTAGATTTGAAATCTAAATCAAGAAAAATACAATTTTTTTCCTTTCTAACGAAGTTTGTCGAACAATTTTCTGACAAATACTTTTCGAGCTATTAATTTTTTCAGCAATTTCAAATGTTTCATTTTCCGAGATTAATCTGTGGCAACGATTATCGAAATTCCCAGTCGTCAGCAACGCATAGCTTTTTATTAATGATTATTATTATTATTATTATTATTTTAATTCAAAATTTCATTATTCCAATAGAGGATTTTTTTTTTCATATTTCGAAAAAATCTTTTTTTTTTTTTTTTTTTTTTTTTTTTTTTACTTATTGATGCCAGATTTATAAAAGCTTGAATAATAATATTTCCAAACATCTTTGAATTGAAAAAATATTTACACGTGTATGTTAAAAAAGAAAGAAAACGTTAAAATAATTAATTTATTACGTGCGAAAAGCCTTAATTGGAGGAAAATTAGGTATCATATTTAAAACTATTTTCTTACAGCGTCTAAAAAGAAAACTTTTCTTCTAGACGTTATTATGAAAGTCCCAAAGGCAGCGACATTTTTTACTTAATCATGTTATACAAGCTGATTATCAAATGCGTGATAGATCTTAATCAAACACCAAATAAGGCGACAGTAATGGGGAACTGAAATCCCACCACCACCACCCAGTCAGAGGGAAATGAATGGCAACCCGATTACAGAATACACTGGTCGTATCATTGTCTTCCGTATTTGGATTATCTTTTTAAAACAGCAAATTAGCATGTTTTTGGAGCCTCCGGAGTCTGGGCTGGGGTTGGCAAGCATAGCTCATATATAGGTGACAGAGCCCCCTCGCCTCGTTTTTAAAATAAAAACATTAAATTAATAGTAATTTTTACTGTATTTTTACACATGCCATGGCATTTTATTTATTTTTTCTTAAACTAAGTAACTTTTTGGAAATTTGGTCACACTTGCAAGAAAAGTATGAAAAAGAATTTAAATTGTAGGAGAAAAGTAGTTTTAATTTTTTTTTTTTTTTTTTTATCAAAATTTTCCTTCCAAAAAATTGCATTTTTTTTTTTTATTATTATTATTAAATCATTTTCCTTCATAAAACCATTTAATAATACGTTAAAAAGGTATAAAATACTCAAAAATAATAATAACCCAAGGGATATCAAGTCCCTTTAAATTAACACTGAATAAAATAAAAATAAATACTTTAGGGCGGTTATAATACCTTAAGGAAGGGCACCAGTTTCAAACATTAAAAAATCTTTTCTTTTTCATTCTCTTTTATTTTCTGATAGTTTTATAGTGTTTAAAAGCAGTGGCGGCTAGGTGTGTGGCGGAGTTGTATGGAAAAATACGCATGGTTAATTTATATTATTAAAAAAAAAAATGGGGGCATTTTGATTTACACAATTGTTTGATAATACACATTTTATAATGGACTGCGATGTGATATTTCTATATGTATATTAATTTAGTTAGATTTACTTATTCATTATTTAATTAATTTAAATGAATTTATATTCATTAATATTAAGAATGTATTTGATCTAATGATTTGGATTAATACCTATGGTGGACAATATCATATTTACTTCTAATATAATTGTCTGAGTGCAACGAAGACTCATACACAGCGCAGTATTACTTTGCCCCATATATAGCTACGATGGATATTAAAACCTTTCGTCAAGCATAACTCAAAAAATATTTAACGGATTTCGTTCAAATTTTTACAGCAGGTACCTATAAAGGTGACAACGTCGTCTATTTATTACCAAGAATAAGTGTCAAACCGTTTGGAAGTTATATTAAAAAAATAGATAAAAAAGCACAATTAAAGTACATACGTCACTAAATTTTGTGCGTTACGTCATTTTCACCGGCGGGAGATTTTCGTAGACAATCGGAATTGAAAAGTTCATGGAATACATGGAGCAAAAAAATATGCAAGCACTAATATTCAGCACAATAAAATATATTTCAATTTAATAAAAATGGAAAGTTAATCTGGAATTTTGTCTGTTTGAAAAGTATTAGAGATTAGTAAGAGTAGTATTAGTATTAGAGATTTGGCGTAAATCACACCATTAGCAGCTTTTTTATTTCGCGTGTGTATGTTAGGAACAATTCTTTGATGTTTAAATAAAAGGTTTCGATTTGTGGCATTATTTCTTATTTTCTTTTCCTTTTTAGTATTTTAAATGGAATTAGTGAAAGGCGTGTATTTTAAATTAAATGAGTGAAAGACGTGTATTTTTAATGTATGTATTTCAAATGAAATCAGTGAAAGATTTATATTTAAATGAAATGAATGCAATATGAAGATGTTATGAGAAAAATATTTGGCGATTTATCAACTGCGCCAAGTTAACATAAAAGTACCAATACATATGTGGGTACTTCTCTATTATCCCGTCGACCACTTTTCATAACAAAAAACTATCGCCAAATAAACGGGAGAACGTTGTCATTGAAATATCAAAATACATAAATAAATAAAATATAAGAATTTAAGGACACAATTGTTATTTTAATGAATGAAATAACTAATAAATCAGTAAAACATAATGAAAAATACACGCAAATGTCGCGTTAAAAACCACTTGATGACGTAACAAACACGTATAATGCTTCTGATATCAAGTAAATGGGACTGCATTTTTGGCGTTTAATCTAACAGTTTGGCGATAGTTTTTTGTTATGAAAAGTGGTCGACGGGATAATAGAGCAGTACCTCTATGTGAAATGAAACAAGGCACAGATGTCATATACGCACCACGTTGGCGCGATTTTTCCCTCCACCAGCTTGGGGAAAACTTTGTTTTTGAATATTAGTTACAAATAGTGTGACAAATAGTACACGTGATTTTTTATTTCAATATAAAAATAAAATAACGTAATAAATGAAACAGCTTCTATTATTTTAAAAAAGGAAATAAAAATAAATAAATAATAGTTTGATATAAATAAAGGCGCGGATGTCATATACGCACCACATTGGCGCGATTGCAACAAAATGGCAATTTTATGCCTCACATGGTAACCCGGTTATTTTGTTTCAATTGTTGTTTATTAACTTTTATTTTTTATTTTAATTCTATAAATTGTTTTTATTATATATATCAATATTTATTTATATCAAACTATCATTTATTTATTTTTATTTCCCATTTTTGAATAATAGGAGCTATTTCATTTATTACGTTATTTTATTTTTATATTGAAATAAAAAATTACATGCTATTATTGTATGGTATTTGTAACTAATATTCAAAAACAAAGTTTTCGCCAAATTGGCGGGGGAAAAATCGCGCCAATCTGGTGCGTATATGACATCTGTGCCTAAATTAATATTGATATACATATAAAAATAATCTATAGAATTAAAATAAAAAATAAAAGTAAACAAACACAACAAACAGTTTTCGCCAAAGGGGCGGGGGAAAAATCGCGCCAACGTGGTGAGTATATGGCATCTGTGCCCGAATTTTTACCCGTTTATCTGTGCTTTCGGAAATATAAAAAAATTAAAAAATTCTTATATCAGGTGTATAATGTTTTGCATTTTTATACGGACCACTTCTCCATTTTAAGATTTTAAATGCTATTTATATCAGATATTTCTTTCTTGAGATTCCCACAAGTTTTTTCCGGTAATTTTTTTAGTTCGCTTATTAATTGTTTACAATTTGCCCCCCTGGCAATAACAATTATTTATCACAAAAAATGGGTACTTCTCTATTATCCCGTCGACCACTTTTCATAACAAAAAACTATCGCCAAACTGTAACGCTAAATAAACGGGAGAACGTTGCCATTGAAATATCAAAATAAATAAAATATAAGAATTTATGGACACAGTTGTTACTTTAATGAATGAAATAACTAATAAATCAGTAAAACATAATGAAAAATACACGCAAATGTCGAATTAAAAACCACTTGATGGCATAACAAATACGTATAATGCTTCTGGCATCAAGTAAATGGGACTGTATTTTTGGCGTTTAATCTTAGTTTGGCGATAGTTTTTTGTTATGAAAAGTGGTCGACGGGATAATAGAGAAGTACCCAAAAATGGCTTAGTTTTGTTAAATTTGTTTGTTATGTATTTTCATTTCTTATTAAAATATCGAAAATGGCAATAAAATTTTATTTTAGCACCGTACTTAATTTTTTAAAATGGCTCAAAAACATGGTTTAATAAACGTATATTTGTAAATATTTTAAAAAACATGTTTTTCCGCTCTCTAGAAAAATTTGTAAGATTCTACAACTGCCTTTGGCACCAACCAGTACATGATACGGAACTTTTCCCTATTCAGATACACAGAAGAGGTTGGTCACAAACAAGAGTAATGCTAGCAACAATATTGTTTTAACTCTATAAGAGTTAGAAACAATAATGATATTAAATTCCCCGATTAGCTTAGGGCCCGATTACGGAACTTTCTCCTAGAAAAAAAAACTGTAGAAGTCTTTTACATTTGTTTCGAATGAAGCTCGATCAACAAAGTATTAATTGATAATACAAACAACACTAATATTAACATGGAGGCAAAAGTTTGAATTTAAGTGTATATATTTGGAACCCTCCCCCCCCCCCCAACCACCCACCAAAAAAAGAAAAAGAAAGTTACAGAAATGAATTTAAAATGGCGTGAAGCCACCCTTTCTGACATAAGAAATTGGCTGCGAACCCGATTACGAAACTTTCACTTAACTTAATAACATGTATCTAATAGCCCTGAGGACAATTCCCCTTCCCAGTTATACGGACCTTGGGGCTTTTTTAAAAAGCTTGACGCAGTTCGGGTTGAAGAAGTTGAGATTTACTGTCAAATGACATAAACTACTATGAAAATAAAACTGGTGAATTATTATGCTGGTTTATGTATGTATTTAAAAAAAATTCATCTGATTACACTCTTTAGATAAATTACTCCTGTTTGCATTTAATAACAGATAAACGGCTTCCATTTACTAAATTGTTTAAATATTGGGAAGAGTTGGCGAGAGATAGATAGACGTGTAAACAAACGGGTAGACAGACGGGTAGAAAGACGGATAGCGACAGAGATAAGCTAACGGGTAGCGAAACGAATAGACAGACGGGTAGCGATGCAGGTGCAAAAAAGGGTTGACAGAGGGGTAGTGAGATGGGTAGGGAAACGGGTAGCGTGGTGGATAGAGAGACGAGTACAGAGACGACTTGACAGACGGGTAGAGAGAGGGGTATATAGACAGACAGACGTGTTGATAGACGAGTAGTGTAACGGGAAGCGAGACAGGTAGAGACACGATTAAAGAGTCGGGTAGAAAGACAGACGGATACTGAGACGGGTATACAGAAGAGTAGAGAGACAGTAGACAGATGAGTTCGGAGAGAGACACAGCTAAGACATACGAGTAGTTAGACTGGTAGACACGTTTGTAGCAAAGCATGTTATCAATGTGGTTTGAAGTATACGAGTTTCTATAAATAGTTATACAAATAAACAAAGGAAATTTTTTTAATTCAAATATTAAATATTTGATTTAATATTTCAATATTTAATATTTTATTTTTTAATATTTTATTTAGATATTTGTCACAAAGGAAATGTTGCAAAAATTAAATTAAATTTGCGTTAAACTACGCTTGCTAAAATACGCTATTGGCTGCAAATCTGATTATGCGACTTTAAAAATATCGTTTTAAAAGATCGGGCGGTTTTTTTTTTTTTTTTTTTTTTTTTTTTTTTTTTTTTTTTTTTTTAAGTTTTGAGCAATTCCCGCTTAAGAAAATGAGATTATTTGCCAAATGTTATAAAAAAATGCATATGAAAACATAACAGTATATGAATTTATATATGATATTTTGTAATTATATCATTTAATTTGCTATTTTTCATATGTTGTATCTTTATCTATCTCTTGTCTATCATATGCTGTATATTCACTTAGATTCTTGTTGATATCTTCTTTATATCGTAATTGTTAACTTTATGTTCTCAGCAATATCACTCAGACTAATCCCTTTGAGGGAAGTCCTAGTGTTTACTTTTATACAGTGTTAATATAATATGTTTTAATTTTATTAAGTGTTTATATTTTATTTAACTTTGTATGAAGGAACATTATTTGTGACTAATTCATTTCAATATTTAATCAATATTAATTTTAAATTATTTGTATCTTAATTCAAATATTTAGTATTTTATTTTAATTTAATTTAATTGATGTTGCATTTTTGGTACAGTTATTTAATCGTTTTTGTCATTTAAAGGTACATATATTTTTATGTTGCTTTAATTATTAATTTTTCCATCTTACTACTTATTTATAACATAGAATTATTCATTTATACATCCATTACTTCTATGCAATTGAATATTCTATTTATTAATTAATTTCATTTATTTATTATTTAAATAATGGCTATCATTAGATAGTAATTTGGTTTAATTATTAAACAATAATTTCCATCCATTACTTTCTATTCAGATTATATTCACTTTTACCAATAGATGGCAGCACTATTTTAAGTTGCTTTAATAATTAATTTTTCCATCTTAATACTTATTTATAACATAGAATTATTCATTAATACATCCATTACTTTAATATAATTCGATATTCTATTTATTAATAAATTTCTTTTATTTATTATTTAACTAATTGGTATCATTTAAGCTAGTAATTTGGTTTAATTATTAAACATTAATTTCCATCCAATACTGTCGATTCAGTTTAAATTCACTTTTACCAATAGATGGCAGCACTAATGTTCCTGTTTACTTTACAATCCATAATATTCTAACATTATTTCTGGCATCATTGTAAAGCAATTTATATTTCTAAAATTGGCAACATGTAATGATTTTTTTTGCAATTCATTCCCTAGTCATGGTTGAGTTTCATGCTGGTTCTTGAGGTGCAAGGTATCTTTTTTAATCTTTATGGATTTTATACTTACTGACTCTATTAAATGTTTTCTCTGTAAATTATAAGTATGGCTTCTTTCCTTTTTAATATTGTATTTTATTTTTCATTTTATCACTGGTTTGTTTCATTGTTTTTATGAGATGTAGTCCCAAAATCATATTTTTTAGCAATGTATGGCTAATATGATGATGAAACATCTCATTTCATTTTATTTGTGGTATTTAGGCATTTGGGACTTGATAATTCTGTCTAAATTCCACAAATTTCATTTCATTCATTTCATTCCATTTATTCAATTTTTATTCAATTTTTATTTAATTTCTTATTTTTTTAATATGTGTTTGTTTTTATATTAAGTGTGTTGGGGAATCTTTCATTGTCAACTAATTATTTCACACTTAATTATTATTTCATTGTTTAAGTTGGTGTTATGATAATGTTTCATTTATGGTTATATATATATATATATATATATTAATTTTTAGATTATTTACAAGTATTTTAGGGCATTTTTTTATTTTTCCCCCCCAAAAATGCCGCCATTTTTACATACTTAAATTTTGAAAAAATCCTACGATAGTAGAGTAGAAAGAGGCGTACAGCGCCACTCCGTCTTTCCTGGCTGCATGCTGGGGTCCGCTGATAAGAGAAAGTGCAGTGTGGTGCGATGGAGAGGGAATTAAGGAAAATACTGTGCGACAAGAGCGGAAAAGTTGTGCGATAAAAAAGTGGTGAGGAAAGTTTGAAAATTTCTTTTTTATTTAATTATTTATTATTATTATTATTATTAACCATTGGGAAAATGGTTGTTGCTTTCGGTCGAGAATGGACCAAATGATGTTCGCATTTTACTATTTTAACCGTTTTTAACGAAATTTTGTAACTTTAGAAGAATTTTTTAAGCGTTTTTAACGAAATTCTGTAACTTTAGAAAAAAAATTAAGCATTTTTAACGAAATTCTGTAACTTTAGAAGAATTTATCTTTGAATAGGCAATAGAAATGGATAAAATCGTTACAAAAAGGATAGATGCAAATTATCAGATATGAAAAATTAAAGTAGAAATTTGGTACTTTCGTGTTATAGCCCCCCAAGGATGAAATATTTTTGTTTCTATTTTCATTAATATATTGTAAATTTGGTACTTTCGTATTATAGCGGCCCCCCAAGGATGAATTGCCAAGCGACCAAGAGTTATCGCAAAATTATAAAGCATGTATGACATTATAATAATATGATATATATATATATATATATATATATATATATATATATATATATATATATATATATATATATATATATATATATATATATATATATATATATATAATTAGTTCGGTTTACTTGGGACCCTCGGTATTATCCGGATGTGCGACCCCCGTATGCCAATAATATTAGGTGGTCTGTTTAATTTAGATTGAGAAATTTAGAAATTAAGTAATTTTAGAAAGATTTTGCCGCCTATGTGATTTTGGCTAGAATTTTAACACTTTGTTATTAATATAGAATAAAATATGAACCATACGTATTTTTAATATGATTTTTAGATGTAAAACTATGAATATGTTTCTTAAATGTAAAAATTCTTTATTTTTTAGAAATGCATAAAATCGTTACAAAAATGTTAAAGTTACAAAAAGGATAGATGCAAATTATCAGATATGAAAAATAAAGTAGAAATTTGGTACTTTAATATTATAGCGGCCTCCAAGGATGAAATATCTTTGTTTCTGTTTTCATTAGTTTATTGTAAATTTGGTACTTTCGTGTTATAGCGGCCCTCAAGGATGAATCGCCAAGCGACCAAGATTTATCGCCAAATTATAATGCATGTATGATATTCCGGATTATCCGGAGGTGCGACCCCGTATGCCGATAGTATTAGGTGGTCTGTTTAATTTAGATTGAGAAACTTAGAAATTAAGTAATTTTAGAAAGATTTTGCCGCTATGTGATGTTGGCTAGAATTTTAACACTTTGTAATTAGAGAATAAAAATATGAATCATACGTATTTTTAATATGATTTTTAGATGTAAAAGTATGAATATGTTTCTTAAATGTAAAAACTGATTAAATTAATTGAAAAATGCAATTTATTTTTAAAAACTGACTTTCTTTAAATAACAAAAGAATGTTTGTTTTAATATTTCGCGTAACATATTCTTAAGGAATTTTATTTTTTTATTTTTATTATTTTTTAGATCGAGTATACATTTTGTGTAAAGTCTGCTTTCATATACCTGATAATAGTTCTAGAATTTTCCTGGAAATTAAATAGAAAAATGCAATTTATTTTTAAAAACAACAAAAATAATTTTTGTTTTAATATTTCGCGTAACATATTCTTCAGAATTTTTTTGACAGAGTATATATTTTTTTTATGTAAAGTGTGCATTCATGTATCTGATAAAGTTTTAGAACTTTTCAGGAAATTAAATAGAAAAATATAATATTTTTAATAACAACAAAATAATTTTTGTTTTAATAATTCGCGTAATATATTTTAATTTTTTTTTTTCGGATCGCGTCTATTTTTTATGTAAAGTAGGCATTTATATGTGATAATAGTTTTAGAACTTTTCAGGAAATTAAATAGAAAAATTTAATTTATTCTTAGAAACAACAAAATAATTTTCGTTTAAATATTTCGCTTATTTATTTGTTATTTTCTTATTAGAGCGATTATTTATTTTATGTAAAGTATGCATTCATATTATCTGATAATAGTTTTAGAACTTTTCAGGAAAAAGAAAATTAAATTGAGTAATTTTATTGTAATTTATTTGTTAATAATGTATTATATTTTTTGAAGAATTTTTTGAAATTGTAACACAATATTTATTTAATGTACTAATATATTTTAAAACAATTTACATTTTTTAGTAATCTAAGATATAAAATTAAAATTTGTCTGTCTGTCTGTATTTCTATACAACTCTGCAGTTTAGAAGCGAGAATCGTGAAATTATACGCACAGGCGTATTAAAACACAGACGAGACAACTAAAGTAATCTGAAATCGAAATAAATTATAGTTAGTTAATTTTTAATTAATAAAAAAACACCAATCTAACAACAATTTCCTATCAAATTTAAATTTTTTTGTTATAGCAGCTGCCAACAAAATCTACAATTAAAAATCCACAATTAATTTTCTATTGAAAGATTTCCACGTGAAAAATGAAAATGAAATAAAAAGTTTCAAGAATGAAAAAGAAAATGAATATGACGTCATATTGGAAGTATAACAGCTATTTTCAAAGAGTTCTCAATAATACTAGGAGCATAAATATGAGTAAGTACAGGAAGCAGATGAATATGACGTCAACAGGTGAATATGTAACGTCATTATGAGTTTAAGGAACGTATTGAATCATGATAAAAACCTGATTATAAAAATACTGGCATATTTTAACATTTTGGTATTATCTGAATTCGTTTTCGCTATTTTTAAATCCATTCCACATATATATACGTGTGTGTATGCTTTAGAATTTCCAAAAATGTTTGGGTCCCAGAGCTCATTCTTAGTGAAGAACAGAAATAAAGATTTCAGATTTGTTTTAAAAATAAAATCCATAGAATTTTTTATTTGCCATTTTTAGGTGCGTTCGTAATTATATAAATACGCAGCACCTATTGTCGTCGTCTCGTCCGTCCGTCCGTCTGTCTGTCTGTCTGTCTGTCTGTCTGTCCGTCCGTCCGTCCGCATATAACAACGCAAAAACTACCCAACCGAATGGTTTGAAATTTAAGATATATTATCTTTGCAGAATTTTGTCGAGACATTTCAAATTTCATAAAAATCGAATAAAAATTTTAGAAAATATTAATAAAAACATTTATTAAGAAATTAGATTTTTTTTTTTTTTTTTTTTTTTTTTAATTGGTGCTTTCTTGTTATAGGAGCTTCTGAGGTTCAATCGTCAAGTGACCGAGATACTTATCTAACAGAAATTAATCTGCAGACGATATAATTCATTTCACAGAATTAAAAATCAAAAAGATCTGAATATTTATATAACTAGCTATAGTACGAACGCACCTCATTTGTCACGTTTGACGTACAATTTCCAACTTGTTTTTTTTTTATTGCGAGCGGAAAGTAACTTACGTTTATGAATTAAAAATAAACTAGGACTTCCCTCAAAGGGATTAGTCTGAGTGATATTGCTGAGAACATAAAGTTAACAATTACGATATAAAGAAGATATCAACAAGAATCTAAGTGAATATACAGCATATGATAGACAAGAGATAGATAAAGATACAACATATGAAAAATAGCAAATTAAATGGTATAATTACAAAATATCATATATAAATTCATATACTGTTATGTTTTCATATGCATTTTTTTTATAACATTTGGCAAATAATATCATTTTCTTAAGCGGTAATTGCTCAAAACTTAAAAAAAAAAAAAACGCCGGATCTTTTAAAACGATATTTTTAAAGTCACATAATCAGATTTGCAGCCAATAGCGTATTTTAGCAAGCGTAGTTTAACGCAAATTTAATTTAATTTTTGCAACATTTTCTTTGTGACAAATATCTAAATAAAATATTAAAAAATAAAGTATTAAATATTGAAATATTAAATCAAATATTTAATATTTGAATTAAAAAAATTTCCTTTGTTTATTTGTATAACTATTTATAGAAACTCGTATACTTCAAACCACATTGATAACATGCTTTGCTACAAACGTGTCTACCAGTCTAACTACTCGTATGTCTTAGCTGTGTCTCTCTCCGAACTCATCTGTCTACTGTCTCTCTACTCTTCTGTATACCCGTCTCAGTATCCGTCTGTCTTTCTACCCGACTCTTTAATCGTGTCTCTACCTGTCTCGCTTCCCGTTACACTACTCGTCTATCAACACGTCTGTCTGTCTATATACCCCTCTCTCTACCCGTCTGTCAAGTCGTCTCTGTACTCGTCTCTCTATCCACCACGCTACCCGTCTCCCTACCCATCTCACTACCCCTCTGTCAACACTTTTTTGCACCTGCCTCGCTACCCGTCTGTCTATTCGTTTCGATACCCGTTAGCTTATCTCTGTCGCTATCCGTCTCTCTACCCGTTTGTTTACACGTCTATCTATCTCTCGCCAACTCTTCCCAATATTTAAACAATTTAGTAAACGGAAGCCCTTTATCTGTTATTAAATGCAAACAGGAGTAATTTATCTAAAGAGTGTAATCAGATGCAATTTTTTTAAATACATACATAAACCAGCATAATAATTCACCAGTTTTATTTTCATAGTAGTTTATGTCATTTGACAGTAAATCTCAACTTCTTCAACCCGAACTGCGTCAAGCTTTTTAAAAAAGCCCCAAGGTCCGTATAACTGGGAAGGGGAATTGTCCTCAGGGCTATTAGATACATGTTATTAAGTTAAGTGAAAGTTTCGTAATCGGGTTCGCAGCCAATTTCTTATGTCAGAAAGGGTGGCTTCACGCCATTTTAAATTCATTTCTGTAACTTTCTTTTTCTTTTTTTGGTGGGTGGTTGGGGGGGGAGGAGGTTCCAAATATATACACTTAAATTCAAACTTTTGCCCCCATGTTAATATTAGTGTTGTTTGTATTATCAATTAATACTTTGTTGATCGAGCTTCATTCGAAAGAAATGTAAAAGACTTCTACAGTTTTTTTTTTTTCTAGGAGAAAGTTCCGTAATCGGGCCCTAAGCTAATCGGGGAATTTAATATCATTATTGTTTCTAACTCTTATAGAGTTAAAACAATATTGTTGCTAGCATTACTCTTGTTTGTGACCAACCTCTTCTGTGTATCTGAATAGGGAAAAGTTCCGTATCATGTACTGGTTGGTGCCAAAGGCAGTTGTAGAATCTTACAAATTTTTCTAGAGAGCGGAAAAACATGTTTTTTAAAATATTTACAAATATACGTTTATTAAACCATGTTTTTGAGCCATTTTAAAAAAATAATTACGGTGCTAAAATAAAATTTTATTGCCATTTTCGATATTTTAATAAGAAATGAAAATACATAACAAACAAATTTAACAAAACTAAGCCATTTTTGGGTACTTCTCTATTATCCCGTCGACCACTTTTCATAACAAAAAACTATCGCCAAACTAAGATTAAACGCCAAAAATACAGTCCCATTTACTTGATGCCAGAAGCATTATACGTATTTGTTATGCCATCAAGTGGTTTTTAATTCGACATTTGCGTGTATTATGTTTTACTGATTTATTAGTTATTTCATTCATTAAAGTAACAATTGTGTCCTTAAATTCTTATATTTTATTTATTTTCAATGGCAACGTTCTCCCGTTTATTTAGCGTTACAGTTTGGCGATAGTTTTTTGTTATGAAAAGTGGTCGACGGGAAATAGAGAAGTACCCATTTTTTGTGATAAATAATTGTTATTGCCAGGGGGGCAAATTGTAAACAATTAATAAGCGAACTAAAAAATTACCGGAAAAAACTTATGTTGAATCTCAAGAAAGAAATATCTGATATAAATAGCATTTAAAATCTTAAAATGGAGAAGTGGTCCGTATAAAAATGCAAAACATTATACACCTGATATAAGAATTTTTTAATTTTTTTATATTTCCGAAAGCACAGATAAAAGGGTAAAAATCCCGGCACAGATGCCATATACTCACCACGTTGGCGCGATTTTTCCCCCGCCCCTTTGGCGAAAACTGTTTGTTGTGTTTGTTTACTTTTATTTTTTATTTTAATTCTATAGATTATTTTTATATGTATATCAATATTAATTTAGGCACAAATGTCATATACGCACCAGATTGGCGCGATTTTTCCCCCGCCAATTTGGCGAAAACTTTGTTTTTGAATATTAGTTACAAATACCATACAATAATAGCATGTAATTTTTTATTTCAATATAAAAATAAAATAACGTAATAAATGAAATAGCTCCTATTATTCAAAAATGGGAAATAAAAATAAATAAATGATAGTTTGATATAAATAAATATTGATATATATAATAAAAACAATTTATAGAATTAAAATAAAAAATAAAAGTTAATAAACAACAATTGAAACAAAATAACCGGGTTACCATGTGAGGCATAAAATTGCCATTTTGTTGCAATCGCGCCAATGTGGTGCGTATATGACATACGCGCCTTTATTTATATCAAACTAATATTTATTTATTTTTATTTCCTTTTTTAAAATAATAGAAGCTGTTTCATTTATTACGTTATTTTATTTTTATATTGAAATAAAAAATCACGTGTACTATTTGTCACACCATTTGTAACTAATATTCAAAAACAAAGTTTTCCCCAAGCTGGTGGAGGAAAAAATCGCGCCAACGTGGTGCGTATATGACATCTGTGCCTTGTTTCATTTCACATAGAGGTACTGCTCTATTATCCCGTCGACCACTTTTTATAACAAAAAACTATCGCCAAACTGTTAGATTAAACGCCGAAAATGCAGTCCCATTTACTTGATATCAGAAGCATTATACGTGATTGTTACGTCATCAAGTGGTTTTTAAAGCGACATTTGCGTGTATTTTTCATTATGTTTTACTGATTTATTAGTTATTTCATTCATTAAAATAACAATTGTGTCCTTAAATTCTTATATTTTATTTATTTATGTATTTTGATATTTCAATGACAACGTTCTCCCGTTTACTTGGCGATAGTGTTATGTTATGAAAAGTGGTCGACGGGATAATAGAGAAGTACCCACATATGTATTGGTACTTTTATGTTAACTTGGCGCAGTTGATAAATCGCCAAATATTTTTCTCATAACATCTTCATATTGCATTCATTTCATTTAAATATAAATCTTTCACTGATTTCATTTGAAATACATTACATTAAAAATACACGTCTTTCACTCATTTAATTTAAAATACACGCCTTTCACTAATTCCATTTAAAATACTAAAAAGGAAAAGAAAATAAGAAATAATGCCACAAATCGAAACCTTTTATTTAAACATCAAAGAATTGTTCCTAACATACACACGCGAAATAAAAAAGCTGCTAATGGTGTGATTTACGCCAAATCTCTAATACTAATACTACTCTTACTAATCTCTAATACTTTTCAAACAGAAAAAATTCCAGATTAACTTTCCATTTTTATTAAATTGAAATATATTTTATTGTGCTGAATATTAATGCTTGCATATTTTTTTGCTCCATGTATTCTATGAACTTTTCAATTCCGATTGTCTACGAAAATCTCCCGCCGGTGAAAATGACGTACGCACAAAATTTAGTGACGTATGTACTTTAATTGTGCTTTTTTATCTATTTTTTTAATATAACTTCCAAACGGTTTGACACTTATTCTTGGTAATAAATAGACGACGTTGTCACCTTTATAGGTACCTGCTGTAAAAATTTGAACGAAATCCGTTAAATATTTTTTGAGTTATGCTTGACGAAAGGTTTTAATATCCATCGTAGCTATATATGGGGCAAAGTAATACTGCGCTGTGTATGAGTCTTCGTTGCACTCAGACAATAAATGAAAGGAAACATTTTTTATTAATTACATTTGAAAGGCACGTTGTTCAGTTACTTCTCAACATAATCGCTGTATAAATTAAAACATTTATCATAACGCAGGGGTGATTGTGTTCAGGTTTTTTTTTATCATTTTCAGTGCCAAAATTCGGCTTTTCTGATAGTAAAATTCATAAAATAAGACTAAAATATCAATTTCATATGATTGCTAAACATGATTAAAATTTATATTTTCCATAATTTGACCTCCCTGTAATAAATTATATGATCCCTCCCCGTCTCTCCATACGGAAACGTTTTCTCGCAAAAATTTAAGGGTTTTTTTTTTTTTTCTAAGAACTCACAATCACCCTTGATAACTAGAGCCGTACCGAGTACTCGGTATATACTCGGTACTCGGCCTACTCGGCTAATACCGAGTAGTTGATAGAATTTCATTTTTTAAGCATATTTAAAGACAAATTAATTTATAAGTGATCTATAAAAAGTTATTTGAATATAAATGTATATAATATATGCCATAATTCATAAAAACTATTTACTCGGTACATAAAAATTTATCTATAAAACATAGAAAAAGGTAAGAAAAAAAAACCATGCAAAATTAATGTAAATTAAAGTTTAGTTTTATGTTTATACTAAAAAAAAAAAAAAAAAAAAAAAAAAAAAAAAGTCATTTATAAAACTGTAGGAAAAGACTGATTTTGGATTAAGAAGCAGTGTGTGGAAACAGAAAATACAATAAAGGCAATTAAAAAATAATAATAATTAAATTTGCTGTATGGCAAATTATGGCATAAAAACACTATACTCATTCTACATTTTCTGGAGATAGGGCATTTCTTTTATTGTTGTAAATTTGGCCTGCTTCAGAAAAAATGTGTTCACTGGGAGCACTGATAAAATAGCATTTTAGCTGTACATTACACACACACACACACACACACAAAAAAAAAAAAAAAAAAAAAACTGTAAAGCCCCCATTTTTGGTGCTTTCGTGTTATAGCGGCCTCTACAATTACAATTATGCCAAGGTTTCAGCTCTGATTTCGCCAAGATCATCTAAAAGCTTATATATGCATCATATATACACATATTATTCCAAACACCCCTATACTGTTTGTCGACCACAAGAATAGCTCCCGCCATAAAGTCTGGTTGGTGGCGGTCGCTATAGTAACAAGACCGGTCCATTTCGAATGGGGAATACGCGTGTGAGGAATTGGCGGAATAAAAGTTAGATCACGTCATTCGTCTTCTCGGATCTACAGCAGTTGCGTTATCTTATTTTTGATTTAATTTTGCTTTTGCTTTTTTTAAATTATTTGCTCCCATTTGATTAAATAATTTTGCTAATTTGTTAAACTGGAAAGATGCCCTTTCAGTTTAGAAGAGGTGAAATCTTGAAATCGCAAGCACGTAAAATCATATATAATGTTGCGGAATTTTGTTCCAGTGAAGCTTCATCTAAAGATGTTTTAATTCCGCTCCCACAATCTCTGAAACGAGCTTCCCGAGCAAGTGGAGTTTCTGAAGCTACAATAAAAAAAAAAAATAAGAAATGAAGTTTCTGCATTGGGCTCATCGACAGATTTAATATCACCTGGTAAACATCGTAAAAGACCTAGTGAGCGGAACTGCGAAATAGATGACTTTGACAAGTGCGTTTACGTCAAACGATTCAAGATTTTTATATAAGAGAAAGAAAAGTACCATCTCTCAGAAAATTATTACCCGTGTTGAAAGAAAAAATTGGATTTTCGTGGAAAAGAGAGACATTGTGCAAAGTCTTACATTCAATGAATTTTCGATGGAAAAAGTGCGTGAATAAAAGAAAAGTTCTCATGGAAAGGCCAGATATTGTTTTTTGGAGACACAAATATTTGAGAGAAATGAGACGTCATAGGAACACTGGACGACCGATTGTCTATATTGATGAAACTTGGGTCGATAGCAACTTGACATTTAAGAAATGTTGGCAAGACGACACAGTTTTGGGAGTTACAGCAAATGTTAATGCGAAAAATAGACTTATAGTTGAATTAAGAATGTTCATGCCGGATCATCAACAGGTTTTCTTACGGATGACAAAAAGCGGTGACTATCACGGGCAAATGAACTATGAAAACTTCAAAAAATGGGTGTTGGAAAAACTTCTTCCAAATTTGTAACCAAACAGTGTCGTATGTATGGATAATGCTCCGCATCATACAACTGTTGAAAACGTCACTCCTACAAAGTATTCTATAAAAAAAGTTATGATTGACTGGCTGAAAAACAACAAAATATACTGCGACGAACAAATGCGGAAAGCGGAACTATTCTCTCTTATAGACAGCAATCGTCCAAAGAAAATCGTCTATAAAATTGATAATTTAATAGAAAAAGATGGACATGAAGTTCTACGACTTCCCCCTTATCACTGTCATCTAAACGCAATAGAATTTTGTGTGGTCCTCTGTAAAAAGAAAAGTAAAAGAACGAAATGTTACTGGTGATTTAAGTTTGGACAATCTAAAATCTTTACTTCAAACAGCTATCACTGAGGTTACTTCGGCAGAATGGGCAGCACATTGCAAACACGTGGAAAACGTTGAAAATAATTACTGGGAAAAAGATGGACTGTTAGAGGAACTGTCATTTAACATTAATACCGACGACTCTGATTCAGAAGAAACCGAGACTGCTGAGAGTGATTCAGAAGAAACCGAGACTGCTGAGAGTGATTCAGAAGAAACCGAGACTGCTGAGAGTGATTCAGAGAATTTTCACATGCTTGAATAAATTCTAAAAGTTTAGAAGGTATTATTATTTTTTATATTTTTAATGAGAAAAAAAAAATTTCCGTCCTTGCAAATTGTTTGAAAATACATACTGAAATCTATAATAATCACTGAAGTTCGGTCATTGTATTAATAATTTAAAGTCATTGATAATTATTAATGGTTATGAAAATATTAATTTTTAAACATTTATTTAAGTTAATTTCATTTCATTTTTACAGTAATAAATTTCATGATTAATTCATATTGATTCATATTTTATTTTCATTTGTAAAATCTAAATATTATCATATAAATAATATATGAAACAGTTTTCTTTCACTCGATGAATCGATTAAAATAATTACAAAAAAAAAAAAAAGCAATAATAATAAAAGCGTTCAGTGAACTAATGTGAATGCCTATCTTCTGGTTTCCCCTATCGAAAATGGAGCGAGTCTTGTTTCCACGGCAACAGACAGGCGCAGACTTCTCGGCGAGAGCTATTCTTGTGATCGACAAACAGTACGTACATATTATTTTACATACGTCATTACATACATATTATTTACGTCTTATATGTCATGTATATACATTCTATACGACTTATGCACAGGTTATATGTGTTATATATGACTAATAAGTGGGCCATATACATCACAAAAGTAATGATTTAACGTAATAATATTTCATTTTATGTCATACATGCTTTATAATTTGGCGATAAATCTTGGTCGCTTGGCGATTCATCCTCAAGGACTGCTATTACACGAAAGTACCCATTTTTAGCACTTTCCAACCTAGTTGAAAAGTGCTTATGACTTCGGTTTGTCTGGCCGTCCGCCGTCTGTCCGTGCTCTAACTCCCGTAAATATGCTCGGATTGCTCTGCAATTTTTATATGTTATTATCGTTATCTATAGCATGTTCCCTATTTCAACGGAAGTGTGTAGCACTTATAGTTTTATTACAGGGACACTCAAAAGAATTTCGTTACATTGCGGTCTATGGGGAAAAATCATTTGCGGTTTATTTAAATAATGTTTCACTATTTTAAACGCATTGAAATTTATATATATCACTAAGGTGCATTAGAAGAAGCTTAATATGGAATAGGGTGTGCATAGCACTTATAGTTACTTTACAGGGACAGTCAAAAGAATTCCGTTACATGACGTCTATGGAGAAAAATCGTCTGTAGTTTATTTAAATAATGTTTCACTATTTTAAACGCATTGAAATTTATATATATATATCTAAGGTGCATTACAAGAGGCTTACTACAGAATAGTGTGTGTATAGCAGTCATCGTTCATTTACAGGGACACACAAAAGAATTCTCTACTGTCTGTTAACACTAATTCCTGGAAGTGCGTTTTAAGTTACTAAACGTGATTTTAATTTTAACTCGCTTTTTGTCTATTATGTGGTGTGTATAAATTCTGTAGATCTATACAGGGCAGCACAAAAGTTCGCGAACACATTTCCGTTTATTGACAGAAACTCCAGAAAGATAATTTTAAACTGTGCTACGCGTTTCCTAACTAAACTAAAATTTAGCATCCTAGCATATACAAATCTGTAGATCCTATACAGGGCAGCACAAAAGTTCGCGAACACATTTCCGTTTATTGACAGAAACTCCAGAAAGATAATTTTAAACTGTGCTACGCGTTTCCTAACTAAACTAAAATTTAGCATCCTAGCATATACAAATCTATAGATCATAAACAGGGCTGAATAAAAGTATCAGGATATTTTTCCGAATATTGTATCTGTTGGAAATTCCTGAAATTATGTTTTTAAATATGTTATGCGTTTTCCAAATTGTTTACTTAGATGTTATCTTTTAGCTTATTAAACGGTATGTTTTGTAAAATTATTTTGGAAGCGTTGGAAAGTGCTACATAATCTATGCTTGACGCATGATTTTTCGTTCTTGTTTTTAATCAAAAGAAAATAAGGCACTTTTAAAAAATATGAAACATTTTGCATTATTCAAGGAATTGTTACAGCAAGCAATAACCATTTTTGATAGACAGATTTCAGGTATCAAAATGACAAATGCGTAAAGATGTGTTAAATAATCAGTATTAATTTCATATTGGTTAATTGAACTTTTTATATGTCAATTCTTTTTTTATATATATATTTTAAATAATGCTACTGTTTTAAAATTTTTGAATATACAGAAATTGTCTTTAAAAGGTCCACAATAAATGAAATTTAAAAAATTGAAGTTAATTAAAAAAAAATATGAGTAGATTATATACTCAAGATGCATGTTTATAAATAGGTATATATATAAACACACACACATAGAAGTGTTACCACTAAGCACACTTCATGTCCGCATCAGTGATTCTTTCTTAAACACAATTACTCGGTATTTACTCGGTACTCGGCCGAGTAGTAAATGGCCGAGTACTCGGTACTGGGCCAAAGCACCATTCGGTACGCCACTATTGATAACGGTTTCTTTATTCCATCGGCATAAAATTTTGCCGCCTGACACTTCAACCATGCACGGACGCCTGCATGCTCTTCATCGTTTAAGTGTTGTGTTACGAACCAGGTCTTTATATGTGGGACAGTGGTGCATCATGCTTAAAAATGGCCGCACTAATGTTCACGTTGAATCGCGAAGGGGCCGGCCGAGCATTATTAATGCTGAACCAAAGAATACAGAGGAGTTAGATACGGAGCATATATTCCCTGGCTGAACTACGGGATAAAATCAATGACAAGATTCGTGTATCGTTTACGAGGGATTTTCACTTGTTCCCACCACATGAAGATTTGGCTCGCAACACAACACTTTGAAGATGACGAATATTTATTAAAACAATTTAAATTTTTTGTATTAAATAAAATGTTTACATATATTTTTGAAAATGATTAACATGTTTTAATTGTATTTGATTAAAAAAAGTTTTTACTAAACACTTTATAGATTTTTTCAAATTATATGTACGCAATTTTACACTAATAAATTGTTAAGAAGCTATATAATCCATATATTTACATATACAGTGGAACCTCGCTAACTCGGACCCCTTTTACTCGGATCTCCGGATAACCCAGACTAAGTCTGCTCGAGTTTCGAATTTCCAAAACAGCATTTATTCGCTCATTCACATTATATTTTGAAAAGATTTTTTTTTTAAAGATTTTGTGAACATGTTTCAAAAAAATTATGGCTGCACCACCGTTGATGTCAGTGACGTTAGCAATTGGTTAGAAGTTGTCAATGATTGAGGTTACGCCTCACTGACTGATGAAGAGATAATCGCCTCCTGCTCATCTAAGCCCCACCAGTGGCTGAGAGGTTCTGCTCTCAAAGCTGGTAGACGGGAGGTGCTGGGTTCAAACCCCTGTCGCGCTCGTCGACCTAACCGTTCGGAGTTTTCCGTGGTTTTCTTCGAACCTTGCCGTAAATACGGGTTAGGATCCCTTAGAAAGACCCCGCGGAGGGCACTCCCCCCTTGACCTATATCCCCCGTGTTGATAATCGGCAGTCATAAATCAACCAACCAACCATCCTGCTCATCTAAAGAAACTGAAACTGATTGTACATGTGAAATCGGGACTGATGATGATAATTTTACTACTATGAGCCATGCTGAGACCGCAACACAGCTAGATCAATTGATGGTCTGGTCTATTTTGAGCGACAAACCTATACAACACCAAATGATCTTCTTGTACTCAAACAGCTGCATGATCGTACCGCTCACAAGCGATTTTCAAAACTACAACAGCAGAAAATCACAAACTTTTTTAATTCAGACTAGAGGTTTCCAATTCTGTAAAACAATGTTTGAATTTGGCAATATGCAACGATTTGTGCAGTAAAAAGTTGATTTGATTGAAGTAAGTATGTTTTGTTTTAATTTATTTTTTACGCAATCTCCGGTTAACTCGGATTTTCAATAACAGCTCCTGTCCCAATTAGTCCGAGTTAACGAGGTTTTACTTTATAATACAAAAACAGTCATATACAGTAAATAAGGCAAGGTAAATCGCTTACCTTTTATTCTCCAGGTGTAGGACATATCTAAGTAGTGGTAAATGATAATTCAAATTTATCCAACATTGGGGAAATGCTTTCACCATATCGTTTTAACACACAAAATGTATTTATTTATTTATTTTCGATTAATTTATCGAATAATTAAATAATTAATTTTCGGTTTTATTTATTTTCGAAATAATTTACAGACGTAATAATTTACAGAACAGAGTACGTCTTGTATACGCGAGTTATATTTTCAGAAATGAATGGAAAAAGTCATTTAATGTTCTAGAAAATGAAAATTATCAGTTCTGGAATTTCCCGGTCAAAGTTCAAAGTGATTGCTCAACAATACGTAATCACGCTATTTGCATTGAGTAGGTGAAGGAGATGGATGAAAGAGATTGGGTTTTCCTTGATTCTAATTTAATCGTTCCTAAATAATTTATTTCAGGCCTGTCCAAACCTTTCAGTAAGCAAGGGCGCACACAAGATTACGGAACACAGCTAAGGACGTCATTATTCACATGATTGGAAACGTGCAACAATATTATAGTAGTAATAGTAACAGTAACGTTACACATAAGTAGTATACAAAAGTCTTCGTGCGGCGGAAGTGACGTCATAAGGGGCGTGGCCTAAACCTGAAAGGGGGGTGTCACGTGACTTTGTCGTACAGGATAAGAAGGGTAATTTGTTGAGTTGTTTTTTGCTGGATGTTCAGTTGTTTTTTGTTGAATATTTTAGGGGGGAGGAAACAGAGTCGGAAATGGAATGTCACGTGACTTTCTCGAACAGATAAGAAGGGTAATTTGTTGAGTCGTATTTTTTTTATGTTGAGTTGTTTTTTGCTGGATGTTTTGGTTTTGGTTTTCAAGAAAAAATTTTTAAGACTGCCAACACTTTTTCGTAATCCAAGACGAGGGCTCTAGTTTCGGTTTTCAAGAAATTTTTTTAAAAAATGGCAATACCGAGTTACTTTTTTAAAATGGCAACACGTTAAAGCTGGACTTGTAAATGTTTTGGAATTGTTTTTTCCCGAACACGTGTTACAAGACGGGGGTGATCTTTTCGGCGGTTGGAGGTCAGGGTGCTTTTTCAGGAGTTGGGGGGGGGGGGGAGTTTAGTTTCGGTTTTCAAATGTTGAATTTTTTTTTTCCGAGAGGGGTGTCACATGACTTTTTACGATAGGAAGGCTTGTTTTCGGGAATACTTTATTTAGTTTCGGTTTTCGAAGTTGTTTTTTGCTGAAAATTTTTGATAAGATTTTAATGAGTTGCTCTTTAATAAATTTATTTTTTAATTAAGATGAATTAAATTTAAAATGAATTTATTTTTTATTTTAATTTAACGACAATTATTTAACTTTAGAATATTTAAACAGGTACATTTTTAATTTTGTAAATTAAGCAAAAGTATAATGAATTATGATGAAATTCATTATATTAAAAGAGATTTTTTTTTCTGAAATGACTGTAACACATGGTTTAGACAAGATGGTGTTTGTTAGAACTTGAATGTGACGTCATGTAAACATTCATCCCTAGACAATCACTTACGACGACCGATTGTAAAGTTGAGCTGATTTTTAAGGTTAAAATGTAATTTTAAATCATAAAATGTAACAAAATGTTAAGTTGAGTTGCTTCTAGATTGATTGACTGCAACCGTTAAAGCAAAAAATTTGTTTTTTCGCTGTTGCCATAATTAGTAATTGTCAGTTGATCGGATTTTCCTGCATCGTTTGCTGACTTTGTTAGTTTTACTTCACTTTTATTTTAGTTTTTTTTTCTTTTCGCCATGGAAGACAGAGTTAACTTTCGAAAAAAAGATAACAGCAGCAAGCGTAAACGTATCGAAATTAAAGAAAGCAACAAGAAAACGAAAAACGATCAACCTAAGGTAAGTTTTCATATTTTATACATCGTTTAAAAATTATACTTTTTAATTCATACTGAATTCTTAATTGTTTTATTTTTTGCTGATTATTTATGTTTCTTTTTTATTTATGTTTAGGGTAAAACATTTCTAGAAAAAGGGAAATGGCATGATTCTTTGGATATGAAATATCTAGGTGGAGAAAACTTTCTTTCCGTGAATCATTTTCTGGGACAAACTCGAGTTTCATATAAGAAAATATATTGTTGATTCCGATTCGACGGTGAATATTTATAAACCTATTAAAGACGGTGTATATTTAACATCAAAGTTTGGAAATCTATGTGTCGTGAAATCAAGACTATTTTAAATCATAAATCTTTGGAAAAGATGATAGTTATTGAAACAGATTTGTGCATTTCAAAACAAGTAAAGGATAATGTGGAACTTTACGTTTTTCAAAGATTATTTTGAAAGAAAAATATGAGTCAGCAGTTTGTGCCTGAACATGTCGTGTTAAATATTTCTAAACTAGAAAAGATAGTTGATAACATGGTGCAATATCACTGATCGTGAGAAAGATGAACTTATCACGTACTCATTATTTTACTATATTTATGACGAACTGAACAACACCAGTTTGCAATTGAATCCTTTTTAGATAATCCTGACTAATTGTTAGAACTTCTTGATTCCCTCAGTAAATATCTAGCAGTAGCCATTGCTATAAAAATTACTGAACTGATAAACTGTTTCGATGTCAGGAGTCTTATCAAGCACCATTTATGCATGATTGTTTAATAAAAAGTCGAACTGAAAAATGGCTAGAATATTCTGACCGAGCACTGTACTCCATAAATATGCGTGATGTTGCTAAAGACATCATTCTAAAGAACTTAAATGTTGACTTTAATATGTACTTGGGTCAAGCAGAATTTTTTGATGCATTAATCATTCCAAAAATATTGAAATCTGTTCAGAAAATATATGTTGGAGAAGAGCAACAAGAAGAAAATGAATCCTTGTAATTAAGTTTTGTAAAATTAAGATATGAATAAACTTATATTTGTATAGTATATTTTGTCTGTTATTTATTTATTTTTTTTGTCTTGTTTTATTTGCATAAAAATTAATAAGTATTTTTTAGGAAGAAAATAAGAAAGTTTATATTTTAGAAAAAAGTTTTACATTAACAACTTTAAAAAAAATTTTGGACTTATAAAAAGTTTAAAAAATTTCAGACTTATAAAAAGTTTAAAAATTTGTTAGACTTTAAAATGTTTAAAAAAATTTTAGACTTTAAAACAAAAAGTTAAACAAATTTTTAGACTTTAAAAATTATACTTAAAAATGTTTTTATACTTTAAAAAAAATACGACTTAAAAATATGTTTCAATGAATCAAAATAAAATTCAGGAAAAAAAAATTCCTAAACATAAAATATTTTTTCTAAAACCTAAAAATATCTTTTTTATTTCCTGTTGATATTATTAATTTCTTCTATCTATAATAGAAGAAAGTATTGTAATCGAATTTTTTTTCGACTTCCGGTTTTCGACGGATTTACACGTTTTAGGGGTCAGAGATTCCGAAAAACATGTTTTTTCAAAATGTCTGTCTGTCCGTCCTCATTGTATCATCGAAAACTGTATGAAGTTATGCTTCAAATTGAACCACATTTTTTTTCTATGTTTTTGGCTATGGCAAGCATGTTCTATTAGAATTTGGAGATATTTCGACGAAAGGGGGCGCTGTGATCGATATTTTTGTTCCATTTTCACTATTGTATCATCGAAATGTGTATGAAGTTATATTTCAAATTGAATAACATTTTTTTGGCTATGGCAAGCACGTTTTATTAGAATTTGGGGATATTTCGACGAAAGGGGGTTGGGTTGGGTTGGGTTGATTGTTGACGGCCAATTATCTGCACTTGGGATATAGGCCCGGGGGGAGTGCCCTTCGTGGGGGTCTTTCTAAGGGAACCTAACCCGTATTTACGCATGGATAAATCCACGGCTCGAAGAAAACCACGAAAACTCCGAACGATTAGGCCGACGGGCGCGATTGGGATCGAACCCAGCACCTCCCGTCTACCAGCTTCGAGAGCACAACCTCTCAGCCACTGGTGGGGCCTCGACGAAAGGGGGCGCTGTGATAGCCATTTAAAAATTTCAAATTCAAAAAGATGTACAAAAAAAATTAGAAATCCTAAAAGTTTTTTTTATTAAAAGTTCGGCCTTGATCCGGAGAATCCGGAACAATTTTTGTGGTGCCTCTATCTTAAAAAATGGCTGAGATCGGTTTGAAATTTTAGGGTGGCTGACATTTTCAAACAAGACAGCAGAATTCATCCATAAACAGGTTTAATTTATGAGTTTTAGTTAACATGGTTTCGGCAAATTTTCTTTCATTGTTGTAACCATTCAACATTGTTGTATCAACCATTCAACATTGTTGTACATACATTGTTGTAACCATTGTGTTCATATTATATGCTTATCACTATATATTTATATTCGCCAACGTCAAATTCTCGCCAAACTTGGCGACAGTTGGCGAAATATCGTCAAATTTGGCGACCCAAATAGATTGAAGCCAACTTGGCTGTAGAGGACTAATTTGGCGATATTCTCATTCAAATTCAATGTTGACGAGAACTGGGATTGAATCTTCTTTAATTAGGTTTCACGCATTTTACCTTAGTGTTTTCCAGTAAAATTAGCTAAAATCGTAAAACCAAGGAATAGGGAGGCTATCTGTTCGTCGGTTCAGGCCAGAAGGATTTTTCGTAGTTTAGTATACATCAGTTGATCGCATCCCGGTAACCCGACGATTCGCAGGCAGCTGACGTACAACAGAATGACGAAAAATATTGATTTTATTGGCGATGTGATAGCGAATTTTGAAGTATTAACATGACTGAGATAGAAGAAAGTTTTGGGATTGGCACATCCGACTAGTGTTTTTTTGTTTGTTTGTTTGTTTGTTTCGTTGGCCATTATTTTTAAAAAAAGTTTATTTTCTCAAGAAAAATGAAGAAAAAATAATCTAAAAGTTTCCAAATTTGCAAAATTAAGAAAACACATAAACATCATAGTCATATAAATATTTTAAAATATAAAAAAAAATATTTGGTTCATAAAATACATTGAAATTTCAAACATAGTTTTCTACATTTTTAACCAAGGTATTGCCGATATTTGTAAAGTATCACTTCAAGATGATTTTCGTTTTCCATGACGAGGTTCAAGTCTTGCATAAATAACTTTCTGTTCATTCTTTAAATACTTGTTTTTTTTTATAAAGTCTTGGGGAAAGCTGATAGTATTTAAAAGTTCTTGAAACTTGATCAAAAGCAATAGGTTTTTGACTTCTATCTCTCAGCAAAAAATTGATTAGATGAACAGCGTCTTATCCGATAATTACAGTATCATCTATTTACAGTTCTTTGTTTTCTATACAGGATTTTTTTTTAATTCCATAATTTTAACAGCAGTTTTCTTTTGCTTTACAGGAACAGAACTTAGAATTTTCTTAAGCGCCGGGCGAGACAAAGCCCTGGTGCGTTATAAGACCTTCAGAGGCTTGGGTGCGATGGTCGCTTACGCGCGTCGGCGACCCTCGTGGGCGTCTGACGGCGCAGGATAGTTTTATATCAGAAGACTTTTCAGAGGGTTTCTCAGGAAGTAATTCCTCAGTGGGTTTCATTGCGTTCACATCTGGGAATGACACAAACTTTTGCAAAATCTGTGTATAAAGCTTCGCTTTTTCATCATCCTCTAATTTTCTCTTCAAAGTAATCTGAATCTGTTTGTCTAAATCACTTAAATGCTAATCGGCAAACTCTTGATCTCTGTCAGCAGGAACAAGTTTAAATTTACGAGCGAACTCCTGAGCAATGACACTGCAGCATGAATAAGTATAGACAAAAAACCTTCTCCTTTTTGAACGAGAAGTCGTCTTTTCTTAAACAAAGGTAATTGTTTATCTCCCAGTCTACGCAATGTTCTTTTATGAACTGGTAATCTATTTTTGTGACGTTTAGAGACAGGTATGTTCCCTTTTAAAAGATTTAAGGTGCATTCGCATACACCTTTTATAATACTATTGGGACAATTTTTAAGAAAGGCTACTTTTTGCTTTGTCTTGCTTAACAATTTGAGTTGTTCCACGGTCGACATCCTGTGAATACAAATGATAATTCTTAAGGATAATCTCTCCTTTATATGCATAACCATAAGAAAAAGCTTTCGTCAAAGCACAATGATTAAAACATGTTTTGGGACTGGAGCAGTTTACCTCTGAAATATTTAATAAAAATAATCTTGGGGAAGTTAAAATCATTCAGGTTCATAATTTTCTGTCCGGAAATTTGTTCTAAAAACTTTGCTTTTTCTAATCCTTTGGTATAGACATTTTTATAAGAAATAAACAAGGATAAAAGTATAGACTCTAATGCTGAAAGTCAACCAGTCAAAAGTCTTTCTTTGTTTGAAGGATAGCTGCTCCCAGAATTCGGAGGGAGGAAGCTCCAACGGGCATGGCATCTATGATCCACTGCAAAAAAGGCGAGTTCTTTCATAATAAAATCACTGGAATTTATCTGCAACCCCTCGAATTCAAACAAACAACAACGGAT